>BNSU01000064.1:0-737500 GCA_016587475.1 Pyrus pyrifolia | reverse complement strand
AGATGTAGTTCATATGAGCATGAATTTTGGAGCTAAAATTTGGTGCCATGTTTTTTGGGGAAATTCGGCCAAATCCAAAGGGTGGATTTTTGGGTTCTTGTTTGACTTGTTAAAAGTGTTTTAAAGTGACTTTTGGAACCCCTATGTACCCTAGTATGGTTGTATGTTATTTCCCTTAAGTTTGAGTGGTTTTGGTATGTTTTTGGGTGAAAAATGTTCATGGAGCTCTTATGGGTTTTCATGGATGTTCTTCATTGTTCTTGATATGTTCTTGCCAAGAACAAAAGGTTTGGTGTTTTGATTCAAAGTTTTGATTTATTTTATAAAGTTTTTGTTTTGAAATATTTCTTATGTTTAAATATCTTAGATATTTGTTTTGAAAAATTAAAGAAATTTTAGTGGGTAGGTGTGTAATGATTTATTCCATTTCACACACCCCACTTACAAAACTTTGAAATTTTTTTATATACTTTGCTTCAATGGCCGGCCACCCTACTCAATTAGGGTCCTTGTGGGGCTTTTATGCAATTACATAAAGTTTTGATACTTTTGTGTATTTGTACTTTGACCCAAAAGTTTACGTTTTTACGTAAAGGTCCAAAATCACTAAAAGGACAAATTGTTTTGCTCCTTTAATGAAGTTTTAGCTTTTGTGGAAATTTTTGGGTTCTAGTTGTAATTACATGAAGTAGTGGACTTTTGTGTTTTTACAAAGTGACCCCAAAAGTTTAAGTTTTTGCAAAATAGCCCAAAAGTTGAGGTTAATTGCACTATGGCCCAAACAAGTTGAGGTCATAGCATTTTGGCCCAAATTAGGTAGAGAACAAAATTGTTTTGTCTCTTTAAATGAGAATTGGATTTTCATTTCATTTAGCTCCATCTAAATCAATTCTATGGATACAAAAACCAAATGAAAATGTTGCATTCAAGTTTAATTAGTTAAAGCGTTAGTTAATTAAAGAAAGGGTGATTATGAACCTTAGCCTACGATAATTGAGCTATGTGAATGGCCGTTTCAAATTTGTTTGAACCATGGGAATGTGTAGATTAAATTTTGGTTGTAATTTGATATGATCAATTGTTGTAAAAGAGCATAAGCTCTTCTTTACTTTAAAGTAATTTGATTTGATCAATTGTTGTAAAAGAGCATAAGCTCTTATTTACTTTGAAGTACTCCTTTCTTGTTTTATTCGATATGTGATAGGAGCATATTCATGCGACTTAAATGGCTTGTTCTCGTGCGTTTACGTTATGTTTCTCTAGTTATTTTAGTCCTTTATGCTTCTTTTGTGTGTTTTCAGGTTCTAAGGGCTTAGGGAGCAAGAAAGTGCATTTTAAGGCTATTTGGAGCATTTTTGGGCATGGATTGGATAGCTTATCCATGGAGCCAAGAGGATGGACGAAATTGAAGGCCATTTATGCACTTTAGGACATACAACAAAGGGCCTAGCCCATTCTCTCTTATTCTCTCCCTTATAGCCATGCAAAGAACCATCCATTCCATCAAAAACAATCCATCAATTCACATGCAAAACCACCATTAACACACATGCACCCAAACAAAGCCAACCTAGCTAACCCTACATGCATTTTTTATTCACTCTTCATCATTGCATTCATCACCAAACACTTCCTTGTTGCCGTGCCTTTCCCTTCCACTTTCCAACCTTTCCAAATGCAATTTCATCAAACACATGCATTCCCTTCACATTCACCCACATGCATTCATTATTCATACACTTTGCATTCCCTTTGCATTTCAACCCACATGCCCCTTTAATCATTCAAACATGCAGCCACATATTCATTCACTTAATCATTAAGCTACACATTTACACACATGCACTCCCATCCATTTCATCATTGCAACCATTGCACATTTACACCAACAAACATCCCATGCCGTGCATTCCCCCTAATTCCAACTCATCCACACCTTGCCACATGCTTTCCAAGCTTTCCCCCTTCATCATTAAGCCACATTCACTCCCATTTCTCTCCCCTTAACAAGCCTAACCCGTGCATTCCCCCTAATTCCAGCACCAAAACATGCAATCACATGCATTTTCACCACCATTCACACACACATGCATCCTGAAATTCTTGCCGTGCATTTCATACCCTTTCTAGCCATTTCATTTCATCATTACACCACCATTCACACCCCTTTAATCCACATGCAGCCACATATTTATTCACTTAATCATTAAGCCACACATTCACACACACACACCCAAAACACATCCATGCCGTGCCTTCCCTTCAAACTCCCTTTGCATTTCCCTTTTCATTTCAGCTGCACCTTTGTCCTAACACTAGAGCACTAATCATTCACTTTTCATTATATAATTCATGCACCAACATGCATATGTTCCCCCCCTAGCTGTCTATCCCATGGATTAATCACCCAAGCCATATTCTATCCTTGAACACATGCAATCACATGCATTTCCAACACAAAAACACCTTCAATGCCGTGCCTTCCCTTTAGATTTTCAGCAACTTCTCTTCATCATTCAGCCACCACATGCATATATTCCCTCCCCTAGCTGCCATTCACAACATTCACATGCAAACACATGTTTTCCCAACAAACAAATCAGCCAACACATGCACCAAAACATCCATGCCGTGCATCCCTTCCACTTTCCAGCATTCCCCTTGTGCAATTCCAGCTTTCCACCCACTTTCCTAGCTTTTTTTCACATGTATTGCAGCCACATTCTCACCCATTCTCTTCCTATATAAACCACACACACTTCATTCATTTGCATCATTCATTCCACACTTCATTTCATACACAAAACATCTCATTTTCATACACAACACACCACAAACACATCCATTCTTCTTCCTAGCCGTGAGTCCCCATTCCTTTATAATCCAAACACCACTCCTCATCCATTTCCATAATTCCCCAATCCATTCAACACACCAACAACATCCCTTAGACCTTGTGCCACAATAAAGAGGAAGATAAGAGGGCCTAAACGTTCATACAATTCAAGTTTGAGTTGTTGGAATGTTTAGGCGTTTCTTTGATTTCAATGTTTAATTTCAATTCTCTTTGTTTTGTACGTATGAGGAACTAAACCCCCCTTAGCTAGGGGGTGATTCGAAATATATGTTTATGCTTGCAATACGATTTGAGTACTTCTAATTACGTTTCATAAGTTGTGAATTCAATTTGTTTAACTATTTGATTGATAACCTATTTATGTATGTTTATTGAGAGTTCACGCTTAATTTTCATGCATGAATATGACGCTAGAATATAAGTGAGTTTCACGTAATAGTTATGAACTTATATTCACAAGTAGTGGAGGTTGCTTATAAACAATCGCGTTAAACAAATTCTTGGCATAAGTTTCATGCAATCATAGTAACGAATGCCTCGTCAACACTTATAGTTTTCATGATGCTTAATGATTCTTGCTTGTATCTCTATTATGCAATTCATGTAGGGAACGTGTGAGGAATGCTTTGGGTTGTCGTATGCAATCATCCAATTCATTAACTTAAGGAAAACTTGACGGTTAATTTAAGCAGACCTAATTAACCCGGGGCGTTGAGAATTCATGGTTTATTGAAAAGCAATTAGAAATTGTTTTGTATGCAAGTATAACATGTGTGGCGATGAACCCCTTAGCTAGATTCCCATCCATTCATTTCCGTCAAATTCATATTTACAATTTGTTTTGTTTCCAAGTATCCATTTTAGTTTAAATTCGTCCAAATCCAATTCCCCCCTATTTCGTTGAAGTCTTAGTCTTAATCTTTCTTATTTTTAGTTTTGCATTCTTCGAGTTTAGTATAGTGTTTTAAACTTATTTTTACGTTTTTGAGTCAAATCCAAGTGATTAGCAATCCCTCCTAATCCCCGGTCCAGAACGATCCCTACTTATACTTATACTACAATTGACAAAAAGAGGGTTTAATTTGTGTGCGTATAAATCTCGCATCAATATGCATGAAATTGGAGTAGTTGGGTCCAACGCCCAATAAGACAACACGCCTTAATGTGATTAAACGCGTAACTAAAATCAATCTCCATCCCTAGACCGAGATTCAACACTAGGCTCGTGTTGAATCGAATCAAAGGTTTATAGTCATCCTAAGGCCCTAAGGCAACTATATAGTCCATCAATGAATGCAAACCTTATGTTAGTAGTATCATATACTCTTGCTTTAAAAACCGTTTTAAAAGCATAGTGGGAGTATTATATACTACTAAATCAATCATATGTACCAATAGTTGTAATAGGACCAAAATGTTTTAATTGGATTAAAATGTATGTTTATATGTGATGAGACCTAAAAACCCTCAACCAAATCAATATTAAGTTGATAAGCGAGAGATGCTTTGAATATCTCTTCGTGGCCTTCCACCGTGGTAGGCTCCAATCGTTTGTGACTTGTACACCGGCTTCACCCTATCATGGGGGAGTACAAAGTGCATGCTTACACTCAGGAGGAGTCTATACGCATATGATGAGGTGAGTGTAGGCAACGAGGATGGCCAATATCATATCATTGTGAGGCTATTCTTGAACCCCTTCATGAACTAAGCATGGTGGGAATAACTTAACTAAGTGCAATGGCGCCGATATCATATCATTGTGAGGCAACATTCTCTAGAGGCCAAATAAGATGGGTACTTGCAAGAGATGCAAATGAGTAAGCGTACTCTCTCATTATTATTAATGCTAGCCGATATCGTATCATCGTGAGGTGGGCTTGGTAATAGTGAGCCTCCCATACCCTACTAAGAGTTTCTTCCAAAACTCTCGAATTCCGATGAGGGATATGGAATTTGCCAAAAATAGTGGGTGGTGCTATTTGATTTAAAGACCCGAATCAAATGGCTTAAAATCAATCAATTTATATTCGTTATGTATTTGTTTACCAATATATTTGCAAACGCTATCCAAAACTTGACAAAGAAAAGCCGAATGCTTTAATTTCCGGACTTAGTTCTACAATCCCATAGATTGTCTTTAATGGCTTGTAGATGTAACTAAGTAGTCTCATCCTCACAATCTTCCTATTGATAATGTATCATTGGAATCCCATAGATTGTCTTTAATGGCTTGTAGATGTAACTAAGTAGTCTCATCCTCACAATCTTCCTATTGATAATGTATCATTGGAAGAATATGTTAGATAAGTCTAACATGAGAAGGACAACACTTTTAATGTCATAATTCTTCAAATACAAATTGTTGTATGAAGAAATAAGAGTTGCTTTGAACAACGCTTAATCAACACAAACTTTAGTGCTTGTTTCTTTGTTACATAAACAAGGAACTTGAGAAGTAAGCACAAGGGCATGGACACTTTATGTGCCATGATTCTTCACTTACAAATTGTTGTATGAAGAAATGAGAGTTGCCTTGAACAACTCTTGAAAGTTTGTTATTATGTTTAGAACATAATGGTTGGTTGACAAAAATAGTCCATTTATATGGACTTATGATGATTTTGAATCATTGAGTGTTGAAGTGTTAAACCACTTAACGAGACGGAAACTAGGCAAGGACTTCACCTTTGTGTCCCTATCCTAATGGTTCACTAAGTTTATTGTAAACTATATAGTGAACAATAACCGCACGCTCTCCAAATCGTTTGATGTGTATAACACATTTGAAATAAGTTTCAAGAGAGATAGTGGGAGTTTAGGGACCATGACTATTGTAATCAAAAGGGAAGTCAAATGAAGAAGGCAAAATAACTCTAAGGGAACAAACTTTCTTTATGAAACGATGGACATTGGAAGGGGTATTTGCAAGAAATGTCTTGCAAGTGTCAAGAACACACCTTTTGAAGGTGTTGTAAAATGTTCTTGAAAAGTTCATAACAGTTGGTTCTTCTACTTGAATGCATGATTCTGTATTAGTAACTATGTTTTACAATTGTTGTAAAAGTGTGCTAATAAGAAGTAGAAGATTAATGAGAGAAGAGAAAGTACTTCACATTCCAAACGTGAATCGAATATAGATCTCTGCGAAAGCGGATTGTACTTACTTCCTCATATGAACTACCAAAGAAATTGGAAAAACCAAAGATTGTCTTTACGTCCCAATTTTAAAGGAACATAATTCCGTCACAGTTGTAGAGATGGATGAATGTTTTGTTTGACAAAACATTGTTCTTTATTAATGAATGATTAGATTATGGTAATCTAATTAATTGTCTCTGTAGTAGAGATGATGTGGTAGTGTTAACTGTTTAAGAATATAACGATGCTTAAAACCCAAAAGGTTGCAAGGTAGTGACTAATCCCAACTGAGTTGTGATACCTCTAAAACATAAGTTACGAGTTGGTCATAGATGGATGCTTTGGATCGTTAGATCCGGATCCAATACCTTCTTGTTAAAATTGTATAGAGGCGAAATGTTCGAATCTTTATTCTTTTGGAAAGAAGAAAGAATCACAAAGTTGTTGACGTTAATTCACTTAGATGTTAGTGGCACTTGTCCACAACATAATACTACTCATGTTGTATGACATTCACCGAAGATCACTCTCGGTTGGACTATGGTTTATTTTGAATAAACACAAGTCCGAATACTTTGCAAAAGGTTTCAAAGAATTCAAGAAATGTAAGTAGATGAGTAAGACGTCTAAAGTATTTACCTCCTTAGATTTGATCCAAGGAAAAAGTAACACTTTAGATTAATTTCCTTGAAAAATATCAAGGAAAGTAGCATCGTAAGATAATGAATTTCTCCATTAGGAGAAGAATGAACATAAATAAGATTTAGTTCGTTGGACATTATCAATTACCCATATATATATGATATATACTTCTAAGACATGTTAGTTGTAGAGATCCATCCATCATGGATCTTAGCAAGCTAGTGGGAGCTATAAGCGTCTTATGAGAAAAGATCAATTGTTTGATTTCTCATAAAGATGTAAATGAATCTTTTGTTTACTAGGTTTACAAAAGATTAGTGGGAGTTGATCATATTCCTAAATTTGAATATATATACATGATATATATTAATTTTGAAAATGAAAGGAATTCTTCATCGTTAAAGTCATGACTTTAAACATTCTATAATAATAGAATGTATATGGGAGACATAGTCTATATACATGGGATGGAAATCTATAATGATAGATTTCAAGATATAATTGGATTATATCAATCCCTAAAATAGACAATGAGATGCTAGGAAGTTTCTCATATGATGATAAACTTCAATTAGAATGACAATTCTAGTGAGACTAGGAAGTTGTTCTTCTCAAAGGGAATGTACCCTTTGACTCCCAAAGAAATAATGCGTAAATAGAATCCTTTATGCATACGCAGAAAGGTGATTTATGTATTTCATATTGTATGAAAACATTGATATAAGTTGTACCTAGAACGGTACAAGATGATATCAGTACAAGCCCAGGATCAGAACCATGGCAACTGTCAAGTGAATCCTTAGGTATTTAAGAAATACTAAGGATGGATTCCTCAAGAATGAGGAAGAATTAGAGTAACGTAATGGAAGCGTAAATGTATTAGATTATGAATCTAATCCATCATAGAATATCTCTTCATTATGAATGAAGTGATAATGAGATATCTCTTTATTATGACTAAAGAGATATTTGGGTGGAAACGTTAAAAGTAAATGACTTTAATGTGTTCCATCATGTATGCAAAATATATTGCCATATAGAAGCTTATAACATTGTTGTTTGGATGGGAAAGTTCATTCATGAACTCTCCATTCGGTTCCAACCAGAAAGTGTATGACACTAATGGGGCGATAGCTCAAGCCAGGGAATCAAGGTCTCATCAAGGTCCGAACTCAAATGAGAGACTGAACCACATGATTGAGAATCATGTATAATGGTGACGTCGTTATTCTCAAGGTTGCTTCTATGGATAACATATAGATATCCATTGTTTAGGCCTACTACTCAGCCATTTATGAAATGAATTACAGAAGAGGTATCATCAATGATGACTAAGCTGATTGGCTCTAGTGCAAGTGGGAGATTGTTGGAAATGTGCCCTCAAACCAATCATATGATGATACTTTACGGACATTTCAAACTAATGTAGTTTAAATGTAAAGGGCAAAGATTATTGTTTGAGCCGTCTCATATAAATGTTATATGCTTAAACGATAAGTCCAAGGAATATGTGATTGGAAGAATGCGATCTAAAGAAGTTAGATTCATGAGACCATTCTTTCGTTGACACATCCTAAACGTTCCTGATCATAGGATTGTCAATTGGGCATTGACAGTCCGTTAAGATCAGTACGTGCTATGTCTTCTCTCAGGGAGAGTGACTAGTCTCGAGTCATTGGTGTGTGTGACATCAAGACAAGTACGTAGGTGCTCAATAGAGAATGAGTTCACTGAACACGATCAACGAAGAGTTCTCATATTCATGTCACATGAGAACTCATGGTTGGGATAATGCAAATTAGTCTTTTGACCTGAGGCATCACAGTTGTCTTGTGGTTAGGTCCTTAATCTTTGATTATGTCAAAGTCACTCCATCAGGAGGGTGTCCATGGCATCGTTGGGGTTAAGCCACTTAGCCATGGAGGCAAGTGATGCGCAACAAGGGATCTCTAACCTTCAAACTGTTTGAGGGAGAATACTCTATGATATGATTAAGAATGTTTGGCCAAAGTATGAATGAGATTTAGGAATGTGTTCCAAATCACATTCAAGGTAATCATATAAGCACAAGACTCACATTGGATAGTAGACATGAATAAAACTATCAAACCAAACAATGTGGTCAAGAGTATTGTATTAGAGAAAGACCGTATTGCATTTGTAATCCTAAAACTGAATAGGTTCTCCACCTCTTCTGATTAGCTTGGGTAACCATGACATGCTGCTAGGCGTCAACCATGGTTTGTGGAAGCCCTAAAAGTGTATTATCACTAACGGGAGAATTGAAAGTAAGTTTCAATTCACAATCGATTTGAAAGAGTTTGAATCGCCCACTGCCTCGCTAAAAGGAACCTAATGGATCGTACACCGTGTAAGGTAGAGATTGAAGATTCAACGGAGATAAGTAAGAATAATTAAATGGTTTAATTATTTATGGCAAGGATTAATTAATATGATTATTAATCAAACAAATAAGTTCGTTAAAAGACCTCGGGATAGTTTTGGACCTTAAGGCCCAATGGGCTTCGAACGTCAAGTCCATTGACTTAAGTTGTGTGACAACTTAATGAATAATGATTCACAAAGGCCCAAATAGCCCAATGAATACCCTAAGGCCGGCCATTTAGAGAAAGAGTGGGTTTTGGACTTATTTACAAGTTTACCACTCAAATGAATTAAGGTATAAGTGTGACTTTATAGCCAAAATTCATTTAGGGTTTTTTTTGGGGAAATTGGAGAAACACAAACTCTCCTTTCTCTCTAGAAATGGCCGGCCACCCTTGAGGAAAACATCTAGCAATCTTACTTCCTCAAGATCACTCATTTCTTCTCCAATCTTGCCTTGGTGTGGAGACTTAGAGGTTCTCAATTTTGGGAACTTGGAGAAACCTTTTCATCCATCCAAATCCATGGATCTAAGATGCAAGGAATGAAGGCCCTCTCTTTGGGTGATTAGCCTTTGCTTATGCAAAGAGGAATCTACAAAGGTATTGATTTCTCAACTCACTTTGTTTTGAGTTGAGTCTTGGTTCACCTATCTACTAGGCTTTGAAGTTCATGGGTTAAGTTTTGTTTTTGAGTGCATATAAACATGATTCCGCCTTTTAATTGTTAATTGCATGTTGTTGATGTTGCTCAAATGAACTTGTTTTTCACAAATCTTCCTTCAGCTAGTGTATGTGGATGACTTGGTCATAACCGGTGATGATGAGGCAGAAATTCTTCGGACGAAGGAGAATTTATCAGTCCGTTTCCAGATGAAGGAACTTGGCCAACTCAAGCACTTCCTTGGTCTAGAGATTGATCGCACACAAGAAGGAATATTTCTCTGTCAGCAAAAATATTCCAAAGATTTATTGAAGAAGTTTGGAATGCTCGAATGCAAGCCAATTTTGACACCGATGGAACCAAACGCCAAAATGTGTGCACATGAAGGAAAAGATTTGGAAGATGCGACAATGTATCGACAATTGGTAGGTAGTCTGATCTACTTAACCTTGACTCGACCTGACATTTCTTATGCAGTTGGTGTGATGAGTCGGTACATGCAAAATCCAAAGAAGCCTCATTTGGAAGCAGTTCGACGAATACTGAGATATGTGAAGAGTACAATTGACTATGGTCTTTTGTACAAGAAAGGTGAAGACTGCAAGTTAGTTGGTTACTGTGATGCTGACTATGCGGGAGATCATGACACCAGGAGATCAACAACTGGGTATGTGTTTAAGCTTGGTTCTGGAACCATCTCTTGGTGTAGCAAGAGACAGCTAACGGTATCTTTGTCAACCACAGAAGCAGAGTATAGAGCAGCAGCAATGGCAGCTCAAGAGAATGCATGGCTGGTACAGTTGATGAGTGATCTACATCAACCAGTAGATTATCCAGTACCATTGTACTGTGATAACCAATCGGCCATTCGCTTGGCGGAAAATCCAGTCTTTCATGCAAGAACTAAACATGTGGAAGTGCACTACCACTTTATCAGAGAAAAGGTTCTATAAGAAGAGATTGAGATGAGACAGGTCAAGACGAATGATCAAGTTGCGGACTTGTTCACAAAAAGTTTCAGTACAGGCAAGCTCGAAAAGTTTCGCTGTCTGCTCAGCACAGTGCAAAGAATGAGAGCTGACATTGAGGGGGAGTGTTGAGAATCAATGTCAGCCCAAAACCATAAGTAATCCACAACCCAATCTAAAGTCCAAGTCCATATCTAGTTTGATGATGTAATTGCTTACAATTGCAAAGTTAGGCAATGTTAGGTATGGTTGAGTGGAAAAAAAATTAGGTGCAATTAATGGGTTTTGTGTGGTAGTAAATAATCTTAGTTTAATTAAGTGTGTGGTGTAGCTTTCATTTGGTTTGCTATAAATACCCAAGTCCCCAAGCATTGTACATCATCCAAGGAAAAACAAAGCCTAGAGCTAAATAAGAAAAGCTTTGCTAATTAGTTTGTTTTGTGAGCTTTCTTTAAGAGTGTGCTCTATTTTCTTCTTCTTGGGATCATTAGAGTTATCTTGGATACTCTTCTTATTCAACATGGGGATGGATGAAGGGCTTTTGTCTCCAATTGAGCTCTTAAAAGTGTTTTTCTATAAAACTTATAGTTGTAGGGGCGTTTTTTCCAGTTTACTAATAAATTAAACATTACCATCATAACCAGCCAACGTGGAGACAAACAATCCAAGTAACTAACAATTCAACAAAGCAGAGAATTTACCAAAAGCAATAGGGTCAAAAAAATTATACAGATCAGATCGCCCTCAAAGACATCAGCAATCATGAATGCTTCAAAGTTATTATATTTGCAATCTCCTCAGAGAAGGAACAAAATAGCAAGAATCAGAAAGCACAGGAATAATTACGTACTCGAAAAGAAACTTTACATAGTTTATCACGTAGCTTGTCAAAGGATGGACGGTTCCATCAAGAACGGCAGTTTTTGTGGCATCCTTTTCAACAGCTTCTTCAAAATCACCAAAAGTTTCCTGGGCTGTTTGAGCTAGACGCTTTGTCAAACTTATTGCAGATTCCCGCATTTCCATGCAAGCTTTGCTTCCAAAAAGTAACTCAATCTGAAAAATAAGATCTAAGAATTATATTTTAAACCATCGATTGTTTCCTTAAGAAGTATTAAACCAACATTTGATGAACATATAAAGATAAAGACGAAAACGAAACTAATATTTTGACCTTCTACTTTCTTTAAGAGTTATAGTTTCCTTGCAATATAAATTTCTGTAAGAAATCAGCTTGACATCATTGCACTTAACCCCATTCCCATGTTAATACTTTTCAACCTTTTGGCCTTCAATATACTCCAGCGATCATCTTATATAATTAAACATATGAATTTGTGAATTTAAAGGCTATTTATTGATGAGTTCTAAGGTGTTGTCAGGCCTCATTCAAATTACACAAGCTCTGCCATGATTTAAGAAACCAATACTAAGGTCTTAACAAGGATTTATATCAGCAACATAGCATCATTTTCATCATTTTCATGTTCTGTCCCAAATTAGCAGCAATGGATGGACTCCAGAAACATCTTATGCAAGTTGGTAAAGTGCTTTAACCAAAACGATGTTGTACATAAACTAGTGACTAAGTGTGTGAGTATGTGTTTGTTATCCATTCAAAAAATTAATTGCCATGTCCATATCTAACAGGATTTAAATTTCTACCATGAATCCCTACACAATATGTGGCAAGAAACCTTCAAAATGTTTAATCAAGCAAGCAACTAACAATTTCAGAAATTTGTAATCATGGTCTAATTTTTGTGCAATTACTAAAATTTCATTACCTCTGACTGAAGGTCTCTCATTATCTCATACATGTCTAGAAGAACAAATAACTTTTCAGGTGACCTCTTGCTTCTGGCAATAGCCTCCCCAAAACTGAGTAGCATAGCCACACTGTTTGCAGTAACTTCAGCAGAACATGGATCCTTAAGTGTCTCAGCACCTTCAAATATTTGATCACAGATTTTCTTTTCCCCGGAAAACAGCAGCTTCACCTGTTTTAAACAGTACAGAGGTAGTGAAATAAATAAGGATAACAACCGTTGATAAAAAGCAACAGAAACCAACAAACAAGCCGTTTACAACCAATTGAGCTAAAACTCATGAATTCTTACAGCTATCCGCATGTAATGTATCCAATTCCCAATCTTAGCCTCTAAAACCTCCCACTGCATTTTCTGGACATCATCTTTAGTAAGTCTCTCCACGCCTAGTTTCCTCAAGCTCTGCTCCAAAACAGAAGCACGAGTGTCCCTATAAGAACATCTTTGTCAGTCTATGAATAATATGTAAAACGAAGATCAAAAAGATTCGAGTTGATGCACTTACTCAACCAAGCCTTAAGTTCAAATAAGTGGGGTTGGCAACTGGAATCCTTTCTCTCCAGTTTTCCCTATCTATAGTCATATCCTTCGTTCCCTCTTTGGTATCTTATGTAGAAAGGAAAAAGACCAAACAAAAATATTTCTCAAACCTATTTAGAGAATAAATGTAAAAAGTGCAAAATCTCCACCACCATTTTTTTCTTTTTCTAGCATTCTTTTCTCAAAGAAAAATGATTTAAATCATAATATCTGAAAACCAATAATCTGTATGTTGCTAAGAAGTACAACGGACTATTTCCATCTCATCAAGGTCAAAGCATGACCAGGCAAATGAATTCATGGCTTAGATGTAATTTAGGCTGCATTATTTTGAAATTATAAGTACATCGTTTTGTTACCTATTCATTTTAATTCATATATAATAACTCAATCTCGGTCAGGAATTTGGTCATCATCAAGCAGTCAGAAACCAATCTATAAAAGTGCAACTATTTTGTAACTCTTCTAGATGAAAAGGGAGAAAAGGTGAGAGCAAGAGAAACTTTATGAAGAAAACTTTTGAGTATATTCCTTTTCCTAATGAATACACCTATTATTTAAAGATCTACTTTAACAAAGAATAGAAATTATCACACATGACTGACAATGTAAGCAATGGTGCAACATAACATTAAACCACGCAAAAGAAATAAATAATTCACCTGTAGGTCCTAAATAGCTGTTGTTGATGGCCAGCTAGAACCATTTGTTGGGCTAAATCATGCAGTAATGGCAGAACCCTTGGGGGAATAAGCGTTAGTGGTGTGTAAATGACAGGTTTTAAACTTTTGTTTGGGTGTTCAGAACCCTTTCCACCAGCATCATTTTTCTGTCCAGCTGGATCTGGTCGTAGAGAGTCAGGGAGACAATCAAATAGACGATCAGGCTCAACAGGCTTGCTGAAATACGAAGGAAAAAAACTTACTTGAGGAGCTATAACCTAAGTTCATCGATTGTCCGTCCTAATATCGTATTGTAGGATTGGCATGGTACAACAGGAAACATGGCATAACAAGAGAGACAGGAAACGACAAACAAGATGAAACATTGAGGTTTATTATGAGGTGGAAGGCCAAAACTAAAAGGTTAAATTTAACCAAAACAAATCTGGTACATTTGAACTCTACGACAAGTAAAACGTCAAGATTTATCAACAAAAATAGGGCACCAAGAATCTTACATAATCATAGTCCTTATCACTCAGCTGGCTTGACAAAGCAGTTTTAAAGTCAAATTCTTCTTAGTGATTTCAACTTCCTAACTGCCATCTTCATTTTTTTTAATTACTTCCTAGTTTTTCATGTATTTGAGACAATGTTTCTGTACAAAATTCAAACTTCCAGATCAAACATTACAGAGTGTCTTCCTCAACCGAGATGGAAAAAGAACAAAAATATAAAAGGCTTAATTAAATAAAGTGGAAATAGTAAACAAAAGTTCAATGCTTGCATGTCATGTTTAAAAGTCGACTGATAATAAGTTGAAAGCAGGAAATGGTAACTGAAATTCGAAGAGATGTTTTCTTGTAATTAAAGTGAACCTGTAATTTGTGAGCAGCTGTCTAAACTCATCTTCGAGCTTCGAGATGGCTTTCGAAAGCAAGTTATTGGCATTGTGAAGCACCCCATCACTGCTCTTAACATTTTTATGGCTACTAAAGAAATGAATGATGCTTCTCAGCTGATCAATTGCTTCCAAATAGCTTTCCAAATCCTCATGTGGCCCTCTCAGTATTTTAGCCTCTGCCTAAACCAACACCGCCACATTTTCCAATCAAATTCTCCGCACACGTCAACAAACAAGAACAAATTACAAAGTGCATTGCATCAACAAATCGAAAAAAGAGCTAATTAACCTTTCGTGTGAGGTCGAATTGCCCCAATATAACCTCTACAGCCTTCAATGTCTTATCAATGTTCTCATGTGCCCTCCGAATCGAATGAGTCCTAATCTACCATCCACAATTTTCACCAATTCACAAAGAAACCCAAATCAAGATCCTGAATTTATGTCAATTAAATCTAAACATCTCATCAGCTCCATTTACATATACTTACATTATATGGAAAACAAAAATATCAAACCAAAAGAGACATAAATTACACCAAACGAACGAAACGCAGCGTTTGCAAACAAGTACATTTCCGAACCACGATGAAGAAGGTGACATTTTCCTGAGGTTTCTCGGGAAACAACCAGATAAATAAACAGAGAGAGAGAAAGCGAGGTGACTGACCTGAGTGGGACGCATGGCGGTTTCGAGGGCGGAGAGGCGGTGGTCGAAGGAGCCGAGAATGGCGACCATGTTGTCGGTGATGGTCTGGCTCTTGTGCAGCGCGACTCTTATAGACGAAGCTCTCGCTTCCAGGGCCTCCATTGCCTGCGGAACCCCCATCTTTCCAAATTTTCTTGCCGGATTTTCCCTCACTTTCTCAGTGACTGTTTGGCAAGCGAGAAAATGCGAATAGTGCGATTAAATTTCAGAGCACGGGTTTGTTGTGACGGAGACATCGGATGAGAGAGACGTTGCGTAATAAGTTGTTCATTTTCTTTTCGTCCGTCGTCGAAATGCGGAGGGAAACGAACCAACGTGGTTATATGAGAACGAAACAGGATCGTCGTGCCAGTGGAGGGCTCTATATATGTGGGGCCCAGCCTCATTCGACCATGGCTTTCTAATAAATTGTGCCTACTTTCGTCGCTAATTTAGTAGTGTACATCTTCGCTTAGGTATGAGAAGATAAGTTTGAATTTCTTTTGTATCAAATTAATATGACAAATCTTTTGTGTGGTTTATCCTAATCTCTTCACGACTTTGTGTAAATATTTGTTGTATTAAAACAAATAGTGTGACTTTCTTTTCTTTTAATAAATATATTTGTGTACCAACCAACTATTAGTTGAGTTGTATTTCTCTTTCTAATGGAGAAATGATTTGAATTCTCACAACTTAGATGCACATGTTGATGTTGGATGGTGCTGAAGAGGTGATTGACATAAATTTGGCGTTTTTGTTGAAGAATGTAAAGTCTAAATTTGATACAGTTTATTTGGAATAATTTCACCACTAATTGTATAGAGACATTTCTGTATAAAACTCCCATACTTTGAGCATCTTCAGGCGGCTCGTAGCTGAAATTTTAAGAGGATTTAAAAAAAATAACAAAAAGTTCAAAAAAACTTTAGTTTTAATGAAAAATGACAAATAAAGGTGTATTGAATAGTACCAAGAAAAGGTAAAAATGTAATTTTTCGTTAAAAGTGAACAGTACCGAAAGTATTTTGTTAAAACTTCCTATTAAATTCATCTTTGATAACACTCCCTGTTTCACGCCTAGGACAACAAATCCTCTAGTAACGGATAACATTGATGTTATGATTTAGCAACTTTCAATACCAAGTGAATAGGGTCAATAGACTTACACAAAGCCTTGGCATCTTGCTTTCAAAAGTCACTTTTTCTAGACTCTCACATGTGTTGGGTTTATTGATGCCTCTTTACCAATTTTAAGAATAAAAGGGTTGTATTAGGGAAAATCGAACTCTTAACCTTTCTTGTTGAGTTACTCCTAAACCCATTACGCAACACATAATTCACGATTAGAAGAAATTTTTGTGCACAATCTTATGTGTGCTCCTACCTATGCATGTGCTTGGGTGTTGAGCGATTAAATCTTCTAAACTCATTTTATATGTACCATTTATGTGAGTTTTATCATTGATTAAACTCTGTGACTCTATCTTTGATTAATACGTGTTAAATTTATGACGCAAAGTCAAAGAAAAGTTACTAAGTTTTTATTTATTCAGCAAAATCTACCCTAACAAAGTGAAGGGAAAAAAAAACGCACAAGTTACTAGTTTCTTACATTTCTTCTGCATAAAACTCAAGATAATCAAACTTCTATTCTTCTTTGATGAACAAGAAAAAAATACCACAGTTAGAGAAAGGTCACAAAAGCTCAATAAGTCCAGTCTCGAGGCAAACCAGCATTGGAACAAACACTTTTGATGGCTTTAATCTCCTCCCTATTTCTTAACCCTACAACAAAACATATAATCAATAACTGAATCATGATATTTGGATGAAGAGAAATGCTAAGAGAGCTTCTCAAAAGTAGAACACTTTATGAACTTTTTTTAACGTCAGTTTTTGCGTCAACAATATAAAACATTGAGCTAAAAACATGAGATGACAGAGAATTCATAAAGAATTTGACTTTTGAAAGAATCCCCTTATCATTTCTCTTGAAAGGATAAAATTCTCATTTGCAAACATGACAACGTGCAAGTGACTGTGATAGCCTATCCCGAAATATTTGTACCGATGGCGTGAAATTACTAAAGTACCCTTGAACATTTGGGGCGTTGTATGGTTTAAGTTTTGGTTGTGGACCAATATGTTAAGTCCCTAATATTTTTGGAACCAATTAGGAACTTAGACTTACGTTTGTTTTATTTGTTTTTGGTTGGCTGCCATCTAGAACACACACACACACACACACACACACATCCAATCCCGTTGACCCTCTCTCTCTCCTCCACACTCGAATTTTCTTGCCATTTCCGTACAACCTGTACGGACAACCCTCAAAACCCTTTCAAACATCGAGGATCAAGGTCGTGAATGGTGTTTTTGGACTCTTTGCAAGCTTAGGAGTTGAATGGTGGTGATGGTGGTTGGACGTGAAAACCTCGAAAACCTTTGAAACCAGAATTCCCAATTTGGTGCACTATTCATGCAAACATGATCATGAAGTTTTCAGAGAGTTGTAAGGTTCTAGGAAGCTTTAGAACAGCTTCACGAAGCTCGGAGAAGAATTTTGAAGTGTTTTGGATGTCGGGAAGCTCGAGTTCATCGAGTTGCAGTGGTTACTGGAGTGTTCGAGGTTTCCCCGGTGAGATTCAGTTTGTTTTCGGGCTCCAAAGTGATAAGATCATGTTCTCCTAGTTGAGAGCTTCATTTTGGTACAAATTTCATGAATTTTGGTGTTGAAATGAGTAAGTTATCAAGCTTTGAAGTTTTTCCTGAAACCAACGACCGGCGTGGGACTCCGGCGAACCAAGGAAGAAGAAGGAGAATATTCTGTCAACTTTGATGGAATATACTAACGGCGTCAAGTATATATAACGGTATATTCCCTAACGCCGTTAGGGTTTCCGTACGTGTGTCAGGCACATGCCTGCGCGTGGCCGGCGCGTGGGTGGTCGAAAATTTTTTCTAAAAATATAGGGATGTTCGTGGCGTTGAGTAGATCACGTTGGTATATTTAAACAAGCCATTTGAGTAATGTATGAGAAGTTATTAGCTAGTTTTGTTTATGTGCTTTAAGTTAACATTTATATAGTTGTTTCACATATAGGTGAGACCTATCCTCAGGACGAGCATAGTCAATCGAGCCTCGAGGGCTACGACCCTTCCACATACCAGTGAGTGGGCATTTGGTTTTCCGTATATACCTATATACTTGAGATTTTTCCTAGAAAATTGATTTAAATGAATTTATGTTTAAAAATGCCATGCATATATTCATTTATAAGTAGATCATTGAATTAATATAGTATGCATAAATGTGATTTGACGCTCTGGACGCTTAGGTAAGTAGTAGGTGAGTTGTAGATTGTTTATGTAAATTGATGATTATGTGAGATGTGTTGAGAGCTTATAAACCTACACCCCGGTGTTAGTGCTCCCGCCTAGAGTTAGGGCATAGTCCTTCATGTGATGTTCACCTCCCGAACCATACGCTCATCTTGGATCCAAGTTAGGTGCACAGTCCTGTCTTATAAACCACTATAGGTGGTTCCGACACGTAGGTGACCCATGATTATTCGCACAATCTTCACATGATCGTAGTACTTAAGCATATTTATTTACACCCAGTCCTGTCGTCCAAACCACTTTAGGTGGTTCTGACTCGTGTGCAGGTATATTTGTTGAGATGTGGATTTGAGCCGTACAGGTCACGTTAGGTGATTTGCATTGATTTATATCATCTGGCTTACATATAATTTTTTATGTTGAGATATTTGACATGGCATATTGGTGAATTTTGCTATTCTAAGCATGGTTGTGGTATAGATATATATTCTATTTTCTGGGAAATTATACAGGTTTTACGGCGAGGGGTTAGAACTTTTGAGAAATGAAATGATTTTGAAAAGCTTTGTTTTTGCCCACTCACACTTTTTGTTTTGCGCCCCTCCAGGTTCTAGTTAGGAGTGCTTTTTGGTGGCTTGCGAGGAATCCACAGCAGCTCTGACAGATTATCACTATTGTATGGTCACCTTTGGGTGTTATATAATTAGTATTTGTCCTGTTGGACTGCACTTAGGCTACTTATGCTTTGATTGTGCATTTCACACTTAATCCCGCACTAGCACCTTTTCTTAGCTTGAACTACTAGTAGTTGGTTTTTATTTATTCGCATTTTTATTATTATTTTTGCTTCTGCACTGTGCACATAGCTACGTCACCCTCACGTGACGGCCAGCAAGCCTTGATTTCGGTCGGAGTTTGTCAGTTTGGTATCAAAGCCTAGGTTTGGCAGTCCTGCATATTTTGTGAGTATTCTAATTATTTTGGTGTCTTCTGTCAGAACTATGCCGCCTCGTAGAGAGCCACGTCGTTCATCTGAGCCTAGTTTCCCCGATATAGCTCTGTTAGGTGAAGTTATTGCTATTGTTATTCAGTCTACGCTCCGCCCTCCTCAAAGGACACCCTTGGAGACTACGTATAATTTGAAGTTGGATAAGTTTGAGGTTAATGAAGGTCATGAAGGGGCAGAGCGGTGGCTCTACCATCTTGAAAAGACTTTCCGAGTATTGCAGAGTCAAGGGAATCTTCCTTATGAAAGGTGGGTCGAGACGACTACATGGTTCTTAGGTAAAGAACCAGCATCGTGGTGGAAACAGGAAGCTTATCCGATGACACTAGAGGAAGCAGCTGACTGGGAAGTATTTAAGCAGTTGTTTCAGAAAAGGTTTATTCCCCCTGAGTATATTGATCGCAAGAAGCAAAAATTTACTCAATTGAGACAGAGGAAGAAGACGGCGAATTAGTATAACAAGAGATTCACTGATTTGTCTCGCTATGATCTGAAAGTTGCTGCTAATCCAGTTGAGATGCTTCGTCATTTCAGATTGGGTACTAAGAAGAAGTGGCGTTCTATGGTGACCACTACTCATTGTGCTTCTTATCAGGAGTTCTATGAGATTTTGTTAAGGATTGAGGATTCAGAGAATATGCCTAGTGAGAGTGAAGAAGAAGAAAAAGACAGCAATCAGAAGAAAGATGATAAAGGTAAAGGTCAGGCATCTTAAAGACCTCGCAAGACTCAGAGCTTTAAGTGAAGTAGAGCTAGTTCTAGTTCTTCCAGCGAGGGTTTTAGTGCCACTGGTCAGGGAAGAGGTGGTAGATTTTCTAGGGGTCCTAGATTTTAGAGACAGGGGGATGCTAGTAGAGGAAGGGTTCTGTTGTGCCGCAGATGTAACAATAGGCATTTTGGAGAGTGTAGACGGGGCAGCAGTGGATGTTTTACATGTGGACAGATGGGACATAGAGCTGTAAGTTGTCCTCAGAATCAGCAGAGGCCCCAACAGCTTTCCTTGCCACCACCAGCGCCGAACCAGCAAGTTCCAGGGTCTGGTGGTTATGGTCAGATAGGTCGTGGTAGTGCTTACCATTATCAGGGTGGCGCAGTTCCTTATGCTTTAGGGTAGTATCAGTATTCCCAGGATCCTTATTATCAGAGTGGGTATCCTCAGTATTCTGGAGGTTATACGCCGTATCCTCCCATTCCAGTTGGTGGATCTCAAGGGTATCAGGGATGACAGCCCCAACAAGGAGAGATTGCTTCCAGTAGTGCAGGATCTTTGAGGCAGTTTGGTCAACTAATTCAGGTGTGTAATATGCAGGGTCGAGGTAGTCAGACTAACAAAAGTCGTGGTGGATGACAACAGACCCAGGGGCGTATCCACAACATCACGCAGCAGGATGCTCAGAATAATCCTAACTTAATCATGGGTACGTTAAATATTCTTGGTCACTTTGCTAAAGTGTTAATTGATTGTGGTGCTACACATTCTGTCATTTCTCATACTTTTGCTCAAGTGATGCAACCTCCTCCTACACCTCTTAGGTATGATTTAGAGTTTGCTATGCCTAGAGGAAAGAGATGTTATGTTGATTGTGTATATCCAGGATGTCCAGTGATGGTGAAGGATATAGTTATGCCAGCTAACCTTATCCCGTTAGATATTGTTGATTTTGATGTGATTTTGGGCACATATTGGTTGCATTATAATTGTGCCAATATAGATTACTACAGGAAAACAGTTACTTTCCATCATCCTGGATTACCTAAAGTTACTTTTGTGGGTGAGCAGAGTGGGGTGAGGCATGGCCTTACTTCTGCTATGAAAGCAAAAGGATTATTATCAAAAGGTTGACAGGGATATTTAGCTCATATGGTGTTGAATGATGTTGCTCCTAGTAGTGTGGAGGATGTGCGAGTAGTTAGGCATTTTCCTGACGTATTCCCTGATGATTTACCTGGATAGCAGCCAGACCAAGACGTAGAGTTCATTGTTGATTTGCTTCCAGGTACGGATCCTATATCTTTGACTCCTTATTGAATGGCTCCTGCTGAATTGAGGGAATTGAAAATCCAATTGCAAGAATTAGTTGATAAAGGTTTTATTCGACCTAGTACTTCACCCTGGGAGCTCCAATGTGATTTGTGAGGAAGAAAGACGGGACTTTGAGGCTATGCATTAATTATAAGCAACTAAATTGGGTAACAATAGAAACCATTATCCATTGCCATGTATAGATGATTTGTTTGATCAGCTTCAAGGTGCCTGTGTATTTTTTAAGATTGATTTGAGGTCTTGTTATTACCAGTTGAAGATCAGTAGTGAGGATGCTCCTAAGACAGCTTTCAGGACTTGTTATGGTCATTATGAGTTTTTGGTGATGCCATTCAGATTAACGAATGCACCAGCAGCTTTTATGGCTTTGATGAATCGAGTATTCCAGCCATATTTAGATAGGTTTGTTATTGTCGTTATTGACGATATTTTGGTATACTCTAGGTATAAATCAGAGCATGTTCGACATCTCCCTTTGGTGTTAAAGAGATTAAGGGAACACCAATTATATGCTAAGTTTAGCAAATGCCAATTTTGGTTAGATCAAGGGTCATTTTTGGGACACGTCATATCTGCTCAAGGTATTCCGGTGGATCTTTAAAAGGTAGCAGCAGTGGAGAGTTGGGTTAGCAGGATATTACAGACGATTTGTTAAAGATTTTCGGTCGTTGCTTTGCCACTGACGAGGTTGACTAGAAAAGAGGTTAAATTTGAGTGGGATGATAATTGTGAGCAGAGTTTCCAGGAGTTGAAGTATTATCTCACTTATGCACCTGTTTGATAATGGTACTTTTAAGGTCTATAATGATGCTTCCTTGAATGGTCTGGGATGTGTGCTGATGCAACATGGTAGGGTGATTGCTTATGCTTCACGACAATTAAAGCCTCATGAGAAGAATTACCCTACACATGATTTGGAGTTAGTAGCCATTATCTTTGCTCTGAAGATTTGGAGACATTATTTTATGGAGAAAAATGTAAGATTTTTACGGATCGTAAGAGTCTTCAATATCTTTTCACTTAGAGGTATCTTAATCTTTGACAGCGGAGATGGTTGGAAATGCTTAGTGACTATGGTTGCATGATTGACTATAACCCTGGTCATGCAAATGTGGTAGCTGATGCACTTAGCAAAAAATCTCAAGGTCGTATTAACGCTTTGTATGCTTGTCATGTTCCTCTTTTGGCAGACTTGAGATCAACTGGAGTGAAGTTAAGGGTAAAAGAACGAGAAGAAGCCTTACTTGCTAATTTCCAAGTTAGACCAATTTTAATTGATAGTGTACTTGAAGCCCAGATGGATGATGAGGAAATCCAGGAGTTAATTGAAGCCAGAAGTCAGGGGAAAAAGAAAGATCTCAAAGTTCGAGAAACTGATGACATGCTTATGCAGGAGAGTAAAATGTACGTGCCAAATAATTTCGAATTAAAGAAAACAATTCTTGATGAAGCGCATATTTTAGCTTATGCAATGCATCCTGAGGTACTAAAATGTATCATACTATTCGACCATTTTATTATTGGCCGGGTATGAAAAGAGCAATTGCTGAGTATGTGAGTAGGTGTGCCATTTGTCAACAAGTTAAAGCTGAAAAGAAAAAGCCTTTTGGGTTGATGTAGTCGCTTCTCATTCCACAATGGAAATGGGAAAGCATTACTATGGATTTTGTGTACAAGCTTCCTCACACACATAATGGTTATAACAGCATTTGGGTGATAGTTGATCGGCTTACTAAGTCAGCACATTTTATTCCAGTGAGGGAGAAGTATTCTTTAAGCCGATTAGCTGAATTATTTATATCAAAGATTATGAAGTATCATGGAGTTCCTGTTAGTATTGTCTCAGATCGTGATGCCAGGTTTACTTCTAAGTTCTGGGTGGCATTTTAGGAGGCTCTGATTATAGTACAACATATCATCCTCAGACAGATGGACAATCAAAGAGGACCATTCAGACGTTGGAGGATATGTTGAGATCTTCGGTATTGCAATTTGGTGACGCTTGGCATAGCGGTTGGATTTGATGGAATTTGCCTACAACAACAGCTTTCATTCGAGTATTGGTATGGCACCATTTGAGGCACTTTTTGGCAAATCTTGTTGCACACCTTTATGTTGGTCAGAGGTTGGTGAAAGAGTTTTGGAGGGCCCTGAGATAGTGGAGGAGACTACTCAAAATATTCAAGTGATTAAGTCTAACCTGAAAGCGGCCCAAGATCGACAAAAGAGCTTAACAGATAAACATGCCACTGACCAGGTGTATAATGTAGGTGATTGGGTGTTTCTGAAGTTATCACCGTGGAGAGGTGTGATACGGTTCGGGAAGAAAGGCAAGCTATGTCGTAGGTACATCGGACCGTATATGATCACCGAGCGAGTCAATGAAGTTGCGTACAGGCTTGAGTTGCCTTCAGAGCTGTCTAAAGTGCATAATGTTTTTCATGTGTCCATGCTTCGTCACTATGTTTCAGATCCGTTGCATGTGATACCTCATCAACCATTGGAAATAAATTCGAATTTGACTTATGACGAGGAGCTAGTGACTATTCTGGATTGGAAAGAAAAGGTTCTAAGGAACAAGACTGTGAGATTAGTGAAAGTTTTGTGGAGAAATCACTCAGTTGAGGAGGCCACTTGGGAGACAGAAGACCAGATGAGAGAATTGTATCCACGCCTGTTTTATGATTACTAGTGGTTTGTTTGTTGTTGTTATGTAATTTCGGGGATGAAATTTTCTTAAGGGGGTAGGTTGTGACAGCCCGTCCCAAAATATTTGTATCAATGGCGTGAAATTACTAAAGTACCCTTAAACGTTTGGGGCATTGTGTGGTTTAAGTTTTGGTTGTGGACCAATATGCTAAGTCCCTAATTTTTTTGGAACCAATTAGGAACTTAGACTTAGGTTTGTTATATTTGCTTTTGGTTGGCTGCCATCTGGAACGCGCACACACGCACACATCCAATCCCGTTAACCCTCTCTCTCCTGTCCATATTCATATTTTCTTGCCATTTCCGTACAACCTATACGAACAACCCTCAAGACCCTTTCAAACATCACGGATCAAGGTCGTGAATGGTGTTTTTGGACTCTTTGCAAGCTTAAGAGTCGAATGGTGGTGGTGGTTGGACGTGAAAACCTCGGAAACCTTTGAAACCAGAATTCCCGATTTGGTGCACTGTTCATGCAAACATGATCATGAAGTTTTCAGAGAGTTTTAAGGTTCTAGGAAGCTTTAGAACATCTTCACGAAGCTTGGAGAAGAATTTTGAAGTGTTTTGGACGTCGGGAAGCTCGAGTTCATCGAGTTACAGTGGTTGCCGGAGTGTTCAAGGTTTACCCGACAAGATTCCGTTTGTTTTCGGGCTCCAAAGTGGTAAGATCATGTTCTCCTAGTTGAGAGCTTCATTTTGGTACAAATTTCATGAATTTTGGTGTTGAAATGAGTAAGTTATCAAGCTTTGAAGTTTTTTCAGAAACCGGTGACGCAGCAGTGACCGGCGCCAGACTCTGGCGAACCAAGGAATGAGAAGGAGAATATTTTGTCAACTTTGACGGAATATACTAACGACGTCAGGTATATATAATGGTATATTCCATTTTGGACAGAATATTCCCTAATGTCGTTAGGGTTTCCATACTTGTGCCAGGCACGTGCCTTGGCCGGCGCGTGGGTCGTCGGAAATTTTTTCTAAAAATATGGAGATGTTTGTGGTGTTGAGTAGATCACGTTGGTATATTCAAACACCCCATTTGAGCAATGTATGAGAAGTTATTAGCTAGTTTTGTTTATGTGCTTTAAATTAACGTTTATATAGTTGTTTCCCATATATGTGAGACCTATCCTCAGGACGAGCGTAGCCAATCGAGCCTCAAGAGTTACGATCCTTCCACATACCAGTGAGTGGGCTTTTGGTTTTCCGTATATACCTATATACTTGAGATTTTTCCCAGAAAATCGATTTAAATGAATTTATGTTTAGAAATGCCATGTATATTGATTTATAAGTAGATCATTGAATTAATATAGTATGCATAAATGTGATTTGACGCTGTGGACGCTTAGGTAAGTACCATGTGAGTTGTTGATTGTTTATGTAAATTGATGATTATGTGAGATGTGTTGAGAGCTCATAACCTTGCATCCCGATGTTAGTGCTCCCACCCAGAGTTAGGGCATAGTCCTTCATGTGATGTTCATCTCTCGCACCATACGCTCATCTTGGATCCAAGTTAGGTGCACAGTCCTGTCGTACAAACCACTGCAGGTGGTTCTGAGTCATAGGTGACCCACGATTATTCGCACAGTATTCACGTGATCATAGCACTTGAGCGTATTTATTTACACCCAGTCTTGTCATACATACCACTTTATGTGGTTCCGACTCGTGCACAGGTATATTTGTTGGGATGTGGATTTGAGCCATGCAGGTCACATGAGGTGATTCCGGCTAGATGGATGAGCTCTAAATTCAGCCGTACAGGTACAGGTCACGTTAGGTGACTCCGGCTGACATATCATTTGCATTGATTTATATCACCTGGCTTACATATAATTTTTTATGCTGAGATATTTGACATGGCATATTGGTGAATTTTGCTATTCTAAGCATGGTTGTGGTATAGATATATATTCTATTTTTTGGGAAATTATACAGGTTTTACGGTGAGGGGTTAGAACATTTGAGAAATGAAATGATTTTGAAAAGCTTTTTTTTTGTCCACTCACACTTTTTGTTTTGCGCCCTTCAAGGTTCTAGTTAGGAGTGCTTTTTGGTGGCTTGCGAGGAATCCACGGCAGCTCTGACAGATTATCACCATTGTATGGTCACCTTTGGGTGTTGTATAATTAGTATTTGTCCTGTTGGACTACACTTAGGCTACTTATGCTTTGATTGTGTATTTCACACTTAATCTTGCACTAGCACCTTTTCTTAGCTAGAGCTGCTAGTAGTTGGTTTTTATTTATTCGCATTTTTATTACTCTTGAAGTTGGAAAGAAATTTTTTTGAGATAACACATCAAAAAATAAACTTACGATAAGCTAACACACAAAAAAATCTAATTGTGTAATCAAATTACTACTTAAATAAATATATATAGCCCCATATAGAGCCCAAAAGTAAATAGCCCCTCATTGGAGAGATATTCTTTTATAAAGCCCCAATAGTTCCTCAAAGCTCTAAAATAGGTTATATCCACCACTTTTCCAGTCACATATAGAGCTCCTCATTGGGAATACTCTAAAGAAGCACAAGTTTCTCTAGGAAGCAGTTCTAAAATTCACACAAAACTCTTTTTAAGTTAATATGTCAAATAGTCATGAGTAATTTTTGCTATTAGACAGCACTTTTAGTTATTTTAGAAGAAGTCCCAAACAAACGCTAAATACCAACCAAATGGTCCATGACTAATTAGCAATAAGAGTTTGTTTTGGTTTGCTTCAACTAGAACAAACGAACTAAAACGTTAATGAAAGAGAATGGTCCATGACTAATTAGCAATAAGAGTTTGTTTTGGTTTGCTTCAACTAGAACAAACGAACTAAAACGTTACTTTTCTTTCATTAGTATTGGTTGAAATAATAAATAATAGATTACTAGTCTTTGTGGTGATAGGGTACTCGGAATATAGTCCATGTGGTATAAAAATAAGAATTTAAGTTCTAGTGGTGAAAGTCTGTTAGGATTTATGTCCAAATTTGGAAAAATTTGTTAACTCTTCGTTAATTATTAGCACATGAGGCTCACATGTGAGGCTAAAAAGTCAAAATTAGCCTCACATGTAAGCCTCACATGCTAACAATTAACGGATAGTTATGTTTTAACCTTATATATGTGGTTCATTTGCTAATAATTAATAGAAAGTAGACATAATTTTCAATTTTGAGCACAAACCTTAACATATTTCACCACAAGAACTTAAATCCTAATTTTTTTACCACAGAAGCTATCATCTAACTATCATATCACCATGGGAACTAATAATCCAATCAGACCTAAATAGATTAACCACAGGTGCATTAATTACTAATTTTCTGATGCATCAAACATGGGTTTGGTTAGGCCAAGTTGACAAGGGGGTGCCTAGTGTGCTTGTTTAATTATGCTTGGGTCAAAATCTCCTTTCCTTACATTCACTGTCGTAACGAAAAATCCATCGACAAATGTATGGTAAATGACGTTCATTTAGTTTTGACCATTGTTTATTTCGTGGATGAGTTCATTTGAAGTGGACAGTATCATAGACTCATGGTGGACGAGTAGTTGCGATGCTTTCACGAGGAAGAAAATTTGGTAATTGTAATAAACGTGTAACAACTACTGAAAGTTGATTCGAGAAAGCGCGCTGTGTTTGGATTAGGCTTAATTAAATAAGTCTATCTGATATTGCATAATATATTATGAAAGGACCAGTGTTCATGAGGTCAGAGTTTAAAATTTCCTTGATACAGTCAATATTTCTATGAAAATATCTAAAAAATCATAGAAAGATATGGAAATGGGGAATGAAGTCTAAAATTCACCTTATATTAGATAAACTCTTTAAGTTTAGGCTAAAATCGATATATATTATCGATATTTCTGACACATCTGTTAAATATCAGAAAAACTCTTATATTTTGTCCAAATTAATGCTAAAAATTTTCATTTCAAATTTTTATTATTTCCATCGAAAGCAATCGATATTCAATATGTCCATCGATATTTCCACAAATTTACATATTAATATTTTCACCGATACCAATATTTTAAACATTAGTCGAAGTACATATGGTTATATTTATATATGCCTGGCCGAGGGTGGACGTCGACTCTCGATACCGATTCGCGGACGTACGTCGGAACTTAGACTTTTCTGCATTCTTAATTTCTTTCTGAACGTAAATTACAAACTAATCATAGACATATATGCACATGTAGGTTTGAAAAAAAATATATATACATTTACATATATATATATATATATATATATGCATATGTAGACAACAACGGAAAGTGAAGCTTTTTTGTATATAGCTAACACATATATGCATCTCGATGGATACGAAAAAATAAGGTTTTCTTTCTACATTTTTGGGGCATTAACAATGGAATAAATTATTTTATGTGCTCTAAAAAACAATAATTTGAGAAAACTATTTGTTTTCAAGTGTTTTTCAAATTGTATAGTAATAATGACATATTACGCTGTATTTCAGACATACTGATAAATTTTTCGGACGATTTCCTAATTTGCAGAGTCATGGATAGAAGAAAGTTGAGGCATATACATTCTTACAGGCCACCGAAAGCGATTATTTGGATGCACTCAAAAAGTCTATGGTCAAATCAGATGTACATATATAATATAATCTATGATTGTGATAGACACCGGCTCATTGACAACAATGAAGATATAAATATTTGACGATAAGATTTCAATGCTCTCAAGTCTGTACAAGCTACAGTACGTATAATATCTCGGTGCTTCTTGTTCTTTTTAGGGTTTCTTTTTCTGGAGTCAGTAAACTGATGTAGTCTAAAGGCCGGACTGGACATCATCTTCATTTATATGATATTCAGTACCAATCAATTAATAAATTCCCCACTTTTCGACCCTTTTTAAGTACATGATAGTATGGTTGAGAGTGAATTTCACGTCAGAAAAATAGAATTTTGTATGTGCTTATAAATAGTTTGGCTACTCTCAAATTGCTAATTAATTTTATAGTGGAAGGAACTCCAACTTTCTTCAAGTATGAATTGATCAAACATTAGACTTACCAACAAAAACAGTAAATTAACATCACACGTACCCTAAAGTTAAGCTGTCTGCTGTCACCGTACCCCTCAACTCATGTAACTTCATGAATCATGTATATAAGCGGAGGCCGAGGCACACACACAGAGGCATACGTTTATCCCCACCGAAATTGCAGCTGCCGCTGAAACCTTACGTACCCTACTCTCTTTAATGCTAGCTTCTTCTGTTAAAGAAATTAGATGAACGATCCTTTCACTACTTAAAGACTCTGCAACTAATCTTTTTTTTTTTTTTTTTTTTTTTTTTTTTTTCCTGCTCTATATACTTCCAGAATTTTATTCATCTGATAAAGAACTGGAGCAATCAAGAAACATGCTCATCAAAATGTTACTCTCCCTTCTCAATCTCCTCAGGATCATCAAGACACACTACTACTCGTTCATGATTACGTTACGTGGTGATCAATATCACAAGCTTCCCGGAATAAGTTATTCTGATCGTGTTTTGCTACAAGAACACAATAATTTATTCCCGGAAGTAACCCCTTCGCCTTGGTTGGTGCCGTTACCGGTTCACTGTATAGCTGAATCCGTGAAGAACCAGCTCCCGGGGGTGCAAAATAGAGGAGGCAAAACGCAGGATTCGGATTATGGCTCGCACACCGATACGTGTACTGTGTGCATGGATAAAGTGGAAGGAGGGCAAAGGGTGAGAGAGCTTTCCAATTGTTCACATGTATTTCACAAAGAGTGCCTAGATGCTTGGATTGATGAGGGTCAGTTTACCTGTCCTCTTTGTCGATCCAATCTATTGCCAAAGAATTGTACTACTCCAGAACCAAAAGGTCATGAACGGGAGTTGGATTCATGGAGGGCGGAGAGGATGATTTACTTGTTTGGTGACGATTACCAGTTCATGTGGTAGCTGGCTTTGTTAGGATGTAGTAGATATTCAGTGGTGAAGCAAGCATGAGGTCATTAATTGGTTGTCCTTACGCCAATAACTCTAAAAACTCCATGTGTATTTGTTTGTATTATTGTATTTGACCCCTATAATTAACAATTAAGGCAAACTAAATTACAACCTCATATTTCTACTTCTTTTATTTTCTTCTATCATATTTGTTTTCTTTTCTCTCTTCTTGTATGGAATGCTTTAGTTGAAAAACCTTGGCAGTCTTTAATATTACTCTACAATATCATGTATCCACCCTTGACAAGCTTCTACTAATAATAGTAGTTGTCGACATATGTTGACATAAACTTTTGGCATATGTTGACAAGAATTGGCAAGTGCCTACTAGGTGATCGACGAAATGACCCAATAAAACTTTTTGGTTGATACTATAACCCCATTATTTGAAAATCCTAGCTACATATATATATATGTACGTATTTGAATATAGTATATTAATTGTTATTAATGATTTTTTTTATTTGATCGATCATCTTTTTATGAACATATATAAATAAGAAAGCATGAAAACATGAATATATGAATATATGGTGATGTTGATAATCATTTCAGTTTTTTATTTTTAGTTTTCTATTTTCTTATAAATTGAAACTTGTTTATGTTGGAGAACAAAGTCGCATTGAACACAAAATAATATACACTTTATAGTGGACGTTACTAATATCACATTTTATGATTCAACCCCATACCTAATAGATGGCCTACTAAGTTAGAAACTATATCCGCAATGATGATCGTAAGACTTAGAAAGTAGCGTTAAGGCTTTCGTTTTCTGTTTTCATTGTTCTTTTGAAACTTGAAAACAATCATCAAACAAGTTTAGGTTTAGGTTTTTCAAAAAAAAAAAAAAAGAAAAATAAATTACAGGAAATGATTAACAAACATTAAGGAGGCTTTATGATAGGATATTTAGTACTTGCATATGGAGGGTTTTTTATTTTTTTTGAGAGAGAGAAATGATAAAATTTTATTAACATAACAAACCACTTACAAGGACGTCAGATGAGTACATATATCCAGTGATCAATTTCTTGATTTAAAGGTAATAAGCACAAACACAAATGATTTTAAACCCCTCATACGGTCATCACACAAAATACATCACTAAAACGATAAATCCCGAGATTGATATGTCCCATAGACACATGACATAGCAAGCAACGAAACCTTCACCAAAACCTACGCGAGACAGCGAGGCTACAAAACCGCATAAGCGATACAAAAACCTACGCGTGACAGTGAGGCTACCAACAAATTCGCATAGGCGACACGAAGGCCGAAGCAACAAACCAATGATAAAACACTAAACTAAAAAACAAAAGAAAATAAACAGGCGGTGCAGCTGCAAGTTGGTAGTAGGTGTGGGGAGCAAAACCAGGGCACGTGCAGAAATGTCGGGAGGAGCGCGACGACAGCTGTAGCTGGGACCAACTGAGAGAGGTGGGGAGGAAAAAGGTTCCAGCTAGAGCCACCGAAGTTATCGGAACGCCACCACAAACCAAACCAACAAAATAGTACCGAGAGCAACCATAGATTCCACCAACTGGAGTTGGTCGCAGTAATGGTAAGAAATAACGACAATGACATGGGTGCTAAAGGGGTTGCCAAGCCAAGACCACCCATGCCATTGAACCGCCATCCCAACCACCACCACGAACCTAAAGATGACAAAGCGATAGTTCCAAGTGCAGAGCCCTCGAATGTACAAACAACCGAGAGAAAAATGCTGGCAAATATGCACACCCACACAGCGGGAGATTAAGAAGCCGCCACCGGGAAGCTCTATGGGCAAACCCCACCCAGTAGTTACACGAAGTTGAATAAACAAAACCTCCGAATGTGAGACCGCCACCAACCTGGCAAGAACAGAAAAAGAAGAACAGGTCAAATACCCACAAAACAACCCAAAAACCCACCCAAAACCGCAGATCTAAGCCCAAAACATGAGCCCTGTGCGGCAATAAAACGGCGAAATGGATCGGAGGCTCGCCATCGAAACCGGATGCACACAGAAGAGTGCGGGGAGAGGGTACTAGGCATACCAAGGAAATAGAGAAAAAAAGAGAAGAAAAAAAGCAGCGAATGGAAGGGGTTTGGGGGAGGGGGGAGGTGGGTCGTAGCAAGAGTAGGAAGAATGAGCAAGGGTGGAGAGGCTAGGAGGAGGGGAATGGTAGAATGAGGTGGGAGGGACAACCACCAGCCCAAGCCTAAGCAATGGACCGACGTCTGAGGTTTGCAAGGTTAGGGTTTTGCCTTAGAGAGAGAGAGAGAGAGAGAGAGAGAGAGAGAGAGAGAGTGAATAGGAAGAACTTGTAAAGAGGGTTAAAATACACAAAATACTTGCAAGAGTACAAGGTACATTGTTATAATAAGAATGCTCATGCGAGGTCATTCCCACATGGATTATTTAAAACGATTTATATAAAAACCAAATCTTAAGAAATTATTTGAAACAAGGTTTAGAAAAATGTTGATTTTGTGACTAAAAATAATAAAACGAATTTAATAGAAACAATTAAAGAAAACAATTTTCAAAAAAAAAAATTGAAATTAAACAGTTTTGAAAGAATGATAAAAAGACACCACAATTTCGCTGTCACCTTAACAATCATTTGTAGTTTTACCAATTACTTATGAATTATATATGCAATTTTGAATGTTAGGTTTTTCTAATGCATATTCTACTTGTGGCATTCAAGATAGAATATATATGAAACATGCAACCATCTGTGACATTCAGATCAATTATAAACATGCATGACTAATTACGATTTGTGAAAACCTTTTGAAAAACCATGCAACGCTTAAGTCATGGCATTTTCCCTAAGTGAATTTACAATTATTAACCACAAGAAACATTCCTCAATTTCTGGGTGGCATTCCAGGAAACTGCATCCGGTTACTTATGACACACCCCAACCGAGATCAGGGCATGCTGGCCGTCACCCGGAGGTGACGTAGCCATGTGCACGTGCGGAAGCTAGAGAAAGTAATGTAAAAGTACGAATAAATTAAAACCTAGCATACAAAGTATTAAGACAAGTACTAGTGTATGTGAGACGCAAAGTTCAGAGCAAGACTACAGCAATCCAAGGATAATAATACGACAATAATACACCCGAAGGTGACCCTACATTGGTAAGTATCTGTCATAAATGCCGGGACGCCCTCTGGGAAAACCACCGCAACCGTTAAGCAACTAGAACCTGGAGGGGCGCAAAACAAAAGCGTGAGTGGGCAAAAACAAAGCTCTTTGAAAACTCTTTAACAAAACACATTCTAACCCCTCGCCGTAAAACCTGTATACATCCCAGAAAGTGAACGTATATACATATGTATAGATATGCCAATCATGCTCCAAGATATGCCATTCATGCTCGAGAATATGTCACATCGGAATCTCATAATAAATGTAGATGCTCAAGCATAACTCTTATCAATAACATCTAATCTAGCAGCCGGGAGTCACCTAACGTGACCTGTACGGCGGCCTATAGAGCTCCAATCTCAACTCACTAACCGAATCTGCACACGAGTCGGAACCACCTAACGTGGTCTGTACGACAGGCTTGGTGTAATATATATACGCTCTAGTTCTACGATCACGCGAAGCTGTGCGATAAATCGCGGGTCACCTACGAGTCGGAACCACCTAATGTGGTCTGTACGACAGGCTGTGCACCTAACCTGGATCCAAGCTGAGCGTGTGGTGCGGGAGGTGAACATACACGTGAAGGCTATGCCCTGGCCACGGGCGGGAGCACTAACACCGGGGTGCAGATAATGAGCTCTCTAAGCATCTCAAACTACAATTGCATAACAACATGAAACCACTTACCTGGCACTTACCTGTGCGTCCACAGCACCAAATACAATTATATAAATGTATGTCGTTACTAATGTATGTGATGATGCATGAACGATAATACTAAAGTGCATGGCATAAATCAATTAACTCTTTTTATTCTATTTCTGGGAATTTAAAGTATATAGGTATATACGGAAAACAAAAGCCCACTCACTGATAAGTGGAAGGGTCGTAGCCCCCCTGCCTCGAGTGAATACGCTCGTCCTCGGAGTACATATCACCTATACGCGAAAAAGCTACGAAAACGTCAATTTCAAAGCACATAACCAATTCCTTGTAATAATCTCTCATACATTGCTCAAAATGGACAAATGAATATACCAAAGTGATCTACACAACCTCAGGATCACACCCATATTTTTATATTAATTTTTGGACCACGCACGCGCCCCCACGCGCCTGAAATGGCACGGACCCACGCGCCCCCACGCGCGGTCACGTGCAATGCACAGTCAGGAATATTCCGTTTGACTGACGGAATATTCCCTAACTGACGCCGTCGCTGCCGTTAGGAATATTCCGTTAAGTCAAACGGAATATTCCCCTTCCTTCTCCGGCGAGCCACCGCCGCCGGCGCCGTCGCCGTCGCCGGCGCCGTCGCCGGAAAACTGCAAAATTTTCAAACTTTGTTTTCTCACTCGTTTTTCAACCATTTTTCACGTTCTTTATACCAAAATGAAGCTTAGGACTAGTAGAATCACGTTAGACTACTTTTAAGGCCTAAAAATCAAAGAATCTCACCTGCAACAACGATCCAAATTCGGCCAACTTTGAACTAAGCTTTCCCAACGTCCAAATTCACCCAACGAAGCATTCCCAAGCTCCTTGGGACCTCACTAACACATCTACAAGCTTAAAATGTCCAAAAACATGCTAGATTAAGTTTGCATGAATAGTGCTCAAATCGGAGTTTGTCGAATCGACGTGAAAACGTAAGATTTCTCACCTGAAAATGGCACCACTGGACTCCTCTCAACTTCACGAGTTCGATGGTGTAATTTGTTTCTTGATTGGTGAAGATTTGAGTATGTTTGTGTGTGTGTCCGTGTGTGTTTGAAGAAAGAAGAAGATGAAATGGTAGAGGACTCGGGGAGAGAGAGAGAATGAGACAGAAAAGAGACAGAGAGGAGGGAATTAAGGAAAAGAAAAGGGAGAGGAATGATGACAGGGTGTGTGTGTGTGATCCAATACATATCACACCACACAAAACAACACTAAACATAATTTAACGATCTAGGGGTAGAAAAGTAAATTCACACGTACGTTTTATAGTTTTTGGGACGGGATGTCACAACCTACCCACCTTAATAGAATTTCGTCCCGAAATTCAAAACAACCAAACATAACCCCTAGTGGTCGAAGAACAATCTAGGATACATATCCCTCATCCGATCTTCTGTCTCCCATGTAGCTTCTTCTACTAAATGATTCCTCCACAAGACTTTCACTAAGTTCACCGTTTTGTTCCTCAGAACCTTCTCTTTCCAATCTAAGATCGTTAATGGTTCCTCGTCGTACGTCAAGTCTAGATTAATCTCCAACGGTTGAGGAGGTATCACATGCGACGGATCAGCAATATAATGTCGGAGCATAGACACGTGGAAAACGTTGTGCACTTTAGCCAGCTCTGGAGGCAACTCCAATCTGTAAGCTACCTCACCAACTCGTTCTGTGACCATGTATGGTCTGATATACCTGGGACTCAACTTCCCCTTCTTTCCAAACCGTACAACACCCTTCCATGGTGAAAGTTTCAGAAATACCCAATCTCCGACTTCATACACTCTGTCCGTAGCATGTCGATCTGCTAAACTTTTCTGCCTGTCCTGAGCTACTTTCAGGTTTGACCTAATTACCTGAATATTCTGAGTAGTCTCCTCAACAATCTCCGGACCTACCAAGGCTCTTTCTCCAACCTCTGACCAACACAACGGTGTACGACAAGCTTTGCCATACAAGGCCTCAAATGGCGCCATGCCAATGCTCGAATGGAAACTGTTGTTGTAAGCAAATTCCATCAAATCTAACCGCTGGTGCCAAGCATCACTGAACTCTAGCACCGAAGCTCGCAGCATATCTTCCAAGGTTTGAATAGTTCTCTCTGACTGTCCGTCCGTCTGTGGATGATATGTTGTACTGTAAAGTAGTCTCGTACCCAAAGCTTCCTGAAAAGCTACCCAAAACTTCGATGTAAACCGTGGGTCACGATCCGAGACAATACTCACAGGGACACCATGGTATTTCACAACCTTTGAAATGAATAATTCCGCTAACCAGCTCAAAGAATACTTCTCTCTCACTGGAATAAAATGTGCTGATTTAGTGAGCCGATCAACGATCACCCAAATGCCGTCAAAGCCGTTATGTGTACGCGGGAGCTTGTACACAAAATCCATAGTGATATTTTCCCATTTCCACTCTAGAACAGGAAGCGGCTGCAACAGCCCAAACGGCTTCTTTCTTTCTGCTTTAACCTGCTGACAAACAGCACACCTGCTCACATACTCAGCTATCTCCCTTTTCATACCCGGCCAATAATAAAATGGTCGAATGGTATGATACATTTTTGTAGCTCCTGGATGCATGGCGTAAGCCGAGATATGTGCTTCATCGAGAATTTCCTTCTTCAAATCCCCATTATTAGGCACGAACATTCTACCCTCTAGCATCAACATGCCATCCGAAACACGCACTCTGAGGTCTCTCCTCCTTCCTTGCTCTCGAGCTTGGACTAGTTCTTGAATCTCCCGATCAGCTACCTGAGCTTCAAGCACCCGATCAACAAGAATTGGTCTAACTTGAAAATTAGCAAGTAATGCTACCTCTTGATCTTCTGCTTCTAACCTCACTCCTGTGGCACGCAAATCTATCAAAAGAGGAACATGACTCGCATACAACGCATTAATGCGGCCTTGTGATTTTCTGCTAAGTGCATCAGCCACTACGTTCGCACGACCAGGGTGATAGTCAATCGTGCAATCGTAATCGCTGAGCAACTCCAACCACCTCCGTTGACGAAGATTAAGTTCCTTCTGAGTAAAGAGGTATTGAAGACTCTTGTGATCTGTGAAGATCCTACACTTCTCCCCGTAAAGGTAGTGTCTCCACAACTTCAACGCAAAGATAATAGCAGCCAACTCCAAATCATGTGTAGGGTAATTCATCTCATGGGGTTTCAATTGCCGCGAAGCATAAGCAATCACCCTACCATGCTGCATCAATACACATCCCAGACCATTCAAGGAAGCATCACTATAAACCTCAAAATCACCATTATCGTCCGGGAGTGCCAAAACAGGTGCATGAGTGAGACAATGCTTCAACTGCTGGAAACTCTGTTCGCACTTATCATCCCACTCAAATTTAACTTCCTTCCTCGTTAACCTCGTCAGTGGCAAGGCAATCACCGAAAAATCCTTAACGAATCTCCGATAATACCCCGCCAAACCAAGGAAACTTCTCACCTCAGTGACTGTTCGTGGTTGCTCCCAACTCTCCACAGCTACAATCTTTTGAGGATCAACCAAAATACCTTGAGCAGAAATGATGTGCCCCAAAAATGCCACTTGATCTAACCAGAATTGGCACTTGCTAGACTTGGCATACAATTGGTGTTCCCTCAATCTCTTCAACACTAAAGTAAGATGTCGAACATGCTCCGCTTTGGACTTAGAATACACCAAAATATCATCAATGAAAACAATAACGAATCTATCCAAGTAAGGCTGGAACACCCGATTCATTAAATCCATAAAAACTGCTGGTGCATTCGTCAACCCAAATGGCATAACCAGAAACTCGTAATGGCCGTAAAGAGTCCTGAATGCCGTCTTAGGAACATCATCTCTACTAATCTTCAACTGATAGTATCCAGACCTCAAGTCTATCTTAGAGAATACACAAGCACCTCGAAGTTGATCAAACAAATCATCGATACGAGGCAATGGATAACGGTTTTTAATCGTCACCCGATTCAGTTGTCTGTAATCAATACACAGCCTCAAAGTTCCGTCTTTCTTTCTCACAAACAACACTGGAGCGCCCCAAGGCGAAGTACTAGGCTGAATAAACCCTTTATCCATTAATTCCTGCAACTGCACTTTTAATTCCCTTAACTCAGCGGGAGCCATACGATAAGGAGTCAAAGAGATAGGATTAGTACCTGGAAGCAACTCAATAGTGAATTCCACATCTCGATCTGGGGGTAAACCAGGTAAATCCTCGGGAAAAACATCAGGGAAGTGTCTGACCACTCTCACATCCTCAATTCTGTTAGGAACGGCCTCATCTAACACCACATGAGCTAGATACCCATGACAACCTTTAGACAACAACTTTTTCGCTCGTAAAGCCGAAATAACACCGTGTCTTACCCCACTCTGCTCACCCACAAAAGTAACCATAGGTAGTCCAGGACGACGAAACGTAACTACTTTCCCGTAACAGTCAATATTGGCACGATTGGGGTGCAACCAATCCGCGCCCAAGATCACATCAAAGTCAACAATATCTAACGGGATAAGATCAGCTGGCATAACAACACCCTCTACTATCACTGGACAACCTGGGTACATACAATCTACCATACATCTTTCTCCTCTAGGCATAGCAAACTCTAAATCAAACCCTAGAGGTGTGGGGCGAGGTTGTGTCATTTGAGCAAATGTATGAGAAATAACGGAATGTGTAGCTCCGCAATCAATTAAGACTCTAGCAAAATAACCAAGAATATTTAACGTACCCATTATTAGATCCGGGTTGTTCTGAGCATCTTGCAGGGAAATGTTGTGAATACGCCCCTGGCCCTGCTGTCGTCCGCCGCGACCTCTGCTCGCTTGAACACCGCGGCCTTGAGCTCCACGCCCCTGACTGGGCTGACCCAACTGTCTTGAAGACCCTGCACTACTAGTAGCCATCTCACCCTGCTGATATTGTCCTCCCTGGTACCACTGAGAACCACTTGCTGGGACCGGAGGATACGGCATATAGTTACCAAGATACGGGGGATAACCACCTTGTGAATACGGGTTCTGGGGATACTGATGTTGTCCCGGAGCATAGGGAACAGCATCACCCTGGTAGTGGTAGGCACCACCGCTACCTGCCTGACCATACCCACTCGGACCTTGAATTTGCAGCATTGGTGCAGGTCGTGGCATAAAGGTCTGCTGCGGCCTCTGCTGCTGACCCTGGGGACAATTCACAGCTCTATGTCCCACTTGTCCACACGTGAAACACCCACTATTGCCATACCTACACTCGCCGAAATGTTGGGTATTACACCTACGGCAAAATGGGACTCGGCTTCGGCCACCATCACCTTGTCTTTGGCCTCGAGCTCTTCCAGCAAACCTATTTCCTCGTCCCTGTCCAGAGGCACTGAAACTACCACTAGATGAACTCGAACTAGCACCACCCTTCTTGAAGTTCTGAGTCGGACGAGGCCCAAGCGACGTTTGACCTTTTCCCTTGTCATCTTTCTTCTATTTGCCATCCTTTTCTTCTTCATCACTGTCGCTCGACATGTTCTCAGAGTCCTCAATTCTCAACAGTATCTCGTAGAATTCCTGGTAGGACTCACAGGGTGTAGTGGTCGCCATCGAACGCCACCTCTTCTTAGTGCCCACACGGAAAAGGCGAAGCATCTCGGCTGGATTACTATTAATATCAGGATGATAACGGGACAAATCAGTGAACTTGCGATAGTATTCATTAGCCGTCATCTTTCGTTGTCTCAAATCAGTGAACTCCTGCTTCTTGTGATCAATGTACTCCGGGGGTACAAACCTCCTCTTGAATAACCTAATGAAAACGTTCCAGTCGGTCCTCTCGGCTGGAGTTAAGCTACGAAGCTCCTGCTCCCACCAAGACGCAGACTCCGTACCCAGAAACCATGAGGTCGTCTCGACCCATCTCTCAACAGGAAGGTTCCCCTGATTATGCAATACTCGGAAAGTCTTTTCAATAAGTTCTAACCAACGCTCGGCTCCCTCGGGCCCCTCATGACCGTGGAACTTATCCAATTTCAGATTGTACATAGTCTCCAGAGGAGTCCTCAGGGGAGGGCGAATAGCTGACTGGATAGCGTTAGCAATAGCTTCCCCCAGCTGAGTGAGATTAGGGAAACTAGACTCATCGGAGCGACGTGGTTCCCGACGAGGCGGCATGATTCTGACAGAAGGCACCAAAACTATTAGAATACTCACACAGACACAGGACTGCCAAAACTAGGCTCTGATACCAAACTGACACACCCCAACCGAGATCAGGGCATGCTGGCCGTCACCCGGAGGTGACGTAGCCATGTGCACGTGCGGAAGCTAGAGAAAGTAATGTAAAAGTACGAATAAATTAAAACCTAGCATACAAAGTATTAAGACAAGTACTAGTGTATGTGAGACGCAAAGTTCAGAGCAAGACTACAGCAATCCAAGGATAATAATACGACAATAATACACCCGAAGGTGACCCTACATTGGTAAGTATCTGTCATAAATGCCGGGACGCCCTCTGGGAAAACCACCGCAACCGTTAAGCAACTAGAACCTGGAGGGGCGCAAAACAAAAGCGTGAGTGGGCAAAAACAAAGCTCTTTGAAAACTCTTTAACAAAACACATTCTAACCCCTCGCCGTAAAACCTGTATACATCCCAGAAAGTGAACGTATATACATATGTATAGATATGCCAATCATGCTCCAAGATATGCCATTCATGCTCGAGAATATGTCACATCGGAATCTCATAATAAATGTAGATGCTCAAGCATAACTCTTATCAATAACATCTAATCTAGCAGCCGGGAGTCACCTAACGTGACCTGTACGGCGGCCTATAGAGCTCCAATCTCAACTCACTAACCGAATCTGCACACGAGTCGGAACCACCTAACGTGGTCTGTACGACAGGCTTGGTGTAATATATATACGCTCTAGTGCTACGATCACGTGAAGCTGTGCGATAAATCGCGGGTCACCTACGAGTCGGAACCACCTAATGTGGTCTGTACGACAGGCTGTGCACCTAACCTGGATCCAAGCTGAGCGTGTGGTGCGGGAGGTGAACATACACGTGAAGGCTATGCCCTGGCCACGGGCGGGAGCACTAACACCGGGGTGCAGATAATGAGCTCTCTAAGCATCTCAAACTACAATTGCATAACAACATGAAACCACTTACCTGGCACTTACCTGTGCGTCCACAGCACCAAATACAATTATATAAATGTATGCCGTTACTAATGTATGTGATGATGCATGAACGATAATACTAAAGTGCATGGCATAAATCAATTAACTCTTTTTATTCTATTTCTGGGAATTTAAAGTATATAGGTATATACGGAAAACAAAAGCCCACTCACTAATAAGTGGAAGGGTCGTAGCCCCCCTGCCTCGAGTGAATACGCTCGTCCTCGGAGTACATATCACCTATACGCGAAAAAGCTACGAAAACGTCAATTTCAAAGCACATAACCAATTCCTTGTAATAATCTCTCATACATTGCTCAAAATGGACAAATGAATATACCAAAGTGATCTACACAACCTCAGGATCACACCCATATTTTTATATTAATTTTTGGACCACGCACGCGCCCCCACGCGCCTGAAATGGCACGGACCCACGCGCCCCCACGCGCGGTCACGTGCAATGCACAGTCAGGAATATTCCGTTTGACTGACGGAATATTCCCTAACTGACGCCGTCGCTGCCGTTAGGAATATTCCGTTAAGTCAAACGGAATATTCCCCTTCCTTCTCCGGCGAGCCACCGCCGCCGGCGCCGTCGCCGTCGCCGGCGCCGTCGCCGGAAAACTGCAAAATTTTCAAACTTTGTTTTCTCACTCGTTTTTCAACCATTTTTCACGTTCTTTATACCAAAATGAAGCTTAGGACTAGTAGAATCACGTTAGACTACTTTTAAGGCCTAAAAAATCAAAGAATCTCACCTGCAACAACGATCCAAATTCGGCCAACTTTGAACTAAGCTTTCCCAACGTCCAAATTCACCCAACGAAGCATTCCCAAGCTCCTTGGGACCTCACTAACACATCTACAAGCTTAAAATGTCCAAAAACATGCTAGATTAAGTTTGCATGAATAGTGCTCAAATCGGAGTTTGTCGAATCGACGTGAAAACGTAAGATTTCTCACCTGAAAATGGCACCACTGGACTCCTCTCAACTTCACGAGTTCGATGGTGTAATTTGTTTCTTGATTGGTGAAGATTTGAGTATGTTTGTGTGTGTGTCCGTGTGTGTTTGAAGAAAGAAGAAGATGAAATGGTAGAGGACTCGGGGAGAGAGAGAGAATGAGACAGAAAAGAGACAGAGAGGAGGGAATTAAGGAAAAGAAAAGGGAGAGGAATGATGACAGGGTGTGTGTGTGTGATCCAATACATATCACACCACACAAAACAACACTAAACATAATTTAACGATCTAGGGGTAGAAAAGTAAATTCACACGTACGTTTTATAGTTTTTGGGACGGGATGTCACAACTTATCTAAACATCATAATAGTAGCTAAGCATTAAGATGTAGACACAATTTAAACATAGTGATTAATCATTCAAAGTATGCATACATAATATCATAAACAGTTAAATAAAGACTACATATTCATGATAAGGCTCCTTCTCCAAATTGATGTGTAGAGAACCCTAATGGCTAATTAGGTTTATTTATGCTACTACAAAATAAAATCCTTCATAGAAAAAAATACAAAATAAAATCCTTCATAGAAAAGGTCTTTTAAAAACTAGGAAACAAAATAAGTTAAAGTAAAATATGAAACATAATCCTAATCAATTAAGGGAAATCTGTCTAGCCACGTTGAGGACCTTAGACATCTCCAAAACAAGCACAAGACAACTCTTTTAAAGCTTGAGATGTCCTAAACATATTTGCAGAAAAGCCCATTGCCATAAAACGTCATCTTGAATGCCAAAAAAGCTAACTAAGCCCAAAATGTCACTTTAATAGTTTCGTGCACTAGTCATTTATGTATTCGCCATAAATTAACCGCTTAGTAGAAAACTTTGAAAATTTGTCACAAACAAATGGAAAGACTTGCAAATATCCTTCAATTGGAATCACGCCATAATTCATCCGCTTGGTCGCTTTTTGCTCGAGGGGGGGGTCGCATGTCCTGCAATTAAATTATAATTCAGAAAATCAAAATATGGTCAAAACAAATACCAAAATATATTAAAATAAAGTAAAATATATAGTTTAATATTGACTCATCACTTTACAAGTGAGTAAAACGATATATGATAATCAAACGGTACCCATGCATCATATCAGTTTCTTCTTACTTTTCTTTTACCCATGCGTTAAAAGAAAACCAAACCTAGATTCAACTAGAAGTAATTCGCAACCCGTTGGGTCATCAAAGATCACGGATTAACGGGTCACGGACCAGCTAGCATTGCCGCCCTAGCCCTAGCCAGCACATCTCAATGGTCCCCATGCAAGATCGAACTGACTCAAGATTAAGGCCGGTGAATGGAAAAAGGAAAACGGACCGACCTCTTAGACGTAGACAGACAAAGGAAACGGACCGACCTCTTAGACGTAGACAGACAAAGGAGTACATTTTGTTGGCAAAATCTCTAAATCTTTTTGAGTAAGAAGCATCAATTAATTTGTACGTTATTCGTATATTGCCTACTTTCTTGGACTTGTTTGGCAGATGAACCGGTTGATCTGAAATCATTTTTTGTTGGATTAAATGGTAGTCATAAGAGTGTTTTTCTTTGGAAAATTGTATTCGTATAGTTTGTTCACTAGAATTGAATGTCTTAATAGTTTTGAATTTGTCTAAATTTTGTAAGAATGATCTATTTATAATGTACTAAAAAATAAACAGTAGCCATAAATTGGTGCTGACTTAGGGTACCTAACTAAAAGTAGAAGATATATATATATATATAAAGATAAGAGAGACTTACTTTGGGTATATATCTTAACCAAAAATAGATGTATAAAAAAAGAAAGACTTAGGAGTAAGATTCCTAGGAGATGGTTAATTTGGTGCATTTTTATGCATGGATTCTCTGTATCTGTCTCCCGTTGTCTCACAGCGAAGCACCACATGATTGAATGGGCGGAGATGTGAATGTGTTCGCACCTACCAAGACATCGTTATCATCGTTAGCATGCATTATTTCAGAAAACAAACCCTACTTGCTCATTGTTCTAATACAAAAAAGATGAGACCCTCAGAAGATGCGACTTTAATTTACCAGTTCCCAAAATGTATCCATAAGTTGACAATGTGAACACACAAAATTAATGAATAAGTAGGAAAAAAAACATCACTTGATCGCTGTATATAGCTCGATTAATGTTCGTAACTTTCATTAGGTTTGTTCTAAAGTCTTCATAATTTGACAATATGGACCATCAAATCTGGTCTACCAAGGAAGTCGGTAAAGCTCCTTCAATGATTACGAGTTATGACTTTACGTGAGCTCCAAAAAGTTAAACAAGAAAGAAAGGTTCGAACTTAAGTGTAAATGAAGAAGTACATTGCTCTATCCAATTTGGTTAACCAAAGCCCGTAGCTCCTTGGTTGATTAATTACAGTCAACTTCATCCAATATTCAACAATACTCAAATTGATTCCTCAAATTTGCAACCAACACGTATTAATCCCATACATATTTAATTAAGAATATCCTATGTATCGTTGGATATGTTCTTGTACTTATTATCTAGTCTACCAAGGAAAATGAGGACAGCCTAACGTACGGGCGCCAAAAAATTCAACGGGAGCCTCTTGATTTATTAATTACACCGGGCATCATTCAATATTCCCAAAAATAAGGAAAGTTTTTTAAATGTCATGCCAACTTATATATATTTTTTAATTTATCATATGAACTAAAATTTTAAGTAATTTGTCATATGAATTTCTGAAATCATTAATTTGTATCATCTTAATTCCGTTAAGTTTTCTATTCAAAAGATGGCTGTCTTGGACTTTTGACCCCTTTTTTTTCAAGTTTATTTATTTATGGGATAAATTGATTTTGGCTTTTTAGCCAAAATAGTTCATGAGATTCGCATAACTCTTCACTTTGGTCCTGAGATTTCAAATCAATAGAAGTGGTTTCTGAGATTGTTCATCATCCATCATTTTGGTCATTTTGTTATAAACTCTGTTAAGTGTCTCGGAGCGCTTGGCCGAAAGTTTGGGCAATTTTTAAAGTTTCGTAACTCAATCGTTTATTTACCAAATTCGACCCATGATATATCAAAATGAAGATAGGAAAGTGTAGAATAAGATTGTACCTATTTGGAAGCCACAATGGTTGCTGGAGATGGTCAGAAAATAGCCTCAAATTTGACTGGTCCGAGGGAAAACTGGAAAACTCGCGGGAAACTGGGCAAACTTTAAATGTTCATAACTTCTTCTATACTCAACGAAATTAAGTGATTCAAAAATGAAAATCATACTTCTCGATGAGACAAAGAGAATGGTACCTTTTTCAGCGGCTAAATCGCCGTAGCTTGGCCGGACAATGGCTCAAAAGTGGCTAACTAGAGACCAAGAGAGCTACTTTCGAGCCGTTTTTCGGCCAAACCACAACGATTTAGCGCTGAAAAAGATACCATTATCTTCTTCTCATTGAGAAGTCTGATTTTCATTTTTAAATCATTTGATTTCGTTGAGTATTGAAGAAGTTATGAACGTTTAAAGTTTGCCCAGTTTCCGTTGAATTTTCCAATTTTCCCTCGAACCAGTCAACTTTGAGGCTATTTTCCGACCATCTCCGGCAACCACTGGCTTCCAAATAGTATAATCTTATTCTACACTTTCCTATCTTCGTTTTGATATACTATGAGTTGAATTTTGGTTAAGAAACGATTAAGTTACGAAGCTTTGAAAATTGCTCAAACTTCCGACCAAGTGCTCCAGAACACTTAACGGAGTTTTTAACGGAATGACCAAAATGATGGATGGTAGACAATCTCAAGAACCAGTTCTATTGATTTAAAATCTCAAGAATCATTTTGGCTAAAAAACCATTGATTTTACACTAGGGTGGGCGATAAATTATATTTCAAATTGCTTTCTATCCAAAATAAGTATAAATTATATTTCAAAAAATTTCTCAAAATTTAATTACGCAAATTGCTTTGTCGTGCCCTAGATTATATATCAATATTATTCAGTATCCTCGCTGGTTGGTGGTTGTTGATTAATATAATCATATAGATAGTTGACTTCATCAAACTGACGTGTGATGCTAATAAAAGGCACCACATACGTAACCCTAATTAAAATACATCAACGTACGCCAGCTCGTTATAAACTTCTGTGGGCTTAATTATCAGAGCATCCATCATGCATCATCTCCTAGTGTCTGGTGCCACCATACCCCTATAAAGCCCGAGCCCGAGCATAAGAAACTTATCTACTTGTAGTGTATGATATTATATTTTGGGGGTATTTCTTGAAGAAATTTTTTATTATGACAGGAATATGAATGGTACAATACATGTTTTTATGTAAGTGATGAAAATTTTTATTTTTTAAATTATTAACTTTTTAATACACATATTCTATTATTTGTATAATAGCACGTGATATATTACCTAGTATTAATTAATTTCTAATTATCAAACTTGTTGCCCGGTCAAACCCTACCTGTTTCCAAAGCTCCTACTTTTTAGCAAGACTGGTTAGGTTGAATGTCCATTTTGTGAAATATAAAAATAAAAATAAAAATGTTCATTTTGTTTTTTTAGGCGAACTGTCCATTTTGTTATTTAGTAAACGATCCCTTCACCGTCTTCCTCCGCTATATATCGGTTACGTTTGCTTGGTATTTGTGACTCTGATCTCTCTCTCTCTCTCTCTCTCTCTCTCTCTCTCTCACATTACATTCATCTGATGGGTCGACCGAGAAACCTGCTTTCCAAATTGTTACTCGTTCTTCTCGATCTACTCAACATGATCAAGTTACATTACTGCTTACTCATTAAACAACGTCATCAACAATTTAACAAGCTACATATTTATGAACGTCGTCCGCTAGAGAATGATTCATTCCCACCACGGCCTCCACAAGCAGCCACACCTTCATGGCGGCCTTCACCTTGGTTGGTACCGTTACCGGTCCACTGCATAGCTGAATCCGTCAAGAACCAACTCCCGGTGCTGCAATACCAAGAAACTCTCATGAAAACACGAAGGCAAGCAGAAGCAGAAGAACAGGACTGCCAAGTGAACATGTGCATAGTGTGCATGGATAGCATGGAGGAAGGCCAAGCGGTGAGAGAGCCATGCAATTGTTCGCATGCTTTTCATAAGGAATGCCTAGAAGTCTGGATTGATCAAGGTCAGCTAACATGTCCTCTCTGTAGATCGGAGCTATTGCCTAAAACTTGTAGTTCTTCCCCAAACTCAAAAGATAAGGATCCATGGAGGAAGGAGAGGATGGTTTACTTGTTTGGTGATGATTACTTCATGAGCTAGCTGGCTACTAAGCCGATCTTGTTTCAGAAATCAGAATATTAATTGTTGCATTTTCTTATCTGAAGTTTCAACTCTCAAGCCAATTAACTCAAAGTTTTCATTAGTTAATTTTTGTTTGTAGATTATTATGTTTGCTCGATCTTTCTTAATTCCAAGTAGTTGCCGTAGAACCTATAAAAAAGAGAGAGTTGTAGCCAGAACTACTCTTGTGCACGCACTTCACCCGGCTCGGACGCAACCCCTCCCCTTTATTTTATAGATGAATTGAACTTATTGCTGGGCTAGTTATTCTAAGCCCCAATTGGCTGCAGGATTTCGCTCTGCAACTAGATGAAGATCGCTTGGGGGGTTACTGTGGCGTGGCTAAATAAAGAGCAATCCGCTCCTGCAACGTTCGATTAATATATTACATAGGACTTCGGAAGATAATCTCTTATATTAGGATAATACTAAGAAAACCATAGGACGTCGGAAGATAATCTCTTATCTTAGGATAATACTAAAAAAATAAAATTTGTAAACAAAATTTGCAAATTAAATGATGTGTCACCAATAACAAACGAGGACGTTTATCAACACTTAGTAATATTCAATCATCAATTTTTATGTTAATTAGTTTACTAATCTCCCTAACATTATTATGTCCGTACGTACATAGTTAGTGGTTAACTTGTTAGAATATTTTTCACCTATAATCGTGAGGTTAGGTACACATGAAAATGGCTGACCTCATGATTCAAGATTATTAAGGTCTCTAGGTTCCATCATTTTATTTTTGGACGCTACCTTTCGAAATCAATTGCCCAGTGTACCCACATAGCACATGTTCATCTCTTGAAAACATAGTTTCTCTCGTGATCTAATTAATTACCCGAAATTTAGATTTCACAAAGATGCTGAAACTTCCACATGCATGGCAAACATCGATAGGTTTGAAATAGTCTGCTTCTGTAATCTTCCACACTTTTACAACCAAATGTGATGGTAACATGGAGAGATTTATCAGTGTGTCATGATCCGATTTTTCATGTATCATAATACAAGTGGTTAGATATTAAAAAAAAATTAAATTGCTTATATTATGATACTTGGTATATCAGACTGATTTATAAGAAAATTTTCTCAATGCCATGCATCTCTCCTCTCCTCCAAGTTCCAATAATTTTTTTTTGTATATTCGGAACACCATCAAGTCCACCTATATCATAACATTTCGAATGGTAATACCAATTAATTTCAAGTAAATATCTCTTCCCAAGCCACCCAACGTAATGTGGTGTTACTTGTATCAATTTATCCATGGTACGCTAAATGTATCTATTTATGAACGAATCTTATACAATACCTTCATAAATATAGGGTGAATGATGATGAATGCATGTGGATTAAAGGGGGAGAATGTGGTGTAATGATGAAGTGAAATGCTGGAAATGAAAGGGAAAGCTGGAAAGGCAAGGGGAAACTCACGGCAAAGATGTGTTTTGGGTGCATGTGTGTGTGAATGGTGGTTTTGCATGGCTTTGATGGATTGTTTGATTGGGCTAGGCCCTTTGTTTTATGTCCAAACTGCATACAAGGCCTTCAAATTCGTCCAACACTTTGGCTCCAAGCATAAGCTTTCCATTCTAAGCCCAATTTTGCTCCAAAATGCTCCGACATGCACCTTTTTGCCTCCTTAGCCATATTAACCTAGAAACACACGAAAATGGCATAAGGGACTAAAATAACTAAAGAAACACAACGTAAATGCACGAGAACAAGCCAATTAAGTCGCATAAATATGCTCCTATCAGTCTGACCGTCAAAAAAGACAACCAAGAACGAGATGCCTCTTTCGCCCTCCATCATCTTTACTATCTCCCGTCTCTGGGAAGGTGACATCAGATTTCCAGTGATAAATTTGTCGGAGTTTTGAAATCCGATGGTAAATAAGGGGATTTTTGGTGGGGGAATGAACAGAGGAAAGGGGATTTATATAGAGAGGTGTGGGGGTTTAGGACTGACGTTGTAAATATGGTTAGGCGGTAGGGGTATTTAGGGGAATTATGTTTTTGATGTTTTCGTGAGGATCCAGGTTAGGTGAAGCTCGATCGTTGGATGCTTGGGGCCCAAGCAACCGAAAACGGCAGTGTTCCGGTTTGTTTGGCCAGTCTTGGAAATTCACTGTTTTTTTACGTTGTATTTATTTATTTTTTGTGGTGACAATATATTTGTTTTGTTTTGGTTATTAGGAAAAATGGGGATTTAAAATTTTTTTTCTTAAAAAAAAAAAAAACATTACTTTTTTTTACATTACTGCTCTAAATTACAACCGAAAACAGATATATATATAAATAAAAGGAGTCTAAATTCTGGACAAAGTAGGATCAAAAATGTGATTTTTTAGTTTTATTAAATAAAATTGTTGTTTTTTAAAGTAGGAAATTAAATTAAACGCAAATGCTGACACACCCCGATTGAGATCAGGGCATGCTGACCGTCACGTGGAAGTGACGTAGCCATGTGCACAGTGCCGAAGCTAATAAAATAATAATAAAAATAATACGAATAAATAAAATCCAGCTTAACACAAGGTAATAACATACATGTGCAAGTGTAAGTGTGAAAACAAAGTTCAAAGCACGAAGACCTAATGCAGTCCGGGAGAAAACGACACTACAAAAGCACACCCGAAGGTGATCCTACACTGGTGATAGTCTGTCAGATATGTCGGGGAAATCCTCTGGGAAGCCACCAAACGTGCTAGTCAACTAGAACCTGGAGGCGTACAAAACAAAAGCGTGAGTGGGCAAAAACAAAGCTTTTCAAAAACCATTTCATAAATAAGTTCTAACCCCTCACCGTAAAACCTGTATACTTCCCAGAAAATAGAATATACAAATATATAAATCATGCACAGAAATATGCCATGCCAAAACCTCGAAGTAAAATGCAAGTGCTCAGGTAATGCCAAATCCAATACCATGTAATTTGTCAGCCGAAGTCACCTAACGTGACCTATACGGCTGAATCTAGAGCTCAAATCTCCATCTACTAACTATACCTGCACACGAGTCGGAACCACCTAAAGTGGTCTGTACGACAGGACTGGGTGTAATATAAATACGCTCAAGTGCTACGATCACGTGAAGGCTGGGCGAATAATCGCGGGTCACCTATGAATCGGAACCACCTAAAGTGGTCTGTACGACAGGACTGTGCACCTAACTTGGATCTAAGATGAGCGTGTGGTGTGGGAGGTGAACATCACGTGAAGGACTGTGCTCTACTCTGGGCGGGAGCACTAATACCGAGGGTGCAGGTTATGAGCTCTCAATGCCTCTCAAATCACTACTGAACATAGACATAAATCATACTTACCTGGCACTTACCTGTGCGTCCACAACACCAATATACATATATATATATATATATGCAACTAATAATGCGTAAGTAAATGGCAAGCAATAAACATGGCATATAAACGAATAAACGTTTCAAATCAATTTCTGGTCAAAACATGAGTATATAGGTATATACGGAAAACCAAAAGCCCACTCACTGGTATGTAGAAGGGTCGTAACCCCCTTGCCTCGAGTGACCGCGCTCGTCCTCGGGATAGGTCTCACCTATATGCGAAACAACTACAAAAACGTTAATTTTAAAGCACATAACCAACCTTATGAAATAACTTCTCATACAATGCTCAAATGGGGTGTATGAATACACCAACGTGATCTACTCAACCTCAGGAACATCCCAATATTTTTAGAAAAATTTTCCACCGTTGCACGCGCCCCCACGCGCCGGCCAAGGCACGGCCACACGTGCCTGGCACACTGACGGCGTCAGTTAACGCCGTCAGGAATATTCAGTTAACGCCGTTAGGAATATTCCGTCAGTTTTGACGGAATATTCCATCGTCTTCTCCGGCGAGGCTCCGGCGCCGGAAAATCGGGTAATTTTCAAATCCTCCTATCTTCTTCATTTTTCAACCAAATTTCGCAAAATTGGTACCAAAATGAAGCTTACAACGAGAGGAACAAATTCATACCACTTTCAAGTGCTAAAACACACGGGATCTCACCGAGAAAACACCACCAACTCCGGCCAACCTCGAAACTCACGATCCCGACGTCCAAAACCTTCAAACGAACCACCCCGAGCCTCCTAAGGACCTCACCAAGCTTCCTACAAGCTTGAAATTCCCAAAAACACAAGAATTAACGTGTGCATGAACAGTGACAAAAATCGGGTATCCCGAGTTCGACGTGAAAACGAAGGTATCCTTACCTGAAATAGGTATGGTTGAACTTCTACGGACCTCATGAGCAAGAATATGTACTTTGTTTCTTCGATCTGTGAAGATTACAAGGGTTTTGGGGTATGTCCGTATAATGGGATAGGAAATGGGGAAGGGAAATGGCACGGGACAGGGTGCAGGGCAAGGAAAGGATGAGGGAAATGTGTGTGGTCCACAACCAGCCACACCAAGCTCAAAACAACCACACAATGTAAAAATCACACTAGGGGCAAAATCGTCCTTTCACACATGCGTTTTAAAAATTCCGGAACGGGCTGTCACAAATGCCCCTTGGGCAACTAATACAACAATTATCAAAGTGTATGGGAAGCCTTGCATTACTAGGGATAAAATCAAGCCAGTACAATTTGACGAAATAGAGTGTTCTAAAACGGTTAATTTATCATTCACGAAGTTGGCCTCCCGACAAACATGAACAAAACTAATACCCTCAAAATCATGGAAAAGTTTATGGATGTCCCCATGCAGCAAACAAATTTTCCAAGGAATTGAGCGAGCACCATTCACATAACCGATCAAAACCTTCGAGTCCCCTTCTTACAATTTTCTTGTGACCAACCCTAATTGCTTGAGAAAATCCTAGACAGAGCGCTGAAGCTTCGATTAAAAACACGTTTGTAGAACCAAGGGGTTTAGCTCCAACAATTAAAGGAGAACCTACTTGAGAATGAATAATGAAACTTTCATTTAAAACATATCCATCAAAGTTTAATTTAACAAAATCCCGGGGAGGAGGAAACCAACTAATAATCTCTAGAAAGTTATGAGAGGTTTGACGAATGTAGGTGGTGGAGAAATGAGCTTGAAATCATTCCAGAACTTCGTATCTACTATAATTACTTTAGGATAGTGCTATTTACATATCTATTTTTACCTTCTACACATCTTTATTAATTTTTTTACGTTAATCTTCAATATATTCGAAAAAACGATCGAAAATTGAAAAATGTGCGTGAGAAGTTTTTGAAAAATAAGATGATTTCTTTTCTCGATTCTCAAATTCGTCAACAGGCAATAAGCAAATAAAAATAGATTAAACAGAAGAAAGTAAGGAAAATTAATGAAAAAAGCTTAAAAACTTTGAGTTTTAACGATAAAGATAAAATAAATGGTAAAGTGAATAGTACCAAAATTGATTTTTTAGTGTAAAAATGTGATTTTTCTTTAAAGTGAACAGGATCGGAAACTTTTCGTTAAAGTTTTCAAAAAAGTAAGGAAAGGAAAAGAAAATAAAATAAAATGTTTTGCATCTCTTCTTTCAGTTCAACACGTCACGTAAACCTCCTCCTTCTTTGCTGCCAACCATGATACACGTCATCATCCTACTGGCCATTGGTCAGTCTGCTCAGAGTAGCTTTCTTCTCTCGACCAAATAGCCAAACATATTTTCTCAGTTTTAAAAAATTACAACAATTATAAACGCATTGGAAATAAAATCGCCGCAAATTCCGTTTGCACCCTCGGGAGTGTGTTTCACAGTAAACACATTTGGGTGCCGCTGCCGTTAGGATTACGATTTAGAAGTATTTTTATTTATTTATATGTTATTTGCTTCTAGTTCTGTTCTTGTAGGCCTCATGGGCTAAAAAAAAAAATTATGGTTATCCTGTCGTAAGATTTTAATTTAATTACGTAGAAGATAGTAAAACAATAAAAGTTAAATGACCACAATTTCCTTAAATCGTAGACTATAGTTTGAGAGAAGGGTACTCTTATTTTAGAGAGGATTCTTGCCGGATCATCTTTATAAGGATCCCGGGATCCTCTAATCATATATGTTCATCGTATATCATACGATCAGTTTTTGTTAGGTACTATTTATATTCAATTTTAAATAAAAAATTTACAATGAATAATAATTGCATAATATAGGATGAATGGATATAATAGGAGAATCTCTAAGATCCTCACATAGGATCGGGCAAGGATACTCCTGGCTCTTATTTGCCCTGCTAGTGCCAAAAAAAGTACTGATCTGTCATTATGTACTTCTTTTCTAGATAATATTGTATTTAAAGAGAGTTTTAACGAAAAGTTCACGGTATCGTTTACTTTAACGAAAAATCATATTTTTACACTAAAAAGTCAAACCTGGTACTATTACTACACCTTTTATTTTGTCCTTATCGTTAAAACTCAAAGTTTTCAAACTCTTTTCATTAGTTTTCCTTAATTTTAAATTATTTTAATATACATAAAGGTTTGGGAGGGTGTTGTAGTTATGGGAAGGGATAATCTCCGGATCTCTTCCACCTGAGCCAACTGAGCACAAAATCCAGGTCCTTGAAATTTGATCAAACGGCTAAAAACAAAGAGCCCTATTAAAATTATAATAACTTAGTCGTTGAATCAAATTTCAAGAGCTCAGATTTTATGCTCAGTTTGCTCAGGTGGAAAGAATCCGGAGAGGATCCCTTTCCGTAGTTATGAAGGTTTAAAGCGTTCAACCTATACCTATAATCTACCTTCCTATCCATAAAGTTGTATCAATGAAAAATACAATAAAGAGTTTTTTTAAACTTAAGTGCAGAGAACGAACACTCACATTTTGGCAACGAAGTTGTTTGAAGTTTTAACATCTCTTTCTGTAGTCGTCATCCTAATAGATAATTGAAAAGGTCCAATTAGTTGATTTTTGGGTTTCTATATATTTCTGGCTGTATTTGATTATGTAAAACGCTGAAGGTTTGAAGCCCCCAGGCATGGGGTCTCTAAAACATACATTATTAAACGAATTCTTCAAATATAATTAATTACTCTTTAGGGTTTTATTTAATTACTAAAACATATTATTTAACATTATTAAACATCTATTCTTTGTGTTTTGAACTGTTCAACGAGGGTGAATAAGATCTCATATACTACACCAAATTTCAAATAATTTTTTTTTTTACTGAATTACTGATATACATGTTTTTTATAATTAAGACACAAACTCACTTTGAACCGGAGTTTGAATCCCTTCCTCGTAAACAAGAGTACGTGATTTACAATATCGTCTAGTAAATAGACGATACTGTAAACTACATACATAGGGATGAGATGGAGACCAAAAAGAGAGCGTAACTGGAGACAAGTGCATGAGAATCACTTCAAAAAATAAGATTGAAGAACTGAAAATAAGTTTTATTTCTAGCTTTTAGAATTTAGCAAACATGTCAAAATTGTTTCTAAAGGAATTAAACTCAAGGCACAGATGGACACAAATATCTGTGTTTTATGGGACAATATGGTTGGTTTTGTACACCAGAAAATATCCACCACCACCAGTATAATTGGATGCCAATGCCTTTCCAGCTGATGTTGGTTGAGAGAATGCCAGTTGAGAACGTTCGAGGACAAATCCCATGCAGAAACTTTTCCTGTGATGGAGAAATAATAAGTAAACAGCCAAATGCTAATCGGCGCAGACATCGAAAAGAAGCAAGCGATTCAGTCTTCTGGGATAATAGGACAGAAAATGATTTCCACATGATCAGAGGTTCAAAAGAATTTCATAGTTCCGAAGGACATATGATCGGTATGAATAAGAAAAGAACCTGTGTTTCTTTCAGATTCTTGGACAATTTATTATACTAAAAGCTACTTAAATTTAGCTGATGTAATTTGGCTAGCAGTTCATGATCCAAATCGCAGAGTTACAATATCGTGCAATTTGATCGCAATGTGATGAAAATATAATAAAATCCACTCGAAAAGAAAATCCATAGGAGAGGATAGCAAGGACTTGAACATGAACATACCTCAGGGCATCTAATAACTGGGTGGCTATGTGTTTTCTTCTGTTAGATGGAGTGACCCAAATGGCTCTAACGCCGCAAACAGCAGCCACTGCTTCCCTTTCGCAGAAGATAGCACCATTGAGATTCTCATTCAACGTTTCGGGAACAGAAGGGGCTTTTCTCATGACTTCCCTCTGAAACCTGATATCCCCAAATTGGAGAGTAGATGATTTTGCTTCATGTGTAGTAGTACCATCAGAACTTCCATCAGTTGCACATGAAGGAACTTTGTATGCCTCTTTTATTGGTTCCACAACTAGACAGCCAGCAACCCTTTGGGACAAAATGAACAGATATACCTCCAAAAACAATAGTCAGATACTGGAAACCATCCACATAAAAAAAAAAATGATAAAAATGCATTATTGTACTCCTGAAACTGTCAAAAGATTGGAGTTACATGGCGCCGAAGTATTCACAAATCCAGAAGTTAATGGTAATTCAATAAAAGACATTTGATGCAACAAAAGTTCTGGTGGCATTTTCTAAATGACCAAGTAATTGTCACTCACCTTACACAACTTGTGCAAAATCCATCCATTTCCAAGCTCACTCTCCATTCTCTTCACAACTTCCCCAACCTGCCATACAACATAGTAACCCCATTCAGCACATCTTCAAGTTAACTTGAAACAATACCACAGACATAGGGCTCGTTTGGTTTCTAGGGTTGGATTTGATTATATAACCCATAATATTCAAGGTATGGTTGAAGCAAGAAATGAAAACTGTGTTTAACTTGAGGTGCAAGCCAGATGGGGTAAGTTTCCTTCACTCTAATCACTCATCTCTACCTTTATCATACCTTGAATTCTTTGAATTATCCTATCCAATCCAATCCAATCCTCTGATAAAGTATCAAATTCAAGAAAACAGATTTTGTGTTCGAACCTTGTTTCTCTGCGCTGGAGCATCAGAATCTAACACCAAAACAATCCGACCTCCCTCCACAGAAGGCAAATGAACAACCCTCTCATTGCACCATCCCTGCAAAATTTGGTCAGCAATTTGAGTAAACAAGCACCCATTTCTAACAATCTCATTTTTTTTATAAATGGACCTAACAAAGGAGACACAAAACCTATAACGACTTTGCACCTTGAATGGAATTCCATTGGTATAGTCCTTGTGAAATGCCCTGTGAGCCTTCTCATCGTCTTCATCTCCGGCGGTATACTTGACCCCGCACGTGGAGCACGTGTGCAGATTGAAATCAGACTGTCCAAAGTCCAGATAGAACTGAGCATAGCTTCTCTTCTTGTTCTTGATCACTGTTCTTCCCAATGTGGTCGATTCCGGCTTCCCGGAATTACCATCAGAAAAGGGTTTCTCCGGCAATTGGTTCACTGGATTTTTGTCCCTTCCACTACTTAAGTACACAAAGAAAAGATTGGAAGGGAAACAGAAGCAAATAAATATAAATTTAAACAGTCAGTAAATCAATATATTCATAAATAAACTAAATCTCAGATTTTCTGTGAGGAAAATCCCAGAACTTTAAATCCAGGCTTACTCCAGTTCCTAATTGTCTTAACAGAAGCTACCCAGAAACAACTTTTAATAAAAAATAAAAATTGAAACGTTTTTTCTCGGCATCCAAACAGCAGAAAGCCCAGAACAAAAAACAAATACCTTTGCAGGTTTGGAGCTCTTCGCTTGTAGGTGTTACAGTACTGGTGCTGCGTATTCTCCCAGACGGTCAATTCGTCGTCGTTTTCGTTGGAAAGAAGCGGAGGTGCGGCTGCTGGGTTGGGTGAAGAGGAAGAAGAAGAGGAGGAGGGTTTGAAGAAGGCACTGATCTTTGATTGCATTGCATGAATTCGTCGGAGGTGATTTGAATTGGATCTGATTTCATTGCGCTTACCTCATCATTGACTTTGATTTTGGCGCCAAGAAATTGGGGAAATTGTGGGATTGAGTCAATTTTCCCGCCTAATATTATCCCTTTGAGCCTTCCGTTCCTTTTGAACTAACCCTAGTTATGTTTTATTGAATTTGATCACTTTTTATTTTGTTACTTTTTTATATGTATTTAACACAATCATCATCTCAACCCGCCTAATATTATCCCTTTGAGCCTTTTGTTCCTTTTGAACTAACCCTAGTTATGTTTTATTGAATTTGATCACTTTTTATTTTGTTACTTTTTTATATGTATTTAACACAATCATCATCTCAACGGTCAGATATGATTTCCCAATTTACGTATATTCGCATATATTATATATGACCGTTAGATGACTATTCTATTAAATACATGTAAGTATTGTTGTCAATCACTTAATTAATTAGATGAATAATGAGCACAAATTTCAGAGTTAATGAAATCTAAAGAGTTTGAAAGTGTTAAACATTTAACAAGCCACCTTAGGGTCTCGGCATCTTTGTAATCCTAGCCAAAGGTTGCAAGCTTCCCTTGGTTCCACCTTGAAACACAAATCATAAAGTCTGACATAATAACAAGCAATTAAACCCATAAGACATAAGAAAACTGACTAGGAGGATCTTTTAGAGTAGTGCACCGTCGACTGACCCTTGATCTTCTAAGAATGATTCAGGAGAGAGTGAGAGCGAGAGTATGCTTGTCGGGGCACAAAAGATGTGAACTATGAGAAGTTCAGTTGATTAACCATACGTGAATCATCTTCTTTTTTGATTTTTGAGATGGTTATACAGACCCTTTATGCAAAGGGATCTCCATTTTTTGAAAAAAATGGGGATTAGGTGTGAGGCTCACTCCATATCGAAATTCAACGATCCAAACATCTATTTTGTAAGTCTCGATCTATAGATCATTCTTGCAAAAATTTAATTCAATCAGAAACCATTTGCCTATTCAATTATCAAGATCAAATTTCATTGTTTCTTATATAACAAAATATTCGTTCATTTCTTTGAATCCAGTTCGATGTCTTAAATATTTCCGATTTAGCTAATATTTTGCATGAATGATCTATAAGGTACAACTTGAAAAATAGATGATTTGAATCGTTAAAATTCGATGTGGTATGGACCCCACAACGAACATCTATTTTTATAAAAAAATAGGGATCCCTTTCCTTAATGACTTCCTTTATAAATCATAAATATATGAAGAAAATATAAATCTTTCGAGGGCATTTGGTTTATCATCTGCACCAATCTTGTTTTGTTTTTCTTCTACTTTTCATTTTTGTGTGTTCCTGGAATATTTTGAACTAATTTGTTATTTCGGAGAATTTAGTATGTTTTTAGTTGTAAATAACAGGATTAACAAAAATAATGATCTTGTTAATTACTAGGTTAAAGATAAGGAGTAAAAGTACAAAGAAAAACTATTCCTAAATCACCATCAATCTGTTTCAATCTTTCTACAACAAAATTGGACACCCAACATAGCCAGATATATGATGGAGACACTACTTTAGCTTCATACCCCCAAACCCGAAAAATATGCTGCATGTTTCTGGACTCTTTTCTTTTGCTTTTGATTAGTTACACTCGTTGAAAACCATGAGGTAGACACGACGGCCACGGGAGATGTGCATTCAGTCCGGGCCTTCGAGTACCTAAGCTGAACCAAGTCAAGGATTGACGACCAACATCAATCTAGAAGCCGTACTCTAGCTACTGGATCTGGACCCTCTGTTATCTTTAAACTCCTTGTACTTCCACCATAGTTGCGTATTCCTGCAACAACGGAATCAGATGCAGCCGACACTTATAGCTGTCCGGAAAACAAGTAGTTAAACTGTTCATCTAAAATTGGTCATTTGCTAATCGTTATCCCAAATGTCTTCCAAGCACTGTTCTAAAAATCCCTACCTAGCGCTGCGTAGGCGTTAGGCGGCTGGTCACCGTCCCAATTAATGCCTAGGTGTTTGAAAATTAAGAAAGGACGCCTAGACGAGCTGAGGTGCTCGCCTAGACCTGCCTAGGTTACGACTCACTTAGACAGAAAATAAATAATTTTCAATTTGCATTTAATTTTTTTCAATAAATTGTAAGAGACTTGTTGAATACTTAAATGAGCACACAATATATGCTTGTTCCCCATGTTTTCATTATGTTCCAATACTTCATAATACATATGTCATTCTATTTTGTAGTTTATGATGAAATTATATATATTTTAAGTATAAACAAACCCTTATTTACACAAAATATAATGAATTTACTTAAATCTGCCTAGTCGCCCGCCTAGACCCCACCTAGCCGACTAGGCGCTAGGCCCCAGACCGTTGCCCGACTAGCGTCTAGCATCTTTTAGAACCTTGCTTCCAAGTGTGATTTTAAAGCTACAAGGGCTGAAGCACATTCCAGAGCCATATACTCTCGTCTCCCTCCCACTGGATTGTGTACACATGAAATATCAACTTCTGAATAGTCCTACACACTTTCATCTCTTTATTTATTTATTTGAGAGAGAGACCGCCGCCGGGGGGGGGGGGGGGGGGGGGAGGGGGGGGTGTTGGGATGGGATGGGGGAATTGTGATGGTGGCTTAAAAAGGAAGCGGATTATTAGGACCCTACACATAAATGAATTCCAAAGATGCTTATGAAGAAGACTCACAACGCAGGTTACCTCAGGTTAACAACGTTCTTCTAGACTGACTGCATCTCACCGTGCAGTGTATTTATTACATTGTGTAGTCTACCAAGTGCACATTGCACCTTATGCTTTTCTTCAATCGTCATGCTGATTTCCTCTGATGACTGCACAAATAAAGTAGAACAAAATTAAAGATTGCCATTTTTTTTCCCCCCAAAAAAAAAAAAAAAAAGATCTCAACCCAAAGCGCACATGTAAGAGTTGAGTGCGTGGAAAAAACCAAATCAAACCAACGAAAGAATTACACCTAGGACAAAAACTTCCAGTTGTAAAGTAGTTACATATGGAGTGACAGATCAATTAGAATATCAAAGACTTTTCAATCCATAACGGACAGATCAATTAGAATATCAAAGACTTTTCAATCCATAACGCTCTTCAAATTACAATTTATATATTTTTTAACATTGCCCCATATATCACTACGTATATCAATCCTTTCATCCACTGCATGCGTACATACCATATGTAACATGTACATGTTGACTAGACATTGCACTGCAGTTACTCTCTTTTTAAACATTTATAATTTATAATAATTGGAATTATCACGGGAATGGATCAAATGATCAAATTCAAAAGAGGACGAGCTTCAGGTATGCTGTAAGGGGAAAAAAAAAATCAAGATTCTCTGAATATGCAGGGTTATGCCTGAGGGTGCAATGAAAATACCTGTAATAACCTGATGCCTTCCATGATATAGTCAATCTCTGCCTTGAACGAAGATATGATTTGACAGATTTTGTCATCCATATGCATCAATTGAAGCAGGAAAACGACTGCATCTACCATACTTGAAATGTCAGTTGCGTAGTGGGTAAGATCACCAGTTACATGCAGCAAACTACTTTCAGTTATCCATGACCCCAACGTATTCAATATAAGATTCAGAAGTTCGTGACTTTTATCAAACAAGACAAAGCAAGGGATGAGATAATAACGACATGAACTTGAAGAAATGGAAACGGTGGTCTTCTTGTCATCTTCAACAATGCACTGCATCAGAAGGCAGAAACTTGAGAAACGGTAAGACTGAAACAATTCATTGTTTGAAATAGAATACTATGCACTAGAGCGTTATGCAACAATTTAAAAGTTCACGAAGAGGGGGCACAAAATGGAAAACAATACCACACGTCTACAAACATATAGAAAGCATTAGAGCAAGATATCTGCAAAATGTGCCCTATATTGATAATTATTGAAAAGACATATATAGACATCCCTTCCAAAACCCCATCGGCCAGACCAGCAGTAGTATGAGATTGCAAACAAAATTATATTTTGTTGGCTTTTTATTAGAGGACATGATATTTAATGATTCCAGTCCATCGATTCTTGTGTCACAACGTACAACTATGGAAGTATGACATGGTACCTAGCAACTTACCACACAAAGATACATTTATACTTCATAGAGGTTCCTATTGGAAAACACAACAATTTAAGATGAACCTGCAAAGCAAAATGTCTTTGTGGATGTCTTTTCTCTTTGCCAAGGATAATGAGTCAATTATTATGCGTGCATGAATTACTCTCTCTTTGTTAGAAAGATATTAAACGTGAGGCCAGCCTAACCCTAATCCATTATCCTCATTTTGGTTACAATTGCAGACAGCGTACCCAGGCCAGTGTAATCCTAACACAATTATCCCACCCTGGACAACTATGTGCATGATATTAATGCTGCCTTGCATCTTCATTAATACTAAAAATCTAATTAATACAGGAAACATAAAGAAAATCCTAAGTAACTAGTGAAAAAAAAAAAAAAAAAAACCAAATCCTTGGGGCACAAGGAAAAATAAGGTTATCCAAAACTAAAACTTTACTAAAAATCTTAAAACTCAAGCCTCTTTTCTTTGAAATGTAATCAAGCCACTAACAAATATGCAACACTGACTTGTTACTTTTTCCTACTTCCAGATATTAATTATTCTTGAATGCATGAGCATTATTCTTTCTTATTTTGTAGCACTCTCGTTTCTTTGATTTTCTCCACTTTAATTGACCCCTATCTTGTCCTACATCAATAACAGATATCAAATCTGAGCATCCTGTGAAAAAACTTACTTTCATGGGAAAGACAAATTTACATATGAGCAGCAGAGAATCACAGATTCAATAAATATTGAATTTCAGAAACCAGAAACACTGGAATCCTCTCAGTGGAAAATATTCCAAACTAAGTTAGAACACACAAGCAAGTAAAAAATGGTGTTTGTGTGACATCCCACAGGGGAGCGATCCTTATATGTATATTCTCATCCCTACCTAGCACGAGGCCTTTTGGGAGCTCACTAGCTTCGGGTTCCATAGGAACTCCGAAGTTAAGCGAGAAGGGGGCTAGAGCAATCCCATGATGGGTGACCCACTGGGAAGTTGCTCGTGAGTTCCCAAAAACAAAACCGTGAGGGAATGGTAAGCCCAAAACGGACAATATCGTGCTACGGTGGTGGAGCGGGCCCGGGAAGTGATTCGCCCCGGGCCGGGATGTGACAATTTGGTATCAGAGCTTAGGTTTGGCAGTCCTGTACTTTTGTGAGCATTCTAATGGTTTTGGTGCCTTCTGTCAGAACTATGCCGTCTCGTCGGGATCCACGTCGCTCTGATGAGCCTAGTTTCCCAGATATTGCTCAGCTGGGGGAAGCTATTGCTACAGCTATTCAGTCGGCGATCCGCCCTCCCCAGAGGACTCCTCTGGAGACTATGTATAATTTGAAGTTGGATAAGTTTGAAGGTAATGAAGGTCATGAGGGTGCAGAGCGATGGTTAGAGCACATCGAGAACACTTTTCGTGTTCTGAATAGTCAGGGGAATCTTCCTGTCGAGAAGTGGGTAGAGACGACCTCGTGGTTTTTGGGTTCGGAGTCTGCAGCCTGGTGGGAGCAGGAACTTCGTCGTTTGACTCCAGCTGAGAAGACTGATTGGGATGTTTTCATTACTTTGTTTAAGAGAAGGTTTGTACCCCCTGAGTACATCGATCGTAAGAAGCAGGAATTTACTGAGTTGAAACAGAGGAAGATGATAGCGAATGAGTACTATCGGAAGTTCACTGATTTGTCTCGCTACCATCCGGAGATTGCTGGTAATCCGGCGGAGATGCTTCGTCGTTTTCGCTTAGGCACTAAGAAGAAATGGCGCTCGATGGCGACTACTACTCATTGTAATACTTACCAGGACTTTTATGAGGTTCTACTGAGAGTTGAGGATTCTGAAAACATGTCGAGCGAGAGTGATGAGGAAGAGAAAGATGGTAATCAGAAGAAAGATGATAAGGGTAAAGGTCAAGCGTCGCTCGGGCCTCATCGGACTCAGAATTTCAAGAGGGGTGTTACTAGTTCTAGCTCTTCTAGCGGGGGTTTCAGTGCCACTGGTCAAGGACGTGGAGGTAGGTTTGCTGGTGGTGCTAAAGGCCAGAGACAGGGTGATGGTGGCCGAGGTAGGGCCCCACTTTGCCGCAGGTATAATAATCGGCACTTTGGTGAGTGTAGGCATGGCAGCAGTGGTTGTTTTACTTGTGGGCAGATGGGACATCGGGCTGCGAATTGTCCCCAAAGTCGGCAGCAGAAGCCGCAGCAGACTTTCTTGCCGCCACCTGCACCTATTCAGCAGATTCAGGGTCCGAGTAGTTATGGGCAGGCAGGTCGAGGTGGTGCCTATCACTATCAGGGTGATGCTGTTCCTTATGCCCCGGGACAATATCAGTATCCCCAGGACCCATATTCTCAGGGTGGTTATCCTCCGTATTCTGGCGGCTATATGCCGTATCCTCCAGCTCCAGCAGGCGGTTCTCAGTGGTTTCAGGGAGGACAGTTTCAGCAGGGAGAGATTGCTTCGAGTAGTGAGGGGTCTTCGAGGCAGTCTGGTCAGCCCAGTCAGGGGCGTGGTACTCAGAGTCGCGGTGGTCAGACGAGCAGAGGTCGCGGTGGACGACAGCAGACCCAGGGGCGTATTCATAATATTTCGCTGCAGGACGCTCAGAACAATCCGGATTTGATCATGGGTACGTTGAATATACTTGGTTATTTTGCTAGAGTATTAGTTGATTGTGGTGCTACACATTCTGTGATTTCTCATACATTTGCTCAAGTGACGCAACCTCGCCCCACACCTCTAGGGTATGATTTAGAGTTCGCTATGCCTAGAGGGAAGAGATGTATTGTAGATCGTGTGTACCCAGGGTGTCCAGTGATAGTTGAGGGTGTTGTTATGCCAGCTGATCTTATCCTGTTAGAGATTGTTGATTTTGATGTGATTCTGGGCACAGATTGGTTGCATTATTATCGTGCCAATATTGATTGCTACGGAAAAATAGTTACGTTCCATCGTCCTGGACTACCTGTGGTTACTTTCGTGGGTGAGCAGAGTGGGGTGAGACATGGCGTTATCTCTCAACGTACCCATGATCAAATCCGGATTGTTCTGAGCATCCTGCAGCGAAATATTATGAATACGCCCCTGGGTCTGCTGTCGTCCATCGCGACCTCTGCTCGTCTGACCACCGCGACTCTGAGTACCACGCCCCTGACTGGGCTGACCAGACTGCCTCGAAGACCCCGCACTACTCGAAGCAATCTCTCCCTGCTGAAACTGTCCTCCCTGAAACCACTGAGAACCGCCTGCTGGAGCTGGAGGATACGGCATATAACCGCCAGAATACGGAGGATAACCACCCTGAGAATATGGGTCCTGGGGATACTGATACTGTCCCGGGGCATAAGGAACAACATCACCCTAATAGTGATAGGCACCACCTCGACCTGCCTGCCCATAACTACTCGGACCCTGAATCTGCTGAATAGGTGCAAGTGGCGGCAAGAAAGTCTGCTGCGGCTTCTACTGCTGACTCTGGGGACAATTCGCAGCCCGATGTCTCATCTGCCCACAAGTAAAACAACCACTGCTGCCACGCCTACACTCACCAAAGTGCCGATTATTACACCTGCGGCAAAGTGGGGCCCTACCTCGGCCACCATCACCCTGTCTCTGGCCTCTAGCACCACCAGCAAACCTACCTCCACGTCCTTGACCAGTGGCACTAAAACCCCCGCTAGAAGAGCTAGAACTAGTACCACCCCTCTTGAAATTCTGAGTCCGACGAGGCCCGAGCGACGCTTGACCTTTACCCTTATCATCTTTCTTCTGATTACCATCTTTCTCTTCCTCATCACTCTCGCTCGACATGTTTTCAGAATCCTCAACTCTCAGTAGAACCTCATAAAAGTCCTGGTAAGTATTACAATGAGTAGTAGTCGCCATCGATCGCCATTTCTTCTTAGTGCCTAAGCGAAAACGACGAAGCATCTCCGCCGGATTACCAGCAATCTCCAGATGGTAGCGAGACAAATCAGTGAACTTCCGATAGTACTCATTCGTTGTCATCTTCCTCTGTTTCAACTCAGTAAATTCCTGCTTCTTACGATCGATGTACTCAGGGGGTACAAACCTTCTCTTGAACAAAGTAATGAAAACATACTAATCAGTCTTCTCAGCTGGAGTCAAACAACGAAGTTCCTACTCCCACCAGGCTGCAGACTCCGAACCCAAAAACCACGAGGTCGTCTCTACGCACTTCTCGACAGGAAGATTCCCCTGACTATTCAGAACACGAAAAGTCTTCTCGATGTGCTCTAACTATCGCTCTGCACCCTCATGACCTTCATTACCTTCAAACTTATCCAACTTCAAATTATACAGTCTCCAGAGGAGTCCTCTGGGGAGGGCGGATCGCCGACTGAATAGCTGTAGCAATAGCTTCCCCCAGCTGAGCAATATCGGGGAAACTAGGCTCATCAGAGCGACATGGTTCCCGACGAGGTGGCATAGTTCTGACAGAAGGCACCAAAACCATTAGAATGCTCACAAATGTACAGGACTGCCAAACCTAAGCTCTGATACCAAATTGTCACATCCCGGCCCGGGCCGAATCACTTCCCGGGCCCGCTCCACCACCGTAGCACGATATTGTCCGTTTTGGGCTTACCATTCCCTCACGGTTTTGTTTTTGGGAACTCACGAGCAACTTCCCAGTGGGTCACCCATCATGGGATTGCTCTAGCCCCCTTATCGCTTAACTTCGGAGTTCCTATGGAACCCGAAGCCAGTGAGCTCCCAAAAGGCCTCGTGCTAGGCAGGGATGAGAATATACATATAAGGATCACTCCCCTGGGCGATGTGGGATGTCACAGTTTGGGTGGTTAAGACAGATGCTCTCCGAACAAGAAATGAAGGTTACCTGCACAACGTCAATCAGATACCGTGGAAGGGTATTGCCTAGGCTTATAAAAGCTCTTTGGGAAATTATCGTGGTTTTAGAGTCCAGTGTAATAAGCCTCCTAAGCATAGCACAGACGTTGTCTAGAGGAGGATTTTGAGACTGAAATATGTACAAAAATCAGAATCAGGAAAAATAGATAAACTGTAACTTTCAGAAAGAAAACGCAGGAACACAGTAAGTTGACAAAGTTAGGAAGATGAAGTTATAAAATAATAAGTTAAGAAGATATTGATGTAAAGAAAACTAGAAAAACACAATAAGATGAAGTAATCTAGTCAACTCACCATCTGATCGAGTATAATTTTCTCTAGCATCTGCAAAACAAGAGTATTATCACCCATCTGTGACAGGCATGAGCAGACAATTCGGCTGAGTGACTTAAAAGTCCCTCGATTTGAGATATTCACATCACTCTCTCTAACAGGAACGATATTTTCTGCCATGATGAAGCCATTTTAGGTTTGGAACCCAAGAAATTGCAATAAAAATTATGCATATAAGTAATAAATTGGTTCTCTAGTAATACTAATATGAAGGCATCGGATCTTTTGGCAGCAAAAATAATGAATAGCTATAAATAGTCCAGAGCAGGAACTTTCTATCCCAAAATCTCAGAGCAAGATAATTTTTGTTCTGAAGCAGCCTTTTAAAACGTGTTGACAAAGTCTTACACTTGCAATTTAGTTACCTTATTACGATAAAGCATGAAAAATGATAAATCATTTGAAAGTCATCATAATAGTAGAAACTAGAAAATTTGAAATTTGAAAGTCATCATAAGATGTCAACTGGTACAAATAGAAATTACACATACTAATACAAACCATGAAGAGGAGAAGAAATTCTGTCAGACGTACCTGGGAAAACTCTGAAACGGGAGAGCAAAGTGATCAAGAAACTAATGTGATCAACAATCTGAATATGCCCAGATTTATATGCTGAATTCAGGACCTCTATGATTCGAAATAATACATATTGCTCCAGATCAGAACCTGCAATGAACGGGAAAGAGAGAAATGTCACTTAAACAATCCCAATTTGCAAATAACTCGTCATACTTCAACAATGTTCACACATCACTGGAAAGCAGAAGAGAGAACATTCATCATTACTTCATATTGTTACCATATAACATCAATCAGAACAGAATCACCCCTTGATGTTTAATGGCACGTCTAACCCCCTATATATTTGGATTTAATCACTTAACAAATGACAATTACATTAAGACATGAATGGCAAGCATCTATGTTCCAGTTGAAGGAAAATTACTATCATTCAGCCACAAAATGATGCAACAAAATGGTTTCTACATCAGATTCTAAAATGACATACTCTTTCTAATGAAGAAACTGATGAGGATAGGATTTTTTTCCTGATTCTTGTAGTAAAAGATAACTCTACCAACAAAACTACCCTGCAGAAGGAACATATCTGGTACCCATGTGACTTTAACTATAGGGTTCCGTTCCACGTTTGGTGCGCCTAACACGGGTGGAACGAGCTGTTCCACGGGATGAGTTTTGGGTGAATTTTCGTTCCACCTCACCCCCTGGAACGACTCGTTCCACATCTGTGGAACACAAAATTATAACCTCTCCGTGTCCTTCTTCCTCCTTGTTTCCATCCGAGGGCATCTTTGCTACCGCTCCGTTCCGTTCCGTCCTGTCCCGTCCCATCCCGTCCCATTCCGTTCTGTCCCATCCCGTCTGCATACCAAACGATACCTTATAATTGTTATAACAGAAACAAGAATAGCTTGCATATTAATGGCACGCATGAGACATTAAAAAAGTCAAAATAATAACTATAGGGAACTTTGTACAGCATGCCAAACCTAAGCTGTCAAATCCATACAGAATCTAACCAAGGAAGAAATGAATAACTTACATAGGCAACAGTAAGCTATTGACTTCAGCAAAGGTGGACCCAAATTAGAGATATAACAGAGGCAGGAAAGAGAGAGTTCTTAAGAATCTCTGGGAAGCCTTAAAAAGGGACTATATCATATAATACATTTCCTGCAAGAAAAAGAGGCGGAATCATAAGAAACCAAGTTGTCTGCTGATGGATGATTAATCCACAAAGAAGAATACTAGTGTCTACTGAATGGGCTCTTACCATCATCTTGACCTATGCCAAAAAATTCTTGCAGTGACAATTGCATGTTGTCATATTCCCATGCAAAGGAAGAGTTCACTAAAGCACGTTGTCCCAGGCGAAGTAGAAGGTGCAGCACAACCTGAAGAAACATGCAATATAAAGGCAGAACTAATGGGGTGAAAAAGCATAGGTAATGATAAAGACTGACTATGCAGAAAAACAAAGACAATAAACAATGACAATAATATTGAATAACGTCCTGACACAGAGATACAAGATGCAAAACCTACTGTCTAGATTCTTCTGTGTCAATACTACTGTCTCTTATGAGGTTAAAAAAATGTTACTTGGGAATAGTATGGGTTTTTATCATCCAGCAGAATAAGCAACACAGGAAGCTCTCTTATCCACGTAATCTGAAAGTGTAATATCTCGAGAATACTCAGATCCAGGTACAGCATGTCTTGTCTCTATGATGTGTAGAAAATATATCAAAATTCAATTTGAGAGAGAGAGAGAGAGAGTAGTCTGATTTCTTACTACCACAAGTATACTAAAAGGAAAGAAAAAACTTGGAGAAATTGCAAGCAGGAGGTATAGAATCAAGCTTACAGGAACTAGCAGCTCCTCCAGTACGGAAATACAAGCCAATTTTAAAGGGGATACAGGATTGTAGTCCTTGAATGCCTCACTAAAAGCCTGCATTTAATGATATATAGGTAACACCATTTCCAGAAGTTAAAAGACAAATCATTTAATACCCCACTACAATGGTTTGTGTAAATTGGGAACCTCTAATTGTTTTAGAACCAAATCTAGAGTTACACAACCATTGAAGTACTTAAAGAAAAGAGTAAAGACAATCTTATAAGGAAAAAGGAATTCAGTTGACATAACTCTGCTGATGACAAACTCTTGGAATGTAAAATAGTTTTAAGCACAGCTCATACCTGAAGAAGGCGAGACTTCCAGGCAAATGCCACTTGAGAAACAAGTTTTGGAACAAATGGAAGAAGTGAAATTAAATGCTTCTCCCAGACTGCCTTACCAGAAAGCGTGTCATTGCATACCTGTAAAGTAACAAGTTTCCAACATTTTAAAAGAAGCTTTACAGAAAGTATTAGAAATGTAACCTAAAACATACAGCACAAAACTATTAAATACAGTAACTAAAATTGAATGAAATTTTCTTTTATAAATAACCACCATGGCAAGTTCTAGAGCATAAATATTTTCTTCAAAATTTGATGCTGCACGTAACAACCTATAAGTTACATTATTCTATTGAACATAATATATGTCTTAATTTCTAGAAAAACTACATCAAGCACCCACCAGTATTTGAGGCCCAAATGATAGGAGCACATTTATGCTACTTAGTTATGTTGTTTCCTTGCATTTAGTTAGCTAAGTACTACTTATTATAGTGTTTTAAGCTATTTTCGTGTATTTGTAGGTCCTAAGGACAAAGTTGGCAAGAAAAGGCAATTTTGAGCCTTTTAGAGCAGTTTTGGGCTTATTATGGATAGCTTGTATATGGAGCAAGGTGGATGGACGAATTTGGAGTCAAAAGAGGCGAGAAACATGCAACAAATCAGATGAGACAAGTTTAAAACAAAGAAGATAAGGAAAGAGCAAGAAATATGGAAACTTATCCTAACAACCTTATCTTATCCAAACCTTATCCTATTTTATCCTAACCTAATCTTGTTCCACCTTAATCCTAGTTGCAAGTGGACCTAAAACCTAATTTCTAGAAGCCTTATCTGACCCTACAAGGGTGCCGCACCTTTCCCCCTTTTATTTCTTCTAGAAAACCCAAAATCAACCACAAAGCACCTTGTTTCTAGAAGGCCCAATTTTGGACGAATTTCCCTAACCTTTTTCCTCTTGGATTCTGATTTAAATTGGCCATTTTCCTTTTGGATTTGGATTGTATAAGTTCGTATCTGAAATTAATTGGGCTATGACTTAATTTCCAAGCCTTGTGCCACACCCTAGGGGCCCTAATCACTTGTTTCTGCTAGGTTTAACCCTAATTCTGATTCCTACGGCTTTTGCAATGCTATATACATATGTAACTTAATGTACCGCACCCCCTACACACTCTATCTAGCCTTTCATCCATTCAATTCACCTAATTTAGTGTCTAATCTGTTTAGTTTGCAATCTGATCAATTTAATTAATTTCGTCCAAATCAATTCCCCCTTTTATTAAGTGTGTTAGATTAGTTAGAAAAATGTTCAAATCTGTCCAATTTAGTGTTTTGAGTCCAAGTTAGTTAAATTTCGTCCAAATAACTCCATATGGTCAAGTTTGAGTCTTTTTTATTGTTTGTTGCTGTTTTGAGTGTTTTAAGTTAGTGTTGAGTCTATAGAGTCTAGTTTAGTGTTTTTGAGTCTTATTTGAGTTGATTAGCATCCCTAGTTAATCCCCGGTTTAGAACGATCTGTACTTGCATATATACTACAATTGTCACAAATAGAGTTTAATTTGTGTGTCAAGTTAATTTTCACAGCAAATTTTGGCGCCGTTGCCGAGGATTAGCAAACTTGCTAATCCCTTGTGTTTGTGTCGTGTCAAAGTATGTCCTAAGGTCAAGAGTGTCGTGAGTTTATTTGTGTCTTTCTATTTGTGTTTTCCGTGCCTTATTCCTTGTTTTTGTTTGTGTGCCATGCCTTCTAAGAGAGTTGCTGATTTGTTTTGTTTCATTGTTTTAGGTACAAGTGTATGACTCATAGTTCTCATCCTGTTCGTGAGAATATATTAGAGCTTGATGACGATTTTAAGCGAACGTTGAGAAGAAAGAGGAGGTATCCGGAACCTAGCCCACCTAGCTCTGAGGCCGAATCTGAAGAAGAAGAAGTGGAAGAGGAAGAACAAGTCATGACTGCAAATAATTGAACAATCAAGGAGCTTTCTGCCTCGGGGTTGGATAATGCCGTGCCAATTTGCATTCAATACCCTAGGGCGGCTCAAGGCAAGACCGATGAGTTCGAATTGAAGTCAAGCTTGCTGCATCATATTCCCAAATACCATGGGCTATCCATGGAAGATCCAAACAAGCATTTGAAGGAGTTTGAAGTTGTATGCTCAAGCATGACACCCATTAACGTGGATGAGAATATTTTGAAGATGAAAGCTTTTCCATTCTCTCTTGTGGAAAAGGCAAAAGGTTGGCTCTATGAATTGGCACTCGGGACTGTTACTTCTTGGGAAAGCATGAAGAGAGCATTCTTGGAGAAATCAAGGGGAATCTTTTCCAACGTATTACGAGCATTTCAAGACTCTAGTTGCATCATGCCCTCAATATCACATGAAGGAAGAGCTCTTAATTCAATATTTCTACGAGGGACTCCTTCCAATTGAGAGACAAATGCTAGATGCTTCAGCAGGAGGTGCTTTGGTTGACAAAACACTGGTGACTGCCAAGGTCTTAATTGCAAACCGAGCATTGAATGCACAACAATATGAAGGTGTTGGACAAAGAAATACCCAATGGCAACAACAAGTGAATGAGGTAAGTGTAATTTCTGAAATTTAATCTCAATTAGCTAATCTCACTATGCTTGTGTCTCAGGTTGTTGATGGATCCAAAGTGCAAGGTGCGGCCATTTGTGGAGTGTGCTCCATGCAAGGGCATCTCAATGATCAATGTCCTCAATTGATAGAGAATGGAGGATGGGAAAGCGCCAATGCCATAGGTTCAAGGCCAAAATCAGCAAAGGAATGATCCAAACTTCAAGTGGAGAGAGCCTCAACAACCTCAACAACAAGGAGGATATCAGCCACCTCCTGGGCTCTATCAAAAGCCATACGTACCACCACAACTTCCAACGCAATCTGCCCGACCAAATTCAGGTTCGTCTTTGGACAATGATAAAATGCTTCAAATACTAACCTCTTTGACTCAGGGATTACAAAATCAAGCCAAAGAGATGGGGGAAGTGAAGAAACAAATTGGGCAGATGGCGGAGCTCATGGGGCAGTTTAGAGAAGAAAGCAAACTACCTAGCTCGATCATTGTTAATCCAAAAGGAGGTTTTGAAACCGCTAAGGCTATCACCTTGAGAAGTGGCAAGGAAGTTGAAACTAACCCCAAACCAACCAAATCAAGTCAAAAAGAGGACGAAAAGCTGCTGCTTGAAGAGGAGGAATTGGACAAAGCCACGGCAAGGGTGGAACAAACCTTGCCGCAGCCCCCTATTGTCCCAAAACCGTCCCACACCACCAAGGTAAGTCCAAATTCGACTTTGTCAAGTTCTATTCCACTAAATGTGCCCTTTCCTAGCAAGTTTAAGCAATCAAAGAAGGAGAATGAAAAGGACATTTTGGAAACCTTTAGGAAAGTTCAAGTCAATATTCCGCTCCTTGATGCAATCAAGGAAGTTCCTAAGTACGCCAAATTCTTAAAAGAGCTTTGCAAAACAAGGAAGAGGATTTCAAACAATGAGGTGGTCCAGGTAAGTGAGAATGTTTCTGCAATGTTACAAAGGAAACTACCACCTAAATGCAAAGATCCAGGTAGTTTTACAATTCCTTGTGTTATTGGCAATACTAAGTTTGAACACGCTATGTTAGACTTAGGAGCTTCAATTAATGTCATGACTTACTCAATTTATGCATCTATGAACTTAGGAAAGCTTAAAAATGATGGTGTGATTATTCAATTGGCTGATCGTTATAATGCATATCCAAGAGGGGTTTTGGAAGATGTTTTGGTGCAGGTTAACAATTTGATCTTTCCAGCAGACTTTTATGTGCTTGACATGGAAGATTCGGCCCATTCTACCCCATTGCTGATCCTCCTTGGGAGACCTTTCATGAAAACAGCCCGCAACAAGATAGATGTGTTCAAGGGGACATTAACAATGAAATTTGATGGGGAAATTACTGATTTCAATCTTTCTAGAACTATAAAATATCCTTAAGATGATCATTTTTTGTTTTTCTATTGATATATTTGATTCATTAGCGCAGGACTATCTTGACTCCTTGGAGAGGGATCCCCTTGAAACGACCATTACTAAAGGAATGAGACTCAAAACCCAAGGGGCAAGGAATGATCAAACCCACAGCATGCATGAAGAATTCCTTGCCGTGCCTACATGTGAAGATGAGGCCGAGATGGTTGCTGCCCTTGAGTCGTTGCCACAACACTTTGGTAAGCCTCCAAACCCAATTCCAATTCCTGTTTCTACTAACAAGTTGTTACCTTCAGTGATTCAGGCACTCATTCTTGAACTTAAACCATTGTCGAATCATTTGAAGTATGTCTATTTGGGAGAAAATGAGACGTTGCCCATCATAGTTTCATCATCCCTTACGGCAATGGAGGAGGAGAAATTGATTCGGGTGTTGAAAGAGCACAAAACGACCATAGGATGGACCTTGGCCGACATTAAGGGTATTAGTCCTACAACTTGCATGCATCGCATACTTCTAGAGGAGGGGGCTAAACCAACTAGAGAGACTCAACGCCGACTTAACACTCCAATGATGGAAGTTGAGATTATCAAGCGTCTTGATTGTGGAGTGATTTATCCTATCTCGGATAGCCGTTGGGTTTTACCGGTTCAAGTTGTGCCAAATAAATCCGGAGTAACTATGGTGAAGAATGCTGAGAATGAGCTTGTGCCAACCCGTATCCAAACAGGTTGGAGAGTGCATTGACTATAGGAAACTCAACGTCACCACAAGGAAAGATCATTTCCTTTTGCCGTTCATTGATCAAATGCTTGAAAAGTTAGCCAGTCATTCTTTTTATTGTTTTCTTGATGGTTATTCGAGATATAATCAAATTGTTATAGTTTCAGATGATCAAGAAAAGACTAATTTTACTTGTCTATTTGGTACTTTTGCTGATCGTCAAATGCTATTTGATTTATGTAATGCACCCGCCACCTTTCAAAGATGCATGGTAAGTATCTTTTCAGATTTTGTAGAGAAGATTATTGAAGTTTTCTTGGATGATTTTAGCGTGTTTGGTGATTCGTTTGATGATTGTTTATATAATCTCACATTAATCTTGAAACGATGCATTGAAACTAACCTTGTTTTAAATTGGAAAAAATGTCACTTTATGGTAAAACAAGGCATAGTTTTAGGACCTATTGTTTCGGCCAAGGGTATTGAAGTTGATAAATCAAAAATAGATCTTGTACGCTACTTACCCTCTCTTACTTCGGTTAGAGAGGTTCGTTCTTTTCTAGAACGTGCAGGATTCTATAGGCGATTCATCAAAGACTTTTCTAAGATTTCCCAACCCCTATGCCGACTTCTCCAAAAGGATGTACCATTCAAGTTCGATGAGAAATGTGAGAAGGCCTTCAAGCACCTCAAGGAGATGCTTACTTCGGCCCCTATCATAGTTCCACCAGATTGGAGCCTTACTTTCGAGCTTATGTGTGATGCCTCAGATTATGCATTAGGAGCTGTTTTAGGCCAAAGGAAAAACAAGCAGCCACATGTCATATATTATGCATCCCAGACCCTAAATGATGCTCAATTGAACTACTCCACAACGGAAAAATAACTTCTTGGTGTTGTTTTTTCTTTAGATAAGTTTCCCTCTTATTTACTTTGTACTAAAGTTATAATCTACTCTGATCATGCAGCATTGAAGTACTTACTTACGAAGGAGGCCAAATCAAGGCTTATTCGTTGGATACTTCTTCTCCAAGAGTTCAATATCGAAATCCGAGACAAGAAAGGAAGTGAAAACGTGGTGGCTGACCACTTGAGCCGTATGGTGCAAGAGGAGGATGCCGTGCCTATCCTAGAGACATTCCCAGATGATCAGTTGTTGTCCATAGAGATAAGTGTGTCATGGTATGCCGATTTAGTGAACTATTTAGTGTCTAAACAAGTTCCAAGCACCTAAACAAACACCATCGTGATAAACTTAAAAAGGATGCACGTTTTTATGTGTGGGATGACCCATATTTGTAGAAATATTGCCCTGATCAGATTCTACGTAGGTGTGTGCGTGAAACGGAGTTTAATTCAATTTTAACTTTCTGTCACACTTATGCATGTGGGGGTCATTTTGACACTCAAAGAACAACACATAAAGTTTTAGAATGTGAATTTTATTGGCCTACTATATTTAAGGATGCTAGAACTTTTTGTGTGACTTGTGATCATTGCCAAAGAACGGGCAATATAGGTGCCAAAGACCAAATGCCGCAACATCCCATCTTTTCTGTCCAAATTTTTGATATTTGGGGCATTGATTTTATAGGTCCTTTTCCTTCATCTTATGGTTTTGTTTATATTTTACTTGCGGTTGATTATGTTTCGCAATGGATGGAAGCAAAAGCCACCCGTACTAATGATTCCAAAGTGGCTGCATAATTTGTGAAAACTAACATATTTGCAAGATTTAGAATGCCAAGGGTTCTTATAAGTGATGGAGGTTCTCACTTCTGTAATCGAACCTTAGAGGCGTTGCTTAAGAAGTATAATGTCACACATAAGGTTTCCACATCTTATCATCCTCAAACAAGTGGGCAAGCCGAGGTTTCTAATCGAGAAATCAAGCAGATTTGGGAGAAGACCATTGGGCCAACTCGGAAGGACTGGAGCTTGCGTTTGAATGATACATTGTGGGCATATCATACCGCCTACAAAACACCAATTGGGATGTCCCCATTTCGGCTCATCTATACGAAACCATGCCATCTTCCCGTTGAATTGGAGCACAAAGCACATTGGGCCGTCAAAACATTCAATATGGACATAGATGCCGCTGGAATTCATAGGAAGCTTCAATTGAATGAGCTTGAGGAGATAAGGAATAAGGCTTATGAGAACGCGCGCATTTACAAAGAGAAAACAAAGGCTTACCATGACAAGATGATTCGTAGCAAGACATTCTCAATGGGGTAGAAAGTGTAACTTTTCCATTCTCGCCTTCGCTTGTTTCCAGGTAAGTTACGTTCTAAATGTATTGGTCCTTTTGTTATTACTAATGTCTTTCCTTATGGTGTAGTCCAAATTCAAAGTTTGAAGACGAGACATAAATTTATAGTGAATGGACACCGTTTGAAACCCTACTACGAGAATTTCAAGGAGCATGCCGTGGAGGACATACCCCTCCATGCCGTGAGCCCTATTGAAGATTAAAAAGACGTATCGTCCGGCTGGAAGACGTTAAAGCAAGCGCTTCTTGGGAGGCAACCCATGCGGGAGATGATAGAACTCTAGCTCCACAACCAGATTTGCGTTCCTAAACTCTACTCTTTATTGCTTTTACTTTGCCATGCTTGTCATGTTTGTTAGTTGTGTTATTTGTTGTTTGTTTGTAAGTCTATGCTTAAAACATTAAGGACAATGCTTGGTTTAAGTGTGGGGGGGGGGGGGGTAAACAAGTTGTTTTGCATAATTTTCGTGGGATTTTATCACCTATCACTTCTAAAGTTGTTATGCATTGTTTTTAAGTGTTTTTAGTGTGTTTTTATGTGTCTTAAACAGAAAATCCGAAAATTTAAAAAAAAAAATTGAAAAAATTTTTGAAAAATCCAAAAAAAGTTGTTTTCAGAATCGGTTTTGTTTTTATATTCGTTTGTGTCTTAGGGTACCTTCCAACACAATGATGAGGATTTGGTTTTTAATTGCATAACTATTAAAGAAAGTTACAAACATAGATGGAAGTTTGATATGCTCTTTGGTTTATACTTAGTTGTAGTTGACATTTACAATTTCACATGTAATCACAAAGGAAAAAATCAGTTTTTGTAATATGCTTGAAGGAAGAAACTCAAACTAACGCTACAACCCTGAGAGACTTGCGCCTAAACGTTCTTTGAAGAGTTATTAATCTTGATTTCTTGTTTTCTAAAGTCGTTGCATGATTTCATTATTCTTTGCTTGGTTGCTACTTAGAATGTGTTTCATCACTATAGTTCCAAATACTAGAACTCATCCGTTTCATTCAAAGCATGAAATTGATTAGCATAACAAATAACAAGATGAAGTTGTTTAGTTTAAACCCAGAGCCAAAAAGCCTTAACCCTTTGCACATGTATTGTAGGATTAGCCCATTTGAGCCTTATTTAGCCTATTTTCTTTGTTAACCACATTATCCTTACCTAGCCTAGAATAGGAATACCCATACCCTTGTTCTTAAAGGATAGTGAAGCATGACTTAGAGGGAATTCCTTTTGTTCTACAACTTGCAGAAAAACAAGTGTGGGTGAAGGGTTAATATGAAAAAGAAAAAAAAAAAAAAAAAAAAAAGAAATGGAGAAGAAAAAGTTGAAGAAAAGAAGAGAAAGAAAAAGTTGAAAATAAGTGAGAATGAACTCACAAGTATTGGTTGTTGAAGAAAATGTCCAAAAGTTTGAATCTGGCCCTAAGTGTTGTGTGAATCCCCCTTGGGTGTTTAAAGTTGGTTTCTGAATCAAAAGTGAGTTATAAGTGTTCATTTCATTACTTTGCTTACTATTGCTTAAGAATTTTTGTTTACCCTTACCTTTCCTTGTTAGCCAATACCTAGCCCTGTTACAACCCTTTAACTTCAATCTTGATTGTTATGCGTTTCAATATGTGGAGTTTAAAATTGGTTTGAGCATATGATATCCCTGGTTCTCGCGTCTAAGTAGTGGCATTCCATTCATGAGATCATATACATGTTAATAATTCCAGAAAGTGCCTTCTTTCATTATACATATGTGAGTGCTAGTCTACATGTTTACATGAATCTTCTCACATATACCTAGTGGAGGGAGTGTAGTCAGAAAATCGGTGTGAAAATAGAGAGTATATCTTGTGAGGAATTGAGAGATTCTCTAAGGCATGTTACTACATTCAAAATCATGTTTTAATTGATTAAATGTGAGCTAGTGAGTGGTAACTATGATTAAGTATGTGCTCGAGGGTAAGGATAACTAAAATCTATGTGAGTGGTGATCTTTAATGTGTCATGTTGCATTGGAAATCCCTGAGGTAATGTTGGAAGGTTTAGGTTGTGTTTTGTTTGTTTTGTTTATTTCGTTTTGCTCGAGGACTAGCAAAAGCTAAGTGTGGGGGAATTTGATAGGAGCATATTTATGCTACTTAGTTATGTTGTTTCCTTGCATTTAGTTAGTTAAGAACTACTTATTATAGTGTTTTAAACTATTTTCGTGTGTTTATAGGTCCTATAGACAAAGTTGGCAAGAAAAGGTAATTTTGAGCCTTTTAGAGCAGTTATGGGCTTATTATGGATAGCTTGTATATGGAGCAAGGTAGATGGACGAATTTGGAGTCAAAAGAGGCTAGGAACATGCAACAAATCAGATGAGACAAGTTTAAGACAAAGAAGATAAGGAAAGAGTAAGAAATATGGAAACTTATCCTAACAACCTTATCTTATCCTAACCTAATCTTGTTCCACCATAATCCTAGCAGCAAGTGGACCTAAAAACCTAATTTCTAGAAGCCTTATCTGACCTTAAAAGGGTGCCGCACCTTTCCCCCTTTTATTTCTTCTAGAAAACCCAAAATCAACCACAAAGCACCTTGTTTCTAGAAGGCCCAATTTTGGACGAATTTTCCTAACCTTTTTCCTCTTGGATTCTGATTTAAATTGGTCCTTTTCCTCTTGGATTTGGATTGTATAAGTCTATATCTGAAATTAATTGGGCTATGACTTAATTTCCAAGCCTTGTGCCGCACCCTAGGGGCCCTAATCACTTGTTTCTGCTAGGTTTAACCCTAATTCTGATTCTTAGGGTTTTTGCCGTGCTATATATATGTGTAACTTAATGTGCCGCATCCCCTACACACTCTAACTAGCCTTTCATCCATTCAATTCACCTAATTTAGTGTCTAATCTGTTTAGTTTGCAATCTGATCAATTTAATTAATGTCGTCCAAATCAATTCCCCCTTTTATTAAGTGTGTTAGATTAGTTAGAAAAGTGTTCAAATCTGTCCAATCTAGTGTTTTGAGTCTAAGTTAGTTAAATTTCGTCCAAATAACTCCATAGGGTCAGTTTTGAGTCTTTTTTATTGTTTGTTGCTGTTTTGAGTGTTTTAAGTTAGTGTTGAGTCTATAGAGTCTAGTTTAATATTTTTGAGTCTTATTTGAGTTGATTAGCATCCCTAGTTAATCTCCGGTTTAGAACGATCCCTACTTGCATATATACTACAATTGTCACATATAGGGTTTAATTTGTGTGTCAAGTTAATTTTCACAGCACCAAACTATCGTGGAAAAATGTAGATCATAAACTTCTTTTTACCTTCAAAACGTGATGCTGTGGAACAACAATCCATCGTTTACATTATTATATCGAAGATATTATTTTAATATACTTTTTTCAAGGCAAATTACATCAAGCACCAACCAGTGTTTGCACCCCAAATTAACCCCCACCTTTGTGCTTAAGGGGAAGATGTGCCATGAGCCCTCAAGGCCATCACCGACATTATTAATACACATTAGCAGAATGCAAATCATTTTATTTTTTTTTGTCAATATATGAGATTATTTGAGATTATTTTATATTTCAATTCATTGAATAGAAACATTCAAATTACAAAGCACATGATGCAGAAATTTGAACACCATGAATGCAACTTCATACTAAAACATTATGGTAGACAAACCAACCTTTCCAAGCAGAGAATCTTCCAGAAATTCTAAAACTTTCTCAAATAAAACAGGAGGGCAGATCCATTTGCCTAAGTACAAAAATATTTCTGTCATCACAGTGTTCAAGACAAAATATTTAACATCATCCTGTCAAACAGAAATAGAAAAGAACCAATTCAAGTTAAAAAGAGAACTCGTAATACTGGCAACAAAAGACCCTCATAAAATGTGAAATGGGTTACTACAGACACACACACACACATCTACAGCTAAGAATGTGCCTCACATAGTAGACATCCCTTTCTAAGATATTTGGTGCCCATATAGCACCTGCCCAGATCCTAAAGTTTGAAATTTCCCCCCAAGAAAAAACTCTAGTATATGATTCTTACTATACAGTCGGGTTTCAAGAATGTAAGAGCTGCCAAGGGGTTGGCCTGATATAATCCATAGAACAAGACAGACTTACGGAAACATGACCTTCTATGAAAATGTCAACATGTTCAGATACCATTAGATAGTAATGAAAACCCCAAAATACTGAATCGAAATTGCAAGACATGCACCAATGTTTCACATACCAGCAGATTTTGCAGGTACATCAGGCTCAAAAGCATGCAGTATCCCTTGTCCAGCACCATTCTATTAAGTAAAAGGAAAGGTATTACAAAACTATTTCATCAATAAGGCAAGAGACTAAAAGCAGTAACTCAGAACAGTTTCTTCCTGATGCAATTATGTGCCTAGATAGTTCTTTTTTCCCTTTCATTTGGCCTCTGATCACCACTATAACCCAAGAAAAAAAATACTCTCCCATTCAAAAATTGTTCGTCCAGCTTCAGAAGTCAGATCTCCAAGTATGAATAAAAACAAATTTATTTTCAAAAGTTTCACATGTGCAGTTGAGGCTACTTTTCATGGCTTTCTGACTGACACATGCTTTGCACCCCTTGTCTATACTAACCAAGTAGGGGAAAATGATGATTATAATAACAACAATAACAAAATTTAACAGCAAAGTTTCAACAATAATGTGCAATGAAAGAATACAGCTGGAAGGTACAAGAAAACAAGCAGGCTCACGCTGCACGATACAAACAATGAAAGAAAACGTGCAAACCCTCCGGATTTTAAGAAAACATAAAAATACCTTTTCACATGAGCCAGCTTCTCTCTTGTTACATGGCAAAAGTGACAAGCATAGTTCCAGGCTGGCAAGAGCAGTCTTGAGCTTGCCCTTGTCCTCTAAAAAAAACTGGTTCCTACGCAGAATATCCTCAAAGCTTTGAAGAATCTGTCAATGAAGCAATCGTTAAAACAACATTAAAAGTTATCTTTAAACACAAAAGAGAGCGGTAACACTGAAAAATTCGAGTTCATCTAATATTTAGATTCATTAACCACACAGACGGACTAAACCATAAACAATTGATAGGAAATAACGCAGTGAAAAATATAATGGCAACCAAACAAACAAGCTCACACACCCACCAGGGATAAAGTTTCGAACAAGAATATCTGCATACAGGAATAACATGTCTAGTGGGAATAAGGAAGAAAGAAAGAAAGAAGATGACAAGTAACCTAAAGCTCAACATCTATAAGAACTTTCGTGTTATTGAGCAGAATGAGACCAAAGAAAACATGAAGAGAAGTGACCAAAAATTACAGAAAGGGCAGAATCTTGGAGAAAAAGAATGTTGTTGAATAAGGCCTCAATCCGTAACACTAGACCACAAAGTAGCAAACTCTAGCCATAAATTACCATCCAATCTTTGTGACAGGTACATAACTACCAGAATATGCCTAAAGTCCCTTCCATTAGAATAATGCATAGAAGAACAACAAACCATATAACAGTTCATAGTTAATGACCAAAACATATCTAATAAATGATTCCAATGAAAACACTGCATACAACATTTTACAGCACAATCTTAGGATACCTTTTCAGCATTCAAGAAGAAGGAAGGTGGATGGTATTGGATAGCAAGCTCCAAAATTTTGAAAGCCATCAACCGAACATCGATTGCTAAATGTGTCATTGCATTAAAGATATAGGCCATCATCAAGGAAATCAACAGCTCTTGATTATCCTGGACAAGAAAAGAAGGGAAAAAAATGTCACATTAAATTCATTGGCTATAAACACCACCGAACTTAATGATAATAATAGAGAGATGAAGACAACAAAATCTCAAAACTACACTTAGATGAATCCATATATACAATAAAAGCAGTGTAGATGTGAAACTACCAAATTGTTCTATTGTATGGAATATGCATAGCATTAAGAAAAAGTGAAAACTGGAAGGAAAAAGGAAAAAGAATAAGCCCTTAAAAGATAATTTATGTCAATTTCTATGAAAGAGACAGAATTAATTCCATTCCCCCCCCCCCCCAGCTAGGAATGGCTTTGCGCATCCAGAAGTATGGCCTGGCAGTTTAATTTAGTGCAATGCACGGCAACAATTGAATAAAATTTGGCATATAAGACACATGTATCGTGAAAAAATTAAGAGGAAAATAGTGAAATTAACAACCCAAAAGTTTCTTGAACTGCAAATAATAAAAAATAATCGTCCTTGTTTCGCATTAATACATATAATTCACAACAAGTTTTTACCTTGCTGCATTCAGACAAGAATAAAAAATTACCTCCTTACAGCCAGGTAGAATTACTGACTTAAAAAGTTGATATAGCGTATCTCGAACCAGCCTATCGTCATCGCCAATGCGTTCACGCAGCTTTGCAACAACAGCATACTTATGCAACCTCAACTCAGTAAATCCTTCATACCCAATAATGCATCTTCAGAGAGAAATAACGGTAAGATTATTAGATATATACTATATGGTACAGAATATCAATAATGGGAAACAACTTCCTAGATAACATAATTATTGAAAAGGTCGTAACTTCTTCAAATTTAACACATTAAAACCCAAATCAATGTGCAGAAATACATGATCAACGATCTAGGTAATCTATTTCAGGTTAAAAATAGATTAATTCTCATATTTTGGAAGATACTATACGGCTGTAAGCACTTTCATTAAGAAAATATTTTAAAATAACATTAAAATACCTTTACGAACTTTCGGGTTGTAATGAGATGTTTGCTGAAGAAGTTCTTTCTATGTTAAACCTTTCTTGTTCACTGCTAATCCTGCCTTCTCCGATGCCACACTCTGCTCGGGAAGAACAATTGCTGCTCATAGTAACCATTATTTAGTTCTCATTAAGAAACTAGTTCACTACGATATTTGACATCAAAATGGAAGCACAAAGGCAACTCCTTCATCATGGCAAGAAAAAGTATTTCAAACAATCAAGAGAATACAAACTCTCATCCTTAATTACTCTCGTCACCCCCAAACAAACTTATTTTAAAACGATGACAGAATTTTCCTTTCAATGGATTAACCAAAAACAACAGAGAGTACAAAAAGCAATATCAACTCATGAATTTAAGAACAGATTAAAATCAAAACCTTTGGACTTAATTTCAGTATTCGTAGCGTTCTTTGGTGGCGGCAACTTTCTGCCAATCTTTCGCTTTATTTTCTGCAAAAATTACAAAAGAAAATAAACATCAAATGCAAACAAAGTTTTCAGATGTTGAACTTCCCAAAGCAAAATGCATTCAAAACCTGAAATATCGATTACTTTGAAGTCGATGCCGCGCTTTTGCTGCTTCTTTGCCGGAGCCTTGGAGCGTGCCATTTATACCTACAGCATACACACAATAAAACGATCTTAATAAGTTTTTGAACAAACTAATTACTTTGTTTATTGTATGAAATTCAATTCAATTGACGAAATTAAAGGCTCTGCTGATCATATCAGATAGTGTCAAATGACAATGCGGCGCCGTTTTCAGGCCTTCGCCAGCTATTAAGAACAAGAACTCCAGGAGCAGTAAACTAAACCAGCTCTCCGTTTGGCAGCTCAGAAAATTTGCGGAAGTAAAAAGGAAAATAGCAACTCTAAAAAATTAAAGAGAACGAATTGTTTCTCTCTTCCTTTGCGTACCTTCTTCTCGGCAACCAAACAGCGGAATGGAAACAGTAAGCTGTCGTCTTCGAAGTGCCAAGCAACGAAGTTGAAGGAGGAGGAGGAGGAGGAGGAGGAGAAGGGAAGAGAAGGTCAAGGAACGAGAAAGTGACAGTCACGGCGGCGAGGAGTAATTGCAGAGCGTTCTGAGAGGGAAGGGGGAGTTTTGTGGATCGGCGGAGAGATACAGTTCCTATTTTATTTCAATTGTAAATAACTTATTTTTATCCTAAAAATTTTATAATCGAAATTTTTTAAATTCTTAAAATTACTCAAAGATTATTCTTATATTGATTTTTATCATAAATAATCCCTAAAATTGATTTTCACCATCAAGATAGTCTTTGAAATTGAAAATCAATTAATGTAGTCCCTGAAAATAGGTGTCACAAATCAATGTGGTCATTCCATCATAATTATGTTAAAATTTCCATTAAGTATTGATGTGGCACATAAATGGACTTACAAGATTTACGGGTTTTTATCATAAATGATCCTGAAATTGACTCACACCATCAAGATGATCCATTGACCTAGGGCTGGGTTCGATTTTTAATGTTTCGATTTTTTGGCAAAACCAAAATCGAAACCGAACCGAAATTTCGATTCAATTTGATTCATTTTTTTCCTATTTTTTCTCGATTCGGTTTTTTTTTTCGATTTAGTTTTTCCGGTTCGATTTCAATCTGGTTTTGATTTTTTGATTTTTTATTTTTATATAAAATAAAAGCAAGGTCTAATGGTCTATGACTATAATCATCAAAAGATACAAAACATATAAGATGAAAAAGCTACAGATGCACAACAAACTTTAATCTTTCTGTTGTTGGGTGACAAATAATTAAAAATCAAAATCAAACATATTTTGGTTCTCTTTGAAATTTAGTCGTTGAGCTCGTATTCCTCGTCATACTACTCGAAAGTATTGACACCTAAATACTAATTAATTTGACATTTGGAAAGTAATCTACAACTCATAAGTCATAAAGATTCAATCAGCAATCCTCCTCCGGTAAAACTTGATTATTTATAATTTTTTTTTTTTTTAATTTTTGAACAAACAGCTATGAATGAAGACTGAAGTGGAGGCCACGAGCAAGAACATACAAATTCCATAACTTATGATGGAACAAACAGGGTTTGTTGTGTTCAGAAAAAATTGGTCTACCCTATGTACTACGTTTAAAGGATTGGTTTGGGTGTGTTGTTCAGAAAAAATTGAACAAACAGAACCGAATATAATGGTTCGGTTCTTAACTAAGAACGAGGAGAGCCCAAATATAATTGAGGAAGCTACCCCTTAAGCTACTCTAAACCCTATGTACTCTCACAAATTAATCAAATCCAGCATACCCAAAACAAATTGCAAAACCATGAAATTGAAAAGCTACAAATCAGATTCATCAGAACCAACAAAATTGAAAAAAAAAAAAATAATCTGCAAAACGCATCAGGGGGTGAGAGACTAACCTTGCAAAGGAGGGAATTTGTGGGTCGAGACTCGAGACTCGAAACAGCGAGAGGAAGTCGTGCCTCCTAGGTCGTAGGTCACCGGTCACGGGGGTGAGAGACTGAGAGTGAGACGACGACGGCGAAATATGAGACTGAGAGTAAACGTTCATACAATTCAAGATTGAGTTGTTGGAATGTTTAGGCGTTTCTTTGATTTCAATGTTTAATTTCAATTCTCTTTGTTTTGTACGTATGAGGAACTAAACCCCCCTTAGCTAGGGGGTGATTCGAAATATATGTTTATGCTTGCAATATGATTTGAGTACTTCTAATTACGTTTCATAAGTTGTGAATTCAATTTGTTTAACTATTTGATTGATAACCTATTTATGTATGTTTATTGAGAATGAACGCTTAATTTTCATGCATGAATATGACGCTAGAATATAAGTGAGTTTCACGTAATAGTTATGAACTTATATTCACAAGTAGTGGAGGTTGCTTATAAACAATCGCGTTAAACAAATTCTTGGCATAAGTTTCATGCAATCATAGTAACGAATGACTCGTCAACACTTATAGTTTTCATGTTGCTTAATGATTCTTGCTTGTATCTCTATTATGCAATTCATGTAGGGAACTTGTGAGGAATGCTTTGGGTTGTCGTATGCAATCATCCAATTCATTAACTTAAGGAAAACTTGACGGTTAATTTAAGCAGACCTAATTAACCCGGGGCGTTGAGAATTCATGGTTTATTGAAAAGCAATTAGAAACCATTTTGTATGCAAGTATAACATGTATGGAGATGAACCCCTTAGCTAGCAATCCCATCCATTCATTTCCGTAAAATTCGTATTTACAATTTGTTTTCTTTGCAAGTTTCCATTTTAGTTTAAATTCGTCCAAACCTCAATCCCCCCCCCCCCCATATTTGTTTAGTCTTAGTCTTAATCTATCTTATTTTGAGTTTTGCATTCTTCGAGTTTAGTATAGTGTTTTAAACTTGTTTTTACGTTTTTGAGTCAAAATCCAAGTGGTTAACAATCCCTCCTAATCCCCGGTCCAGAACGATCCATACTTATACTTATACTACAATTGACAAAAAGAGGGTTTAATTTGTGTGCGTATAAAACTCGCATCAAATTTTGGCGCCGTTGTCGGGGATTAGCAACTTTGCTAATCTCTTGGATTGTTTTATTTTCGTTTGTGTGTATATATTTTTAGTTTTATTTTGTTGATTTTAGACGCAAGACATGGCACTTGATAGTGCTTCCCTTTTGTCACAGCTTATGGAAGAGTACCAAATGCAAAGAGTGGGTACATTTGATCATGATCAATCAAGGAACGACGTGTTTTCCAATAATTACAATTCGGATTGGAGTGATCATTCAAACTCTACGTGGTGGGAACCTCAACATATTCAACAAGAAGGATATTGGCAGCCCTATGAGGAGTTCTATTCAACGTCTATGCATCCACCACAACCTCATATACAATATGCCCAACCAAACCAAGGTTTGTCAATAGATTATAATCAAGCTCTTAATGAATTAATTTCTTCGGTGCAGGGCTCACAAAACCAAGTCGAGGAGGTTCAACAAGAAGAATATTGGCAACCATATGAGGAGTTCTATACAGCACCTATGCAGCCACCACAACCTGCCCAAAGCAATGTAAGTAATTCAAGTGATAATGATACGATTTTTCAATTACTTACCACTTTGACGCAGGAAGTCCAAACTCAAAACAAGAACGAACAAAATCAAGACAAGAAGTTGGGCAAATTGGAGGAGCAAATTGGGCAGATTATGGGGTTCATGAAACAAATTCATGAGCAAAGTGAACTCTCCAACTCAACTATTGAAAACTCGAAGGAAGATTTTGAAATCCATAATGCTATCACTTTGGGAAATGCTATGGAGGTTGGAGCTGACCTAAAAATGTCCAAACATAGCCTAGAAGTGGATGAGGAGCTGCTAATTGAGGAAGAGGAAACACCTTTGCCGCATGCACCTATTGCTCCTACGCCATCCAATTCAAGTAAGGTTGTTCCAAAGTTAATTATTTCTAACCCCGTTCCACTGAATGTCCCTATTCCTTGCAGGATCATGCAATCCAAGGAAGAAGAGGGTGAGAAAGGCATCTTCGAATCCTTTCCAAAGAATCAAGAGCAAGATGTGACGGGGGAATATCAAGAATTCGTCAAAGAGGACATATTTGAAACCACAAAACCCAAAGAAGTTGAATTTGACGACATTGGACAAGTCATAACCATCACATGCAATCTGGCCAAGTCCAATATCCCTGAAACTTTCAAGGGAGTGGTGTTTGTCATTGAGTTCTTGTCGGAGCACACAGGTAAGCCGCCTCCCCGAATTTCAATTTTGTTTTATACTGATATGTTGTTAATGATCCAGGCACCCACTCTAGAATTTAAACCATTACCGGATCATCTCAAGTATCACCCCCCATTCAAAGATAAATTCCATGTCGTGGGTTCTAAATGAGCCTAAGAAGGTCTCGTCCGGCTGCAAGACGTAAAAGAAAGCGCTACTTGGGAGGCAACCCAATACAGTGAATAAAACAAAGCTTGTTCATTGATTTTTCGATAAATTACAATTGCATCTAAACATGGCAGAAAGATGGAGCCTTCACAAAGGTTGTATACGTGAGGCCCCACTACGTGGCAACACTCTCGGAACAGAAGGCATTGGAGCGGGAGGCATCGGAGCAAGAGGCATCGGAGCAGAAGGCATCGGAGCGGGAGGCACCAAAGATAGATCATTCAAGGCCCCAAACCTTGGTGGAACGCTGGATGACCCAGGAAAGAGGTGCCTCTGGAAGAAAGCCGCAAGCCTTTGACGGTCATCAAGCTCATCAAGCTTCCTCTTCATGCCTGTCGAATAATTGTTGGCAAGCACGTGCAAACTTCGATTCTCGTGCTTAAGCTGTTTGATCTCCTGCTTAAGACTCTCCACCTTCGCCATCAATGATTCAACCTGACGGGAGCGAGCTAGTAGGCGTTGGCCCATGTTGGACACAGAGCCAGCGCACTGAACACTGAGAGCCAGGGACTCTTGAACGGCCAACTCGTCGGACCGTCCTGAAAGCAGCTGACTATCTTTGGGAGTGAGGAGGTTCTGAGCTACTATCGTAGCTGTTGTTGCATCCGTCATTACAGAGTCCTCATCTGTAAGAGGGCCATGAGAAGATAAGAAAGACGGGCACCATACCTTATCCTAACGCGGCGCAACAGGATCACTGCTTAGACTCAAATCTAAGCAAATGTTCGATGGGTTGGATGAGCTAGCCATTGTTCAAGTAGTTAAAAGAGAAGGGTTGGATGGAGGAAAATCTCGACGGGCCGAAGATGATTTTTGGGAAGTCTTCAAAGTGTGCAGATAGAGGTGATCGATCACCTCTATTAAAGGATAGGCGACACAATCACCAATTCAGAATTGAAGAGACACCGCTCTTCAAAACCGGATTTTCTGGCGTAAAGATCGCCAGCTCTTCAGACGCAATCCAGGCTTTTCAGAAAGCGTGTGCCACTTTGTCAAAAGCTCCCAGCTTTTCAGAAGACGCGTGGAAGGCGAGAAATCAGCTGCACACTTTTGCCGACAAGAATGGGAGACAAAGCCGAAAGCTCCCGGCTTTCCAGAAAGCGAGTGCAAATTTGTCAAAAGTTCCCAGCTTTTCAGAAAGCGCGTGCCACTTTGTCAAAAGCTCCCGGCTTTTCAGAAGACGCGTGGAGGACATTGCCGCATCCGTACTGCCATTTGCCATTACAATTCCTATATACATCAACATTCATGGCAAGGCATACACCCACAAACGCATAACTTTCCTTCTCGGCCAAAAATGTAAGCTGCAACCAACCCTCTCAAACATGCTCAGTTTTCTCCTTCTCTTGAGAACACATTTTCAACCATGGATGTATCCCTCAAAGAAGATACCAAATGCCTGCAGTACAGACCAGCTAAGAGGAAACGGTGGATTGAAGCATGTGGAGACAAGCGCAACAAATATATGTGCTGATTCATTCGCTGCCTCTTCGAAAGCAAAGGTATCTCATATCATCAAGGGCGAAAGCAAAGGTATCTCATATCATGCTCTTTCCCTGTCTTTTCCTTTGTCCTTGATATTACTTGCATGGCAAAGTGAAAGAAGCAATCAGCCGGTACTTGGAGTCTACCTGGACTCTATTCCCTGGTTGCTTACCTAGCGTATGCTGAGCTATCCTCTAACCCTCTTCAATACGAATTGGAGAGATTGAACAAAGAAACAGATAAAAGGAGTAAGCTCAGACCTTCGGGGGAGACCAAAAGAATCTCCAGCTCAGTTCAAGAGTAGCTTATGGAAAAACTCAAGATGAAGCCTCACTGCAATCACCAAGAGGAAGATGGAATTTACACTCCATAACCAGATTTGCATCCCTAAACTCTTCTCTTTGTTAGATACATTATGCCATGTTTAGTATGTTTAATTGTTGTTTATATGTTTGCTTGTGTTTAGTGTGGTTTTAAGCTTAAAACATTGAGGACAATGTTTGATTTAAGTGTGGGGGAGTTATTAAAGTGTTTTGATGCAAATTCGTAGGGTTTTATCCACCATAACTTCAAATGTTGTTTCTTGCTGTTTTTAAGTGTGTTTAGTGTGTTTTGACTTAAAAATTCGAAAATCACATAAAAATTTGAAAAACATGTTTTGAAAAGCCTAAAAAGAGTGTTTTGAGTCATTTTTGTGTCGTAGGTCACCTTCCAACACAATGATAAGGATTTGGTTTCTAATTGCATGACTGTTAAAAAGAGTTATAAACATGGAGAAAAGTTTGATTTACTCTTGGTATATGCTTGGTTATGGTTATAATGTATGACTTCACATGCAATCATAAAAAAAAAAAAAAAAAAAAAATTAGTTATGTAACATGCTTGAAGAAAGGAACTCAAACAAATGCTACAACCCTGAGAGACTTGAGCCTATAACGTTCTTTGGAGAGTATAATCTGTGATTTCTTGTTTTCTAAAGTCGTTGCATGATCTCATTATTCTTTGCTTGGTTACTACTTAGAAGGCGTTTCATCATATAGTTCCAAATGCTAGAACTCATGCCCATTTCATTCAAAGCATGTTATTGATTTGCCTAACATATATCAAGATGAAGTTGTGTAGTTGCCACCATAGCCAAATAGCCTTACTTCCCATATTTCGTATATGTTGTAAGTTTTAACCCCGTTGAGCCTTGTTTAGCCTTTATTCTTTGTTTACCCACATTTTCCTCACCTAGCCTAGTTTAGGACAATCCCCACCCTTGTTCTTAAAAGATAGTGAGCATGACTTAATTGATTTCCTTTTGAGTTACATTATGAAAGAAAATAAGTGTGGGGGAGAGAATGTTTAAGTGTTTATGTATGTTTTGAGATTCAAAAGAAAAGAAAAAAAAAAAAGAAAAGAAAGAAAGAAAGAAAAAAGAGCTTGAAAAAAAAAATGAAAGAATGAGTGATTGAAGAAAGGGTCCAAAACACCAATTCTGGCCGTAAATTGTCTAAATTCTCCCTTTTTGTTCAAAAGTTGAGTTTTCATTCAAAAGTGAATTCTAAGTTGATTCAAGTGCTTTGCTCACTATTTCTTTAAGAACCTTTGTTTTCCATATCCCTTCTTTGTTATCCACACGCCCCGAACCCCATTACAACCCGTGACTTCAATCTTGAGTGTTATCTGTTTCAATTTGTGGAGTTTGAACTTGGTATGAGCATATGGTGTCACTGGTTCTCGCGTCTAAGTAGTAGCATTCCATTCATGAGATCATATCTAAACATGCTTATTAACTCCAGAAATTGCGTTCTTTGTGATACATATATGTGAGTGTTCGGTTTCATGTTTACATCAATCTTCTCACATATACTTAGTGTAGGGTGTAGTCAGAAAATCTGAGTGAAAATTGAGTGCATATCTTGTGAGGAATTGAGCAAATTCTCTAAGGCATGTAACTACATTCAAAACATGGTTTTAAATACTTAATTGTGAAATAGTATGTGGTGACTATGATTAAGAATGTACTTAAGTGTGAAGATGACTAAATTCTGTGGGAATGATGATTTTTAACTTGTCATGTGCATTGGAAATCCCTAAGACGGTTGTTGGAAGGTTTAGGTTGTGTTTTACGTGTTTAGTGTCGTTTTGTTTATTTGTTTTTATTCTGTTTTGCTCGAGGACTAGCAAAAGTTAAGTGTGGGGGAGTTTGATAGGAGCATATTCATGCGACTTAAATGGCTTGTTCTCGTACATTTACGTTATGTTTCTTTAGTTATTTTAGTCCTTTATGCTTCTTTTGTGTGTTTTCAGGATTATAAGACGTGTTTGACGAAAGGATGCATTGTGGAGTGTTTTGGGGCCTTTTTGGAGCACTATTGGGCTAAGGATGGATAGCTTATGCTTGGAGCCCAAGTGTTGGATGAAATTGAAGGCCTTGTATGCACTTGAGGACACAAAACAATGGCCCTAACCCAATTACATTCACATTGCCATGGGCTTAACACAAACACCATTCCTTGCCATGCAAGGAGGAGCAATTTGGGTCCATTTCATGCACTTAAACCCTAGCCCAATTACACACCATTGCAGCCAAATCCATTCTTTGTCATGCACATTCACCACCAATTCAACCACATGCACTTATTCCTCCATCATTGCACACCATTGTAGCCACATGCACAAAACACCTTCCTTGCCGTGCAAACACATGCATTTCCCTTGCCATTTTCAGCCATCACACTTCATCATTGCAGCCACCATTCATCCTAGTTGTCAATCACATACTTTCCCATTGTATAATTCATCCACATGCATCTTTAATCAACAAACAAATCAGCCACAATGCACCAAAACACCCATGCCGTGACCTTCCTAGCCATTTCCAGCTTTTCCCTTTACAATTCACATGCATTCCATACTTTTCCTAGCTGTTTTCCATCATTATTTCAGCCACCATTCACCCTTTATTTCACATGCATTCACACACACTTCACACAAACAACATTCACATGCCAACACAATCTTTAACCAACACACAAAACAGCCAACACATGCACCAAAACAACATTGCCGTGAGCTTCCCTTGCATTTTCAGATTTCCACCAACCAATCTAGTTGTCATTACACATGCATTCCATTCTTTAATCATTCCTAGCTGCCATTCACATGTTCTCCCATCCATTCTCTCCCTATAAAACCATGCATTGCATTCATACAATTCATTCATTCACTCCCCATTCCATCTCTCCATCTCATTCACAACACAACACCCTTCAAACACTTCCATCCTTTCCTTTGCCGTGGCTTCCCATCTCTCCCTTATAATCCAAACACCAATACTCTTCCATTTACACCACTCCTCATCCATTTCCATAATTTCCTAATCCATTCAACACACCAACAATATCCTTAGACCTTATGCTACAACGAAGAGGAAGATAAGAGGGCCTAAACGTTCATACAATTCAAGATTGAGTTGTTGGAATGTTTAGGCGTTTCTTTGATTTCAATGTTTAATTTCAATTCTCTTTGTTTTGTACGTATGAGGAACTAAACCCCCCTTAGCTAGGGGGTGATTCGAAATATATGTTTATGCTTGCAATATGATTTGAGTACTTCTAATTACGTTTCATAAGTTGTGAATTCAATTTGTTTAACTATTTGATTGATAACCTATTTATGTATGTTTATTGAGAATGAACGCTTAATTTTCATGCATGAATATGACGCTAGAATATAAGTGAGTTTCACGTAATAGTTATGAACTTATATTCACAAGTAGTGGAGGTTGCTTATAAACAATCGCGTTAAACAAATTCTTGGCATAAGTTTCATGCAATCATAGTAACGAATGACTCGTCAACACTTATAGTTTTCATGTTGCTTAATGATTCTTGCTTGTATCTCTATTATGCAATTCATGTAGGGAACTTGTGAGGAATGCTTTGGGTTGTCGTATGCAATCATCCAATTCATTAACTTAAGGAAAACTTGACGGTTAATTTAAGCGGACCTAATTAACCCGGGGCGTTGAGAATTCATGGTTTATTGAAAAGCAATTAGAAACCATTTTGTATGCAAGTATAACATGTATGGAGATGAACCCCTTAGCTAGCAATCCCATCCATTCATTTCCGTAAAATTCGTATTTACAATTTGTTTTCTTTGCAAGTTTCCATTTTAGTTTAAATTCGTCCAAACCTCAACCCCCCACCCCCCCATATTTGTTTAGTCTTAGTCTTAATCTATCTTATTTTGAGTTTTGCATTCTTCGAGTTTAGTATAGTGTTTTAAACTTGTTTTTACGTTTTTGAGTCAAAATCCAAGTGGTTAACAATCCCTCCTAATCCCCGGTCCAGAACGATCCCTACTTATACTTATACTACAATTGACAAAAAGAGGGTTTAATTTGTGTGCGTATAAAACTCGCATCAATAACCCCCTTAATAATTAATTAGTTTTAAGTTTATATCTTAAATTTATTGGTTAATTTGGTTAAAGTAACGTTGAATGTTTTCAAATTTAGTCATTGAATTTGAATCAATTATTGCAACTGAGGAGCTGAACTCCAAAAAAATGGCAAAGAGGGCGGCTACATTTGGCCAGCCTGATGCCCCTCTGACCAAATAATAGCCTGGTGGGCTCTTTAATAATATATCTTAGCCATCGGTTGGAAATGGAATTTTAGGCAAATCAAGCCATTTATTGGCTTTTGGACTTTTAGCCGTTTGTATTGGAAATGACCTTATGTTTCACAGTCTTTGGCTTGTAATTGAAAAAGAAAAGGGGACACTTTGGATTCGGTTCCTAACTACTAATGTTCTTTGATTGAAATCTTGGTGGTTTTTAGTTTTTGATCGACGACCTTGACATTAATGTAATAGTGTATTTCTATGTAGGTTATTATACTTTTAAATTAAAAATGAAATTTGTAATTATTTATATTAATGAGATTTTAAATAAAACCCATAAGTTATGGGATTTAAAAATATCAAAGATGAATTATAGTCTCCAATATATTGTGTGTGTACGTGTGTGTGTATATATATATGGGTACATTCATCAAAACTAACCAAAAAATTATTGTACCAAAGCATGGATACATTTTTCAAAAGCAAAAAAAAAAAAAAAAATATTAGGCTTAATAACATTATTAAATTTTTTCTATTAAACTTGACATAGATACTATAACAAATCTCGACTCGGAATGTCCACTAGGATTCCAAATCAAGTTGTGCAGGCTAACACCTGGAAGGTGATGAAGCCATAAAGTGAAGTGATGTGAAAAATGTGAATAAATTTAAACCTAAAAGTGCCTAAATATAAGAGTGTGCTGTGAGCGGGAATGAACCCATTTCACACATCATGTCAGAGCATAAGTACAATACAATAAGATTGGGTGAGAATTATACCATCGAAGGTAATCGTCTACACCAAGATTTGCTAAGGATTCTCGTCAATAAGAAAGCTTAGCTATTAAAATCTGGAGAGGCGAAAAACAAGGGTCAGTGAGCTTGTAAATAAAGTTTTAATAAAAACCTTTGAAAATGCTATAACCCCTCACCATAAAATATGTATAGTTTCCAAGATATATATACTACATATAGTATGGAAATGCTCACAGTAGCCTGCAAAATATCAAGATATCAATATGGCACGATAGTTCATATATAAGTGCACAACGTCAGTAATCATATACTTTCGCCTAAGTAATCATATCAAACTAAGTGCTCATTGACACATGTTGACACACGAGTTCATGCAGAGTTATTCTGACATAAACAAGACTGCGTGTAATAATGATATACGATATAGTGCTACAATCATGTGAAGACTAGAGCTATTCGCGGTCACATATGAGTCGGAGTTGCCTATTGTAACCTGTACAACAGGACTGACACCTACTCGAATCTAAGGCGAGCGTGCGGTGCGGATGTGAACATACACGTGAAAGATTGGCCCTAGCCCTGGGCAAGCATTAACACCTCAACCCTGAATGTCCACTAGGATTCTGAATCGAGCTATGCTAGCTAACACCTGGAAGGTGATGAAGCCATAAAGTGTAGTGATGTGGAAAATGTGAATCAATTTAAACCTAAAAGTGCCTAAATATAAGAGTGCGTTGTGAGCGGGAATGAACCTGTTTCACACGTGATGTCAAAGTTGATAACTCATATATTTCATGCATTTATACCATCCATTTCTAGTCTCTTTGGGATGTTTTTGAGTTAAATTGGTTGCATTTTACCTTATTTTGTGTTAGTGTGCAGTTACATGTACATTAGAATCAATTTGAAGGCAAAAGAAATGAAAACATGCCATTTTTGGAGCTAACCCTTATCCAAACATAGAAAGAAGTTTAGTGGCTTGGTTTGAAGCCCAAATAAAGAATCCAAGATGAATCCAGCTTGTTAGAAGGCTAGAAGCATAATAGGAAAGGAATTGGGATATCTAGCCTAATTTGGAGGTGCCAAATAAGGCAAAAACATGTAAAATAAAGGCTAAGTTGCTTGGATCACTTTGGAAGATCTTGTAGCCCATTTAGCATATAAATAATAAGGTTTCATATCACTTTTACACAAGCCCCCTTGGGGGTTGCCTAGAGCTCTCTCTCCTCTCTTTCTTTAGCCTTTCTTCCTAAAACAAAACCCTATTTCCCTTCACCATTCACTACCACCGAAGAAACCACACATCCGCGCTGTTCTTGGAAAAGTTCAACATCAGAATTGCTTCAAGTGAGCTTCTTCTATGAACTTTAATTTCACTCATGTTGTTCTTGATATTTATATATTTTGTAATCATTTTGTGTAATTAAGTTCGTAGCTGGGGAATTCGATGTAGCCTTGTAAACCTACTCTATGTTCTTAAGTTAAAGTATTCAAATTACCAATGCGTGTTCTTGTTTCATTCATTGATTTTATGGTATAATTTGTTTGTTAATATTAACGTTTGATCACCATTAGGGCTGCTTATGAATTATTTGATCAAGGTTATAATACACATCTTGCTTAATCTTGGTGGATATGTGGATGAATGAAGAAACTGCTATGCATACATCCTGCCATGTGATTTCTTTGGTTCTTTGAAGTTGTCTTGTTCTTAATGGATTCTTACTTGCTAATCTAAGTTGAACATCACAACTAGGTTACATATTAGGAGTAATTGATCACAACTACACATCAAATGGATGATCATAAATAAGTAAAACGAACCCTAGTTGCATATTGGAGAGTTGAATGCATTTTGACTTAATTTTCATGGAATTGACTTGTAATAGTGAAATTGGCATCCCTTCAGATGAAAGACATTCTACAAGCAATTGCTACAATGGAAACTGTAATCGACCGCACGTTCAAGAGGCCACAACGGCTTACTCAATCCCCACTATTCATAGAAAAAGCAAAAACGAACTCAACCACACATAGTCGTTTCTCACATCGTCTATTTTATGCTTCTTCTTCATCCACTTTCATCGTCTTAAATTTCCTATTCATTTTGCTCAGTTTTTGTTCAATTTCGATAAGGTATTACAGCTTGGAACCTGACATATCCCGACTGAAATCAGGGCGTGCTGGCCGTCACGTGAGAGTGACGTATTCATGTACACAGTGCGGAAGCTAAGAATAAAAATAAAAGTACGAGTAAATAAAAACCAAGCTATACACTGAGTAGATAACATACATGTGCAAGCGTAAGTGTGAAAAACAATATTCAAAGCACAGAAGACCTAGTGCAGTCCAGAAGAACAAACACTAACGAAACACACCCAGAAGTGGTCCTACACTGGTGATAATCTATCAGATATGCCGTGAATCCCTCGTGAGCCACCAAAAGAGCAATCCAAACTAGAACCTAGAGGGGCGCAAAACAGAAAGTGTGAGTGGGCAAAAACAAAACTTTTCAAAATCATTTCATTATTAAAAGTTCTAACCCCTTGCCGTAAAACCTGTATAGTTTCCCGAAAAATAGGATATACACATATATCGAAAACATGCTCAGAAATATACCATGTCAACTGCCTCTACATAAAAGGGTAAGTAACTCAGGTAATGTCAATCAATGCAATGTAATCTGTCAGCCGGAGTCACCTAACGTGACCTGTACAGCTGAATCTAGAGCTCAATCTCCAACTCACTAACTATACCTGCACACGAGTCGGAACCACCTAAAGTGGTCTGTACGACAGGACTGGGTGTAAATAAATACGCTCAAGTGCTACGATCACGTGAAGACTGGGCGAATAATCGCGGGTCACCTATGAGTCGGAACCACCTATAGTGGTCTGTACGATAGGACTGTGCACCTAACTTGGATCCAAGATGAGCGTGTGGTGCGGAAGGTGAACATCACGTGAAGGACTATGCCCTACTCTGGGCAGGAGCACTAAAATCAGGGGTGCAGGTTGTGAGCTCTTTATGCATCTCACATCACTACTAATCACAAATATAAACCATAACTTACTTGGCACTTACCTGTGCGTCCGCAGCACTAAACATACATATATGCAACTACTAATGCATAATTAAATAGGCAAACGCAATGCATGGCATTTAAAACATATAAATGTTTCATTTCATTTTCTGGGAAAATCACAAGTATATAGGTATTTACGGAAAACCAAAAGCTCACTAACTGGTATGTAGAACGGTTATAACCCCCTTGCCTCGAGTGACTGCGCTCGTCCTTGGGATAGGTCTTACCTATATGTGAAATAACTATAAAAACATTAATTTAAAGCACATAACCAAAACTAGGTAATAACTTCTCAGACAATGCTCAAATGGGGTGCATGAATACACCAACGTGATCTACTCAACCTTACGAACATCCCCATATTTTTAAAATAATTTTTTGACGTCACACGTGCCCCCACGCGCCAGCCAAGGCACGGCCACACGCGCCGCCCACACGCAGGCGCATGCCTGGCTCACTGACAACGTCAATTAACGTCGTCAGGAATATTCCGTTAAAACTAACAAATTCTGTTAAAGTTAACCTAACGCTGTTAGGAATATTCCGTCTAAACTAACGGAATATTCCATCGTCTTCTCCGACCAACCTCTAGTGCTGTCGCCGTCGCTGGAAAACTGAAAAATTTTCTAATCTTTGTTTCTCACTCGTTTTTCAACCAAATTCCACGAAATTGGTACCAAAATGAAGCTTACAACAAATAGAACAAAACCTTACCACTTTCAAGCCCTGAAACCAAAGGAATCTCGCCGGAGAAACTTCACAAAAATCCAGCCAAACCTACAACTCACAATCTCGACGCCCAAAACCTTTAAACGAACCACCCTGAGCTTCCTAAGGACCTCACCAAGTTTCCTATAACCCTGAAATTCCCAAAAACACATGATTTTACGTGTGCATGAATAGTGACCAAATCGGGGATCTCGAGTTCGATGTGAAAATAAAGGTTTCCTTACCTGAAATGGGTATGGTTGAACTCGTATGAACCTCATGAACACAAAGGTATAGTTTTCTACTTCAATCTGTAGCGTTTTCGAGTGTTTTGATCCTTGTCCGTACGTAAGTGTAGAAGAAGAGGGAAAGAGAGAGAGAGACTCGGGATAGGGCAGAAGATGAGAATGAGTGTGTGGGTGTGTGTGTGGTCCAGATACAGTCAACCAAATCCCCAAAATAACCACACAACGAAACAAAAACACTAGGGGAAAAACTGTCATTTCACCCCTACGGTACGAATAATCCGGGACGGGCTGTCACAAAACTGATTTAGAGATTTAAAAAATGGTGGAAGCTGGGGAAAAAACGCTTGGACAGGTAATTCAATTTCAATGCCAAGACCGTTCGTTTCTTTTGGATAATTTTGATCTTCTGCTAATTTCTATTGAATTCTAAAAATAATTTAATTTGCTTAGTTTAATTTGTAGTTGTTCATTTCTGATGAAGAGCTGTGAATGTTATGAATTACTACAGGTTTAAACTAACAATCTGTTCAACAATATGAAATTGCTTTGTGTTTTAAGATCTTCATCTGAATAAAGTTTCGTTATTTCGTATGGTAACAGACATCCGTTTGCAGTTCGGAGCCGATATGTGTATTTTGAAAATGGTGTATGCTGGGCCAAAAAGGTTTGGATAGGTAATTCAATTTCAATGGCAAGACCGTTCCTTTTTTTTTTTTTTTTTTTTTTTTTTTTTTTTTTTTTTTTTTTGCGTAAGTTTGGTCTTCTGCTTATTTCGACCAAAAAAATTTGAGTTGCTTAGTTTAATTTGTAGCTTCTCCGCACAAAGCATCCTCCCTCCTCCTACTACCCCATGTCACTCTTCTGGAAGAATTTGTTTACGAATTGAGAGATTGAATTGCTGCTTGGAAATTTGGAAAATTTATGGTCTTTGTATGGTATTTTAGGTTTAGGATACATAAAGATTGTGTCTTTGATGTATAATTAATATTGAATTTGATGAACTTAATTAGATTTTGCATTATTTTAGGCTACTGCATATTAAATCTGTGATAAAAATTAGGGATTGTTTGTGTGATTTTTTCCATATTCCTAATTGTTCAACATAATCAAAATTAGGATTTTTTTTTTTTTTTTGGTGTGCTGATTTTCTAGTACTCCGGATTAGTAATTGCTTATTTCAAAAGGGAATGCGGGGATATGATAGAGATGTAACCAAATTTCCAATCTTCAACCATTGACTTTTTGTATGTAAATTTTTTATCATGATACTCTATTATTTTTTGGAGTAATTAGTTTAACAATTGATATCTGTTGTTTTGGCATAGGAATATGGTCGGTCAGACGATGAATATGAGGATTATGAGGACAATGAGGATGGCAAAGAATATGAAGAGGAAGAGGAAAAGTCGGAATAGTTTCACCCCCACTACATTTGCACCTTACAATTTCCAGTTGGATTGAAATCCTCCATTTTCTTCCATATGCTCACCAGTCTCCTCTAACGGAATATTCAAAAGGATAAACATGGGATGAAACTGTAACGCAATGGGCAGTTTTGCGAGAAAGAACACAAGCTGTAGAGCATAACGGGTTCATTTGTTTCTTTGCAGATGAATGGAGAATTTTAAGGCATTTCTCATGTGGATTTTTCTTATAGAAAAGGTATGGTATTCTGTATGATCTCAGCTACTTTTTTTTTTTTTTAGTGTCATGTGATTGTTTTCTAATAAACTTAGGCTATTCATATTTATTTTTTTCCTTATTTCTTTCCTATGTTACTTACTGTAGGGATGCATCTGAGTAGTTTTACATGAGATCTAAATGGGAAAAATAAAAATAAAAAAATCATTATGAAGATAACAAAATGAATACTTATGGCAAGAAGATCAAAGTGCTCCCCCACTTCTGATTCTAATGCATTGCAATATGATTACCCAAAAACCTTACACAGTTAAAATAATTGCACTAATTATACAAGAGAAGTTAAACTGTAAGTCATATTCAATCATGAGGACAAATAACCTTGTAGAAATTGTTCATGCCCATAATGTGGTCATCCAAATTTTGTACTGACTGGTCCATTGATTTTTCTGAAGGAAATCAGAATATAGGCCTATTGCCTACGATATGATTGACATAGTTTAATTAGATTGAAACCAGACATACCCTTCTAATGTATATGCTGTATGCATTCGTCATCTTTAGGGGCGTGTAGTGCCCATGATTAAAAAAGGCTTCCCACATGAGTAAGCGTATGTGGAGATATAAGGTTTTGATCTCCCTCATTTTGATATATGATTGGACTTTTATTGTAGTAGATTCAATTTGCAAAATTACAATTGCTTTGCTCTTAGTTCTCCACAATTGTTTTATCTGTTATTGTTTCATTTATTTTCATTCCGTGTGTTTTTTTTTTCTTGACTAGCCAGGAACAATATAAAGCTTTTTTATTGTTTGGATCGACAAGGAACGATAAGCATTTTTGTAAGCCATTTGAAGTCCATCCAAATGAGAATTCAAGACTATGTGTTGTCTTGCTTAATCAGGTTTTTGTTTTGGGTTTTATATATCTTCGTTTCAAACAATTCTATATGTCTTCATTTGTATGCTTTTACTTCAATGTTTGGGTGAGAAGTTGGATATCTTCTTCATTTGAAAAATAAATAAATAAATTTCCTCTTTTCCATAGTGATCAGTGCAAAGAGAATGAACCACTGAAGATCTGCTATGCCAAAGAGAAAACAAGTATGGAAGATGGAGATTAGTTCTTGACTGCTCTCATTGTGAAGGACAAAGGTATAAACATTAAACACAAAGGTTTTTGAATAATATGTGGATTGAGGAGAAAAATATAAGAGTATATGAAATATAATTTTGCTTTTCGTGTGTAGTGAATGGAATAACAAATTTCTGTATAATTTTAGTACTTTTGCAAACAAGTACCACCTGCTAGCGAATTGTCAATTTTACTTGTAATTGGTGACAAACAACATTTTTAATGTGCACAACATTGACATGCCAATGTCTAAAACCTAATAGAAATTTATAAGTTCAATTAGCATTTGATTAAAAATCAATGCCCGTACAGAAAAGGATATCAAACCAATGTTTTCGGAGCAGCTAGGTGAATTCTAAAAGCCCAATCTACAAATTGCTTTTGACTAGTAGGATTTCATTTCCTTGCAAACAAAGTTAACTTTCAATTCCAGAGATTCTGGATTCTGATTCAAGATCTTTGGTTTTGTTCTTATCATCAGACAATGCCTTGAAAATTTAATGCCTGTAGAAAAAAAGATATCAAAACACTTTTGTAATTCATTGTCTCTGCATACAATTGCAATCACTTATATCTAATACGTACGACCAACAATCAAGTCAGATTTATATTCAAAGCTTCACCTGTAGACATCAAAATTTCGGTGAAACGAATGTTGACCAATAATTAAATTTTCAACGCTCACGTGTCACATAAATTTTACATGTAGCGTGTGATTCAACGAAAAATCAAAATAAATTGGAAAAGTCATCAAATATGACACGTGTCAATACCTGGCAGAAATGATTTATTTCATCTGATTATTTAAATCCAAAAATCAAGTTTTGGAATTCTATAAATAGGAAGCCAAGGCATTCATTTTGGGGGAGGAAAGGAGGAAAGGAGGAAAGGAGGAAAGGAAGAAAAGAAGGAAGAAAGGAAGGGAAATTGATATCACACCAAAGCCTTGAAGCTTTGAAACTCTAAAGCTCTCAAGCAAATCCCGAAGGATCGAAAAAGCTCTCTTCGTTCTTCGTTAAGTCATTCTTCAAGATCAAGCCCCGACGGCCCTTGAAGAAATCCGCACAACCATCAACCTTCAAGATCAAGCCCCAACGGCCCTTGAAGAACTTCCACCAGCTCAAGATCAAGCCCCGACGGCCCTTGAGGAAAGTGTTCATCGTTCATCATCCGTTCATCCTAAGATCAAGCCCCGACGGCCCTTGAGGAAAGTGTTCATCGTTCATCATCCGTTCATCCTAAGATCAAGCCCCAACGGCCCTTTGGATCAACAACCTCAACAAATCCACACATCCAATTGTTCTTCAAGATTAAGCCCAAAAGCCCTTGAAGATTCGCTCATCCATCAACCTTCAAGATCAAGCCCCAACGGCCCTTGAAGAACTCCCACCAACTCAAGATCAAGCCCCGACGGCCCCTTGAAGAAAGTGTTCATCATTCATCATTCGTTCATCCTAAGATCAAGCCCCAACGGCCCTTTGGATCAACAACCTCAACAAACTCATACACCCATTCTTCAAGATCAAGCCCAACGCCCCTTGAAGATCCATTCATCAACTGTGCATCCTTAGATCAAGCCCCGACGGCCCCTTTGGATCAACAACTCATCCACAAACCCACATCCTACGAAGATAGAATCAGAGGATCAAATTACAAAGAGATTGTAACCCCAAAATCATTAATACAAAATATATATTTTGTACACGTATTCTTGTCTCTTGTTTCAGGAATTTTTCGTGTTTACATCACCATTTTCACTTGCTACATTTTTTTTGCATTTTGTACTGTAATTGCAATCGTAAGCATTCCTTTGCTACACCAACTTCAAAGTGAGTTAAGGTTTTTTTTGGCATTTTGTACATTTTTTCTACAAGTTCTTTTTTCAAAAATACAATGTCCAAATTCATTTTAGTTGTACTCCATTTGTAGTACTGATGTTGCAGAATTTATTGTCATCATTGAATAATGGATTTCAAAGATAACAATATGGGTAATTCTAGGGAGACTAAATTTGTAGACAATATTTGTGCATGTTATCTTTCTTAATAGTCGGAAAAATTCAGATTTCATACTTATTTCTTTTGGTGCGTGTGATAAAAAACGTTTGATGATGTGGCACCAATGATAAAAAAAAAAAAAATAACAATGGCCACAAATTGGCATACGTGGTTTCGACATATGTAAAAGTTCTTTGGGTGTACCACCCGGAATTACATAACAATAAGCCTTGACTATGTGCGTTAATTAGAAAGCATGGCTATAAGTGAGTTAATTAGAAAGCATGGCTATAATAATAGTTTGTAACCCAATCATAGAGAGAAAAAATATCATAAGGAGATGATTGAAGAAAAGGAAATAATAAGAAATTGTTATGACATTCTCACATGCATAACCAAAGTAACACATCTTTAGGGGCGCTACATGAAAAAATGCCTCTTGCATGCGCGTGAACGCGTGCGGAGAGGCTAGTTCATCTTTATCTTGGCTTGCATTTTAAGTTACTTTAGCTTTCAAAACAAAAATCTAAATTCAGTTTTCATTTTGATTGCTTAATTAGGGTTCACATAAAGCTAGTAATTTGTAGAGTTCTAATCAGTCCATGTGGTTCGACACCCTTACTTGTGCCACTATACTATCCTTATTTTTGCACTTGAAAGGAACACAACAAAATTTTGGCACCGTTGTTGGGGACTGATTTCAGTCCCCTATAATTGCTTGCTTTATAAACCCTATATGTTTTTATTTTCTTAGTTTAGATTTTTCATTTACAATTTAGTTTGTTTTGATTTTAGGTGGTATAAAAAGATGTATAGTGTATGTCCATTATGTGCCAAGACTGGTCATCCTTTTCAGTTATGTCCAAGGAGAGATGAATTTCCTACATTTGACCGAGAGCATTCACACCTCATATGTTTCTCTAACCAAAGGCCAATGCATCCATTGTCAAACACATATACCTCTGTTTGGAGAAACCCTAATCATGAGTCTTGGAGTAGCATGGAAGCTCCAAATCAAGCCTTTGCACCTCCCCCAGAGCAGACCCCCTTTGTCACTACATTGGAGGACACTTTGAAGCTACTCACTTAAAACAATTTGCAATTTCAACAATTAACGAGTAACATTATTTAAAACCACTCTTTAGCACTAACTAAGTTGGAAATTCAAGTGGGTTAGATTGTCCAAGCTATAAATGAACATCAATCTGGTGGTGATGATCAAGAAGAGGAGGAGGAACAACCAAAGGAAGCTTGCTGTGCATATTTTCATAGTGAGGTTCCTAAGCTTCACGAAGATGAAGAACCTTACATTCCTCCCAAGCCATATGTTCCACCAATTCTTATTCTAGGGAGATTTGTCAAACAAAAGCATGATGAGCCACCCATAGATGTGCTTGAAGAAATTGTGCCAGACGTAGTGTTTGAAGCTCTTCCGCAATCTTCTAATTCAATTGAATGTTTTTCAAAATCTATGTCGGATTCTCCATGTTGTTTTACATCTTTTCAGGTGCCATATTTGGAGTCTTTGGAAGATGATTTACTGCCATATCAAGAGGAAAACAAAATTGAAGTTGGATGACAAATCATTACTGCTGATTTACCATAAGAAATAAGATTTGGAGCTAGACGATGAGATTGCTGCCTTGAATGAATTTCATTCATCCTTAGTAGTCACAAACTCATCCATTAAAATCATTGCTACCTTGACTTCCTGCCATCCTAGGCTTTCATCCATCATACCCACCACGTCTTGCCTAGACATTAAATAAAGCGCTTGCTAGGAGGCAACCTAGCTGGGTTTGTGTTCTTTCCTTTTATTTGTGTCTTTTATTTTATTTTATTTTCATTCCACATTCTCTGCCTATTTGCACTGCATGCATTCTATTCATTTTTAAGTATCGAGGACAATGCTTAGTTTAGGTTTAGGGGTGTGAGATTGAAAATTTTCATTTGTTTTTATTTTTGGTTAAGTTTGCTTTTGCTTACTAATGTGAATGTATATGAGGGCTATGTTTACAAACAAAACTACAGTGTTGTCATGAAAAAGTTTTGTATCTTATTTTCTTTTACAAAGCTGTTACTCTTGGAATTATGATGGTTAAAGTACCATGCTCAAATTCTGGAGGAAGAATAGTGGAGACTACTCTAGTGAGCTATTCTGAGCCTATTTACTTTTTTGAGAGGGTTTAAAGTGTTTATATTCCTATCTTTTTCTTTCAGACTCACTTCAAATGATCTCATTATTTCTCTTTGATTGAATGCTAAGAATAATCAATCCTATGCTGCAGATACCATGTGTTTATTATCAGCTATGAATGAACTCATTAAGATGATGTTAGGCTATGCATGTTTTAATCGCTAAAAGGCCTAATTCCCATCCTTTGTGTGCTTCATTAACCCTTGTTGCAGCCAAACACTTTTAGCCTAGTTCTTTCATCACCCATACCAAACTCTATCAATTTTAGCCCATTACAACCATACTTTATAGTTTGGAGAATAGTAAAGTGATGAAGACACATATAGATTGAGCTCTAGATCAAGAACGTGGCGTGTACCGAGGTAACATGTGCTGGAATTGCAAATAAAAAAATAAAAGTTATAGAAAAAAAAAAATCAAAGAAGATGCAATTCCCAAATCTTCCCATTATCGTGCATGGGTCCTGGACGCCAATAACAAACTAATAAGAACCAATGAAAGCTCAATCATACATTCAAACCAAAAGTCTGCCACTTCAAAGAATCGTATCATATGTAGAGTGTAAAAATATTACTCCGTGACTCATGACTTCAAAGGCATCATACTCAAATGCCAAAGATAGAATTCGCCTCAACTCTAGTCCTCACAGATATAACTCAAGGTGTAATCTCTCCACAAACACATGTGAGTGAAATTATGTAAAAGGGATTAAAAAATTCTCACATATGAAATATGAAATAACTGATAGGAGCATATTCATGCGACTTAAATGGCTTGTTCTCGTGCATTTACGTTATGTTTCTTTAGTTATTTTAGTACTTTAAGCTATTTTCGTGGGTTTGTAGGTCCAAAGGGCTAAAGGAGCAAAAAGATGCATTTTGGAGACTTTTGGAGCACTTTTGGGCTAAGGATGGATAGCCTATGCTTGGAGCCAAAGTGTTGGACGAAATTGAAGACCTAATTGAAGACCAAAGTGTTGGAACCTTGTTCCCTTTAGTTTTAGGACATTTAAACCTCTCCTATATCCTTAGCCGTGCATAACATTCCAACATTCCACTCCTTCATTTCAGCCACACTCCCACATATCATTACTTATCATCACCACTTATCGCTTATCATCACCACTTATCACTTATCATAATCACCCATAATCATTCACATAAATCAGCCACATGCATTCACTCTTCATAATTCAACCTAGCTGTCATGTTTCCCCTTTCATCATTCCCTCGCATTCTTTAATTCAGCCAACACATGCTTACACATGCATTTTCAGCACCAAAGAATCATTGCACATGCATTTCCAACCCACATGCATCATTTAATCATTCAAACATGCAGCCACATTCACTTTACCTAGCTGTCATGTTCCCTCTCCCATCCATTTCATCATTGCACCAACCAATCTAGAGTCATTACACATGCATTCCCTTCTTTAATCATTCCTAGCTGCCATTCACATGTTCTCCCATCCCTTCTCTCCCTATAAAACCATGCATTGCATTCATTCAAAAGATTCATTCCCATTCATACACAATTCATTCACCATTCACGCCAGAAATTCATCCCCTCTCTATAACACATCCATACTTCACCATTCTTCATTTTTTCTGCCCAAAAAGAAGCCTTGAGGTCCCCTACATCCATCCCTATCCTAAACACATCATTCTACACCATCCATAACTCCCCATCCCTCCAAACCTATCCTTAGACCTTGTGCTACAACGAAGAGGAGGAGAAGAGTGCCTAAACGTTCATACAATTCAAGTTTGAGTTGTTGGAATGTTTAGGTGTTTCTTTGATTTCAATGTTTAATTTCAATACCCTTTGTTTTGTACGAATGAGGAATGGAAGAGAAGAGGGCCTAAACGTTCATACAATTCAAGTTTGAGTTGTTGGAATGTTTAGGCGTTTCTTTGATTCTCTTTGTTTTGTATCATGAGGAACTAAACCCCCCCTGGTTAGGGGGGGATTTGAAATATATGTTTATGCTTGCATTTTGATTTGATTACTTCTAATTGCGTTTCATAAGTTGTGAATTCAATTTGTTTAACTATTTGATTGATAACCTATTTATGTATGTTTATTGAGAGTGCACACTTAATTTTCATGCATGAATATGACGCTAGAATATAAGGGAGTTTCACGTAATAGTTATGAACTTATATTCACAAGTAGTGGAGGTTGCTTATAAACAATCGCGTTAAACGAATTCTTGGCATAAGTTTCATGCAATCATAGTAACGAATGCCTCGTTAACACTTATAATTTTCATAGAGCGTAATGATTCTTGCTTGTATCTCTATTATGCAATCATGTAGGGGACTTGTGGGGAATGTTTTGGGTTGTCGTATGCAATCATCCAATTCAATAACGTTAGGAAGATTTGAAGGTTAATTTAAGCGGACCTAATTAACTTGGGGTGTTGAGAATTCATGGTTTATTGAAATGCAATTGGAAATCTTTTTATTATGCAAGTGTAACATGTGTGGAGATGAACCCCTTGGCTAGCATCCATTCATTCCATTTCATCAATTTCATATTTACATTCTGTCTAAGTTTGTTACTTTGTTTTGTTATTTAAATTTTCCTCCAAAACAAATCCCCCTTTAATTTGAAGTTCTAGTTTAGTGTTAAAGTGTCTTAATTTGTGTTTTAAAGTGTTTTGAATCAACCTTTAATCTTAAATTCGTCCAAATTTGTGTTTAAGGTCAGAAACTGCCTAGTTAGTGTTTTTAGGCAGTTTTGAGTCTTTTGAACCTGTTTTGAGTCCTTTGAGTCTTTGTGAACGTTTTTAACTTTGTTTTTATGTTTTTGAGTCAATTTAGAGGTTTTAGCAAGCCCTTCTAATTGGATCACATAAGTAAGCCACCTCCTCCAATTTCAATTTTCTTTTATACTAACATGTTGTTAATGATTCAGGCATCCAATCTTGAATTTAAACCATTACCGAATCATTTCAAGTATCACCTTCCATTCAAAGATCAATTCCATGCCGTTTGATTCAAATAGAAAAAAAAAAAAAAAAAAAAAAAAAAAAAAAAAAAAAAAAAGAAAAGATACTAAACATGGAGAAAGATGGAGCCTTCACAAAGGATGTTTACGTGAAGCCCCACTACGAGGCGTCGGAGCAGAAGGCATCGGAGCGGAAGGCATCGGAGCGGAAGGCATCGGAGAGGGAGGCATCGGAGCTAGAGCATTCCAGGCCTCAATACTGGGTGGAACGCTAGATGACCCAGGAAAAAGGTGCCTCTGGAAGAAAGACGCAAGCCTTTGACGGTCACTTTGAACGCGACCTTGAGATTCTTGCAGCTCATCAAGCTTCCTCTTCATGCCCGACGAATAGTTATTTGCAAGCACATGCAAACTTCTATTCTCGTACTTAAGCTGTTTGATCTCCTGCTTAAGATTTTCCACCTCTGCCATTAATGATTCCACTTGACGGGACCGAGCAAGCAGGCGTTGGCCCATGTTGGATACAGAGCTCGCACACTGAACACTAAGTGCGAGGGATTCTTGAACGGCCAACTCATCGGACCGTCCTGAAAGCAGCTGACTATCTTTGGGAGTGAGGAGGTTCCTAGCTACTATTGTAGCTGTTGTGGCATCCTGCATCACGGAGTCTTCACCTGTAAGAGGACCGTTAGAAGATAAGAAAGAAGGGTGCCATACGTTACCTTGACGCGACGTGCCCGTATCACTGCTGAGACTCAATTCTAAGCTAAGGTTCGATGGGTTTGCCATTTTTCAAAGGTGTTCAAGAGAAGGGGTGGATGGAGTTAAATTTCAAAGGGCCGGAGACAATTTTCAAAAATGGGCAATCTTCAGAGTGTGTATGTTTGAGGTGATCGGTAGCTCTATAAAAAGCCAAGGCGACGCGTCCACCAATTCAAAAAGCCGGAATTTCCTGCGCAAAGTTCGGCGATGATCTCTCGGCTTTTCAGAAAAAGCGTTCACTTTGTCAAAAGATCTCTGACAAAGTGAAAACACGTGGAGGCCATCATCGCAACTACACATCTTTAGCCGACAAACGCAAAGTTCAACGACGCTTTCTCTACTTTTCAGAAAACGCATGCAGCTTTGTCAAAAGAGCCACATCCGCACTACTACATGTCGTTCAGAAAGCGAAGGGGCGTTGCTTAGAAATCGAAGGGGTGCCTGCTCAGAAATCGAAGAGGCGTCGTTCAGAAATCGAAGAGGCGTCACTATTTCAAAAAGCCGGATTTGCGGGATCAAAACGTTGTCGACAAGGGTAAAAGAACAATACCACCACTTGCTATTGGGAAATCCCTATATATGTCGACCTTCATCTTTTATGGCAAGGCAAACCTGAAGAAAATGCCCAACTCTTCCTCACTTTTGAGGGCGCACTCCCAGCAAAGCCTTTCGAAATACTCAATTCTTTCTTCTTCCCCAAAGATGATACCAGATGCCTGGAGTACAGATGACCCAGGAGGAAACAGCACAACAAATACATGTGCTGATTCATTCACCGCTTCTTCAAAAGCAAAGGTATCTCATATCATTAAGGTCAAAAGCAAAAGTATCTCATATCATGCTCTTTCCCTGTCTTTTCCTTTGTCTTTGTTATTACTCGCATAGCAAAGTAAAAGAAGCAATCAGCCGGCACTTGGAGTCAGTCTTCCGACGGCCGGGAATCCCTTTCCTGATTGCTTACCTAGCGTTGCTCTCGAGTAGTCATCTTCAACGGTTGATACACTTCCAGAGAAAGGACCACTTCTGCAAAGGGGAGCAAGTAAGGCAAGTGAAAATGACACATTGAAGCATGTGGAGACAAGCAACAACTGCATATGCTGAGCTATCCTCTAACCCTCTTCAATACGAATTGGAGAGATTGAACAAAGAAACAGATAAAAGGAGGAAGCTCAGACCTTCGGGGGAGACCAAAGGAAGCCTGCTGCCCAGTTCAAGAGTAGCACAAAGGAAAATCAACGATGGGAGTAGCGCAGTTCAAGAGTAAGCCTGTGGAATCACAAAGATCCAAGCCTCAATGCAATTACCAAGGAGAAGATGGAATTTACAATCTATAACCAGATTTGCGTCTCTAAACTCTTCTCTTTGTTAACTACATTCTGCCATGTTTAGTATGTTTAGTTGCTGTTTGTGTGTTTACTTATGTTTTATGTAAATCTATGCTTAAAACATTGAGGACAATGTGTGATTTAAGTGTGGGGGGGTAACTAAGTATATTTGATGCAAATTCGTGGGATTTTATCACCCATAACTTCAAATGTTGTTCCTTGCTGTTTTAAGGTGTTTTAAAGATGTTTTAGAGTGTTTTAGTATGTTTTGTTTTATAACTCCGAAAATCACATAAAAATTTGAAAAACATGTTTTGAAAAGCCTAAAAAGAGTGTTTTGAGTCGTTTTTGTGTGTTTGTGTCTTAGGATACCTTCCAACACAATGATAAGGATTTGGTTTGTAATTGCATGACTGTTCAAAAGAGTTATAAACATAGAGAAAAGTTTGATTTACTCTTGGTATATGCTTGGTTATGGTTATAATGTATGACTTCACATGCAATCATAAAAGAAAAATTCGTTTTTGTAACATGCTTGAAGGAAGGAACTCAAACAAACGCTACAACCCTGTGAGACTCGAGCCATTACCTTCTTTGGAGAGTTATAATCTGTGATTCTTTGTTTTCTAAAGTTGTTGCATGATCTCATTATTCCTTGCTTGGTTGCTAGTTAGAATGCAATTATATCATGATAGAACTAAATGCTAGAACTTATATCCGTTTCATTCAAAGCATGACATTGAATTGCATAACATATATCAAGATGAAGTTGTGTAACCACCACCATAGCCAAATAGCCTTACTTCCCATATTTCGTATATGTTGTAAGTTTTAACCCCGTTGAGCCTTGTTTAGCCTTTATTCTTTGTTTACCCACATTTTCCTCACCTAGCCTAGAGTAGGACTTTCCTATACCCTTGTTCTTAAAGTATAGTGAGCATGACTTAAATGAATTCCTTTTGAGTTACATTATGCAAGAAAATGAGTGTGGGGGAGTAAAAGTTTGTTCTTACGTTTATATGTATGTTTTGAGATTCAAAAAAAGAAAAGAAGAAGAAAAGAAAGAAAAAAAAAAAAAAAAAAGAGTGAAAATAAGTAAGAATGAACTCACGAGCGTTCATGGTTGAAGAAAGGGTCCAAAAAGTTGAATATGGCCCTAAGTTTTGTGTGACTTTCCCTTGGGTGTTCAAAGTTGACTTCTGCGTTCTTAAGGGAATTCTAAGTGCCTAATTCAATACTTTGCTCACTATTGCTTTAAGAATGTTTGTTTATCCTTCACCTTTCATTGTTAGCCAATACCCTAGCCCCGTTACAACCCCTTGACTTCTATCTTGAGTGTTATGTGTTTCAAAATGTGGAGTTTGGAATTGATATGAGCTTATGGAATCACTGGTTCTCATTCTAAGTAGTAGCATTCCATTCATGAGATCATATTCATGTCATTATCGTAAATCCAGAAAATGCTTTCTTTGTTATAACATATGTGAGGTACTAGTCTTTCATGTTTACATCAATCTCTCACATATAACTAGTGTAGGGTGTGTAGTCAGAAAATCTGTGTGAAAATAGAGTGCATTCTAGTAAGGAATTGAGGAAATTCTCTAGGCATGTTACTACATTCAAATCATGGTTTTAAATGCTTAATTGTGAACTAGTATGTGGTGACTATGATTAAAAATGTACTTAAGTGTAAAGATGGCTAAAATCTGCGGGAATAATGATTTTTAACTTGTCATGTACACTGGAAATCCGTGAGATGATTGTTGGAAGGTTTAGGTTGTGTTTTTCTTGTTCAGTGTCGTTTTGTTTTTGGTTTCTTTTGTTTTGTTTTGCTCGAGGACTAGCAAAAGCTAAGTGTGGGGGTATTTGATAGGAGCATATTCATGCGACTTAAATGGCTTGTTCTCGTGCATTTACGTTATGTTTCTTTAGTTATTTTAGTACTTTAAGCTATTTTCGTGGGTTTGTAGGTCCAAAGGGCTAAAGGAGCAAAAAGATGCATTTTGGAGACTTTTGGAGCACTTTTGGGCTAAGGATGGATAGCCTATGCTTGGAGCCAAAGTGTTGGACGAAATTGAAGACCTAATTGAAGACCAAAGTGTTGGAACCTTGTTCCCTTTAGTTTTAGGACATTTAAACCTCTCCTATATCCTTAGCCGTGCATAACATTCCAACATTCCACTCCTTCATTTCAGCCACACTCCCACATATCATTACTTATCATCACCACTTATCGCTTATCATAAATCATTACTTATCATCACCACTTATCACTTATCATAATCACATATCATACACTTATCATCACCACTTATCACTTATCATAATCACCCATAATCATTCACATAAATCAGCCACATGCATTCACTCTTCATAATTCAACCTAGCTGTCATGTTTCCCCTTTCATCATTCCCTCACATTCTTTAATTCAGCCAACACATGCTTACACATGCATTCTCAGCACCAAAGAATCATTGCACATGCATTTCCAACCCACATGCATCATTTAATCATTCAAACATGCAGCCACATTCACTTTACCTAGCTGTCATGTTCCCTCTCCCATCCATTTCATCATTGCACCAACCAATCTAGAGTCATTACACATGCATTCCCTTCTTTGATCATTCCTAGCTGCCATTCACATGTTCTCCCATCCCTTCTCTCCCTATAAAACCATGCATTGCATTCATTCAAAAGATTCATTCCCATTCATACACAATTCATTCACCATTCACGCCAGAAATTCATCCCCTCTCTATAACACATCCATACTTCACCATTCTTCATTTTTTTCTGCCCAAAAAGAAGCCTTGAGGTCCCCTACATCCATCCCTATCCTAAACACATCATTCTACACCATCCATAACTCCCCATCCCTCCAAACCTATCTTTAGACCTTGTGCTACAACGAAGAGGAGGAGAAGAGTGCCTAAACGTTCATACAATTCAAGTTTGAGTTGTTGGAATGTTTAGGTGTTTCTTTGATTTCAATGTTTAATTTCAATACCCTTTGTTTTGTACGAATGAGGAATGGAAGAGAAGAGGGCCTAAACGTTCATACAATTCAAGTTTGAGTTGTTGGAATGTTTAGGCGTTTCTTTGATTCTCTTTGTTTTGTATCATGAGGAACTAAACCCCCCCTGGTTAGGGGGGGATTTGAAATATATGTTTATGCTTGCATTTTGATTTGATTACTTCTAATTGCGTTTCATAAGTTGTGAATTCAATTTGTTTAACTATTTGATTGATAACCTATTTATGTATGTTTATTGAGAGTGCACACTTAATTTTCATGCATGAATATGACGCTAGAATATAAGGGAGTTTCACGTAATAGTTATGAACTTATATTCACAAGTAGTGGAGGTTGCTTATAAACAATCGCGTTAAACGAATTCTTGGCATAAGTTTCATGCAATCATAGTAACGAATGCCTCGTTAACACTTATAATTTTCATAGAGCGTAATGATTCTTGCTTGTATCTCTATTATGCAATCATGTAGGGGACTTGTGGGGAATGTTTTGGGTTGTCGTATGCAATCATCCAATTCAATAACGTTAGGAAGATTTGAAGGTTAATTTAAGTGGACTTAATTAACTTGGGGTGTTGAGAATTCATGGTTTATTGAAATGCAATTGGAAATCTTTTTATTATGCAAGTGTAACATGTGTGGAGATGAACCCCTTAGCTAGCCATCCCATCCATTCAATTCCATCACATTCATCTTTACAATCTGTGCATTTTAGTTAATTTCGTCAAAAACTCAATCCCCCTTTACTTTAGTGTCCAACTTAGTTAGAAAGTGTCTTAGTTTGGGTTTCTAAGTGTTTTGATTCATCCTTTAATCTTAAATTCGTCCAAATTTGTGTTTAAGGTCAGAAACTGCCTAGTTAGTGTTTTTAGGCAGTTTTGAGTCTTTTGAACCTGTTTTGAGTCCTTTGAGTCTTTGTGAACGTTTTTAACTTTGTTTTTATGTTTTTGAGTCAATTTAGAGGTTTTAGCAAGCCCTTCTAATCCCCGGTCTAGAACGATCCCTACTTGCATCCTTACTACAATTTGACAACAAGAGGGTTAATTTGATGTGAGAATTATACGCACACAAATTAAACCCTCTTTTTATCAATTGTAGTATAAGTATAAGTAGGGATCGTTCTTAACCGGGGATTAGGAGGGATTGCAAAATCACTTGGAAACTAACTCAAAAACGTAAAATAAAGTTTAAAACACTAAACTAGACTCAAAGAATGCAAAACTAAACATTTAAAACACTAAAATAAACCAAAAGACTCAAACAGCACCCAAAACACTCAAAACTGCCTTAAAAACACTTTCTGGGCAGTTTTGAGCACTTTGACTACTTTGGACGAAATTGGGTAATAAAGTGAATCAAAACACTTAGAAACCCAAACTAAGACACTTTCTAACTAAGTTGGACACTAAAGTAAAGGGGGATTGAGTTTTTGACGAAATTAACTAAAATGCACAGATTGTAAAGATGAATGTGATGGAATTGAATGGATGGGATGGCTAGCTAAGGGGTTCATCTCCACACATGTTACACTTGCATAATAAAAAGATTTCCAATTGCATTTCAATAAACCATGAATTCTCAACACCCCAAGTTAATTAGGTCCGCTTAAATTAACCTTCAAATCTTCCTAACGTTATTGAATTGGATGATTGCATACGACAACCCAAAACATTCCCCACAAGTCCCCTACATGATTGCATAATAGAGATACAAGCAAGAATCATTACGCTCTATGAAAATTATAAGTGTTAACGAGGCATTCGTTACTATGATTGCATGAAACTTATGCCAAGAATTCGTTTAACGCGATTGTTTATAAGCAACCTCCACTACTTGTGAATATAAGTTCATAACTATTACGTGAAACTCCCTTATATTCTAGCGTCATATTCATGCATGAAAATTAAGTGTGCACTCTCAATAAACATACATAAATAGGTTATCAATCAAATAGTTAAACAAATTGAATTCACAACTTATGAAACGCAATTAGAAGTAATCAAATCAAAATGCAAGCATAAACATATATTTCAAATCCCCCCCTAACCAGGGGGGTTTAGTTCCTCATGATACAAAACAAAGAGAATCAAAGAAACGCCTAAACATTCCAACAACTCAAACTTGAATTGTATGAACGTTTAGGCCCTCTTCTCTTCCATTCCTCATTCGTACAAAACAAAGGGTATTGAAATTAAACATTGAAATCAAAGAAACACCTAAACATTCCAACAACTCAAACTTGAATTGTATGAACGTTTAGGCACTCTTCTCCTCCTCTTCGTTGTAGCACAAGGTCTAAAGATAGGTTTGGAGGGATGGGGAGTTATGGATGGTGTAGAATGATGTGTTTAGGATAGGGATGGATGTAGGGGACCTCAAGGCTTCTTTTTGGGCAGAAAAAATGAAGAATGGTGAAGTATGGATGTGTTATAGAGAGGGGATGAATTTCTGGCGTGAATGGTGAATGAATTGTGTATGAATGGGAATGAATCTTTTGAATGAATGCAATGCATGGTTTTATAGGGAGAGAAGGGATGGGAGAACATGTGAATGGCAGCTAGGAATGATTAAAGAAGGGAATGCATGTGTAATGACTCTAGATTGGTTGGTGCAATGATGAAATGGATGGGAGAGGGAACATGACAGCTAGGTAAAGTGAATGTGGCTGCATGTTTGAATGATTAAATGATGCATGTGGGTTGGAAATGCATGTGCAATGATTATTTGGTGCTGAAAATGCATGTGTAAGCATGTGTTGGCTGAATTAAAGAATGCGAGGGAATGATGAAAGGGGAAACATGACAGCTAGGTTGAATTATGAAGAGTGAATGCATGTGGCTGATTTATGTGAATGATTATGGGTGATTATGATAAGTGATAAGTGGTGATGATAAGCGATAAGTGGTGATGATAAGTAATGATATGTGGGAGTGTGGCTGAAATGAAGGAGTGGAATGTTGGAATGTTATGCACGGCTAAGGATATAGGAGAGGTTTAAATGTCCTAAAACTAAAGGGAACAAGGTTCCAACACTTTGGTCTTCAATTAGGTCTTCAATTTCGTCCAACACTTTGGCTCCAAGCATAGGCTATCCATCCTTAGCCCAAAAGTGCTCCAAAAGTCTCCAAAATGCATCTTTTTGCTCCTTTAGCCCTTTGGACCTACAAACCCACGAAAATAGCTTAAAGTACTAAAATAACTAAAGAAACATAACGTAAATGCACGAGAACAAGCCATTTAAGTCGCATGAATATGCTCCTATCAATAACAGCACAATTTCTGTACAGATCTCATGAAATGAATCAAATACTAAGAATATGGATAGCACACGTACTTACTAGCACCTATGAATACATCCCCAAAGATCAGCTAGGCCTTTCACAAAGTTGTAATGTAAGGCTTAGGCTATGGGCTATGAAAGAAATGATAGGAAATACTAGAGCTTGGGACATACCAAAGTGTCTTTGTTATGAAATAAGCAGGCTACCATCCATTTCTAGTCTGTTTGAGATGTTTTTGAGTTAAACTGGTTGTATTTTACTTTACTTTGTGTTAATGTGCAGTTACATGTACTTTAGGATCAATTTGAAGGAAAAAGTAGTAAAAACATGCCATTTTTGGAGCTAACCCTTATCCAAACATGGAAAGAAGTTTAATGGCCTGTTTTGAAGCTCAAATAAAGAATCCAAGACAAAGGAATTGGGATATCTAGCCTAATTTGGAGGTGCCAAATAAGGCAAAAACGTGTAAAATAAAGGCTAAGTTGCTTGGATCACTTTGGAATATCTTGCAGCCCATTTAGCATATAAATACTAGGGTTTTAGATCACTTTTACACAAGCCCCCTTAGGGGTCGCCCAGAGCTCTCTTTCCTCTCTTTCTTTGGCCTTTCTTCCTAAAACAAAACCCTATTTCCCTTCACCATTTGCTACCACCAAAGAAACCACACAGTCGCCCTGTTCTTGGAAAAGTTCAACATCATAATTGCTTCAAGGGGGTTTTTTCTATGAACTTTAATTTCACTCATATTGTTCTTGATATTTATATATTTTGTAATCATGTTGTGTAATTAAGTTCGTAGCTGGGGAATTCAATGTAGCCTTGCAAACCTACTCTATGTTATTAAGTTAAAGTATTCAAATTACCAATGTGTGTTCTTGTTTCATTCACTGATTTTATAGTATAATTTGTTTGTTAATCTTAATATTTGATCACCATTAAGGCTGCTTATGAATTATTTGATCAAGGTTATAGTACACATCATGATTAATCTTGTTGGACATGTGGATGAATGAAGAAACTACTATGCATACATCCTACCATGTGATTTCTTTGGCTCTTTGAAGTTTTCTTGTTCTTAATGGATTTTTACTTGCTAATCTAAGTTGAACATAACAACTAGGTTGCATATTAGGAGTACTTGATCACAACCACAAATCAAATGGATGATCATAAATAAGTAAAACGAACCCTAGTTGCAGATTGGAGAGTTGAATGCGTTTTGACTTAACTTTCATGGAATTGACTTGTAATGGTGAAATCGGTATCCCTAGTTCCGTTCCCATCGTTTTTGAATCAATCTGTCATTCATCTTTATCTTGTCTTGCATTTTAAGTTACTTTAGCTTTCAAAACAAAAATCTAAATTCAGTTTTCATTTTCATTACTTAGTTAGGGTTCACATAAAGCTAGTAATTTGTAGAGTTCTAATCAGTCCCTGTGGTTCGACCCCCTTACTTATGCCACTATACTATCCTTATTTTTGCACTTGAAAGGAACACAACAAGAGCACAAGTACATTACAATAAGATAGGGTGAGAATTATACCATCGAAGGTAATCATCTACACTAAGATTTGTCAAGAATCCTCGTCGATAAGAAAGCTCAGCTACTAAAACCTAGAGGGGTGAAAAACAAGGATGAGTGGGCCTGAAAATAAAGTTTTAATAAAAACCTTTGAAAATGCTATAACCCTTCACCGTAAAACATGTATAATTTCCAAGATATACATACTACATATAGTATGGAAATACTCACCATAGCCTGCAAAATATCAAGATATCAATATGGCACAATAGTTCATATATAAGTACATGATGTTAGTAATCGTATACTCATCGACACATGTTGACACACTGAGTTCATGCAGAGTTATTCTAACATGAACATGATTGGGTGTAATTATGATATACACTCTAGTGCTACAATCAGGTGAAAACAGGCACTATTCGCTATCACATATGAGTCGGTGTTGCCTATTGCAACCTGTACAACAGGACTGGCACCTACGTGGATCCAAGGCGAGCGTGCGGTGTAGATGTGAACATACACGTGATAGACTGGCCCTAGCCTTAGGTGAGCACTAACATCGGTGTAGCAAACGATGAGCATAAAAACATAAATATAGTCATGCCATAGTGGTTCGATAGTTCTAATCAACATAATATCATTCATAGCCATAGGTATAATCATGGCATCAATAAACATATGCATACCTATGCATCCTGTAGGATTTATAATCACTGATGCGAGAATTATACGCACACAAATTAAACCCTCTTTTTATCAATTGTAGTGAAGAATGTAAGTAGGGATCGTTCTGGACCGGGGATTAGGAGGGATTGTTAATCACTTGGATTTGACTCACAAACGTAAAATAAAGTTTAAAACACTAAACTAGACTCAAAGAATGCGAAACTAAACGCTTAAAATACTAAAACAAACCAAAAGACTCAAACATCACCCAAAACACTCAAAACTGCCTTAAAATCACTTTCTGGGCAGTTTTGAGCACCTTGGTGAATTTGGACGAATTTGTGCAACAAATTGAATCAAAACACTTATAAACACAAACTAAGACACTTTCTAACTAATTTGGACAATAAAGTAAAGGGGGATTGGTTTTGGATGAATTTGAAATTAAAACAGAAACTTGGAAAACAAAACAGATTGTAAAACGAATTTGATGGAATAGAATGGATGGGATGGCTAGCTAAGGGGTTCATCTCCACACATGTTACACTTGCATATAAAACGATTTCCAATTGCTTTTCAATAAACCATGATGCTCAACACCCCAAGTTAACCGTGATGCACTAATTAACTCTCAAATTTTCCTTATGTTATTGAATTGGATGATGCATGCGACAATTCAAATCATTCTCCAATGGTTCTCAACATGAATGCATAGAAGAGATACAATGAGAGATCATTATGTTCTATGAAAATTATAAGTGTTGACGAGGCAATTGTAACTATGAATGCATGATACTCTTGCCAAGAATTCATTTAACGCGATTGTTTATAAGCAACCTCCACTACTTGTGAATATAAGTTCATAACTATTAGTTGAAACTCACTTATATTCTAGCATCATATTCATGCATGAAAATTAAGCGTGCACTCTCAATGAACATACATAAATAAGTTATCAATCAAACAGTTAAACAAATTGAATTCACAACTTATGAAACGCAATTAGAAGTAATCAAATCATATTGCAAGCATAAACATATATTTCGAATCCCCCCCCTAGCCAAGGGGGGGTTTAGTTCCTCATACGTACAAAACAAAGAGAATTGAAATTAAACATTGAAATCAAAGGAAAAGAAACACCTAAACATTCCAACAACTCAAACTTGAATTGTATGAATGTTTAGGCCCTCTTCTCTTCCTCTTTGTTGCTGCACAAGGTCTAAGGAATGGTTGTGTGATGGTGTGAAGTGTGTATGAATTTCTGGAATGGTGGAAATGGGCACGGCCAAAGGGGGATGTTTTTGGTGAATTTCTGAATATGGAAGAGTGAATGAGAATCCCCTTTGTGGCTGCAATGGATGCTTATTTATAGGTAGATGAATGATTAAACAAGGGAACATGACAGCTAGGTTGAATGATTAAAGGGGTGTTGCTAGGTTGGAAATGCATGTGGAATTGCAAGGAGGAAAGCTGGAAATGTGGATGGGAGTGCACGGCATGGGTAGGAATGATGGCAGGTTGTGCATGTGAGTGATTAGGGTGAATGTGCATGTGCTTTGACAGCTAGGTTATGAGATGCACGGTTTTGGGAGAGAATGGGAGTGCATGTGGCTGATTTGTGGTGCAATGATGAAGAGTTGCATGTGGATTAGGTTGGAATTGCATGTGGAATGGCTGGAATGAAGGGGAAGTCACGGCACAAAGGTGGAATGACAGCTAGGTTATGATGATGAATGCATAAAGGTGGAATGACAGCTAGCTTATGATGATGAATGCATGTTTTTGGGAGAGAATGGGAGTGCATGTGGCTGCAATGGATTAAAGGATTGGAGTGCATGTGGCTGCAATGTAGCCTTCTAGAAATCAGGTTTTTAGGCCCCCTTGCAACTCCCTAACTAAATTCAAGCCTTTCAAATTCGTCCATCCTCACGCCTCCATGCTTGCACTATCCAATCTTGGCCCAAAAATGCTCTAGAATGCTCCAAATTGCTTCTTTTTGCATACCTTGACACTAAAACCTGAAATTGCACGAAAATAACTTTAAACACTATAATTAACATAGTTTAGCTAATTAAATGCAAGAAAACAAGCTAACTAAGTCGTATAAATATGCTCCTATCAATCACTTCGTAATTTTCCGTTATTTCACTAATTCTTATAAGCATTAGTCTAAGGTATACGTAGTTAATTCTCTTTCAATGTATAAATGGAAACTAAAAAAATATGTATATACTATATAAAAGAAAAGACCCACTCAATTGAAGTCCGTGCTACAACTCCCTAACACGAATATCGAGGCGTCACGACAATTGTTGCCTAGAACAAATATCAAATCACGTTTCAGAATTCTTATCGATAAAACACGTAAATTACATAAAACACATCCCCAAGGATGTTTTAGAATGATTTGTAACCCATTAATAAAAAGTCAACCGTCGGTCAAAGGTTGACGGGAGGGTCCACAACCCTACATAACTCGATCCGAAAGATCCGTACCTCGGATTTCAGATCTGTAACTTCCTAAGAGTTTCAATAAGCTTCTAGAATAACATCCTAAAGTTTCGGAACGATCCAACAGGTCGAATCTTCGCCAATCGCTAAGTGGTGGCTGACGTTTAGATTTACAAATTTACAAAACCCATCTGGGAAGATCCGTTGTCAAATTCCTGATCCGTCAGTTCCTAATATCCTTAAATATTTGTACTTTTACGTATTAAAGTTTAGTGACGATCCATTGGTCGGATCGTTGAATATATAATACCCAAGTGGCGGCCCTTAATGAAAATATAACCAAACAATGGAATTTCATCAATCAGATGTCTAATATGAAATCAGGGCACCCATTTTAGCCTAGGGAGGTCAAGTGGTGTCTCTTCTGCCCACGCATCACCACAAGTAGCGGCCGACTGCCTCAAACCACTAGAAAATTCAACTATTTTCAAAAATTCTCAAATTTTATATGATTGAAGATCTTAACGAGTAGAGCAAGTTTTATACCTATGGCTAAGTCTAGTTTGGCTGGGAAAGGCCCCAAATTGGCTCACATCTGTCGGAAACCCTAAAATGGGTGAGCTTCGATTTGACACCTTCGGTGTGCCGCCGCCCCAACCAAGGCTTGGGACTTGTTCTTGGTTTCAAGAAGAGTTGAACCATGGAGGTGGTCAATGATGGTTTATGCAGAATCAGCCGATCGCTACTGGACACCCACAAAACCCATCGGTGAGATCTTCACGACACCAAGGCTAAAATCTATCGAGTTTTGGGTTGAAATAGAAGAGGTGTTGATGTTGAGTGACTTCCCGGTGGTTTGTGGCTGCGAATCGCTTGAAAAGGCGTAGGAAATCATGGCTTTTCATCGAGTCGGGCAGCAGGTCAAGGAATGACCTGGTTTGGCTAGGTTGATTTCCCCCGGTTCCTTTCCTTTTCTTCCTTCTCCTTTCTCTCCTTTCTTTTGGTTCTCATTGGTGAATCCTCTTCTCTTCTCTCCCGATTGGGCAGCTCTGCCCCCTAATTCCTCCTCTTTTTGTCCTTCTCTCCGATTCGTTCTTCCTTTTCTCCTCATTTCTCACAAAATAATCTTAAAATAATGATATAATAATTAGGAGAAATATATAAAATAATAAATAGTAATCTTTACAAAACACTTTTCGGATTTGTAGTTCCATAAAACCCCTATTGTAACCTCGGTTTCGATTTAGATTACGCTTATGCAATCGTCCTGTTGAGAACTTCGAGAGTACAGTAAAATAGTAACTTGCACGCGTCATTAAATGACGGTCAACAAAAATCAACAATCTCCCCAGTATGGCATTTTCGGCAATTCACTCATTTAAAATTTATAAAAATATAAAATTAGGGATGACACACCCCGACCGAGATAGGAGCGTGCTGGCCGTCACACAAAGGCGACGTAGCCATGTGCACGTGCGGAAGCTAATAGAGTAGTAATATAAAAGTACGAATAATTAAAAACTAGCATTCTAGTACTAGAATAAGTGCTAGTTAGTGCGATACAAATTCAGAGCAGGTCTATAGCAGTCCAAATAAAACAACAACAGTAGTACGCCCGAAGGCGACCCTACAATGTGGAGTGTCTGTCAGAACGCCGAAAAGCTCGCAAGGGAAACCACCGCAACGGCTAAGCAACTAGAACCTGGAGGGGCGCAAAACAAAAGAGTGAGTGGGCAAAAACAAAGCTCTTTGAAAACCATTTAGCAAAACACAATCTAACCCCTCGCCGTAAAACCTGTATACTTCCCAGAAAATAACATATGTACGTATGTATAGATATGCCCAAACATGCTCAAGGATATGCCAATCATGCTCAATATATGCTATGTCAAAATCTCCTAATGGTATGCAAGTGCTCAGGTGTGAGTCGTATCAATCACACAATCCTCTGGCAGCCGGAGTCACCTAACGTGACCTGTACGGCTGTATATAGAGCTCAAATATCAATCTCACAAATAAACCTACCCACAAGTCGGAACCACCTAAAGGGGTCTGTACGACAGGCCTGGGTGTAACATGTATATACGCTCTAGTGCTACGATCACGTGAAGGCTGTGCGAATAATCGCGGGTCACCTACGAGTCGGAACCACCTACTGTGGTCTGTACGACAGGCCTATGCACCTAACTTGGATCCAAGCTGAGCGTATGGTGCGGGAGGTGAACAACACGTGAAGGACTGTGCCCTACTCTGGGCGGGAGCACTAACCCCGGGGGTGCAGGTTATGAGCTCTCTAAGCATCTCTAAACACTATGTAATGCAATCGTTAATTAACGCTTACCTGGCACTTACCTATGCCTCCACAGCACCCACACATAAATATATATGACATATGCATATGTATATGTATGCCACAAATAATGCATGCAACGATGCATAAACGATAAATAATAAAGTACATGGCATAAGGCATATAACCCTTTTTAAATCAATTTCTGGGAATATAAATGTATATAGGTATATACGGAAAACAAAAGCCCACTCACTGGTATGTAGAAGGGTCGTAGCCCCCCTGTCTCGCATGTGCACGCTCATCCTCTGGGTACGTGTCACCTAGATGCGAAACAACTATAAAAACGTTAACTTTAAAGCACATAACCCGTTTCTCGTAATAACTTCTCATACATTGCTCAAAATGGACAAATGAATATACCAACGTGCTCTACACAACCTCAGGATCACAACCATATTTTTAAAATAATTTTTGGACCCCGCACGCGCCCCCACGCGCCAGCACAGGCACGGACCCACGCGCCCCCACGCGCGGTCACGTGCCAAGCACACTGACGGTGTCAACAGACGCCGTCAGGAATATTCCGTCAAACTGACGGAATATTCCGTTAAGTCTAACTGGTTCCGTTAACGGCGTTAGGAATATTCCGTCAGAATTGACGGAATATTCCGTCGCCTTCATCCTTCGATCGCCGGCAACGTCGCCGGCGCCGGAAACTGGGAAAACCTGCAACTCAGGTTTTCTCACTCATTTTTCATCCGTTTTTCGTGATTCTTGGACCAACTGAAAGCCCTAGACTAGTAGAACATGTCCCAACAAGTTTTAAGGGCTAAAACTAAGAGATTATACCTGTCCAAAAACTCCAAGCTCGGCTAACCTCGAACCAGGCCTTCCCGACGTCCAAATTCGTCCAACGAGCTACTCCGACGCTCCTGGGAACCTCACCAACACCTCTACAAGCTTCAAAAGTCCAAAAACTCAATGTATAAAACTTGCATGAACAGTACTCAATTCGGCCATTGTTGAATCGACGTGAAAACGAAGTATTCCTCACCTGAAAATGGTATGGTTGAGCTCGCCTCGACCTTACGAGTTGAATAGTGTCTTTGGTTTCCACGATCTACTAAGATTTGGGTGCCTTTGTGTGTTGTCCGTACGTTACAGAGAGAAGAGGAAGGAATGGAGCTCGGGGAACCCACAGAAAGAGAGAGAAACAGAGAGAGACAGTGTGTGTGTGTGTCAGCTTGCCAACACCACACAAAGTAACCAAAAACAATAATACGAAAACCAATTAGGGGTAAAAGGGTCATTTCCTAAACACGTTACCGATAATTTCGGGACGGGATGTCACAACCTTCCCACCTTAATAGAATTTCGTCCCGAAATTCAAATAACCAAGTAACAACCCCTAGTGGTCAAAGAACAAACGAGGATACAAATCCCTCATTCGATCTTCCGTCTCCCACGTTGCTTCCTCAACTGAATGGTTCCTCCACAAAACCTTCACCAAATTTACTGTCTTACTTCTCAGAACTTTCTCTTTCCAATCAAGTATCGTCACCGGCTCCTCGTCATACGTCAAATCTGGGTTAATCTCAAGTGGTTGAGGAGGTATCACATGAGATGGATCAGCAACATAGTGTCGGAGCATAGACACGTGAAAAACATTATGCACTCTAGCCAACTCCGGAGGCAACTCCAACCTGTAAGCTACCTCACCAACTCGTTCTGTGACCACGTAAGGTCCGATGTACCTAGGACTCAGTTTCCCCTTCTTTCCGAACCGCACAACACCTCTCCACGGTGAAAGCTTCAGAAATACCCAATCTCCGACCTCATATGTTCTGTCCGTAGCACGCCGATCCGCTAGACTCTTCTGCCTGTCCTGGGCTGCTTTCAGGTTAGACTTAATCACCTGAACATTTTGAGTAGTCTCCTCGACAATCTCTGGACCTACTAAGACTCTCTCGCCAACCTCTGACCAACACAACGGTGTACGACAAGCTCTGCCATACAAGGCCTCAAATGGCGCCATGCCAATGCTTGAATGAAAACTGTTGTTGTAAGCAAACTCCATCAAATCTAACCGCTGGTGCCAAGCGTCACCAAACTGCAACACCGAAGCTCGCAGCATATCCTCTAAGGTCTGAATAGTTCTCTCTGACTGCCCGTCGGTCTGTGGATGATATGCCGTACTATAAAGTAATCTCGTGCCCAAGGCTTCTTGGAAAGCTACCCAAAACTTCGATGTAAATCGTGGATCTCGATCCGAAACAATACTCACAGGGACACCGTGGTACTTCACAACCTTCGAGATGAACAACTCCGCTAAACGGCTCAAAGAATACTTCTCTCTCACTGGAATAAAATGAGCCGACTTAGTGAGTCGATCAACGATCACCCAAATGCCGTCAAAGCCATTATGTGTACGCGGCAACTTGTACACAAAATCCATGGTGATATTTTCCCATTTCCACTCGGGAACTGGAAGCGGCTGCAACAACCCAAACGGCTTCTTCCTTTCTGCTTTAACTTGCTGACAAACAGCACAACTGCTCACATACTCGGCTATCTCCCTCTTCATACCCGGCCAATAATAAAATGGTCGAATGGTATGATACATTTTCGTAGCTCCTGGATGCATGGCGTAAGCCGAGATATGTGCTTCATCGAGAATTTCTTTCTTCAACTCCACGCTCTTAGGTACGAACATTCTACCCTCTAGCATCAACATGCCATCCGAATCACGAATTCTGAGGTCTCGCCTCCTTCCTTGCTCTCGAGCTTGAATAAGTTCTTGAGTCTCTTGATCAGCTACTTGGGCTTCAAGCACCCGATCAATAAGAATTGGCCTAACTTGGAAATTAGCAAGTAACGCCACTTCTCGATCTTCAGCTTCTAACCTCACTCCCGTGGCACGCAAGTCAGCCAAAAGGGAAACACGACTAGCGTACAACGCATTAATGCGGCCCTGTGACTTCCTACTAAGCGCATCAGCCACTACGTTCGCACGACCAGGATGATAATCAATCGTGCAATCGTAATCGCTGAGCAACTCCAACCACCTCCGCTGACGAAGATTAAGTTCCTTCTGAGTAAAGAGATACTGGAGACTCTTGTGATCTGTAAAGATCCTGCACTTTTCTCCGTAAAGATAGTGCCTCCACAACTTCAACGCAAAAATGATAGCAGCCAACTCCAAATCATGTGTAGGGTAATTCATCTCATGAGGTTTCAACTGCCGCGAAGCATAAGCAATCACCCTACCCTGCTGCATCAATACACACCCCAAACCATTCAAGGAAGCATCGCTATAAACCTCGAAATCACCGCTATCGTCTGGGAGCGCCAAAACAGGTGCATGAGTGAGACAATGCTTCAACTGTTGGAAACTCCGTTCACACCTATCATCCCACTCAAATTTAACATCCTTCCTTGTTAACCTCGTCAGTGGTAAGGCAATCACCGAAAAATCCTTAACGAATCTCCGATAATACCCTGCCAATCCAAGGAAACTTCTCACCTCGGTGACGGTTCGCGGTTGCTCCCAACTCTCTACCGCTGCAACTTTCTGAGGGTCAACCAAAATACCCTGAGCAGAAATGACGTGCCCCAAGAACGCAACTTGGTCTAACCAGAACTGGCACTTGCTAAACTTAGCATATAGTTGGTGTTCCCTCAACCTCTTTAACACCAAAGTAAGATGTCGAACATGCTCCGCTTTCGACTTAGAATACACCAGAATATCGTCAATAAAGACAATGACAAATCTATCCAAGTAAGGCTGGAATACTCGGTTCATCAAATCCATGAAGGCGGCTGGTGCATTCGTCAACCCAAATGGCATAACCAGAAACTCGTAATGACCGTAACGAGTCCTGAACGCCGTCTTAGGGACATCATCCCTACTGATCTTCAGCTGATAGTAACCAGACCTCAAGTCTATCTTATAGAACACGCAAGCACCTCTCAGCTGATCAAACAAATCATCGATACGAGGCAAGGGATAACGGTTTTTAATCGTCACCCGATTGAGTTGCCTGTAGTCGATGCACAGCCTCAAAGTTCCATCCTTCTTCCTCACAAATAACACTGGAGCGCCCCAAGGCGAAGTACTAGGCTGGACAAATCCCTTATCCACTAACTCCTGCAGCTGAACTTTCAATTCCCTTAACTCCGCAGGGGCCATACGATAAGGAGTTAGAGAAATAGGATTTGTACCTGGAATCAACTCAATGGTGAACTCTACGTCTCGATCTGGGGGTAACCCAGGTAAATCCTCAGGAAAAACATCAGGGAAGTGTCTGACCACTCTCACATCCTCCATTCTGCTAGTAACAGTCTCTTCTAGCACTACATGAGCCAGATACCCCTGACAACCCTTAGTTAACAACTTCTTCGCTCGTAGCGCCGAAATAACGCCATGTCTCACCCCACACTGCTCACCCACGAAAGTAACCACAGGTAGTCCAGGTCGGTGAAACGTAACTACTTTCCCGTAACAGTCAATGTTGGCACGGTAGAAGTGCAACCAATCCGTGCCCAGAATCACATCAAAGTCCACAATATCTAACGGGATAAGATCGGCTGACAAAGCAACACCCTCTACGATCACTGGACACCCTGGGTACACACAATCTACAACGCAACTCTCTCCCCTAGGCATAACAAACTCTAAATCATACCCTAGGGGTGTGGGGCGAGGTTGCGTCGCTTGAGCAAATGTATGAGAAATTACGGAATGTGTAGCTCCACAATCAATTAAGACTCTAGCAAAACAACCAAGAATGTTCAACGTACCCATAATCAAGTCTGGGTTGTTCTGAGCGTCCTGCAGAGAAATATTGTGAAGACGCCCCTGTCCCTGCTGACGCCCGCCGCGGCCTCTGCCCGCCTGAACGCCGCGTCCCTGAGCACCACGCCCCTGACTGGGCTGGCCCGACTGTCTCGAAGACCCTGCACTGCTAGTGGCAATCTCCCCCTGCTGATACTGTCCTCCCTGATACCACTGTGAACTACCCGCTGGGGCTGGAGGATACGGCATATAGCCGCCCGAATACTGGGGATAGCCACCCTGGGAATAGGGATCCTGGGGATACTGATACTGCCCCGGAGCATAAGGGACAGCATCGCCCTGATAGTGGTAAGCACCACCTCGACCCGTCTGGCCGTAGCTACTAGGACCCTGGATCTGCTGGAGTGGTGCAGGTGGTGGCATAAAGGTCTGCTGTGGTTTCTGCTGCTGCTGGCCCTGGGGACAATGTGCCGCTCTATGTCCCACCTGTCCACATGTGAAGCAACCGTTGCTACCACGTCTACACTCACCGAAATGCCGGTTGTTACACCTACGACAAACTGGGGCTCTGCCTCGCCCACCATCGCCCTGCCTCTGGCCTCTAGCGCCACCAGAAAATCTACCTCCACGACCCTGCCCAGTGGCACTGAAGCCACCACTCGAAGAACTAGAACTAGCTCCACCTCTCTTGAAGTTCTGAGTCTGACGGGGCCCAAGCGATGCTTGACCTTTACCTTTGTCATCTTTCTTCTGGTTGCCGTCCTTCTCTTCATCAGTATCGCTCGACATATTCTCCGAATCCTCGATCCTCAGCAGTATCTCATAGAAGTCCCGGTAAGTCTCGCTGTGGACTGTAGACGCCATAGAACGCCACCTCTTCCTAGTGCCCAAACGGAAAAGACGGAGCATCTCCGCCGGATTACCAGCGACATCAGGGTGATAACGGGACAAGTCCGTAAACTTACGGTAGTACTCATTTGCTGACATCTTCCGCTGTTTCAGTTCGGAAAACTCCTGTTTCTTACGGTCAATATACTCAGGGGGCACATACCTCCTCCTAAACAACCTCGTAAAAACATTCCAATCGATCCTCTGATCCGGGGTCAACCTACGAAGCTCCTGCTCCCACCAAGCTGCCGACTCCGTATCAAGAAACCAAGCGGTCGTCTCAACCCATCTCTCCATAGGCAAGTTCCCCTGATTATGTAGCACCCGAAAAGTCTTCTCTATGTGTTCTAGCCAGCGCTCTGCGTTCTCGGGTCCCTCACTGCCCTTAAACTTATCCAACTTCAGATTGTACATAGTTTCCAGAGGAGTCCTCTGGGGAGGGCGCATCACTGCCTGAAGGGCTGTAGCAAAAGCTTCCCCCAACTGAGTAATATCGGGGAACGTAGGCTCAGAAGAGCGACGGGGTTCCCGACGAGGCGGCATAGTTCTGACAGAAGACACCAAAATTATTAGAATACTCACAAGGACACAGGACTGCCAAACCTAGGCTCTGATACCAAACTGACACACCCCGACCGAGATAGGAGCGTGCTGGCCGTCACACAAAGGCGACGTAGCCATGTGCACGTGCGGAAGCTAATAGAGTAGTAATATAAAAGTACGAATAATTAAAAACTAGCATTCTAGTACTAGAATAAGTGCTAGTTAGTGCGATACAAATTCAGAGCAGGTCTATAGCAGTCCAAATAAAACAACAACAGTAGTACGCCCGAAGGCGACCCTACAATGTGGAGTGTCTGTCAGAACGCCGAAAAGCTCGCAAGGGAAACCACCGCAACGGCTAAGCAACTAGAACCTGGAGGGGCGCAAAACAAAAGAGTGAGTGGGCAAAAACAAAGCTCTTTGAAAACCATTTAGCAAAACACAATCTAACCCCTCGCCGTAAAACCTGTATACTTCCCAGAAAATAACATATGTACGTATGTATAGATATGCCCAAACATGCTCAAGGATATGCCAATCATGCTCAATATATGCTATGTCAAAATCTCCTAATGGTATGCAAGTGCTCAGGTGTGAGTCGTATCAATCACACAATCCTCTGGCAGCCGGAGTCACCTAACGTGACCTGTACGGCTGTATATAGAGCTCAAATATCAATCTCACAAATAAACCTACCCACAAGTCGGAACCACCTAAAGGGGTCTGTACGACAGGCCTGGGTGTAACATGTATATACGCTCTAGTGCTACGATCACGTGAAGGCTGTGCGAATAATCGCGGGTCACCTACGAGTCGGAACCACCTACTGTGGTCTGTACGACAGGCCTATGCACCTAACTTGGATCCAAGCTGAGCGTATGGTGCGGGAGGTGAACAACACGTGAAGGATTGTGCCCTACTCTGGGCGGGAGCACTAACCCCGGGGGTGCAGGTTATGAACTCTCTAAGCATCTCTAAACACTATGTAATGCAATCGTTAATTAACGCTTACCTGGCACTTACCTATGCCTCCACAGCACCCACACATAAATATATATGACATATGCATATGTATATGTATGCCACAAATAATGCATGCAACGATGCATAAACGATAAATAATAAAGTACATGGCATAAGGCATATAACCCTTTTTAAATCAATTTCTGGGAATATAAATGTATATAGGTATATACGGAAAACAAAAGCCCACTCACTGGTATGTAGAAGGGTCGTAGCCCCCCTGTCTCGCATGTGCACGCTCATCCTCTGGGTACGTGTCACCTAGATGCGAAACAACTATAAAAACGTTAACTTTAAAGCACATAACCCGTTTCTCGTAATAACTTCTCATACATTGCTCAAAATGGACAAATGAATATACCAACGTGCTCTACACAACCTCAGGATCACAACCATATTTTTAAAATAATTTTTGGACCCCGCACGCGCCCCCACGCGCCAGCACAGGCACGGACCCACGCGCCCCCACGCGCGGTCACGTGCCAAGCACACTAACGGTGTCAACAGACGCCGTCAGGAATATTCCGTCAAACTGACGGAATATTCCGTTAAGTCTAACTGGTTCCGTTAACGGCGTTAGGAATATTCCGTCAGAATTGACAGAATATTCCGTCGCCTTCATCCTTCGATCGCCGGCAACGTCGCCGGCGCCGGAAACTGGGAAAACCTGCAACTCAGGTTTTCTCACTCATTTTTCATCCGTTTTTCGTGATTCTTGGACCAACTGAAAGCCCTAGACTAGTAGAACATGTCCCAACAAGTTTTAAGGGCTAAAACTAAGAGATTATACCTGTCCAAAAACTCCAAGCTCGGCTAACCTCGAACCAGGCCTTCCCGACGTCCAAATTCGTCCAACGAGCTACTCCGACGCTCCTGGGAACCTCACCAACACCTCTACAAGCTTCAAAAGTCCAAAAACTCAATGTATAAAACTTGCATGAACAGTACTCAATTCGGCCATTGTTGAATCGACGTGAAAACGAAGTATTCCTCACCTGAAAATGGTATGGTTGAGCTCGCCTCGACCTTACGAGTTGAATAGTGTCTTTGGTTTCCACGATCTACTAAGATTTGGGTGCCTTTGTGTGTTGTCCGTACGTTACAGAGAGAAGAGGAAGGAATGGAGCTCGGGGAACCCACAGAAAGAGAGAGAAACAGAGAGAGACAGTGTGTGTGTGTGTCAGCTTGCCAACACCACACAAAGTAACCAAAAACAATAATACGAAAACCAATTAGGGGTAAAAGGGTCATTTCCTAAACACGTTACCGATAATTTCGGGACGGGATGTCACAAGGGACGGGTTATCACATACATTCGCAAATTAACGAAATAGAATGTACCCATATAAGTTTAAAAAATGGATTACATAAAAGATTGAATGAAATTTTATATAAAAAATGGGTACATTTTAAATTAAAAAAGGGTACATTTTTAACAAATTGGTATATTTAAGAATGGATACATATAAGATTAAAAATTTGAATTTTTTTTTATAAAAATTTAATGGTTACAAACTTATTCTAATTTTATTTTTTATATTTGGAAAATGCTTGAATTAAAAATTGATTAGGAGTTTAATAAGGGTGTGAGTGTTAAAACTCAAATCAATTACTAATTTTTTTTTTTTTATTAAATTATGTAACTTACTTGTAATTCATCAATATATTAACGCTGGAGACTTTAATTAAAATCTAAAAGCTGATAAGATATTAAGATATTAGACAGTAAAGAGCCAAAACTAATTTTTTCAAAAAAAAAAAAAAAAAAAAAAATTCGTCTATGGTCAATGAGTCGAAAATCACAGCTGCCCTTTCCTGCGAAAGCTCTCCCCACTCTCTTCTCTCTGTGTGTGTCTGTAGGAGACGAGTACTAGAAGGACCCTCGGAGGGAGAAATAAGATTTATTGGGGGAAATTAGAAGGGAGCAAAGCAAAACCCAATTGAAATCATCGTAGAAGATAATTGAGAGAGAATTGTTAAATTCTCAACGAACACGAAATGGTTTAAGAAATAGGAAATATTATTGGATCAGAAGAGGATTGAGAGATGGGAAATTTGTTCGTGAAGAAGCCCAAGATCACGGAGGTAGATCGAGCTATTCTTTCTCTCAAGACCCAGAGGCGCAAACTTGCCCAGTACCAACAACAGGTCTTAATCTTAATTCTTAATTCTTATTTTGTACTTGTGGATACTCCTGTCAAATAGAAAATAAATTCTACTTGTCATCTCAAATGGGCTACCAGAAAACGAAGAACTTCATTTAATTTTCTTTGACTGAGGAATTCCCATGTCTTTTTTTTTTTTTTTTTTTGTAATGAGGATGTGAATTTGCGTAGTATTTGTGAATTTTGAATAGAGGGTATTGATCAAGTTGACTTGTATCCCACCTTGCCCAGCTTGAAGCTGTAATCGAAGCCGAAAAGCAAGCCGCACGGGATTTGATTCGTGACAAGAAAAAGGAAAGAGCTTTGTTAGCATTAAAGAAGAAGAAGGCACAAGAAGAATTATTGAAGCAAGTTGATACCTGGGTTATTAATGTTGAGCAACAAGTATGTAATTGCACAACCCTACCCTACTTGTCCATTTTCTTTCTTTCCATTTCCTTTACAACTTGGTCTACTTTAACAAGCAAATAACATGTTCACACTCCTCGAGTAAATGTTTTGGTTCAGTTGCAAGACATCGAACTCACAAGCAAGCAGAAAGCGGTGTTCGAGAGTTTGAAGGCTGGTAATAATGCGATTAAAGCCTTACAAAGTGAGATCAATCTCGACGATGTGCAAAAGCTGATGGATGATACTGATGAAGCTAAAGCTTACCAAGATGTGAGCTTCACTTCTTCTCCTTCATTTTTTGTTTTTATTTATCTAGTATTTCAGCTGAGTTTTTTTGGGTTGCATTCTTAGGATGAGGATCTATATCAAATACTTTCTGGTGATTTGGGAAGATTTTTGATTGTCACATTTCTGATGCCCGTTCTGTGCAAGGCCTTCCCTCTTCCCACCTCCCTCCCTCATTTATATTTGAGAGCTTTCCATCTTTTTTCTTATGGTAAACGGAGGAGCGGAAGTGCTTGGAATTTTGTTGTTGTTTTTATTATAAATCAAGTGCGAGAAAAATGTTTACCTCTGAGTTGATTGGCGATCTTGTAAGGTTTATACAAGTTCTTTTCCTATTAACAAGTTTACTTTTCAACCCCCACCCATCCCTCTTGTTTGACACTAGATTCCCAATATAACTATTTCTGCTGTGATCTCGTAAAAAATTATGTCTCTGTTTCTCACATCATTTGTGTGTATTCTTGTATGTTTTTCTCGTCATTGTAAACAATGATTAGTTAACATCTAAACCTTCTCTTCTTCCTTGATTATCATCTTCTCCTCAGTTTTTCCTTTTTAATAAATTCTACCATTTCGCTCATGATTTTGTTAGGAAATTAATGCAATCTTGGGGGAGAAATTATCAGCAGAAGACGAAGAGGATATTATAGCAGAATTAGAGAATTTGGAAGCTCAGGTATGATGTTTCTATTCTAACAACAGGTCCACAAACCCTAATGATTGTTTTGCTTCCTCTTTGTCATTTTTTCCCTTCTGGGTATTTTTTATACAGCAAATCTGTTACTAGTGATTAACATACAATGCATTAATGCTCTTTGAGATTAATAAAAATCCTCATGCTGTATCTAGGATTATTGTGTCAAAATCATTTTTTAATACTTATCAACATGTTGAAAAGTTATTTTCTCTTAGGTGCTCTTCATTTATCCCATTACCAATATTGCTATTACCAATTTAGTTTTCATGCAATGCATGGTATCCGGTTCTTGTAAGAACAACGCAATTTGGTGTCTCATCATCCCTTCTCCAGCAGTGTTACTGCTAGATTTCTAGGATAGAAAATTGGTAGATATGCCACTACCTTATCCCACTTGCTTTGGACTTCCAACTGGGGTAAGATATATTCTGACCCTTAGATGTAAAACATTCGAAGGTGAAAAATGCTTCAGAAACAGAAAAATGTTTCCTTCGTTGACTTCTTGGGAACATGAATTTGTTGCACAGCGTAAAGGGCAGGTCTTTGCCCCTCTCTGACCTTTCATTTAACGTTTCCTTCTCCTTCATTTAACAATCAATCTTATGTAGGCACCCATTAAAATTATGATTTTGAACTTAGATATAAGTAAATATGAAATTTCTTCTTTTAACATTTTCTCAACTTCTTGTTCTTGCTGGTTTTCCCTTTTAGTTTTATGTTTTGTTGTACGGTTACCTTTTGGTTTTCCGTTTTAGTATTTTTGCTGGTTTTAATAGTATATGTTTTGTTGTGCGGTTACCTTTTGGTTTTCCCTTATGTTTGTTTCTTATTCTTGTTAGTTTTACTATTCTGGTGTCACATAATTTCATCTCATCTAAAAGTGAAACTTCGCTCCTTTGTCAGATCACTGTTCAAGATATGCCTATAGCTCCTGTTTCAGTGCTATCTCCTAAAGAAAACGAGAGGTTGGACCTTCCCGATGTACCAATCAAAGTACCAGTTGCACCTGATCTGGTTGCGAATGATGAAATTTCCACTAAGACAAAAGGTCGGTCTGTCTCTGTCTCTGTCTGTCTCTCTCTCTCTCTCTCACACACACACACACAGAGAACAAGAACCCCACAAACACAATGCTAACTGCTTGTTGCTCACGTTAACTCAACTGCAAATGCTTGACAATATTTTGGGATATGCAGTTATGGAGGAACCATTGGTGGCTTGATTAGATTAAACAGTTGAATTAGGTTGCCTTCTTGTCAGACTGTTTTCAAACGTCAATTGATGCTTCTCCCTTCTGCAACCACGCATGTACCAGTAAAAATTATTTGCTCTGGACAACTTTGATTGTTTTCTTTCTTGATTACCTGAATTGGATTGTACAAATATGTAATTTTTCAGGACTCAGTCCAAGGACTCATTGCTCCAACATATATTTACTTCTTTTCGACATCAGTCTTTCTTCATGGAACGAACGGAAACAAGAATGTGAATGCTCTGGGTTGAAACTTGTTTGTTGTAGTGCTATATATGTTACTTTGAGAAATTATTAATTGTGTTTTCAAGAAATTTTTAATTTCCTAATTATTAGATGAGAGTTTCAAGAATTTGATACAACTACTAACCATTTATGATATTAGCTGTTCTGATGATAAGATGAATGTTCTGAGTGAATTCCTTTTTATTATTTACTATTTTTTTTAAGTCGTCCAATTCTGTTATTGACAGAAAACAAACACATTGACTTACCAATAAATTGACAAAAAAGGAACATGGGAAAGCAAAGTTGCCAAAGAATCAAAAGTAGCAATCCAACCAGGAAACCTCGGAAGAATCTGACTGCATTTCCAATCATCGGATTGATTTCGCCGCTTTCCCTGCATTCGACTTGATCACTACAATCGTAGATATCACGGCTTTGCCTAGCAATGGCACCTCTTAGACTGAATCCGGATCCTCGCCGGATCCTCTTTGTGAGGATCCTGAGGATCCGTTAATCCTGTTCATCGTACATCGTGCAGTCAGAAATTATTTTAAATATTTTTATTTAAAATTAAACACAAACATTACTTGATCAAAATTAACCGTACGATGTACAATTAACGAACACAAATCACGAATCCCCAGGATCCTTACCAAAAGGATCCGGAGAGGATCCTGTTGGTCCTAGACCTACTGATGGTTTATCGAAATCATCATGTAAAATCTCCTCCATGTCTCGCTTGTATACTATATGAAGGTCACAATTTTTTTCCTCCAAGCTAGAATGTGTCTACTCTACATTTCCACCACTGACCTGCACTCGTTGCAAACCTGCCGCGCGATAGGTAGTACAGCCAAAGGTGATCTGAGTCGATCCATGTGTCTTTTGGTGCAGGGAAGAACAAGGCCAGGGCTCATTGTACCCATTTTTTTCGATGCTTTGCTTTTTGCAAGGAATTACAGCATTTTACATATGTGCCAATGCCACCTGATTGTAATTACAACCAAAACTAATGATTGGACTGGCCACTTAATACTACAGTCTAGTGGTATTCTTCTTCACTTGTAAGTGAGAGGTCTTAGGTTTGATTCTTGCCAAAGGCGAATTTGAACCACATTATTGTTAGCCCATTGTGAGACTAAGTATACACCCTCTCCTTTTAGTGCAGATAATATCGTTTGTTAAAAATAAAAAAAAAATTAATGGTTGGACTGGAGAGCACAAACACAATTCACATCCCCTCCATCGTTGACTATGAGCTCAAGCTTGCCAAACTTATAAGAGGACGAGTCTTGCCACATTCTCAGTCTCAAAAGTAGCATTCACATGGTACAAATGCTGACCATAATCAGTATTTATTTAAAGGATCAAGGATATTTTATTCAACCCAATTAGGCATTGACAATCTACTTAGATCAATACTTGTTATGTCTTCTCTCTTAAGAGAGTGACTGGTCTCTAGTCGTTGGTGTGATTGATACTGTTGGGGGACTTTTAGGTCGAGGTGGACTCGAGCTTTGAGAACGTCCTCTTGTCTCCCTTGGTTCAGTTTCGTATGAAGTCCCAGAATATCTCGAAAGAGTTAGCTTGTATTAGGAAATATTCCAAATAGATCAATGAGTGGAAGATAACATGATTAAGTAAATAATGGCTTGCTCAAGTGAGGTATGGTGTAGAAGCTAGAAGTTCATCAGTTTAGCATGTTGAGAGAGAGAAAGTTGGCATGGTTGCATGGTGTTCTTTGGTAGATAATCTGGGTCTCCTAGGGTGGCAGCAAGGCTTACTATGGCTGGAATACTCAGAGGGAGGTTATGGAGAATGCCAAGTTGCAGAGTGATGTTTTTGGGCTTCTTTTGTTCTTTGTGTGAAGCTGGAGGACTAGGGATCAAGAGGCTTTCCTTGATTGAAAGGGTTGAAGGAAGTCTGGGGGAAAACTCCAAGATTGCAAAAAGATGGTTATGTGTTTCCCGCCTTAAAGTTTGAACCTTTTTGTATTATGATGTTCTGGGCTGAGTTCTTGGATTCCCTATAATGGCTTCTGACTCCCCTTTTTGTAGGTGAATGACTCATTTCTAGGGCTTTCCTAGGGAATCTCTAATTGTGGTTTGGTTCTCCCTCCCTTTTCTCCCTAGTTCTTCTACTACTCCCCTATTTTAGTGTAAGAAGGCTAGATTGTAGAACCTGCATTGTTCTTCTTTCCAAGGTGAAGCTTTCTCGGGTCAGCTTTTCGCAGTTGCTACTTTTGGTAGAGCGCATCATGGCATTCACACGTTGGTTCTCTGCGTGAGCTAGGAAAGGAAAGTCTGCTTCTCTCTTCATTAAAAGCATGCCTGGCTAGGCTTTTACGTGACTAGGGCTTAGTTCCTCCTCAACGAAGTTGGTTAGCTGCTAGGGAAAAGAGGAAATTAGGTTAGTTCTCTCTCAAACTTACCCGCGTGGAAGGCAAAGGTTATGAGCTTGGACTTTTGGACTCCTAAGCAACCCAAAGTCTTCCACAATCTTGATCCACGTAGGCCCAATGAACTTCCGTAACCATCCACACCACAATTCACTTGACAAGCCCTGAGCATGTGACTTGGGCTTATTTTAATGTGATCGGGTCTAATTACTGTAGCATGGGGTTGTACATATATTTCTTCCTCGATCCCACACCTTTGCATGTATTTGGGCTTGAATAGAGGCTTGCATGACAATTGGGCTTCGAGGCTTGGTTGGGCTTGCTCATGACATTTTGGGGTCTTAATAGATACAAAGACAAGTATGTAAGTGATTAATAGAGAATGAGTCAACTGGATGCGATCGATTGATAAGCTCATATTTATATAAATTTTACATCAAATTCACTTGTCTTTTCGTAGTTAGTTCCGTATATTTTTGAGCTATTTACTTTGTTTTTGTGTTTTGTAGGATTTGTCAAGCAAAGAAAAGAAAAATAGCAAAAGTGGAATTTTAAGTAACAAATTCGTCAAAACTGCCTGTGCAGGTCAGCTGACTTTGGAAGCAAGTTGCGGACAGCTTAGAATGACTTAGAGAATGAGCCTTATATGTTTGGAAAGCTACGGATGTCTATTTTCTGGAGCATTTCACGGAATGTTAATATCTTTTTTCTAGAAGAAGTTACGGCCATTTTAACACTGATCCCAAGAGATTGAGCAGTTTGTAACTGACAAGAAAGCATTGAAAGCAATAAATCCAATAAATCTAGCAGCCAAAACTGATGCAATCAAGAACAAACGAGTTGACACCTATTCAAATATCAGAGGAAATGGAATTAAAGATGAGGATTAAGAGGGAGTAATTGGCATAAAGGCTACCCAAGGAGTTACAATTGTTTTACCATTTCCTCTCACTTATTGTCATCACTAAATGGCTATTAGTGGGTGAGTTAAGGAGAAGAAAATGATGCAGCAAGAATTGATTTAAAAGCAGCGTTGGGGAAGGAAGGAAAGGAGATGAGGCCTCAGTCAATTTCTTTCGGTTCTATTTTCTCAAACTCATGTCTATCTTTTGTTTTAACTTAAGGATTGTGTAACTAAATTTTTAGTAGTTAGGGGCTGTTTTGAAGCCCCGAATATGATTGCAAGTTTGTTCTGACATTTCGTTTGAATTACTTTTATGAATGGATGAAAATTGGTTCACTACTTGTCTCATTGACGAATTCTTTATGTGTTTTCTACGGATGCATACTTAGTAAGCATATCTAGGATTCTAATGCTATGAATATGTGTGTGCCTACCCTTGTCGAATGAGGACCTACATATGTTCTAGAGTAGTACTTGTTAATTGCAATTAACATGTGAACCATTTTCTAGGATAAGTAAGACAACGCCAGTACTTACGATGCCTTGTGATGACTCAAACTCTTTTTGTTCTTAATGATTTCTAGTTGTTAAATCTATGAACACGCCATTCTAGATTGCATGTTAGAGACTAAGTTAAGTTGAAAACGCTATTCTCTTAACATATCACATAAGAAAGAGTAATAGGTTGAGTTTTAATATTGAGCCAACTTGAGCATCTTCATCCGGAAATAGAAGGAATTTGAATGAAACATAACATTTTTGCATGATTATTTGGTGGTGGATAGCAATTCCCCTAACTCGTTTTCTTAGATTGTGAACTACAATCTATTTTTATTATTTAAAATCTGTTTCTATTCTGTTTTTGTTCGATTTAATTTAAATAGCAAATCAACTCCAAAAATGTGACATCCCACATTGCCCAGGGGAGTGATCCTTATATGTATATTCCCATCCCTACCTAGCACAAGGCCTTTTGGGAGCTCACTGGCTTCGGGTTCCATAGGAACTCCGAAGTTAAGCGAGAAGGGGGCTAGAGCAATCCCATGATGGGTGACCCACTGGGAAGTTGCTCGTGAGTTCCCAAAAATAAAACCGTGAGGGAATGGTAAGCCCAAAGTGGACAATATTGTGCTATGGTGGTGGAGTGGGCCCGGGAAGTGATCCGTCCCAGGCCGGGATGTGACAATTGGTATCAGAGCCTAACCCTGGCCGTGGTGTGCCGACGAGGACGTCGGGCCCCTAAGGGGGGTGGATTGTGACATCCCACATCGCCTAGGGGAGTGATCCTTATATGTATATTCCCATCCCTACCTAGCACGAGGCTTTTTGAGAACTCACGAGCAACTTCCCAGTGGGTCACCCATTATGGGATTGCTCTAGCCCCCTTCTCACTTAACTTCGGAGTTCCTATGGAACCCGAAGCCAGTGAGCTCCCAAAAGGCCTCGTGCTAGGTAGGGATGGGAATATACATATAAGGATCACTCCCCTGGGCGATGTGGGATGTCACAATCCACCCCCTTGGGGGCTCGACGTCCTCGTCGGCGCACCACGGCCAGGGTTAGGCTTTGATACCAATTGTTACATCCCGGCCCGAGATGGATCACTTCCCGGGCCCCCTCCACCATCATAGCACGATATTGTCTGCTTTGGGCTTACCATTCGTGCAGTCCGAAAGCTAAGAAATAATAATAAAAGAACGAATAAAAAACAAACCTAGCTATACACAAAGTAAATAACATACATATGCAAGCGTAAGTGTGAAAAACAAAGTTCAGAGCATGAAAGACCTAGTGCAGTCCGAGAGAAACAACACTAAATAAACACACTCAAAGGTGGTCCTACACTGGTGATAATCTGTCAGATAAGTCGAGAAAATCCTTTGGGGAGCCACCAAAAATGCTAGCCAACTAGAACCTGGAGGGGCGCAAAACATAAAGCGTGAGTGGGCAAAAACAAAGCTTTTCAAAAATCATTTCATAAACAAAGTTCTAACCCCTCGCTGTAAAACCTGTATACTTCCCAGAAAAATATAATATATGTTTGGTGTTGCGGACGCACAGGTAAGTGCCAGGTAAGTTATGGTTTATATTTATGTTTAGTAGTGATTTGAGATGCATAGAGAGCTCATAACTTGCACCTCCGGTGTTAGTGCTCCTGCCGAGAGTTGGGCACAACCCTTCACGTGATGTTCACCTCCCACACCACACGCTCATCTTGGATCCAAGTTAGGTGCACAGTCCTGTCGTACAGACCACTTTAGGTGGTTCCGACTCGTTGGTGACCCACGATTATTCGCCCAGTCTTCATGTGATCGTAGCACTTGAGCGTACTTATTTTACACCCAGTCCTGTCGTACAGACCACTTTAGGTGGTTCCGACTCATGTGCAGGTGTAGTTAGTGAGATGGAGATTTGAGCTCTAATTTCAGCCGTACAGGTCACGTTAGGTGACTCCGGCTGACAGATTATATGGCATGGATTGGCATTACCTGAGTACTTGCATCTTATTTAGAGGCATTTGGCATGGCATATTTCTGAGCATGATTTATATATATGTTACCAAACTATCACATCCCCGCTTGGGGTGGGACCACTTCCCGAGCCTGCTCCACCACCGTAGCACGATATTGTCCGCTTTGGGCCCCGACCACGCCCTCACGGTTTTGTTTTTGGGAACTCACACGTGAACTTCCCAATGGGTCACCCATCCTGGGAGTGCTTTTGCGCGCTACTCGCTTAACTTCGAAGTTCCTATGGAACCCGAAGCCAGTAAGCTCCCAAAAGACCTCGTGCTAGGTAGGGATGGGAATATACATATAAGGATCACTCCCCTGGGCGATGTGGGATGTCACAATCCACCCCCCTTAGGGGCCCAACGTCCTCGTCGGCACACACGCGGCAAGGGTTAGGCTCCTGGATGCATATCATAAGCCGAGATATGTGCTTCATCGAGAATTGCTTTCTTTAAATCCAAATTATTAGGCACAAACATCCTACCTTCCTGCATCAGCATGCCATCCGATTCACAAACTCTGACTTAGATCAGGGCATGCTGGCCGTCACGTGGAAGTGACGTAACCATGTGCACAATGCGGAAGCTAAGAAATAATAATAAAAGTACGAATAAAAAACAAACCTAGCTATGCACAAAGTAAATAACATACATGTGCAAGCGGATTGTGACATCCCACATCGCCCAGGGGGGGTGATCGTTATATGTATATTCTCATCCCTACCTAGCACGAGGCCTTTTGGGAGCTCACTGGCTTCGGGTTCCGTAGGAACTCCGAAGTTAAGCGAGAAGGGGGCTAGAGCAATCCCATGATGGGTGACCCACTGGAAAGTTGCTCGTGAGTTCCCAAAAACAAAACCGTGAGGGAATGGTAAGCCCAAAGCGGACAATATCGTGCTATGGTGGTGGAGTGGGCCCAGGAAGTGATCCGTCCTGGGCCGGGATGTGACAATTGCTATCAAAGCCTAACCCTGACCATGGTGTGCCGACGAGGACGTCGGGCCCCTAAGGGGGGTGGATTGTGACATCCTACATCGCCCAGGGGAGTGATCCTTATATGTGTATTTCCATCCCTACCTAGCACGAGGCCTTTTGGGAGCTCACTGGCTTCGGGTTCCATAGGAACTCCGAAGTTAAGCGAGAAAGGGGCTAGAGCAATCCCATGATAGATGACCCACTGGGAAGTTGCTCGTGAGTTCCCAAAAACAAAACAGTGAGGGAATGGTAAGCCCAAAACGGACAATATCGTGCTATGGTGGTGGAGCGGGCCCGGGAAGTGATCCGTCCCAGGCCGGGATGTGACAAAAAATCCCAAAAATTTGTGTGAGTGTAGCTCTGTGTGTCATCGATGAGGAGTTTTCATACTCATTCATACTCATATCATTTGAGAACTCATGGTTGGGATAATGCGAAGTAGTCCTTTAACTTGAGACATCATAGTTGTCTTGTGGGTATGTCATGCCCTGCACCCGAGGTCGGTAATAAAACTCGAACCCAAATCTGAAACATGAGTTAAAAACTAAATAATTAAAAGGAAATTGAAACGGGTTAGAAAATAAATTTCTTCTTATAAAATAACTCATGATTCTTCGTGATTCTTAACAGCTCAGTAGGGACATAACCTTACCACAGTAAATTGACAATATTAAATTAAGTGTCATGGAATCATATAGCCAAATATCAAATCCTTATTGATGTCAATGCATGAATGCAATGCAACCTCTTCCACTATTCCCATTAACTCATATAATAAAACACGCAGACCTGCATGTCCCATACCGTACATTTTACCACTGCAGTGGTGGTTTGAATATTCTATTATACAAACTAACCTCCATAAGATATCCTAAGTTCATAAACCCCTTTTGTTAGTCATCTTATCTAATTCATTGATCTCTAGCCCAAATCACCCACATTGACAATTATCCTGCTGATATCCTATTCTAATGTGCACACTAGGCTTGCTTGGGACTTGGTTCACAATGAATAGATTCAACTACACAAAAGATCCTTTCCAATTACCCTCATTTCCAGACTAGTCTCAACACTGAAGTTCCAACCACATCAACATGAATGATGCACAAATAATGTCATTTCATCTTTTATATGTATCAAAATATATTCTCAACAAATAGCATTCTAACAATAATTCCATAACCAATAACAAGTAAACACTTAACCAAAGCAATTAGCCAATTAATATCCAACACATTAATCAACCAAAAAAGATCAAGAATATTACAACACTTCACGAAATTTAATAAAATCAATTTCCGTAAAGGTATGCAGTATTTCCCCTACCTCGATTCCAAAGCTAAAACAAAGATCCATGTCATTACCGGAATAACTAAGCTCCACGTACTTATCCATGTCACTACTGAAACAACTAAGCTCCACATACTTGAGCAAGCTCCTTGAACCCTCCTAACACCATATATTTCTTCTACTCTCTTTTATCATCTAATTTCCCTCTCTAAACATATATAATATATACACACTACGTGAGCTCCAGAGCATGCATTGCATGCGAGCTTGTGTAGGAAAACAAATGGAGCTTAGCTCCTATTTATAGGGACATAAAAGGCCGCATAACTAGTGTTTTATGGCAACTAAGATGAGATAAGAATGCATTTGATGAATGATACGTTGACAAATGGCTTTCAGGTGCCATTGTGCATGAGATAAATAACTTGGGTTTAACAAGTGGCTTGTAAACAATGGTGAAAGGTGGAGGTGTCAACTTAGTTGTGGAAGAAGGGGCTTATAACATGACAGTTGAATAGGTCATAATGCATATGGTTAAGCTGAAGGTGTCATGATATTAGGAAATGATGGCAGCAAAGATCTCTTCTAATAATGATCATGCAAAAATACTTTTATAATAAAGGCATTAATATATCTAACTAGAAGTAGTATAAATATTACTATACAAAACAAAGCATAGCTAATATGTAGATAATATTAAAATATGGGTTCTCACAGGGTAGGTCCTTATTCTTTGACTATTTTAAAGGCATTCCATTTAAGAGTGTCCATGACATAGTTGGGGTTAGGCCACTTAATCAAGAGGGGCATGTGAATGTGCAACAAGGGATCTCTAACCTTCAAACCATTGTGGGAGAATACTCTATGACATGATTAAGAATCTTTAGCTAGAGTATGAATGAAATTTAGGAAGCCGTTCCAAATCACATTCAAGGTTATCATATAGACAAGAGAATCACATTGGACAAAAGACATGAATGAACTATGAATCTAAACAATGTGATCAAGAGTATTGAACTAGAGAAGATCGTATTGCATTTGTAATCCCAAACTGAAAAGGTTTTCCAACCTCTTCTAATTAGCTTGGGTAGCCATGCCATGCTGCTAGGTGTCACTCAAGGGTTGTGGAAACCATGACGATGTATAATCACTAAAGGGAGAGTTAGAAGTAAGTTTCAATTCACAATCGATTAGAAGGAGTTCTAATGACCCACTGCCTTGCTTAAAGGAACCTAATGGATCACACACCATGTAAGGTAATGATTGAAGGAAATAACAAAGATGAATAAGGACAATTATATAGTTTAATTGCATATGACAATTAAGTTTAAGTTGCATGACAAATAGAACAAAATGGGCAATTAGCCCTCTAAACATAGCATGGCCGGTTATAGAGAGGGAATGGTGATGTTTGGTCCAATTACAACTTGTGCTACTTAATTGTAAGGGGCTATATAAGGATCCCAACATCTCATAGATGTTATATGACTCTTAAGCATTCTTTTTCTTCAAAGCTCCCCTTGCTGCATTGTCAATAGTAGATGGACATGTTTGGGTTAATCCATCATAAAAAAATTGCATTTGTAAGTAAAGAGGTAATCCATGATGTGGACATTGCAACAAAAGCCCTTTAAAACACTCCCAACATTCATTGAAAGGTTCTCCATCATGTTGTGCAAAGTTGAAGATTTGCCTTCTCAAGGTAGCTGTCTTTTGAGTAGGGAAAAGCTTCTCCAAAAATTTCTTAGCTACAACATCCCAAATAGTAAGCGAACTAGGCGCTAAAGTCATTAGCCAACCCTTAGCTTTATCTTTTAATTTATAGGGCAAAACTCTCATCCTCAAATTTGCTTCACTCACTCCCTGCAAAGGTAAACGACTCACAACATTATAGAATTCCTTAATATGAGCTAATGGATCTTCGTTAGGTAAACCATAAAAAGAAGGAAGCATATGAAAATGTGAAGACTTGAGATCATAGTTTCTAGCTTCAATAGGCAACAAGATGCACGAAGGTGAATTTGGTATAACCGGTTGAACATAATCCTCCAAAGCTCGATTGTCATCGTCATTGTCTACCATCTCTTTTTCTTGGTTAGAATTAGAGTGCTCAGAATAAGCACCTACACTCACTGATCTTGAAGTTATTGTCCTCTTCTTCATGGTTAGTTTGAGCACTAGTTGATAGAAAGTTCTCAAAAGTGTTGCTCTTTATCCGTTCAAGTCTTTGGCCTATCTTAGTAAGTTTATGGAACTTATACTGCCTAAGAAATAGAAAGAAAAAAAAAGAAATTTAGAAACCTAAACTGAACATGAAAATAGAAAGGGTTTGAAGAAGAAGCAATTATAGAGGACTGAGTCTTTGGCCTGATTATAGGGGAATGTAATCAGTCCTTGGCAACGACACCATAATTTTGTTATGTTCCTTTTGAATGCAAATATATGGTTAGTATAATGGCACAAGTAAGGGTGTTGAACCACAGGGACTGATTAGACCCCTATAAATTATTAGCCTTGAAAGAACCCTAACTAAACAATGAAATAACTTAAAATGTAAGAAAAATGTAATGATATGTTAATTGAGAAACAATGAGGATGGAACCAAGGATTTCGAGTTCACCATTACAAAACCAATTCCATGTTTATAAAGTTAAGCCGTATTCAATTACCAACCAGTTTCCAGAGTTCATTTTACATATATATGATCAGTCATATGAGTGTGGTTGATCAAATTCTCCTAATCTACAACCTAATTGGGATGTTCAACTTCGGTTCCAAATTAAGAGTCTTTACCATGCAAGAAAATGTTAAAGAACCAAAAAAAATAAATGGCACGGTGTTTGCATAGCATTATTTTCATTCATTCGCATGTCTAACAAGATTAAGCATGATATTTACTATAATCTTGATCAAATGATTTGTAAGAAACCCTAATGGTGATCAATCGTTAAAATTAACAAACAAATATAACCAAAGATTCGGTGAATGAAACGAGAGACATATTGATGAATTGAATACTTTAACATAAAAACATGGGTCAATTGTGCAAGGCTACATCGAAATCCCTGGCTATGAATTTAGCTACACATCATGCTCACAAAGATGAAATTTAAATTACACAACATGAGTGAAAATAAATCAAAGAGAGAGGAAACCCTTGAAGCAATTCTGATGTTGAACTTCTCCAAGAACAGCCTGTTGGGATGATTCTTCGGTGATGGTGGAAATGTATAGTGAAGGAAAAATTTTGTCCTAGCTAAGAACATGTAAGAACATTTGAATACATATGCAAACTAATAACACTTTAAAGTAGGCATGCATTCAAAAACAATTCATAAAACCCATGACTTTCAAAGCCTAGTATATGGTGAACCATAAGATTCTTTAACAATATTAAAGAGAATAAGAATTTTAGAGATTCTTTACCCTTGAAGCTCATCCTTGATTGCACAAGGGATTCACCCAAGTGGAGGGCCTTCAAGTCACCTTTGCTCCTTGGATCTTCCTTGTGATTTTCTCCCTTTTAGTGCTCCTTTTCTTCTTTGAGGATTTGAGGATTTGTTCTCCAAAACACCAAAAGTTTGGTGTCTCTAAGTCTCCACACCGAAGATGTTGTGTGAAGATGAAATGGATGACTTAGGGAAGAAAGATTGCTAGATGTTCCTCACCTAAGGTAATTTGTTCTCAAAGAAAATGAGAGAGTTTGTTTCACCCAAATTCAATTAGAAAAACCCTAAGGATGAAATGGCTATAAAGATGTCTTTATACCACCTCACAATGGAGTGGCAAACTTGCAATTAAGCCAAGTTCACTACCCTCCACCCTTATGGCCGGCCATTAGTTGTTATTGGGCTTAATTGCCCATTTTGTTTTAGTTGTCATACAACTTAAACATAATGGGCCTTGTGGACCAAAACGTTTTGTGCTCCGAAGCCCAAAACTAACTTAAACGCCCAATACGAACGTTTCGTATAATTAATTAACTATTTAATTAATCTTGACCATTCTTCAATTAAACCATTTAATTGCTTATCCATTTCATATAATTTCTTCACTTATATCTTTACTCGGTGTACGATCCATTAGGTTCCAATTAGCGAGGTAGTGGGCGATGTTACTCTTAACGATCGATTGTGAATTGAAACCACATTTCAATTCTCCCTTAAAATTAGTGTTTGCTAATCTTTAGGGCTTCCACAAACCATGGGTGACGCCTAGCAGCATGTCATGGTTACCCAAGCTAAGTAGAAGTGGTTGGAGAACCTATCCAGTTACAACTACAATGCAATACGGTCCTTCTCTAATACAATACTCTTAATCACATTGTTTAAGTGATAGTTTGTTTCATGTCTACTATCCAATGTGATACTTCTCTATATGATTCAATTGAATAAGATTTGGAACATCTTCCTTAGTCATATTCATATGCTTTGGCCAAAGACTCTCGAATCATATCTTAGAGTATTCTCCTTCCATCATGGAAGGTTAGAGATCCCTTGTTGTGCATTCATATGCCTACATGACTAGATAGCTTGACCCCAACAATGCCGTGGACACTCCAATGGAATGCCGTTGACATAATCAAAGATCAAGGACCTAACCATTAGACATCAATGATGCCTCAGGTCAAAGGACTACTTTGCATATTGCAACTATTGAGTTCTCACATGACATGTATGTTCGAACTCTTGTTTGATCGTTGTTCAGTGTACTCGATTACTCTTTCGAGCACCTATGTGTTTGCCTCCAAATGACTTGAGACTAGTTCATACTCACGCTTGAGTCGACATAACACATACTAACCTTAGCGGATTGTCAATGCCCAATTGGCAATCCTATGGCTAGGAACGTTTTAGGAATGAACATAAGAGAAAGGTCTCGTTAATTTAACTAACTTAAATCACTTGTCTCTTAGATCAAATACATTCCTTGGATTCCCTTATTGCTTAAACACAAGATACTATAAATAGTGATTAACAATAAGCTTTGCCCTCTATTAAGCATATAAAAGTTTAACACAATAAGTATTCCAAAAAGCTATTACATCAAATGAGTGGCTTTGTGGGCATACTTCCAACATATAGAATGGCTAGCGTTTTGAGTATGGATGAAAAGAAAGAAAATAGTGGCTGGAGTGGTGAAATTAGTTCATAATGAAAGGTGTATGTAAAAGTGGCTAAAATCCTAGGTTTTATGATGTTAAAGAGGTTGTTACAGATTGCTAATACATCCCAGTAATTGGGTATTTAATTCCCACGTTTTTTGTTGTTATTGGTCTTGTAAAGAGCCATATTTATCACCATCTTCAGTTTCCACGTTTAATTCTTTGTCTACATCAGCATCCCTATTCAATTCTCCACTTTTAGCACCATTTTGCCTCATTTGCCCTTAACTAAGCTCTAAAACACAAATAACTGCACATTAACACAAATGAGGGAAAAAAGCAACCAGTTTAACTCAAAAAATATCACAAAGAGACTAGATATGGATGGTATAAATGTATGAAACATAGTTATCAAAAAGTACACAGTTTTTCTATTTGGTGTGCTTTTAGACTGTTTTCAGCATTAATAAACACAAACAACGGTGCGTTTGACACCCATTGGAACCTAAAAAAAAAAAAAAAACACATATAATGCAGTATTGGGACCATAAGAATGAGTACTCAAAATAGCAAAAGCTTATTGAGTGTCAAAAGTTCACAATTTTTCTATTTGGCGTGCATTTGGACTGTTTTCGGCATTAACAAAAATAAACGACCATGCGTTTAACACACATTAGAACTTCAGTAAATAAACACGTATAATATGCCACTATTGCCATAAGAATGAGTACTCAAAGTATTCAAAACTTTATTTAGTGTCAAAAGTACACAGTTCTGATACTTGGAGTGCATTTAGATTGTTTTCAGCATTAATAAAAACAAACGGCCATGCCTTTGACACCCATTGGAACTTACGAAAATATATAGACACATATAAGGAGCTAATATGGCAATGAGAATGAGTACCCAAATGATCAAAAGCTTATTGGGTGTCAAAAATGTAGGATTTTGCTATTTGGAATGCTTCTAGACTATTTCTGCATTAATAAACACAAACTACTGTGCATTTGACACCCATTGGCACCTAAGAAAATAAAAACATATAATGCGGTACTAGGACCATAAGAATGAGAACTCAAAATATGAAAAGCTTTTCGGATGTCAATGTACAAAGTTTTTCTATTTGGAGTGCATTTTGACTGTTTTCGGCATTAATAAAAACAAACGACCATGTGGTTGACTCCCATTGGAACTTAAGCCAATAAACACATATAACGCGCTACTAGGACCGCAAAAATGAGTACCTAAAAGATCAAAAAGCTTATTGGCTATCAAAAGTACACAATTTTTCTATTTGGAGTGCATTTAGACTGTTTTCGACATTAATAAAAATAAAGAACCATGCCTTTGACACCCATTGGAACTTAAGAAAATAAACACATATAATGTTGTACTAGGACCATAAGAATGAGTACTAAATAGATCAAAAGATATTTAGTAGTGCATTATAGTCCAAATAAACACATATATCGTGCAACATGGACCATAAGATTGAGTACTCAAAAGATCAAAAGCTTATTGGCAATCAAAAGTACATTGTTGTTCTATTTGGTGAGCATTTAGACTGTTTTCGACATTAATAAAAACAAATTACCATGCCTTTGACACCCATTGGAACTTAAGCAATGAAACACATATAATGCGCTACTAGGGCCATAAGAAAGAGTACTCCAAAGATTAAAACCTTACTGGGTGTCAAAAGTGCACAATTTTTCTATTTGGAGTGGTTTTGGACTTCTTTCGACATTAATAAAAACAAACGACTGCGTGTTTGACACCCATTGGAACTTAAGAAAATAAGCACATATAATGCGCTACTAGGACCATAAGAATGATTACTCAAAAGAAGAGAAGCTTTTTGCGTGTCAAAAGTACATTGTTTTTCTATTTGGAGTGCATTTGGACTGTTTTTGCCATTAATAAAAACAACCGACCGGGCGTTTGACACCCATTGGAAATTAGAAAAATAACCACATATAATACGCTATCAGGACCATAAGAATTAGCACTCAAAATATGAAAAGCTTTTTGGGTGTCCAAGTACATTGTTTTTCTATTTGGAGTGCATATGGACTATTTTCGGCATTAATAAAAACAAATAACCGTGCATTTGACACCAGTTGGAACTTAAGAAAATAAACACATATAATGCACAACTAGGACCATAAGAATGAGTACTCAAAATATAGAAAGCTTTTTGGGTGTCAAAAGTACATAGTTTTTCTATTTGGAGTGCACTTTGATTGTTATGAATAAAAATAAATGACTGTGCCGTTGACACACACTGTAACTTAAGTAAATAAACACATATAATGCAGTACTACAACAACAAGAATGAGTACTCAAAAATTGAAAAACTGTTTAGGTGTAAAAAGTACATAGTTTTTCTATTTGGAGTGCATTTGGACAGTTTTCGGCATTTATAAAAACAAACGACCATGCGGTGAATGCCCACTAAAACTTAAGCAAATAAACACATTTAACACACTATTAGGGCCATAAGAATGAGTACTCAAAAAATCAAAAGCATATTCGGTGTCAAAAGTACACAGTTCTGATATTTCGAGTGCATTTAGATAGTTTTCGGTAATAATAAAGACAAACGAATGGGCGTTTGACACCCATTGGAAGTTTAGCAAATAAGCACATATAATGCACTACTAGGAACATAGGAATGAGTACTTACAAGATTAAAAGCTTTTTGTGTGTCAAAAGTACATAGTTTTTCTATTTGGAGTTCATTTAGACTATTTTCGATATTAATACATACAAATGACCGTGCATTAAACACCTACGGGAACTTATGAAAATATACATATATAAGGCACTACTAGGACGATAAGAATGTGTACTCAAAAGATCAAAAAGCTTATTGGCTATCAAAAGTACACAATTTTTCTATTTGGAGTGCATTTAGATTATTTTCGGTGTTAATAAAAATAAACAACCATGCCTTTGACACCCATTGGAACTTAAGAAAGTAAACACATATAATGTTGTACTAGGACCATAGGAATGACTACTCAAAAAATCAAAAGCTTATTCGTTGTCCGAATTACACAGTTATGATGTTTGGAGTGCATTTGGATTGTTTTATGCATTTATAAAAACAAACGACCGTGCATTTGACACCCATTGGAACTTAAGAAAATAAACACATTTAAGGTGCTGCTAGGACCATAAGATAGACCAACAGCTTATTGGTTGTCAAAAGTACACAATTATTCTATTTGGAATGCATTCAGATTGTTTTCGGCTTTAATAAAAACAAACTACCATGCCTTTGACACCCATTGGAACTTAAGAAAATAAACGCATATAATGTGCTACTAGGACCACAAGAATGAATACTCAAAAGTTGAAAACCTTTTTCGGTGTCAAAAGTACATAGTTTTTCTATTTGGAGTGCATTTGGATTGTTTTTGGCATTAATGAAAACAAACGACCGTGTAGTTAACACACATTGGAACTTAAGGAAACAAAAGCACATATAATGCGGAAATAAGACCATACGAATGAGCACTCAAGAGATGAAAAGCATATTGGGTGTCAAAAGTGCACATTTTTGCAATGGAGTGCTTTTAGACTGTTTTCGGCATTAATAAAAACAAATGACCATTTGTTTGATACCAGTTGAAACTTAAGCAAATAAACACATATAATGTAGTACTAGGACCATAGGAATGAGTACTCAAAAGATCAAAAGCTTATTGGGTGTCAAAAGTGCACAATTTTTCTATTTGGAGTGCATTGGGATTGTTTTCGGCATTAATAAAAACAAACGATCGTGCATTTGACACGCATTGGAACTTAAGAAAATAAACACATCTAATATACTACAAGGACCATAAGAATGAGTACACTAAAGCTAAAAAAAAATTTCATTTGCTAAAGTACATAGATTTTTTATTTGGAGTCCAATTGGACTGTGTTTGACATTAATAAAAACAAACGACTGTGAGTTTAACATCCATTGGAACTTGAGCAAAAAATTAAATACAATGAACTACTAGGACCGTAAGAATTTGTAATCAAAAGATCAAAAGCTTATTGGGTGTCAGAAGTACACATGTCTTCTATATAGAGTACATTTGGATTGTTTTCTACACTTACAAAAACAAATGATTGATCATTTGACACCCATTGGAACTTAAGAAAATAAACACATATAATGCACTTCTGGTCCCATAAGAATGAGTAATCAAGAGATCAAATGCGTATTGGGTGTCAGAAGTACATAGTTTTCTATTAAGAGTGCATTTGGACTGTTTTCAACATTAATAAAAACAACAACCGTGCGTTTAACACCCATTAGAACTTAAGAAAATAAACACCTATAATACGGTAATAAGACCATTAGAATGAGTACTCAAAAGATCAAAAGCTTATGGTGCTAAAGTGCTCCTATTTGGGTGTCAAAAGTACACAGAGTGCATATTGACTATTTCAGCAATAATAAACAAATATAATGCGCTACTATAACAATGAGTACTCAAAAGATCAAAGGCTTATTGTGTGTCGAAAGTACACCTATTGGAACTTAAGCAAAGAAACACATATAAGCATGCATTTTTGAGTGTCTAAATGTAGCTTTTCTATTAGGAGTGCATTTGGACAGTGTTCGACATTAATAAAAACAAATGATCATCTGTTTAACATCCATTGGAACTTAAGAAAATAAACAAATATAATGCCCTACTAGGACCATAAAATGAGTAATCAAAATATCAAAGGCTTATTGGGTGTCAGGAGTACACAAATTTTCTTTTTAGAGTGCATTTGGACTGTTTTCAGCATAAATAAAAACAGACGACCGTGCGCTTTGCACACATTGGAACTAAAGCAAATAATCACATATAATGCGCTACTAGGACCATTAGAATGAGTACTCAAAAAGATGAAATGCTTATTGGGTGCCAAAAGTGCACTTTTTTTATTTATTTGGAGTGCATTTGGACTGTTTTCGGCATTAATCAAATCAAACAAGCATGCGTTTGACTCGCATTGGAACTTAAGCAAATAAATACATATAATGCACTACTAGGATCATAAGAATGAGTACTCAAAACATTAAAAGTTTATTGGGTGTCAAAAGTACACACTTTTTTTTATTCAGAGTGCATTTGGATTTGTTTTCTGCATTAAGAAAAACTAATAAGCATGTGCTTAACACCCTATGGAACTTCACCAAATAAATAGTTATAAGGCACTACTAGGAGCATAAAACTAAGTACTTAAAAGATCAAAAGCTTATTGGGTACCAAAAGTACACAATTCTGACATTTGGAGTGCATTTGGACTGTTTTCAGCATTAATGAAAACAAACGAGCATGCATTTGACATCCATTGGGACTAAACAAAATTAATTCATATAATGCTCTACTAGGACAATTAGAATGCGTACTCAAAAGATCAAAAACTTAATGGGTGTTAAAAATACACAGTTCTAATATTTGGAGGGCATTTGGACTGTTTTCAGCATCAATAAAAACAAGCGACCGTGCGTTTCACAACCACCGGAACTAAGAAAATAAATAAATGTAATGTGCTACTAGGACCAAAAGAATGAGTACTCAAAATATCAAAAGCTTATTGATTGTTGAAGGTGCACAATTCTGATATTTGGAGTGCATTTCAACTGTTTTCAGCATTAATAAAAAAAAAAAAAAAAAAAAAAAAAAACGACCGTGTGTTTCACAACCATTTGACCTAAAGCAAACAAACACATATAATGAACTACTAGAACTATAAGAATGAGCCCTCAAAAGATTAAAAGCTTATTGGGTGTCAAAAGGGCACATTTATGATATTTAGAGTGCATTTGGACTGTTTTCGGATTTCGTAAAATCAAACGACCATGGGTTTCACGGCCATTGGAACTAAAGAAAACAAACACATATAGTGCATAATAGGACCATGAGAATGAGTACTCAAAAGATCAAAAGCTTATTAGGTGTCAAAGGTGCACAATTCTGATATTTGGAGTGCTATCGAAGTTCTTTTCGAGTGAAAATATGAAGATAGTATAGTGGCACAAGTAAGGGTGTCGAACCATAGGGACTAATAAAAAACATAGTAAAACCTTTGACTCTTACACATTAGCATTAGTTAATGACTCCTATGATTTAAAATTGGGGGTTTAAGTAATTTTGGAAAAGAAATAAAGACAGAAAGAAAAGAGAAAAAATTAGAACCATCTAAAAATAAACCTAAGACATAAAATAGGTTGGAAATGTTTTTAGGACATAAATCTGACTTAAAATGAGCTAAGGCCTTCCCCTAAACATTTATGAATCAATGAAATGATCTCTTAACTTATCCATTTCAAATGCACAACTAAGATGTTCACATATCTAGCATGGCATATAACTAGATTGTATGAATCCTCACTTTCTTTGCATGTGAGATGCATGGCATATACATCAAACTTATATTTGAAGGTGCAACCTAGCATGGAATATACTCAGATTTAGCACCTAGAAACTCATTAGGAACGAAGAGGATTATGAACATCACATGAACCCTAGAACATGGCATTTATCCTAGATTTTCATGGAATTAATTTACATGATTAGTTCTGAACCTAACCACATGTTGCTAATGAACAAAAGAAGATATGACAGTCATCCTAATCATTCTCAATAGAAAGCAAACATAAAAAAGGTAGCTAAGCTTGAAAATATGTGCTTGAAACAATTAAGACAGAAAACTTATTCTAGCTTGCAAATGAAATTGATAAACTAAAATTGCATCATAACATTAATTCAATCATGTCTAGGGCTTCAAAGCAGCCCTATGTATCCATAAACTAAATTAAAAACATAACAGAATACATAAAAAATTAGGAAAGCTAGAATCTAGAAACTGCTCAAGGCTAAAGACTCATGCTCTCTCCAGATTATGTGTTTTTCTTTTTCTTTTTTTTCTCTTCTTCTCCCCTCATGTTGTGTATTTGTCTCCTATTAAAAGGATTAGGAGTTTTCTAACATCTGACTCCTTTACATCCTTGAATTGACTCTCATTTATAGCTCATTACAATCAGCTTTTAGTATAGGAGTAACTGAAAACTAGCTGTTATCAGAACTTGTAACTGAACAACTCCTCTTTATTCTGTCATAATGTCTTGTAGAAACCTCTAAATCATAAGCTGTAAAGACCATCAGAAAGAAGACTTCCAGGGCTTTCCAATATATAGCGAATTTTCTAATTCATTTTGAGCACTTCGGGACAAAGCTCGCAAGTTGGCTGTTCTGCAAGGACCTTTTTTGGCGGATTTTGGGCCACTTGGGCTTCAAACTATCCATTCTAGGCTCTTAAGAAATTCAAAATAAGATGATTTCTTCAAGCCCTTACTTTCATCCTGAAATACAATACAAACAACAAAATACATTGTGATGTGTAGAGATTTTAAGTCAAAAACCTAAGTAAAAGGGGGCGTAAAAGTATAACTTTATGCAGTCAAGAAGTGCAATTGGATTGTTTCGGCATTAACAAAAACAAACAACCGTGTGCTTCAAAACCATTGAAAATAAAGCAAATAAACACATATAATGCATTACAAGGACCATAAGAATGAGTCCTCTAAAGATCAAAAGCTTAAAGGGTGTCCAAAGTGCACATTTTTTATGCAGAGTGCAATTGGATTGTTTTCGACAAAAATAAAAACAAAGGAGCATGCGTTTGACACCCATTGGAACATAAGAAATTAAGCACATGAAATATGCTACTAGGACCATAAGAATAAGTACTCAAAAGATTGAAGGCGTATTGGGTGTTAAATATATAGGGTTTTCTATTTTGAGTGCATATGGACTATTTTCAGCATTAATAAAACAAATGAGCGTGCATTTGACACCCTTTAGAACATAAGTAAATAAACACATATAATGTGCTACTAGTATAATAATAATAATGAATACTCAAAATATAAAAGTTTATTGGGTGTCAAAAGTGCACAGTTTTCTGGAGTGCATCTTGGTTGTTTTCGACATTAGCAAAAAGCAAATGACCATGCGTTTGACAACCATTGGAACTTAAGCAAATAAACAGATATAAGTGGTACTAGGACCAAGAATGAGTACTCAAAAGATCAAATGCTGATTGGGTGTCAAAAGTACATAGCTTTTTTTTTTTTTTTTTTTTTTTTTTTAATTTTTAAATTTAGAGTGCATTTGTATTATTTTTGATAATAATAAAAATCAACAAGTGTGCGTTTGACACCATTGGAATCTAAGAAAATAAACACATATAATTTGCTACTACGATCATAAGAATGAGTACTTAAAAGCTCAAAAGCTTATTGGGTGTCAAAAGTACACAATTTTCTATTTGGAGTGCATTTGCACTGTTTTCGACATTAATACAAACAAACAAACAAATGTTTGACACCCATTGTAACTTAAGAAAATTAACAAATATAATGCGCTACCAGTACCATAAGAATGAGTACTCAAAATATCAAAAGCTTATTGGGTGCCAAAAGTACATAGTTCTGATATTTGGAGTGCTTTTGGATTGTTTTCGGCATTAATAAAACAAACGAGCATGAGTTTGACACCTATTGGGACTTAAGCAAATAAACACATATAATGAGCTACTTGGACCACAAGAATGAATACTCGAAAGATTCGAAAGCTTATTGGGTTTCCAAAGTACATAATTTTTTTTATTTGTAGGATTGTTATCGGCATTTATAAAACCGACGACCGTGCGTTTAACTCCCATTCGAACTTAAGAATATATATATATATATATATATATATATATATATATATATATAATGTGCTACTAAGACCATAAGAATGAGTATTTAAAAGATTAAAAAGCTTATTGGGTGTCAAAAGTACATAGTTTTTTTTTATTTGGAGCGCATTTGTACTGTTTTCAGCATTAATAAAAACAAACGAGCATTCCTTTGACACCAATGGTGTGACAGCCCGTCCCGAATTATTTGTACCGTAGGTGTGAAATGACGATTTTGCCCTTGGTTTGTATTTGTCATTTTGGGATGTTGTTTAATTGTTTTAGGGGGTTGACTCTACAGGACCACACACCTACACCCACATCATCTTCTCCCGTGCTCTCTTTATCGCAGACTCTTTCTCTCTTTCTCTCCTTCTCACTTGTATTGACGAGACTCAAAGCCTTTGCAAACGTGGCGGATCGAAGTGGAAAATGGTACCTTGGTATTCGTGAGGATCTTACGAGTTCAACCATACCAAATTTATGTAAGGAATCCTTCGATTTCACGTCGAACCATGAGCCTCCGATTTTGTCGTTCGTGCACACGTGGAATATTGTTTTTTAGGGAATTTGAAGCTTATAGGAAGCTTAGTGAGGTCCTTAAGAAGCTCGGGGTAGTTCGTTGGGTGAAATTGGACGTCGGGAAAGCTAGTTTTGAAGTTAGCCGGGTTTTCTCAAATTTCTCTGGTGAGTTCGTGTGATCTTTGAGGTTTCAAACAGGTGTAACGTTGTTCTACTCATCTCCAGCTTTCCATTGGTGCAAATTTTATAGAAATTGGTGAAGAAACGTGTGAGAACGAAGGGTTTAAAGTTTTTCCAGGTTTCCGGCAACCGGCAACTCGCTGGAAAAGAAGACGGAATATTCTGTCAGTTTGGACGGAATATTCTGACATCGTCAGTAAGATTTAACGGAATCCGTTAGGGTTTAACGGAATATTCCTGACGGCGTTAACTAACGCCGTCAGTGTGACTGGCACGTGGCCGCACGTGGGGGGCGCGTAGGTCCGTGCACTCGCCGGCGTGAAAAATTATTTTAAAAATATAGGGATGTTCGTGAGGTTAAGTAGATCATGTTGGTATATCCAAACACCCCATTTGAGCATTGTAGGAGAAGTTATTACCTGAGGTGAGACCTATCCTGAGGACGAGCGCAAGGCAAGGCGGTTACGACCCTTCCACATATTAGTGAGTGGGCTTTTGGTTTTTCATATATACCTATATACTTGTGGTTTTTCCCAAAAAATGAAATGGAATGTTTATATATTTTAAATACCATGCATAGTGTTTGCCTATTTATTTATGCATTAGTAGTTGCATATATGTATGTTTAGTGCTGCGGACGCATAGGTAAGTGCTAGGTAAGTTTATGGTTTATGATTGTGAATTAGTGGTTATGTGAGATGCATAGAGAGCTCATAACCTGCACCCCCGATGTTAGTGCTCCCGCCCAGAGTAGGGCATAGTCCTTCACGTGATGTTCACCTCCCGCACCACACGCTCATCTTGGATCCAAGTTAGGTGCACAGTCCTGTCGTACAGACCACTTTAGGTGGTTCCAACTCGTAGGTGACCCGCGATTATTCGCCCAGTCTTTACGTGATCGTAGCACTTGAGCATATTTATTTACACCCAGTCATGTCGTACATACCGCTTTAGGTGGTTCCGAATCGTGTGCAGGTATAGTTAGTGAGTTGGGGATTTGAGCTCTAGATTCAGCCGTACAGGTCACGTTAAGTAACTCCGGCTGACATGTTACTTGCATTGATTGACATTACTTGGGTTATTTACATTTTATGTGGAGGCATTCGACATGGCATATTTCTGAACATGTTTTCGATATATATGTATATTCTATTTTTTGGGAAACTATACAGGTTTTATGGCGAGGGGTTAGAACTTTTGATAAATAAATGATTTTGAAAAGCTTTGTTTTTACCCACTCACACTTTCTGTTTTGTGCCCCTCCAGGTTCTAGTTAGAAGCGTTTTGGTGGCTCACGAGGACTTGACGGTGGTTCTGACAGAATATCACAAATGTAGGATCACCTTTGGGTGTTGTGTAATTAGTATTCATTCTTTTGGCTGCACTTATGCTCTTTGTGCTCTGATTATGTTTATCACACTTAGTCTTGCACTAGTGTGTTACCTTAACTAGTTTTTTTAGTAGTTTGGTTTTTATTTATTTGTACGTTTATTATTATCTTTTACTTCCGCACTGTGCACATGGCTATGTCACCCTCTCGTGACGGCTAGCATGCCTTAATCTCGGTCGGGGTGTGTCAAATGGGGCTTAATCAAATAAACACATATAATGCGCTACTAGGAAAATAAGAATTAGTACTCAAAAAAGATCAAATTTTTATTGGAAATCATAAGTACACAATTTTTCTATTTGGAGTGCATTCAGACTGTTTTCGGCATTAATAAAACTAACAACCGTGAGTTTGACACCCATTGGAACTTAAGAAAATACACACATATAATGCGCCACTAGGACATCAACAATGAGTACTCACAAGATCAAAATTTTATTGGGATTCATAAATACACAGTTTTTTTATTTGGAGTGCATTTGGACTGTTTTCGGCATTAATAAAGCCAATGATTGTGCGGTTGACATATGACAGCCCGTCCCAAATTATTTGTACTGTAGGTGCGAAAAGACTAAAATGCCCTTGGACGTAATTGGTGTTGTGGGGTGTTGCTTTGTTGTTTTTGGTGGTTGACTTTACAGGACACACACACACACACTCCCGTGACTCTCTCTCACTTTCTTCTTCTCTCGGACTTCATTCCATTTCCTTTGCAAATGTACGGACGAACTTCAAAACCAATCTTCCACGCACTGATGCGAGAATTTATACGCACACAAATTAAACCCTCTTTTTATCAATTGTAGTAAGTATGTAAGTAGGGATCGTTCTTAACCGGGGATTAGGAGGGATTGCAAATCACTTGGAAACTGACTCAAAAACGTAAAATAAAGTTTAAAACACTAAACTAGACTCAAAGAATGCGAAACTAAACGCTTAAAATACTAAAACAAACCAAAAGACTCAAACATCACCCAAAACACTCAAAACTGCCTTAAAAACACTTTCTGGGCAGTTTTGAGCACCTTGGTGAATTTGGACGAATTTGTGCAACAAATTGAATCAAAACACTTATAATCACAAACTAAGACACTTTCTAACTAATTTGGACAATAAATTAAAGGGGGATTGGTTTTGGATGAATTTGAAATTAAAACAGAAACTTGGAAACAAAACAGATTGTAAAACGAATTTGATGGAATAGAATGGATGGGATGGCTAGCTAAGGGGTTCATCTCCACACATGTTACACTTGCATATAAAACGATTTCCAATTGCTTTTCAATAACTATGATGCTCAACACCCCAAGTTAACCGTGATGCACTAATTAACTCTCAAATTTTCCTTATGTTATTGAATTGGATGATGCATGCGACAATTCAAATCATTCTCCAATAGTTCTCAACATGAATGCATAGAAGAGATACAATGAGAGATCATTATGCTCTATGAAAATTATAAGTGTTGACGAGGCAATTGTAACTATGAATGCATGATACTCTTGCCAAGAATTCATTTAACGCGATTGTTTATAAGCAACCTCCACTACTTGTGAATATAAGTTCATAACTATTAGGTGAAACTCACTTATATTCTAGCGTCATATTCATGCATGAAAATTAAGCGTGCACTCTCAATAAACATACATAAATAAGTTATCAATCAAACAGTTAAACAAATTGAATTCACAACTTATGAAACGTAATTAGAAGTAATCAAATCATATTGCAAGCATAAACATATATTTCGAATCCCCCCCTAGCCAAGGGGGGGTTTAGCTCCTCATACGTACAAAACAAAGAGAATTGAAATTAAACATTGAAATCAAAGAAACACCTAAACATTCCAACAACTCAAACTTGAATTGTATGAACATTTAGGCCCTCTTCTCTTTCTCTTTATTGTGGCACAAGGTCTAAGGACAGTTTGATGGTGTGAATGGTTTGGGGAGTGGTGGAAATGGAAGGATGGTGTGATGGTTGAATTTCTGCAATGAATGGAATGGTGGAATAAGGCACGGCCAAGGCTTGTGTGGATGTGTGTTTGAATGAATGAATTTCTGAATGAATGACTCCCCCCCCTTTGTGGCTGCAATGGATGTTTATTTATAGGTGAAAAAGAGGGAATATGACAGCTAGGAACTTGTTGGAAAGCTGGAAATGCAAAAGGGGAATGCATGTGGCTGAAATAGCATGTGGAATGGCTGATTTATTTGAAGATGCATGTGCAATGAAGTGGAATGACAGCTAGGTTATGATGATGAATGCATAAAGGTGGAATGACAACTAGGTTATGATGATGAATGCATGTGGATTAGGTTGGAATTGCATGTGGCTGCAATGGATAAAAGGATGGAAGTGCATGATAGGAGCATATTCATGCGACTTAAATGGCTTGTTCTCGTGCATTTACGTTATGTTTCTTTAGTTATTTTAGTCCTTTATGCTTCTTTTGTGTGTTTTCAGGTTCTAAGGGCAAAGTATGCAAAATGGTGCATTTTGGTGCATTTTGGAGTAGTTTGGGGCGTTAAATGGATTGCATATACTTGAAGCCAAGTAGATGGACGAAATTGAAGACCAAAGGAGGCCCTTTGTACCAGAAATTCACACCAACACATCCCATTTCAGATTGCATTCCAATCATTCCAGCCAAGCCACATGCACTCCCTTTAATTTATTCAACCTAGCTGTCAAAGCACATGCACATTCACCCTAATCATTCACATACACAATCTGCCATCATTCACACATTCATTCCACATGCATTCCCTTCACAAATCAGCCACATGCACTTTGCCTTTCATCATTGCACCATAAATCAGCCACATGCACCCATAATCATTCAACCAACTTTGCACATGCATTCATCATCATAACCTAGCTGTCACTACCCTTTAATCACATGCATAAATCAGCCACATGCATCTCCCATCACCATTCCAGATTTCCACCAAGTTCCTAGCTGTCATATTCCCTCCTTTTCACCTATAAATAAGCATCCATTGCAGCCACAATTCATTCATTCCCATTCATTCTCATACATTCTTCCATTTCAGAAATTCATTCATTCAAACACACATCCACACCATCAAACTATCCTTAGACCTTGTGCTACAACGAAGAGGAGGAGAAGAGTGCCAAAACGTTCATACAATTCAAGTTTGAGTTGTTGGAATGTTTAGGTGTTTCTTTTCCTCGATTACAATGTTTAATTTCAATTCTCTTTGTTTTGTACGTATGAGGAACTAAACCCCCCTTTGGCTAGGGGGGGATTCGAAATATATGTTTATGCTTGCATTTTGATTTGATTACTTCTAATTGCGTTTCATAAGTTGTGGATTCAATTTGTTTAACTGTTTGATTGATAACTTATTTATGTATGTTTATTGAGAGTACACGCTTAATTTTCATGCATGAATATGACGCTAGAATATAAGTGAGTTTCACCTAATAGTTACGAACTTATATTCATAAGTAGTGGAGGTTGCTTATAAACAATCGCGTTAAACGAATTCTTGGCATAAGTTTCATGCAATCATAGTAACGAATGCCTCGTCAACACTTATAATCTTCATAGAGCGTAATGATTCTTGCTTGTATCTCTATTATGCAATCATGTAGGGGACTTGTGGGGAATGTTTTGGGTTGTCGTATGCAATCATCCAATTTAATAACGTTAGGAAAATTTGAAGGTTAATTAGTGCATCACGGTTAACTTGGGGTGTTGAGAATTCATGGTTTATTGAAATGCAATTGGAAATCTTTTTATTATGCAAGTGTAACATGTGTGGAGATGAACCCCTTAGCTAGCAATCCATCACATTCATACTTACAATCTGTTTTAATTAGAATCTGTGCAATTAGTTTAATTTCGTCCAAAACTCAATCCCCCCTTGCTTTAGTGTCCAACTTAGTTAGAAAGTGTCTTAGTTTGTGTTTCTAAGTGTTTTGATTCATTTTATTACCCAATTTCGTCCAAAGTAGTCAAAGTGCTCAAAACTGCCCAGAAAGTGTTTTTAAGGCAGTTTTGAGTGTTTTGGGTGCTGTTTGAGTCTTTTGGTTTGTTTTAGTGTTTTAAGTGTTTAGTTTTGCATTCTTTGAGTCTAGTTTAGTGTTAAAGTGTCTTAGTTTGTGTTTATAAGTGTTTTGATTCAATTTATTACACACATTCGTCCAAATTCACCAAAGTGCTCAAAACTGCCCAGATTGTGTTTTTAAGGCAGTTTTGAGTGTTTTGGGGCTGTTTTGAGTCCTTTGGTTTGTTTTAGTGTTTTAAATGTTTAGTTTTGCATTCTTTGAGTCTAGTTTAGTGTTTTAAACTTTATTTTACGTTTTTGAGTCAGTTTCCAAGTGATTTTGCAATCCCTCCTAATCCCCGGTTAAGAACGATCCCTACTTATACTTATACTACAATTGATAAAAAGAGGGTTTAATTTGTGTGCGTATAATTCTCGCATCAGTGCATGTGGCTCTAATGTAGCCTTCTAGAAATCAGGTTTTTAGGCCCCCTTGCAACTCCCTAACTGAATTCAAGCCTTTCAAATTCGTCCATCCTTATGCCTCAATGCTTGCACTATCCAATCTTGGCCCAAAAATGCTCTAGAATGCTCCAAATTGTTTCTTTTTGCATACTTTGACACTAAAACCTAAAATTGCACGAAAATAACTTTAAACACTATAATTAACATAGTTTAGCTAATTAAATGCAAGAAAACAAGCTAACTAAGTCGTATAAATATGCTCCTATCAAATTCCCCCACACTTAGCTTTTGCTAGTCCTCGAGCAAAACAAAACAAAAGAAACCAAAAACAAAACAAAACGAACAAAACACAACCTTCACCTTCCAACATTTGCCTCAGGGATTTCCAATGCACATGACATGTTAAAAATCATCATTCCCACAGATTTTAGTCATCTTCACACTTAAATACATTCTTAATCATAGTCACCACATACTAGTTCACAATTAAGCATTTGAACCATGTTTTGAATGTAGTAACATGCCTTAGAGAATTTGCTCAATTCCTTACAAGATATGCACTCAATTTTCACTCAGATTTTCTAACTACACACCCTAATCTAGTTACATGTGAGAAGATTGATGTAAACATGAAAACGAAGACTCACATATATGTATCACAAAGAAAGCAATTTCTGGAGTTAATAAGCATGTTTAGGTACGATCTCATGAATGGAATGCTACTACTTAGATGCGAGAACCAGTGACACCATATGCTCATACCAAGTTCAAACTCCACAAATTGAAACACATAACACTCAAGATTGAAGTCACGGGTTGTAACGGGGCTTGGGGTGTGTGGATAACAAAGAAGGGATATGGAAACAAAGGTTCTTAAAGAAATAGTGAGCAAAGTATTGAATTAGGCACTTAGAATTCCCTTTTGAATGAAAACTCATCTTTTGAACAAAAAGGGAGAACAAGCTCTTTTTTTTTCTTTCTTTCTTTCTTTTCTTGTCTGTTTTTCTTTTTTCATATGTTTTTCACAATTTTTTTCTTTTCTTTTGACTCTCAAAACATACATAAACATTAAGAACAAAACATTCTCTCCCCCACACTCATTTTCTTTCATAATGTACTCAAAAGGAATTCATTTAAGTCATGCTCACTATCTTTTAAGAACAAGGGTGTGGACTGTCCTACACTAGGCTAGGTGAGGATAATGTGGGTAAACAAAGAATAAAGGCTAAACAAGGCTCAACGGGGTTAAAACTTACAACAAATACGAAATATGGGAAGTAAGGCTATTTGGCTATGGTGGCAACTACACAACTTCATCTTGATATATGTTATGCAATTCAATGTCATGCTTTGAATGAAACGGATATAAGTTCTAGCATTTAGTTCTCTCATGATACAATTGCATTCTAAGTAGCAACCAAGCAAGGAATAATGAGATCATGCAACAACTTTAGAAAACAAAGAATCACAGATTATAACTCTCTAAAGAAGGTAATGGCTTGAGTCTCACAGGGTTGTAGCGTTTGTTTGAGTTCCTTCCTTCAAGCATGTTACAAAAACGAATTTTTCTTTTATGATTGCATGTGAAGTCATACATTATAACCATAACCAAACATATACCAAGAGTAAATCAAACTTTTCTCTATGTTTATAACTCTTTTTAACAGTCATGCAATTACAAACCAAATCCTTATCATTGTGTTGGAAGGTACCCTAAGACACAAACACACAAAAACTACTCAAAACACTCTTTTTAGGCTTTTCAAAACATGTTTTTCAAATTTTTATGTGATTTTCAGAGTTATCAAAACAAAACATACTAAAACACTCTAAAACAACTTAAAAATACCTTAAAACAGCAAGGAACAACATTTGAAGTTATGGGTGATAAAATCCCACGAATTTGCATCAAATATACTTAGTTACCCCCCCACACTTAAATCACACATTGTCCTCAATGTTTTAAGCATAGATTTACATAAAACATAAGTAAACACACAAACAGCATTTATACATACTAAACATGGCAAAATGTAACTAACAAAGAGAAGAGTTTAGGGACGCAAATCTGGAATTGGAGTGCTTTCTCAGTCTTCCTTTGTTGAATGCATGGGTTGATCTTGGTGATTCCACAGGCTTACTCTTGAACTGGGCTGGAGGATTCTTTTGGTCTCCTCCACTCGTTGATTTTCCTTTGTGCTACTCTTGAACTGGGCAGCAGGATTCTTTTGGTCTCCCCCGAAGGTCTGAGCTTCCTCCTTTTATCTGTTTCTTTGTTCAATCTTTCCAATTCGTATTGAAGAGGGTTAGAAGATAGCTCAGCATATGCAGTTGTTGCTTGTCTCCACATGCTTCAATGTATCATTTTTACTTGCCTTACTTGCTCCCCCTTGCAGAAGTGGTCCCTTCTCTGGAAGTGTATCAACCGTTGAAGATGACTACTTGAGAGCAACGCTAGGTAAGCAACCAGGGAATAGATTCCAGGCAGTCGGAACCAGATCGGAAGACTGACTCCAAGTGCCGGCTGATTGCTTCTTTCACTTTGCCATGCGAGTAAGAACAAGGACAAAGAAAAAGACAGGGAAAGAGCATGATATGAGATACTTTTGCTTTTGACCTTGATGATATGAGATACCTTTGCTTTTGGAGAAGCGGTGAATGAATCAGCACATGTATTTGTTGTGATTGTCTCCACATGCTTCAATCTACCGTTTCCTCCTGGGTCATCTGTACTCCAGGCATCTGGTATCATCTTTGGGGAAGAAGAAAAAATTGAATATTTCGAAAGGCTTTGCTGGGAGTGCGCCCTCATAGGAGAGGAAGAGTTGGGCATTATCTTGAAGGAAAAATTTTGTCCTAGCTAAGAACATGTAAGAACATTTGAATACATATGCAAACTAATAACACTTTAAAGTAGGCATGCATTCAAAAACAATTCATAAAACCCATGACTTTCAAAACCTAGTATATGGTGAACCATAAGACTCTTTAACAATATTAAAGAGAATAAGAATTTTAGAGATTCTTTACCCTTGAAGCTCATCCTTGATTGCACAAGGGATTCACCCAAGTGGAGGGCCTTCAAGTCACCTCCTTGCTCCTTGGATCTTCCTTGTGATTTTCTCCCTTTTAGTGCTCCTTTTTCTTCTTTGAGGATTTGAGGATTTGTTCTCCAAAACACCAAAAGCTTGGTGTCTCTAAGTCTCCACACCAAAGATGTTGTGTGAAGATGAAATGGATGACTTAGGGAAGAAAGATTGCTAGATGTTCCTCACCTAAGGTAATTTGTTCTCAAAGAAAATGAGAGAGTTTGTTTCACCCAAATTCAATTAGAAAAACCCTAAGGATGAAATGGCTATAAAGATGTCTTTATACCACCTCACAATGGAGTGGCAAACTTGCAATTAAGCCAAGTTCACTACCCTTGAAGCTTATGGCCGGCCATTAGTTGTTATTGGGCTTAATTGCCCATTTTGTTTTAGTTGTCATGCAACTTAAACATAATGGGCCTTGTGGACCAAAACGTTTTTGTGCTCCGAAGCCCAAACTAACTTAAACGCCCAATACGAACGTTTCGTATAATTAATTAACTATTTAATTAATCTTGACCATTCTTCAATTAAACCATTTAATTGCTTATCCATTTCATATAATTTCTTCACTTATATCTTTACTCGGTGTACGATCCATTAGGTTCCAATTAGCGAGGTAGTGGGCGATGTTACTCTTAACGATCGATTGTGAATTGAAACCACATTTCAATTCTCCTTAAAATTAGTGTTTGCTAATCTTTAGGGCTTCCACAAACTATGGGTGACGCCTAGCAGCATGTCATGGTTACCCAAGCTAAGTAGAAGTGGTTGGAGAACCTATCCAGTTACAACTACAATGCAATACGGTCCTTCTCTAATACAATACTCTTAATCACATTGTTTAAGTGATAGTTTGTTTCATGTCTACTATCCAATGTGATACTTCTCTATATGATTCAATTGAATAAGATTTGGAACATCTTCCTTAGTCATATTCATATGCTTTGGCCAAAGACTCTCGAATCATATCTTAGAGTATTCTCCTTCCATCATGGAAGGTTAGAGATCCCTTGTTGTGCATTCATATGCCTACATGACTAGATAGCTTGACCCCAACAATGCCGTGGACACTCCAATGGAATGCCGTTGACATAATCAAAGATCAAGGACCTAACCATTAGACATCAATGATGCCTCAGGTCAAAGGACTACTTTGCATATTGCAACTATTGAGTTCTCACATGACATGTATGTTCGAACTCTTGTTTGATCATTGTTCAGTGTACTCGATTACTCTTTCGAGCACCTATGTGTTTGCCTTAGTGTCCAACACCAAATGACTTGAGACTAGTTCATACTCACGCTTGAGTCGACATAACACATACTAACCTTAGCGGATTGTCAATGCCCAATTGGCAATCCTATGGCTAGGAACGTTTTAGGAATGAACATAAGAGAAAGGTCTCGTTAATTTAACTAACTTAAATCACTTGTCTCTTAGATCAAATACATTCCTTGGATTCCCTTATTGCTTAAACACAAGATACTATAAATAGTGATTAACAATAAGCTTTGCCCTCTATTAAACATATAAAAGTTTAACACAATAAGTATTCCAAAAAGCTATTACATCAAATGAGTGGCTTTGTGGGCATACTTCCAACAATCTCCCACTTGCACTCAAAGCCATCCTCCCATGTATCTAATACCCATCTTTTCCATATGGCGGTCAAGTTGGATTTGAGACATTGGCTTCGTTAGTGGATCTGCTACGTTATCGGCTGAAGCAACTTTGAGGATGTTAACTTTCCCTTCGGCAGCATATCTTCTAATGATATTAAAGCGCCTATCAAAATGCTTGTTCTTTTGATGTGCCCTGGGTTCCTTGGCTTGAGCTATCGCCCCATTATTATCACAGTACAAAGTTACTGGTGACGTAATGGTTGGAACCACTCCAAGTTCATTGATGAACTTCTGCATCCAGAACGCTTCTTTGCCGGCTTCAGCTGCAGCGACATATTTAGCCTCTGTCGTGGAATCAGCAATTACACTTTGTTTCTTGCTTTTCCAGCTGACAGCCCCACCATTCAGAGTGAATACATATCCGGAGTTGGAACTTCTATCATCGACGTCAGATTGGAAATCTGCGTCTGTATAGCCTTCCACTCGCAACTCTGTCGCTCCTCCATAAACGAGGAACATGTCCTTAGTTCTTCTTAAGTACTTAAGGACTGTCTTGACAGCTGCCCAGTGTTCTGATCCTGGGTTAGATTGATATCGACTAGTAATGCTCACAGCATATGCGATATCAGGCCTTGTGCATATCATGGCATACATGAGACTTCCTATGGCGGAAGCATAAGGAATAGTATTCATTTGCCGTATCTCTTCAGGAGTCTTAGGTCCCATGGACTTAGAAAGGTGAATTCCATGTCTCACAGGAAGAAAACCTTTCTTAGATTGTTCCATCTGGAACCTACTTAGCACCTTATCAATGTACATAGATTGGGATAATCCAATTAATTTTCTGGATCTATCACGATAGAGCTTTATCCCAAGTACATAAGATGCATCTCCTAAATCTTTCATGTGGAAGGTTTTGGACAACCACACTTTTACAGAAGAAAGTACTGCAGTGTCATTCCCGAATAGTAATATGTCATCTACATATAACACTAGGAATACAACTGCTTCCCCAACGACCTTTTGATAAACACAATTGTCGTCTTCGTTTTGAGTAAAACCAAACGATTTGATTTCAGTATCAAAACGAATGTTCCAGCTCCTGGAGGCTTGCTTAAGTCCATAAATGGACCTCTGAAGTTTGCATACCTTAGTCTTTTCAGACTTGGACACGAAACCTTCGGGTTGAGCCATATAAAGCTCTTCCTCTAGGTAGCCGTTCAGAAAGGCTGCCTTCACGTCCATTTGCCAGATTTCATAATCATGGTACGCAGCTATAGCAAGCAAAATCCGAATGGACTTAATCATGGCTACAGGAGAGAAAGTTTCTTCATAGTCAATCCCTTCTCGTTGCCTGTAACCCTTGGCTACTAGTCTAGCCTTATAAGTCTCCACGTTCCCATCAACGCCTATCTTCCTCTTGAATACCCATTTATTTCCAACAGGTACTATACCTTCTGGAGGGTCTACAAGAGTCCAGACCTGATTTTGATACATGGAATCCATCTCGGATTTCATGGCCTCATGCCATCTCTTTGAATCAATGTCGGACATTGCTTCATTGTAGTCTCTAGGGTCCTCCTTTGTGTCATTGTCACCTAGAAGGTGCAATTCCGCAAAGTCATTGTCTAAGCCATACCTCCTAGGTGGCTTATTGACCCGTTCAGATCTACGTGGAGCTAGGGGTTCAGGAACAGGGTTGTCAACATGTCGAGTGGTTGTTTGTGGTTCATTATTAATCTCATTAATTTCCATCGTTTTACTTATAGTTTCTTTGAGAACAAATTCGTCCTCTAGAAACTTAGCAGTTCTGGCGACAAAGACTTTCTGGTCGTCAGGATGGTAGAACTCATATCCCATAGTTTCTCTAGGATATCCCACAAAATAGCACCTTTCTGATCTCGCTTCAAGCTTAGTAGCTTCAAGCTTCTTGACATATGCTTCACAACCCCAAATCTTAATGTGATTAAGACTTGGCTTTCTTCCATGCCATATCTCATAGGGCGTTTGTGAAACTGATTTGGAAGGTACTCTATTAAGCAAGTAAGCTGCTGTATATAGAGCGTATCCCCAGAATGTTACTGGCAGATCAGCAGAACTCATCATAGAACGAACCATGTTCATCAAGGTTTGATTTCTCCTTTCAGAAACTCCATTAAGTTGTGGAGTTCCCGGTGAAGTCCACTGTGATTTTATTCCACACTCTTTGAGATAATCTAGGAATTCATTACTCAGATATTCACCCCCTCGATCTGATCTTAGGATTTTTATCTGTTTCCCAGTTTGCTTCTCAACTTCATTCTTGAATTCTTTGAACCTTTCAAAGGATTCTGACTTGTACTTCATAAGATACACATAGCCAAATCGAGAGTGATCGTCGGTGAATGTGATATAGTAGGAGAAACCTCCTCTCGACGTAGTAGACATAGGTCCACATACGTCAGTGTGGATTAACCCTAGAATTTCAGTGGCACGCTCTCCTTTCCCAGTGAATGGAGATTTGGTCATCTTCCCTTTCAAACAGCATTCACAAGTACCCATCTGGTCATTACCTAATGGGCGGACATATCCGTCTTTCGACATCTTGCGAATCTTTTCAAGGTTCACATGTCCAAGTTTAAGATGCCACATCCTTTCTTGGTTAACTTCTTCTCTAGCCCTTTTGGGTTTTGAGGTATTCCCGCTTTCAATACAGTGCATCCCACTATTCGTCTCTAGGTGAAAAAGTCCCTCTATCATATTACCATGAGAGATAATACGACCGTTTAAGTATAAAGTGCAACTCATTTTGTCAAACAATACTGAGTGCCCATCTCGTAAAAGCTTAGAGATAGAAATCAAATTCTTTATACATGAAGGAAAATATAAACAATTTTTAAGTTCCAGGACTTCCCCAGAGGGTAGGTTAAGCATGTAGGTGCCTATTGCTTTTGCAGAGATTTTGGCGCCGTTCCCAACTTGCACAACCATCTCCCCATTGCGCAGTGTCTTGCTCCCTACTAGTCCCTGCATCGTATTACAGATATGTTGACTAGCGCCTGAATCAAATATCCAGGAATTGGAGCTCACTGTAAAAGCACTTTCTATGACCGAAATTGTCTCTTCAAAAGTTCGTGTCATAAGGCTCGCAATGCGCACCCTGTATTTCTTCTTCCAACGTTCATCCCTTCCACAATGAAAGCATGTTCCTTTGGATTTCTTTGCCTTCTTCTTAAGAAACCTTTTCCTTGTTTTTGCATTTTCACTCCCACTGTCCTTTTTGAAACATCTTTCAAATTTACAGCACATGTCAATCATCTCGTTAAAAGTATGATCGAATCTATTCACTTTATAGTTTACAATAAACTTAGTGAAATCATCCGAGAGATATGCTAGGAAAAAGTCTTGGGCCATTTTGTCAAGTATAATGGTGGGTAGTATTTTAGGCATGTCGTTAACTACATAACATAACAGAAATCGTATTAGATTGTTGATTAACTACTTGATTAGGTCTTGAATCAAATAGTACCACCCACTATTTTTGGCAAACTCCACATCCCTCAATGGAATTCGAGAGTTATATTGAACTCTTAGCGGGGCATGGGAGACTCACCATTACCAAGCCCACCTCACGATGATACGATGTTGGTTAGCAAAAATAATGATGAGAGAATAACGCTTTATTCATTTACAACGTTTGTAATTACCCATCTTGTTTGGCCTCTAGAGAATGTTGCCTCACGATGATACGATGTTGGCATTATTGCACTTAGTTAAGTTATTCCCACCATGCTTAGTTCGTGTAGGGGTTCAAGAATAACCTCACGATGATACGATGTTGGCTATCCTCGTTGCCTACACTTACCTCATCATATGTTTATGGACTCCTCCTGAGTGTAAGCATGCACTTTGTACTCCCCCATGATAGGGTGAAGCCGGTGTACAAGTCACAAACGATTGGAGCCCACCACGGTGGAAGGCCTACGAAGAAATGTTCAAAACATCTCTCGTTTATCAACTTAATATTCGTTTGAGGGAGTAGTTTTGGGCTACATCAAAAACATTTTAATCATAGTAAAAGAACATGGCCCTATCATAACTATTGGTCCAAGTTAATATGATTTAGTAGCATATAATACTCCCACTGTTTCGTTGAAACAAGCGAGACTATATGGAACTACTAACGAACGCATTGCATCCTCATATGGACTATATAGTCATATTAGGTTTTAGGATGATTATGAACCGTTTGATTTGATCCAACACGAGCCTTGTGTTGGGCCTTGGGTTTAAGGTAGATAGTTGTTGATTTTAGTTACGCGTTTAATCCAATTAAACCGTTATTTCCTATTGGGCGTTGGACCCAACTATTCCAATTTGCATACATATAAACAAAGAGGAATACATGAAATAATAAGAAGGGCTTATGCCCTTTTACAACACAAATAATGGGCTTATGCCCTTTACAACAACTTGAACTAATCAAATTACATTCAAATCTACTTTACTTAAAACCCAAGCATTCATAATGTAAATCGGCCAATCACATAGCTCAATTATCGAGGCCTTTGGTTCATAATCACCCTTTTCTTAATTAACTAAATTAACTAAGAAAGCAACTTTAAACAATTGGTTTTTGGATCCATAGAATTGATTTAAATGGAACTAAATATAATGAAAATCAAATTCTCATTAAAGAGACAAAACAATTTTTGTTCTCATTTTGTTTTTGGGCCAAAAACAATGACCACAACAATTTGGGTCACTTTGTTAAAACAAAAAAAACTTTTGGGGTCAAAATGCAAATACACAAAAGTATCAAAACTTTATATAATTGCACAAAAGTCCATCCATCACCTTTTACCAAAGGTGGCCGGCCATGGTTGTTGAAAAAATGAAAAATTCTAAAGTTTTGTGAGTGGTTTTTAGTAGGTGAGACAAAGGTGACTTTGATGGTTTATAAGAAAATGTTTTTATAAAACTTTAAAATTCTTTTAGTCACATCTCACCAATAACTATCACCCACCATTTGAAAAACAAAACTTTATGAAAAACATAAAACTTTTGAATCAAAACTTCAAAACTTTTGTTCTTGGTAAGAACTTCAAGAAATATGAAGAACATACATGAAAACTCATAATAGCTCCATGGATGTTTTCTTTCACCAAAAACTCAAATTTTCACAACTCAAAAGAGGGTTAATATCCTAGGGTACTTAGGGGTTCCAAAAAGCACTTTAAAACCATTTTAACAAGCCTAACATGAACCCAAAAAATCACCCTTTGGATTTGGTCGAAAATCCCAAAACACTTGGCACCAACTTTTAGTTCCATTATTCATGCTTTAATGAAATACATCTACAACATTTGAGATGCTAAATTTTCTAGTAAAATTTATATTCAAAGCAAGAACAAAGCTTGTAACATTTACAACACTTAAATCACAAAATATGAAAAATCACAAAACCCAAAAGGATCCACCATAAACTAGGCCTAGGCTCTGATACCACTTGAAGGAAAAATTTTGTCCTAGCTAAGAACATGTAAGAACATTTGAATACATATGCAAACTAATAACACTTTAAAGTAGGCATGCATTCAAAAACAATTCATAAAACCCATGACTTTCAAAGCCTAGTATATGGTGAACCATAAGACTCTTTAACAATATTAAAGAGAATAAGAATTTTAGAGATTCTTTACCCTTGAAGCTCATCCTTGATTGCACAAGGGATTCACCCAAGTGGAGGGCCTTCAAGTCACCTCCTTGCTCCTTGGATCTTCCTTGTGATTTTCTCCCTTTTAGTGCTCCTTTTTCTTCTTTGAGGATTTGAGGATTTGTTCTCCAAAACACCAAAAGTTTGGTGTCTCTAAGTCTCCACACCAAAGATGTTGTGTGAAGATGAAATGGATGACTTAGGGAAGAAAGATTGCTAGATGTTCCTCACCTAAGGTAATTTGTTCTCAAAGAAAATGAGAGAGTTTGTTTCACCCAAATTCAATTAGAAAAACCCTAAGGATGAAATGGCTATAAAGATGTCTTTATACCACCTCACAATGGAGTGGCAAACTTGCAATTAAGCCAAGTTCACTACCCTTGAAGCTTATGGCCGGCCATTAGTTGTTATTGGGCTTAATTGCCCATTTTGTTTTAGTTGTCATACAACTTAAACATAATGGGCCTTGTGGACCAAAACGTTTTTGTGCTCCGAAGCCCAAAACTAACTTAAACGCCCAATACGAACGTTTCGTATAATTAATTAACTATTTAATTAATCTTGACCATTCTTCAATTAAACCATTTAATTGCTTATCCATTTCATATAATTTCTTCACTTATATCTTTACTCGGTGTACGATCCATTAGGTTCCAATTAGCGAGGTAGTGGGCGATGTTACTCTTAACGATCGATTGTGAATTGAAACCACATTTCAATTCTCCTTAAAATTAGTGTTTGCTAATCTTTAGGGCTTCCACAAACTATGGGTGACGCCTAGCAGCATGTCATGGTTACCCAAGCTAAGTAGAAGTGGTTGGAGAACCTATCCAGTTACAACTACAATGCAATACGGTCCTTCTCTAATACAATACTCTTAATCACATTGTTTAAGTGATAGTTTGTTTCATGTCTACTATCCAATGTGATACTTCTCTATATGATTCAATTGAATAAGATTTGGAACATCATCCTTAGTCATATTCATATGCTTTGGCCAAAGACTCTCGAATCATATCTTAGAGTATTCTCCTTCCATCATGGAAGGTTAGAGATCCCTTGTTGTGCATTCATATGCCTACATGACTAGATAGCTTGACCCCAACAATGCCGTGGACACTCCAATGGAATGCCGTTGACATAATCAAAGATCAAGGACCTAACCATTAGACATCAATGATGCCTCAGGTCAAAGGACTACTTTGCATATTACAACTATTGAGTTCTCACATGACATGTATGTTCGAACTCTTGTTTGATTGTTGTTCAGTGTACTCGATTACTCTTTCGAGCACCTATGTGTTTGCCTTAGTGTCCAACACCAAATGACTTGAGACTAGTTCATACTCACGCTTGAGTCGACATAACACATACTAACCTTAGCGGATTGTCAATGCCCAATTGGCAATCCTATGGCTAGGAACGTTTTAGGAATGAACATAAGAGAAAGGTCTCGTTAATTTAACTAACTTAAATCACTTGTCTCTTAGATCAAATACATTCCTTGGATTCCCTTATTGCTTAAACACAAGATACTATAAATAGTGATTAACAATAAGCTTTGCCCTCTATTAAACATATAAAAGTTTAACACAATAAGTATTCCAAAAAGCTATTACATCAAATGAGTGGCTTTGTGGGCATACTTCCAACATATCTTCAGGTCTGCCTTGCCATAAAAGATGAAGGTCGACATATATAGGGATTTCCCAATAGCAAGTGGTGGTACTGTTCTTTTACCGTTGTCGACAAACGTTTTGATCCCGCAAATCCAACTTTTTGAAATAGTGACGACTCTTCGATCTTTGAATGCGCCTCTTTGATTTCTGAGCAGGCGCCCCTTCGATTTCTGAACGACGCCCCTTCGCTTTCTGAACGACACGTAGTAGTGCGGATGCAGCTCTGTCAGAGATCTTTTGACAAAGTTGCACGCATTTTCTGAAAAGCAGAGAAAGCGTTGCCGAACTTTGCGCTTGTCGGCAAAAGTGTGTAGTTGCGATGATGGCCTCCACGTGTTTTCAACTTTGTCAGAGATCTTTTGACAAAGTTGAACGCGTTTTCTAAAAAGCCGAGAGATCGTCGCCGAACTTTACGCAGGAAAAATCCGGCTCTTCGAATCGGTGGTCGTGTTGCCTTGGCTTTTTATAGAGGTATCGATCACCACCAACATACACACTCTGAAGATTGCCCATTCTTGAAAATCGTCTCCGACCCTTTGAAAATTTACTCCATCCAACCCTTCTCTTTGAACACCTTTGAAAAATGACTAACTCATCGAACCTGTGCTTAGATTTGAGTCTCAGCAGCGATCCGGTTGCGCCCCGTCAAGGTAATGTATGGCGTCCTTCTTTCTTATCTTCTAACGGTCCTCTTTCAGGTGAAGACTCCATGATGACGGATGCAACAACAGCTACGATAGTAGCTCGGAACCTCCTCACTCCCAAAGATAGTCAGCTGCTTTCAGGACGGTCCGATGAGTTGGCCGTTCAAGAGTCCCTGGCTCTCAGTGTTCAGTGCGCTGGCTCTGTGTCCAACATGGGCCAACGCCTACTTGCTCGCTCCCGTCAGGTTGAATCATTGATAGCGGAGGTGGAAAATCTTAAGCAGGAGATCAAACAGCTTAAGTACGAGAATAGAAGTTTGCATGTGCTTGCAAATAACTATTCGTCGGGCATGAAGAGGAAGCTTGATGAGCTGCAAGAATCTCAAGGTCGAATGCAAAGTGACCGTCAAAGGCTTGCGTCTTTCTTCCAGAGGCACCTTTTTCCTGGGTCATCCAGCGTTCTGCCAAGTATTGAGGCCTCGAATGCTCCATCTCCGATGCCTCCTGCTCTGATGCCTTCCGCTCCGATGCCTTCCGCTCCGATGCCTCCTGCTTCTAGAGTTTTGCCTCGTGGTGGGTCTGCAAGCAAACAACCTTTGTGAAGACTCCATCTTTCTCTTTGTTGTTGATAAATTTGTAATTTCTCGAAAATCAATGAACAAGCTTTGTTTTATTCACTGTATTGGGTTGCCTCCCAAGTAGCGCTTTCTTTTACGTCTTGCAGCCGGACGAGACCTTCTTAGGCTCAATTGGAACCCACGGCATGGAATTTATCTTTGAATGGGGGGTGATACTTGAGATGATCCGGTAATGGTTTAAATTCTAAAGTGGGTGCCTGAATCATTAACAACATATTAGTATAAACCAAAATTGAAATTCGGGGAGGTGGCTTACCTGTGTGCTCCGACATAAACTCAAGAATAAACACCCCTTCGAAAGTTGTAAGACTAGAAATTTCAGCTAGATTTGGTGTTTTGAGCGTTATGACTTGTCCTGTGTCATGAAATCCAATTTCTTTGCGAATTGTTGTCTCAAGTATATCCTCTTTGATGAATTCTAGACATTCCCCAGTCACATCTTGCTCTTGATTCTTTGGAAAGGATTCGAAGATGCCTTTCTCACCCTCTTCTTCCTTGGATTGCATGATCCTGCAAGGAATAGGGACATTCAGTGGAACGGGGTTAGAAATAATTAACTTTGGAACAACCTTACCTGAATTGGATGGCGTAGGTGCAATAGGTGCCTGCGGCAAAGGTGTTTCCTCCCTTGCCGTGTGTTGGGTGTGTTCCTCTTCCTCAAATTGCAATCTTTCATCCTCCTTGTGATTTGATTTTGATGGTTGAGGGTCCGTTCCAACCTCCTTGCCACTTCTCAAGATGATTTCCTTGGTAGTTTCAAATCCTTCCTTCGGACTTGCCATGGTTGAAATAGGGAGTTTGCCTTGGTCTTGAAATTGTCCTACGAACTCCGCTATCTGCCCAATTTGCTATTCCAAGTGGTCCAACCTTTTGTCTTGATTTTGCCTTGCTTTGTTTTGATCTTCTTGCCCCTGAGACAAATTGGTGAGTAACTTACTAACCGTATCATTATACAAAGACTCACTTGAATTTGTTTGGGCAGGTTGTGGTGGCTGCATAGGTGTTGTATAGAACTCCTCATATGGTTGCCAATATTCTCCTTGTTGAGCCTCCTCGAGTTGGTTTTGTGAGCCCTGCACCAAAGAAATTAATTCATTAAGAGCTTGATTATAATCTATTGACAAACCTGAGTTTGGTTGGGCATATTGTATATGAGGTTGTGGTGGACGCATAGACGTTGAATAGAACTCCTCATAGGGCTGCCAATATCCTTCTTGTTGAATATGTTGAGGTTCCCACCATATAGAGTTTGAATGATCACTCCAATCTGAATTGTAAGTATTGGAAAACACATTATTCCTTGATTGAAGATCAAATATATCAACGCTTTGCATTTGGGACCTTTCCATGAGCTGTGACAATAGAGAAGCATTATCAAGTGCCATGTTGTGCTTCTCTAGTACTTGAATTCAACAAACAAAACACAAATAAAAAAAACTAAAACTAAAATACATAACAGAAACGAACAATCCAAGGGATTAGCAAATTTGCTAATCCCCGGCAACGGCGCCAAAATTTGATGCGAGAATTAATACGCACACAAATTAAACCCTCTTTTTATCAATTGTAGTAAGTATGTAAGTAGGGATCGTTCTTAACCGGGGATTAGGAGGGATTGCAAATCACTTGGAAACTGACTCAAAAACGTAAAATAAAGTTTAAAACACTAAACTAGACTCAAAGAATGCGAAACTAAACGCTTAAAATACTAAAACAAACCAAAAGACTCAAACATCACCCAAAACACTCAAAACTGCCTTCAAAACACTTTCTGGGCAGTTTTGAGCACCTTGGTGAATTTGGACGAATTTGTGCAACAAATTGAATCAAAACACTTATAATCACAAACTAAGACACTCTCTAACTAATTTGGACAATAAAGTAAAGGGGGATTGGTTTTGGATGAATTTGAAATTAAAACAGAAACTTGGAAACAAAACAGATTGTAAAACGAATTTGATGGAATAGAATGGATGGGATGGCTAGCTAAGGGGTTCATCTCCACACATGTTACACTTGCATATAAAACGATTTCCAATTGCTTTTCAATAACTATGATGCTCAACACCCCAAGTTAACCGTGATGCACTAATTAACTCTCAAATTTTCCTTATGTTATTGAATTGGATGATGCATGCGACAATTCAAATCATTCTCCAATAGTTCTCAACATGAATGCATAGAAGAGATACAATGAGAGATCATTATGCTCTATGAAAATTATAAGTGTTGACGAGGCAATTGTAACTATGAATGCATGATACTCTTGCCAAGAATTCATTTAACGCGATTGTTTATAAGCAACCTCCACTACTTGTGAATATAAGTTCATAACTATTAGGTGAAACTCACTTATATTCTAGCGTCATATTCATGCATGAAAATTAAGCGTGCACTCTCAATAAACATACATAAATAAGTTATCAATCAAACAGTTAAACAAATTGAATTCACAACTTATGAAACGCAATTAGAAGTAATCAAATCATATTGCAAGCATAAACATATATTTCGAAACCCCCCCCCCCCTAGCCAAGGGGGGGTTTAGCTCCTCATACGTACAAAACAAAGAGAATTGAAATTAAACATTGAAATCAAAGAAACACCTAAACATTCCAACAACTCAAACTTGAATTGTATGAACGTTTAGGCCCTCTTCTCTTCCTCTTTATTGTGGCACAAGGTCTAAGGACAGTTTGATGGTGTGAATGGTTTGGGGAGTGGTGGAAATGGAAGGATGGTGTGATGGTTGAATTTCTGCAATGGATGGAATGGTGGAATAAGGCACGGCCAAGGCTTGTGTGGATGTGTGTTTGAATGAATGAATTTCTGAATGAATGACTCCCCCCCCCTTGTGGCTGCAATGGATGTTTATTTATAGGTGAAAAAGAGGGAATATGACAGCTAGGAACTTGTTGGAAAGCTGGAAATGCAAAAGGGGAATGCATGTGGCTGAAATAGCATGTGGAATGGCTAATTTATTTGAAGATGCATGTGCAATGAAGTGGAATGACAGCTAGGTTATGATGATGAATGCATAAAGGTGGAATGACAACTAGGTTATGATGATGAATGCATGTGGATTAGGTTGGAATTGCATGTGGCTGCAATGGATAAAAGGATGGAAGTGCATGTGGCTCTAATGTAGCCTTCTAGAAATCAGGTTTTTAGGCCCCCTTGCAACTCCCTAACTGAATTCAAGCCTTTCAAATTCGTCCATCCTTATGCCTCCATGCTTGCACTATCCAATCTTGGCCCAAAAATGCTCTAGAATGCTCCAAATTGTTTCTTTTTGCATACTTTGACACTAAAACCTGAAATTGCACGAAAATAACTTTAAACACTATAATTAACATAGTTTAGCTAATTAAATGCAAGAAAACAAGCTAACTAAGTCGTATAAATATGCTCCTATCACGCACGGATCGACATCTAGAAGTTTTTAGGAGTTTTTAAGGCCGCTGGGAACTTTAGGAGGTCCTCACGAAGCTCGGAGAAGAAAGTTGGAAGGAATTGGATGTCGGGATCATGAGTTGCAGGTTTGGTCGGAATATCGTGGGTTTTTTCGGCGGGATTTCGTTGGTTTTAGGGCTTCAAAGTGTTTCCGGCAACGCATACGACGACGAACGGTGGCGGCTGGCGAGACTCATCGGAGAAGATAAGGGAATATTCCGTTAAGTTAATGGAATATTCTTAACGGCGTTAGGTGAGACCTATCTTGGGGACGAGTGTAGTCACTCGAGACAAGGGGGTTACAACCCTTCCACATACTAGTGAGTGGGCTTTTGGTTTTCCGTATATACCTATATATTTGTAGTTTTTCCCAGAATATGATATGGAATGTTTGTATGTTTAAATGCCATGAATTAGTAGTTGCATATATGTATGTTTGGTGCTGCAGACACATAGGTAAGTTATACTTTATAGTTGTGACGTAGTAGTTATATGATATCTATAGAGAGCTCATAACCTGCACCCCCGGTGTTGGTGCTCCCGCCCAGAGTAGGGCACTGTCCTTTACGAGATGTTCACCTCCCGCACCACACGCTCATCTTGGATCCAAGTTAGGTGCACAGTCCTGTCGTACAGACCACTTTAGGTGATCAGCGATTATTCGCCCAGTCTTCACGTGATCGTAGCACTTGAGCGTATTTATTTACACCCAATCCTGTCGTATAGACCACTTTAGGTGCTTTCGACTCATGTGCAGGTATAGTTAGTGAGTTGGGGATTTGAGCTCTAGATTTAGCCATACAGGTCATGTTAAGTGACTCCGGCTAACATGTTATTTGCATTGATTGACATTACCTGGATTACTTACATTTTATGTGGAGGCATTTGACATGGCATATTTCTGAGCATGTTTTCGATATATGTGTATATTCTATTTTCTGGAAAACTATACAGGTTTTATGGTGAGGGGTTAGAACTTTTGATAATGAAATGATTTTTGAAAAGCTTTGTTTTTGCCCACTCACACTTTCTGTTTTGCGCCCTTCCAAGTTCTAGTTTGGATTGCTCTTTTGGTGGCTTACAAGGAATCCACGGCATATCTGACAGATTATCACCAGTGTAGGACCACCTTGTGTGTGTGTGTTTAGTTAGTGTTTGTTTCGTTGGACTGCACTAGGCTTTCTGTGCTCTGAATATTTTTTTTTTTTTCACACTTACACTTGCACTTGTGTGTTAACTACTTTGTTTTGTAGTTTGGTTTTTATTTATTCGTATTTTTATTATTATCTTTTGCTTCCGCACTGTGCACATAGCTACGTCACCCTCACGTGACGGCCAGCACGCCCTGATTTCGGTCGGGATGTGTTATGACATCTGTTGGAACTTCAGAAAATAAACACGTATAATGTGCTACTAGGACCATAATAATGAGTACTCAAAAGATCAAAATTTTATTGGGTGTCAAAAGTACACAATTTTTTTTATTTGGAGTGCATTTGGATTGTTTTTGGCATTAATAGAACCAACGACCGTGCGTTTGACACCCGTTGGAACTTAAGAAAATAAACACAAATAATGTGCTACTAGGACCATAAGAATGAGTACTCAAATGATCCAAAAGCTTATGGGTGTCAAATATACAAATTTTTTTTTTATTTGGAATGCATTTGGACTGTTTTCAACATTAATAAAACCAACGATCGTGCGGTTGACACCCTTTGGAACTTAAGAAAATAAACATGTATAATGTGCTACTGGGACCATAAGAATGAGTACTGAAAAGATCCAAAAGCTTACTGGGTATCAAAACTACAGAGTTTTTTTTTTATTTGGAATGCATTTGGACTGTTTTCGGCATTAATAAAACCAACGATCGTGGGGTTGACACCCTTTGGAACTTAAGAAAATAAACACGTATAATGTGCTACTAGGACCATAAGAATGAGTACTCGAAAGATCCAAAAGCTTACTGGATGTCAAAAGTACAGAGTTTTTTTTATTTGGAATGCATTTGGATTGTTTTCGGCATTAATAAAACCAACGATCGTGGGGTTGACACCCTTTGGAACTTAAGAAAATAAACACGTATAATGTGCTACTAGGACCATAAGAATGAGTATTCACAATATCAAAATTTTATTGGGTGTCAAACGTACACAGTTTTTTTTATTTGGAGTGCATTTGGATTGTTTTCAGCATTAATAAAACCAACGACCATGCGTTTGACACCCGTTGGAACTTGATAGGAGCATATTTATGCGCCTTAGTTTGCTTGTTTTCTTGCATTTATGTTGCTAGTACTTAGTAATTTTAGTACTTTAAGCTATTTTCGTGTGTTTGTAGGTCCAAAGGGCTAAAGGAGCAAAAAGATGCATTTTGGAGACTTTTGGAGCACTTTTGGGCTAAGGATGGATAGCTTATGCTTGGAGCCAAAGTGTTGGACGAAATTGAAGACCTAATTGAAGACCAAAGTGTTGGAACCTTGTTCCCTTTAGTTTTAGGACATTTAAACCTTTCCTATATCCTTTGCCGTGCATCCAATACACACCATTCACCCTAGATTCTAATCAGCCACATATTAACCCACATGCACTTTAATCATTCAATCACACATCCCCCATTCACCCTTTGCCGTGCACTCCCATCCCATTTCAGATTGCATTCCAATCATTTCAGCCAAGCCACATGCACTCCCTTTAATTTATTCAACCTAGCTGTCAAAGCACATGCACATTCACCTAATCATTCACATACACAATCTGCCATCATTCACACATTCAATCTCTCCCAAAGCCGTGTACTTCCCCCTTCATTCCACCCAAGCCACATGCACTCCCATCCATTTCATCATTGCAGCCACATATAGCTTTAATTCACATGCAAACACATTCATTCCAGCCATGCACATTCACCTTGCATTTCCAGGTTGTCCACTTCATCCTTGCAGCCATTCCACATGCATTTCAACTCACATGCACTCATCATCATAACCTAGCTGTCATTCCACTTCATTGCACATGCATTCACTTAACCTAGTTGTCATGTTCCCTCTCCCATCCATTCATCTCCCTATAAAAACCATACACACTTCACACAACATGGATTCACTCTTCCCTTTCAGAAAATCATCCATACACACCAACTTGTGCCGTGAGTTCCCTACTAATCCAAACACCACTAGAAATTCAGCCATTCACCACTCCCTATCCTACCACCCCACTCCATTCTACATCATCCATAATCCCCAAAATTCACCTTAGACCTTGTGCTACAACAAAGAGGAAGAGAAGCGTGTTGGAAATGTGCTCTAAAACCAATCATATGATGATACTTTACGGACATTTCAAACTAATGTAGTTTAAATGTAAAGGGCAAAGATTATTGTTTGAGCCGTCTCATATAAATGTTATATGCTTAAACGATAAGTCCAAGGAATATGTGATTGGAAGAATGCGATCTAAAGAAGTTAGATTCATGAGACCATTCTTTCGTTGACACATCCTAAACGTTCCTGATCATAGGATTGTCAATTGGGCGTTGACAATCCGTTAAGATCAGTACGTGCTATGTCTTCTCTCAGGGAGAGTGACTAGTCTCGAGTCATTGGTGTGTGTGACATCAAGACAAGTACGTAGGTGCTCAATAGAGAATGAGTTCACTGAACACGATCAACGAAGAGTTCTCATATTCAAGTCACATGAGAACTCATGGTTGGGATAATGCAAATTAGTCTTTTGACCTGAGGCATCACAGTTGTCTTGTGGTTAGGTCCTTAATCTTTGATTATGTCAAAGTCACTCCATCAGGAGGGTGTCCACGGCATCGTTGGGGTTAAGCCACTTAGCCATGGAGGCAAGTGAATGCGCAACAAGGGATCTCTAACCTTCAAACTGTTTGAGGGAGAATACTCTATGATATGATTAAGAATCTTTGGCCAAAGTATGAATAAGATTTAGGGAATGTGTTCCAAATCACATTCAAGGTAATCATATAAGCACAAGACTCACATTGGATAGTAAACATGAATAAACTATCAAACCAAACAATGTGGTCAAGAGTATTGTATTAGAGAAAGACCGTATTGCATTTGTAATCCTAAAACTGAATAGGTTCTCCACCTCTTCTGATTAGCTTGGGTAACCATGACATGCTGCTAGGCGTCAACCATGGTTTGTGGAAGCCCTAAAAGTGTATTATCACTAACGGGAGAATTGAAAGTAAGTTTCAATTCACAATCGATTTGAAAGAGTTTGAATCGCCCACTGCCTCGCTAAAAGGAACCTAATGGATCGTACACCGTGTAAGGTAGAGATTGAAGATTCAACGGAGATGAGTAAGAATAATTAAATGGTTTAATTGTTTATGGCAAGGATTAATTAATATGATTATTAATCAAACGAATAAGTTCGTTAAAAGACCTCGGGATAGTTTTGGATCTTAAGGCCCAATGGGCTTCAAACGTCAAGTCCATTGACTTAAGTTGTATGACAACTTAATGAATAATGATTCACAAAGGCCCAAATAGCCCAATAAATCCCATATGGCCGGCCATTTAGAGGAGGGTAGTGAACTTGGCTTAATTGCAAGTTTGCCACTCCATTGTGAGGTGGTATAAAGACATCTTTATAGCCATTTCATCCTTAGGGTTTTCTTAGGAGTAAAGATGAGAACACAAACCTCCCTTTGCTCTAAAAGAGGCCGGCCACCCTTGAGGAAAACATCTAGCAATCTTACTTCCTCAAGGTCACTCATTTCTTCTACAATATGCCTTGGTGTGGAGACTTAGAGGTTCTCAATTTTGGGAACTTGGAGAAACCTTTTCATCCATCCAAATCCAAATCCATGGATCTAAGATGCAAGGAATGAAGGCCCTCTCTTTGGGTGATTAGCCTTTGCTTATGCAAAGAGGAATCTACAAAGGTATTGATTTCTCAACTCACTTTGTTTTGAGTTGAGTCTTGGTTCACCTATCTACTAGGCTTTGAAGTTCATGGGTTAAGTTTTGTTTTTGAGTGCATATAAACATGATTCCGCCTTTTAATTGTTAATTGCATGTTGTTGATGTTGCTCAAATGAACTTGTTTTTCACAAATCTTCCTTCAAAGTGGGCCTAAACGTTCATACAATTCAAGTTTGAGTTGTTGGAATGTTTAGGTGTTTCTTTTCCTTTGAATTCAATGTTTAAATTCAATTCTCTTTGTTTTGTACGTATGAGGAACTAAACCCCCCCTTGGCTAGGGGGGGATTCGAAATATATGTTTATGCTTGCAATATGATTTGATTACTTCTAATTGCGTTTCATAAGTTGTGAATTCAATTTGTTTAACTGTTTGATTGATAACTTATTTATGTATGTTTATTGAGAGTGTACGCTTAATTTTCATGCATGAATATGACGCTAGAATATAAGTGAGTTTCACCTAATAGTTATGAACTTATATTCACAAGTAGTGGAGGTTGCTTATAAACAATCGCGTTAAATGAATTATTGGCATAAGTTTCATGCAATCATAGTAACGAATGCCTCGTCAACACTTATAATTTTCATAGAGTGTAATGATTCTTGCTTGTATCTCTATTATGCAATCATGTAGGGGACTTGTGGGGAATGTTTTGGGGTTTCGTATGCAATTATCCAATTCAATAACGTTAGGAAGATTTGAAGGTTAATTAGTGCATCACGGTTAACTTGGGGTGTTGAGAATTCATGGTTTATTGAAATGCAATTGGAAATCTTTTTATTATGCAAGTGTAACATGTGTGGAGATGAACCCCTTGGCTAGCATCCATTCATTCCATTTCATCAATTTCATATTTACATTCTGTTTTAATTGCAATTTGTTCATTTAGTTTAATTTCGTCAAACCCTAAATCCCCCTTTACTTTATTGTCAAATTAGTTAGAAATCAATTTAGTTTGTGTTTTTAAGAGTCTTGAGTCAAGTTACAACTTAATTTCGTCCAAATTTGGGTTTGTGCTCAAAACTGCCCAGAAAGTGGTCTTTAGGCAGATTTGAGTGTGTTTGTGCTATTTTGAGTCTTTTGATTTGTTTTAGTGTTTTAAAGTTTAGTTTTGCATTCTTTGAGTCTAGTATAGTGTTTTATATTGTGTTTTTACGTTTTTGAGTGAAATCCAAGTGATTAACAATCCCTCCTAATCCCCGGTCCTGAACGATCCCTACTTACATGCTTACTACAATTGTCAAAAAGAGGGTTTAATTTGTGTGCGTATAATTCTCGCATCAAATTTTGGCGCCATTGCCGGGGATTAGCAACTTTGCTAATCTCTTGGATTGTTTTATTTTCGTTTGTGTGTATATATTTTTAGTTTTATTTTGTTGATTTTAGAAGCAAGACATGGCACTTGATAGTGCTTCTCTTTTGTCACAGCTTATGGAAGAGTACCAAATGCAAAGAGTTGGTACATTTGATCATAATCAATCAAGGAATGACGTGTTTTCCAATACTTACAATTCAGATTGGAGTGATCATTCAAACTCTATGTGGTGGGAACCTCAACATATTCAACAAGAAGGATATTGGCAGCCCTATGAGGAGTTCTATTCAACGTCTATACATCCACCACAACCTCATATACAATATGCCCAACCAAACTCAGGTGTGTCAATAGATTATAATCAAGCTCTTGATGAATTAATTTCTTTGGTGCAGGGCTCACAAAACCAAGTCGAGGAGGCTCAACAAGGAGAATATTGGCAACCATATGAGGAGTTCTATACAACACCTATGCAGCCACCACAACCTGCCCAAACAAATTCAAGTAAGTCTTTGTATAATGATACGGTTAGTGAGTTACTCACCAATTTGTCTCAGGGGCAAGAAGATCAAAACAAAGCAAGGCAAAATCAAGACAAAAGGTTGGACAACTTGGAGGAGCAAATTGGGCAGATTGTGGAGTTCATGAAACAAATTCAAGAGCAAAGTGAACTCTCCAACTCAACTATTGAAAACTCGAAGGAAGATTTTGAAATCCATAATGCTATCACTTTGGGAAGTGCTATGGAGGTTGGAGCTGACCTAAAAATGTCCAAACATAGCCTAGAAGTGGATGATGAGCTGCTAATTGAGGAGGAGGAAGAAGACATGCACACGGCAAGGGTAGAACAACCCTTGCCGCAGCCCCCTAAGCCCTCTAAACCACCCACCACAAGTAAGGACGTCCCAATTCCATGTTATTCTGATGTTATTCCACCCAATGTCCCTTTTCCTAGTAGGTTTTTGATTCCCAACCAAGAAGAGAGTAAAAAGGACATCGTGGAAGCCTTCCCAAAGGTGCAAAATGCTATTCCAATTCTTGGTGCAACACAGCAAGTTTTAGATGGTGTTGAATTCTTCAAAGGACTTTGTACACCAAGAAGAATGATTCAAGAGAAGGTACTGGCTGGAGAAGATGTAGAAAGCATCAAAGAGGACATATTTGAAACCACAAAACCCAAAGAAGTTGAATTTGATGACATTGGACAAGTCATAACCATCACATGCAATCTGGCCAAGTCCAATATCCCTGAAACTTTCAAGGGAGTGGTGTTTGTCATTGAGTTCTTGTCGGAGCACACAGGTAAGCCACCTCCCCGAATTTCAATTTTCTTTTATACTAATATGTTGTTAATGATCCAGGCACCCACTCTAGAATTTAAACCATTACCGGATCATCTCAAGTATCACCCCCTATTCAAAGATCAATTCCATGTCGTGGGTCCTATGTGAGAAAAGAAGTTCTTCGTCCGGCTGCAAGACGTAAAAGAAAGCGCTACTTGGGAGGCAACCCAATGCACTGAATAAAACAAAGCTTGTTCATTAATTTTCGAGAAATTACAAACAAAGAAAGAGAAAGATGGAGCCTTCACAAGGGTTGTGTACGTGAGGCCCCACTACGTGGCAACACTCTAGGAGCAGGAGGCATAGGAGCAGGAGGCACCGAAGATAGATCATTCAAGGCCCCAATCCTTGGTGGAACGCTAGATGATGCAGGAAAGAGGTGCCTCTGGAAGAAAGCCACAAGCCTTTGACGGTCATTTTGAATTCGACCTTCAGATTCTTGCAGCTCATCAAGCTTCCTCTTCATGCCTGTCGAGTAATTATTTGCAAGCACGTGCAAACTTCTATTCTCGTGCTTAAGATGTTTGATCTCTTGCTTGAGACTTTCCACCTCTGCCATCAATGATTCAACCTGACAGGAGCGAGCAAGTAGGCGTTGGCCCATGTTGGACACAGAGCCCGCGCACTGAACACTGAGAGCCAGGGACTCTTGAACGGCCAACTCATCGGACCGTCCTGAAAGCAGCTGACTATCTTTGGGGGTGAGGAGGTTCCGAGCTACTATCGTAGCTGTTGTTGCATCCGTCATCACAGAGTCTTCACCTGTAAGAGGGCCATGAGAAGATAAGAAAGACGGGCACCATACCTTACCCTGACGAGGCGCGACCGGATCACTGCTTAGACTCAAATCTAAGCAAATGTTCGATGGGTTAGATGAGCTAGCCATTGTTCAAGAAGTTAAAAGAGAAGGGTTGGATGGAGTAAAATCTCGACGAGCCGGAGACGATTTTTGGGCAATCTTCAAAGTGTGCATGATAGAGGTGATCGATCACCTCTATTAAAGGAGAGGCGACACAATCACCAATTCAGAAATGAAGAGACACCACTCTTCAAAGCTGGATTTTCCGGCGTAAAGATCGCCAGCTCTTCAGACGCAATCCCGGCTTTTCAGATAAAGCGTGTAACTTTGTCAAAAGCTCCCGGCTTTTCAGAAGACGCGTGGAGGCCGAGAAAGCAGCTGCACACTTTTGATTTGTTTTAGTGTTTAAAGGTTTAGTTTTGGATTCTTTGAGTCTAGTATAGTGTTTTATATTGTGTTTTTACGTTTTTGAGTGAAATCCAAGTGATTAACAATCCCTCCTAATCCCCGGTCCTGAACGATCCCTACTTACATACTTACTACAATTGTCAAAAAGAGGGTTTAATTTGTGTGCGTATAATTCTCGCATCAGAACTTAAGATAATAAACACATATAATGCACTACTAGGACCATAAGAATGAGTACCCAGAAGATTGAAGAGCTTACTGGGTGTCAAATGTACATAGTTTTTATTTTTATTTTTTTATTGAAAGTGCATTTGGACTGTTTTTGGCATTAATAAAACCAACGACCGTGTGTTCGTCACCCATTAGAACTTAAGAAAAAAAACACATATAATGCTCTACTAGGACCATAAGAATGAGTACTCAAAAGATCAAAAACTTGTTACGTGTCAAAAGTACACCCTCTTTTTTGTTTGGAGTAAATTTGTACTGTTTCAGCACTAATAAAAACTAACGAGCTTGCGTTTGACACCCATTGTAAATTAAGCAAAGAAAGACATATAATGTGCCTCTAGGAGCATAAGAATAAGTACTCAAAAGATTAAATGCCAAATTGGGTGACAAAAGTACACAGTTTTTTTACTTAGAGTGCATTTACATTGTTGGAAGAATGCGTTTGACACCCATTGGAAATAAAGAAAATAAACACATATAATGTGTAACTAGGAAAATAAGAATGAGTACTGAAAAGATTAAAAGATTATTGGGTGTCAAAAGTACACAGTGCACATTTGGACTGTTTTCAACATTAATAAAAATAAATGACCGTGTGTTTCACACCCATTGGAACCAAAGAAAATAAACACATATAATGTGCTAATAGGACCATAAGAATAAGTACTCAACAGATCAAAAGCTTATTGGGTGTCAAAAGTGCACAGTTATGGTATTTGGAGTACATTTGGACTTTTTTGGCATTAATAAAAGAAATGATCGTGCGTTTTACAACTATTAGAACTAAAGAAAACAAACACATATAATGCACTAGTAGAACCATAATAATAAGTACTCAAAAGATCAAAAGCTTATTGGGTGTCGGGAGTGCACATTTTTTTAATTTGGAATGGAATTGTATTGTTTTCAGCTTTAATAAAAATAAATGGAGATGAGTTTCACACTCATTATAACTTAAGCAAATAAAAACATATAATGTGCTACTAGCATGATTAACTACTCAATAGATAAAAAGATAATTATGTGTCAAAACTGCACAATTTTTCTATTTGGAGTGTTTTTGGCCTGTATTCGGAAGTAATAAAAACAAACAACCGTGTGTTTGACACCCATTGGAACTTTAGCAAATAAACACAAATAATGCACTACAAGGACCATACTGATGAGTGCTCAAAACATCAAAAGCTTATTGGGTGTCAAAAATGCACAGTTTTGATATTTGGAATGCATTTGGAATGTCAAAAGTGTAATAATTAGTATTCAAAGTATTGAAAGCTTATTGGATGTCAAAAGTGTACTTTCTTTGTTTATTTGAAGTACAATCGGACTGTTTTCAACATTAATGAAAACAAACGAGCTTGCATTGGACACCCATTTAAACTTAAGAAAATAAGCACGTATAATGTCTTACTAGAACCATAAGAATGAGTACTCAAAAGATGAAAAACTTTTTGGGTGTAAAATATACATAGTTTTTTTCTATTTGGAGTGCATTTGGACTACTTTTGGCATCAATTAAAAAAAACGACCGTGCGTGTTAACATCCATTGGAATTTAAGTAAATAAAGACATATAATGTGCTACTAGGACCATAATTAAGAATAAACACTCAAAAAATAAAAAGATTATTAAGTATCAAAAGAACAGATTTCTGATATTTGGAGTCCATATACATTGTTTTCAACTTTAATAAAAACAAACGACCGTGCTTTTAACTCTCATTGGAACTAAAGAAAATAAACACATATAATGCGCTACTAGGACCATAATAATGAGTACTCAAAAGATTAATTATTGGGTGTCAAAATAGGGTATCTTATAGCTTCAGAAATATTGAAATCAATGATATCGCCATCAAATTCCATTGTCTACGTCCCCTTGAACACATCGCTCTTGGTTTGGGCTATTTTCACGAAAGGTCATCCAAGCAAGATGGGCAATGGTATAGAATGGGCCAAATCCTCCATCTCAAGTACATAAAAATTTGTTGGAAATATCAAGTGGTTAACCTGCACCAAAACATCTTCCAAAACTCCTTTCGGATATGCATTAGAACGATCGGCTAATTGAATTATAACACCATCATTTAAGCTCTCCGAAGTTCATAGATGCATAAATAGAGTATGGCATGACATTAATGGAAGCACCTAAATCTAACATGTCATGTTCAAACTTGGTATTTCCAATAACACAAGGGATTATGAAACTACCTGAATCTTTGCATTTAGGTGGCAGTTTTCGTTGCAAAATTGCCGAAACATTCTCACTTACCCTTACCACTTCTTTGTTCGAAATCCTCCTCCTTGTTGTACAAAGCTCTTTCAAGAATTTAGCATACCTTGGAACTTGCTTTATTGCATCAAGAGGTGGGATTTTGACTTGTACCTTCCTGAAAGTCTCTAAGATGTCTGTTTCATTCTCTTCTTTCTTAGATTGCATAAACCTGTGAGGGAAAGGCACATGTGGTGGAATAGGGTTAGAATGAGTTGAATTTGGAACAACCTTACCCAAGTTGGGTGGTGTGGACGGTTTAGAGGGCTACGGCAAGGGTTGTTCTTCCCTTACCATGGCTTTGTCCTTTTCTTCTTCTTCAGGCAGTAGTAGTTCGTCCTCTTTTCGGCTTTGTTTGGACATTTTTGGATTGGTTCCAACCTTTTTTCCACTTGTCAAGATAATAGCCTTAGCCGTTTCAAAACCTCCCTTTGGATTGACGATGGTTGAACTAGGTAGTTTGCCTTTTTCTCAAAACTGTCCCATAAATTTCGCCATCTACCCAATTTGTTTCGTCACTTTGCCCACCTCTTTGGCTTGATTTTGCAAAACCTGAGTCAAAGAAGTTAGTACTTGAAGAATTTTATCATTATCTAATGACAAACCTGAATTTGGTTGGGCAGATTGTGGTAAGAGTCGTGGTGGTGCGAATGGCCTTTGATAGAGTCCCGGAGGTGGCTGTCTACATCCGCCTTGTTGATAAGTTTGTTGAGGTTTGATAGGAGCATATTTATGCGAATTAGTTAGCTTGTTTTCTTGCATTTACATAGTTAGTTTCCATTTATTTTAGTATTTTAAGCTATTTTCGTGTGTTTGTAGGTCCAATTGACTAAAGTGGCAAGAAAGTGCAATTTGGAGCAGTTTTGGGCTTGGAATGGATAGCATATGCATGGGGCAAGGTGGATGGACAAATTTGAAGTTCAAGAAGGGCTAGGTATGTGCTTAACATCTGGAAGAATTAAATCAAAGACTTGGAAGATAAGGAATCAGCTATAAAGAAGGAAATTATCCAAATAACCTTATCTTATCCAAACCTTATCCAACCTTATCTTATCTTATCCTATCCTAATCTTTTGCTACCTTAATTCTAGCTGCAAATAGGACTCCATTTCACCTTAAATCACCTAAATATCAAGTTCCAGAAGCCCTATTTTCGTGCCCTAAGTTTATGCCACATGTAACCCTTCTAGAAGTTCTAGAATCTGCCACAAGGACCATTCTTATCCTCCTTGGAATCTGATTGAAAGTGTCCTTATTCTTTGGTGATTTGGAGTCCTAATTCCTCTCCTTTTCAGCCCAATTTCATGCCTTCCCTTCACCCTATAAATAAATGATGCCGCAACACTCATAAATCACCACCCTCTACCACAATTTCACACCACACCATCCACTACACCTGGAGCTGTGCTTGCCATTCAAAACGTTGGATTGTTGGAGCGTTTCTAGGTGTATTCTATTATTTGTTTTCAATGTTTAAATTTAATTATCTTTGTTTTGCGAACATGAGGAACTAAATTCGTTTTAGTTAGAGGTGAATTCAAAGCCATGAACATATATGTGATATGAATTGATTTCATCCAATTATTGTTTCATAAATCGTGAATGCAATTTGCTTAATTGCTTGATTGATAACTTATTCTTGTATGTTGATTAAGGAGGCCTACTTAGTTTGCATGTATGAATTTGATGCTAGAATATAAGGGAGTTTCACATAATAGTTATTCACTTATATTCATAAGTAGTGGGAGTCACTAGTCATGATTGTGTTAAGTGAATCCTTGGCAGAAGTCTCATGCGTTTCATTGTTACAAATGCCTTGTCAATGCTTATGATTTTCATAAAGCTTAATGATCTTTGATTGTATCTCTATTATGCTATTCATATAGGGAACTTGAGAAAGATAATTTGGTTGTAATGCGTATTCATTCAATTCAATGAAATAAGGAAAATCTGATGGTTGGTTGTGTGATGCAATTAACTTGGGTCATTGTCATTCATGGTTTAAAGGAATAATAACTAAAATTGATTTGTATGCATATGTGTCATGTGTGGAGATGAACCCTTTAGCTAGCCATTTACCCATATTTCACCCAATTTCGTCCAAATTGTTTAGAGTCTTTACAATATGCTTGTTTTTACCTTAATTTCATCCAAAATCTAATCCACCTTTACTTGGTTGTGTCTTTTAGTTAGAATTTGTCCAAATTTATGTTTTTAAGTGTTTTGAGTCAAAGTTAAGTTAGAATTTGAGTGTTAGAATATATCATATCAACTTCATATTTAGATGCTCTCTCCAGCCCGGGTTGTAGGTGTTGGAAAACGGGTCATACCTTGGTTGATTTTGGCTTTGATAACCCAAGGCATTGACATTTTCCCATCCTCCATTCTCTATTAATTGAGGACATTGATCAGTGGGGTGTCCTTGCATAGAGCGCATGCTACAAGTGACTGCACTTTGCACTTTGGATCCTTCAACAACCAGCAAAATAAGAGTAGAGAGATTAGCCATTTGAGATTGAAGTTCCGAAATAGCACTTACCTCATTACCTTGGCTTGGCTGTGTATGGTCCCTTCCTCCAACTCCTTCATATTGTTGTGTATTCAAGGCTCAGTTCACTATTAAGATCTTCGCTGCAACTGGTGTTTTGTCAACCAAGGCACCTCCCGCTGAAGCGTCAAACATTTGTCTCTCAAGTGGAAGTAGTCCTTCATAGAAATATTGAATTAAAAGCTCTTCCTTCATTTGATGTTGTGGGCAGGATGCAACTAACGTCTTAAAATGCTCATAGTACACTGGAAAGGATTCTCCCAGGCCTTGTTGAATTCCACTAATTTTCTTCCCCAAAAGAATGACTCTTGAAGTTGGGAAGGATTTCTCTAAGAATGCTTTCTTCATGCTTTCCCAAGAAGTAACGGTTCCAGGTGTTAATTCATAGAGCCAATCTTTAGCCTTGTCCATAAGAGAGAATGGAAAGGCTTTCATCTTCAAAATATTCCCATCCACATTGATTGGTGTCATGCTTGAGCACACCACTTCAAATTCCTTAAGATGCTTGTTCGGATCTTCCATGGACAATGATAGGAGCATATTTAGGCGACTTAGTTAGCTTGTTTTCTTATATTTATGTTGTTAGTTCATAGTTATTTTAGTATTTTAAGCTATTTTCGTGTGTTTATAGGTTCATATGGCTAAGGTGGCAAGAAGGTGCATTTTGGAGCCTTTTGGAGCAAAATTGGACTTGGAATGGATAGCATATGCTTGGAGCAAAAGGAATGGACGAAATTGAAGACCTAAAGATGTTAGAATTCCTAATCAAAGTAGGATTCCTAATCAAAGAAGGATTCCTAATCAAAGAAGGATTCCTAGTCAAAGAAGGTTTCCTACTTGAAGTAGGAAAGTTAAGCCAAGGTTTCGTATTTTGGTTTAACCTTTCCTAATCCTAAAAGCCCTTAGGTTCCAGCAACATTGAGGACTCTTATGCATTTTAGGACACAAACTAAACCTACCTTGCATCCTTATTTCCCTTGCCGTGCCTTCCATAAACCTGCCTTTCTTTGCCGTGCAAGGGAATGCCTATTCCCTATATTGTGTCACAAGATCACATTCCTCTTTCACCTTAGTTAATGCCGCACCTTGCCTTCCTATTCTATCCTAAATCCTTGCTTAATTTCAGCCTTAACTCACATTCCCTTTCCTATTCTTTTCTTGCCGCAAGTCACATTCATATTACCTTAATTTCTGATTTTACTTACTTATTTTGAGGAGATTCTGACCTTTAAGGCTCTTGGACAAAATAGCTAAGTTTAATTGGCCTTCCATAAGCCTTTGCCGCACCCATATAGAAGATTATTGATTCATATTCACGGATTCACACAATCTACCATCCTTCATCCTGACCACCACTCTTTGCTGCAGCTATTCATCCATTCTCTACCACTCCCATACTTTCATACCTTCAATAATACATCCATACACCACCCCTCAACCTTGCCGCACCCCCTACCAACCTAAGGGCTAGTTTGGTATTGCTATGCTTTGAAAAAAAGCTACTTCTGCTGTGCTGTAAGAATAAGCAGCTGTGAAATAAAGCAGCAGAGTGTTTGGTAAACTTTTTTGTAAAAGTGCTTTTGAAAAAAAAAAAAAAGCAGTATTATAGTGTTTGGTAAACTTTTATGTAAAACAGATGTGAAAAAAAGGCGGTTTTTCAAAGCTGGGTTTTGCAGCTTCTTGTTTTTGGCTTTTTTTCATCCAAAACTGTGAAAAAAAGCTGAAGCTGAGTGTTTACCAAACATAAAAACAGCTCCCAGCTTTTTATGATAGCAGCTTTTTTCAGAATCACCTCAGTACCAAACCAGGTCTAAATCCATTCTTAACCCAGAAATACATCCAAAATCACCCAAAAACTCTTGTACCGCAACATAGCAAGGAAGAAGAGGAGAAGAAGAAGCCTTGGACGTTTTTGCCTTCAAGTTGGAGTGTTGGAACGTTTTTAGGTGTAATCTATCTTTTGTTTTCAATGTTTAATTCGAGTTTTCTTTGTTTTGTTGTGAACATGAGAGGCTAAACTCGTTTTAGCTAGGGGAGACTTTGAAACTATGATTATGTTTATAATGTGAATTGATTAATTCCAGTTGTGATTTCATAAATTGTGAATGCAATTTACTTAACCGTTCGATGGATAACTTATTCTTGTATGTTGATTAGGGAGGCCTACTTAATTTGCATGCTTGAATTTGGTGCTAGAATATAAGGAAGTTTCACTTAATCGTTACAAACTTATATTCACAAGTAGTTAAGGTTGTTTTCACAATCATGTTAAGTAAATTCCTAGCATGAATATCATGAGGTCATAGTTACAAGTGCTTTGTCAATACTTATGATTTTCATAGAACGTAATGATCTTTGATTGTATCTCTATTATGATGTCATGTAGGGAACTTTTGAAGAATGCTTTGGGTTGTCGTATGATGTCATCCAATCCAATAACTAAAGGAGAATTTGAGGGTTAATTAGTGATGTCACGGTTAATCTGGGGTGTTGAGCTTCATGGTTTATTGAAAAAGCAACTGGAAATCAATTTGTATGCAAGTGTGTCATGTGTGGAGAAGGACCCTCTAGCTAGTTAATCATCCATAGTTTTTCCCAAATTCGTCCAAATCTTACTTAAGTCTTTTAGTTACTTGTTTTTGTTTTAAATTCATCAAAAACCCAATCCCATTTACTTTGTTGAGTCAAATTTGTCCTATTGTGTGTTTTTAAGTGTTTTGAGTCAAAATCAATTCTATTTTCGTCCAAATTAAGTCCTAGAGTCTAGTTAGAGTCTATTTGATTGTTTTGTGTTGTTTTTAGTCTTTTGAGTTTATTTTGAGTCATATAAGTTTAGTTAAGAGTCTTTGAGTTTGTTTAAGTGTTTTTAAGCATATTTTTGTATCTTTGAGTCAGTTTTCATTAGATTAGCAATCCCTCCTAATCCCCAACCTAGAACGATCCCTACTTATATCTTTACTACAATTGTCAAAAAGAGGGTTTAATTTGATTGCTATTGTTTATCACATCAGACAACACATGGAATTTGGGAATGTGATGCAACAAACTAGACTTCAATTCAAACTTCGATTGTCCACAGCCATGTCTTGTTCCTCTTCCTCTTCTTCTTCAAACTCAGATTCAGAGCTAGAACTAGGTGGATTGGGTCTTGGTTGCTTCCTCTTCCTTTTCAAAGTTCGTTCAAAATCATCGTCAAACTCCAATATATGTGCATGAATAGGTTGAGAACGTCGAGACATGATAGGAGCATATTTATGCTACTTAGTTATGTTGTTTCCTTGCATTTAGTTAGCTAATTACTACTTATTATAGTGTTTTAAGCCATTTTCGTATGTTTGTAGGTCTAAATGACAAAGTTGGCAAGAAAAGGCAATTTTGAGCCTTTTAGAGCAGTTTTGGGCATGGAATGGATAGCTTGCATATGGAGCATGGTGGATGGACGAATTTGGAGTCAAAAGAGGCTAGGAACATGCTACAAATATGCAGAAACAAGTTTAAGACAAAGAAGATAAGGAAAGAGCAAGAAACATGGAACATTAACCAAACAACCTTATGTTATCCTTCTCCTACATTGGTGCCGCACCCTTTATCCCTTCTAGAAGTCCTAATTTCTGCTACAAAACACTTGTTTCTAGAACCCCTAGAAAGGTGGCGCCTCTCCTTTTTCTAGAAGCCCTAAAATCTGCAATCCTTTTCTCCTAGGATTGTGCAATCCTTCTCCCTTCAGATTTTGGTGCACCCTAGTCCTTCTCCCACCTGATTTCTACCAAACCCTAGACCTAATTCTGATTTCCTAGGGTTTGTAGTGCACTATATATATATTTTTAACTTGTGCCGCACCCCCCCTCTACATACACATCCATTCATCCTTCCATTCATTGATTCAACAACACCACACACCATATACTTAGAAATACATCTTTGCCGCAGCCCTTGGGAGAAGAAGGACTTTGCTGTGGCTTCCATTGGAGAAGGAGATCTTGTGCTGCAAGCCATCTGCATCCATTGGAGACATTCAGAGTTCTTTCTTCCTTCGTTTCGTTTCCATGTTTATTTTAATTTGCTTTTCAATTGTTATGAACATGTGTAACTAAGTTTTTCTTAGTTAGAGGTGAATTCAAAGCCATGGACATATGTTTTATATGAATTGATTTCCTCCAATTATTGTTTCTTGAATTGTAAATGAAATAAACTTGACTGATTTATTGAGAACTTGTTCATGTGTGTTGATTAAGGATGCATACTTAGTCTACATGCATGAATTTGATGCTAGAGTATAAGGGAATTTCACCTAATCATTATGAACTTATATTCACAAGCAGTAAAAGTCACTAGTCATAATTGTGTTAAGTAAATTCTAGGCAAGAGTATCATGCAGTGCATAGTTATGAATGCCTTGTCAATGCTTATGATTTTCATAAAGCTTAATGACTTTTGATATGTATCTCTATCATGCGTTTCATGTAGAAAACTTGAGAAAGATAATTTGGTTGTGCTGCGTATTCCATCCAATTCAATGAAACTAGGAAAATTTGAAAGTTAATTTGTGCTTCTCACTATTAATTTGGGGCATTGTCATTCATGTTTAAAGGGATAATAACTAGAAATCAATTTGTGTTTCATATGTGCATGTGTGGAGAAGGATTCTCTAACTAGCCTTTACCCATTTAATTCAACCAATTTAGTGTCTAATCTGTTTAGTTTTGCAATCTGCCTAGTTTAGTTAATTTCGTCAAAATCAATCCCCTTTAATATTTAGTGTTTTAACTTAGTTAGAATCTGTTTAAGTTTAGTTCTATTAGTGTTTTGAGTCAAGTAAAGGTAAAATTCATCCAAATAACCTATTAGTTCTTATTTGTGTTAATTTTGTTTCAATTCGTCAGAATCTGCCATATTGAGTCTTTTGAGTCTTTTTAGTTCAATTTTCGTCCAAATCACTTTCTAGGACCTGTTTTGAGTCAATACAACTTAGTTTGTGTGTTTTGAGTTTATTTAGCTTGTTTTGAGTCATTAGAGTCTAGTTTTCTGTTTTTAAGCCTAGTTTTATGTTTTTTGAGTCTGTTTTGAGTAGATTAGCATCCCTAGTTAATCCCCGGTCTAGAACGATCCCTACTTGCATATATACTACAGTTGTCAACATTAAGGTTTAATTTGTGTGTCAAGTTAATTTTCACATCAAATTTTGGCGTCGTTGCCGGGGATCAGCAAAATTGCTAATCTTCCCCTAGTAGTGCAGTGTGTGCTTCTTTTGTTTATGTTTTGTTTTGTTTTGTTTTCTGATTTTATTTTGTTTTGTTTGCTTTGTTTTCGGTACTAGTTGATGACTCATAGTTCTCAACCTGTCCAGAACCTAGTCCATCTAGTTCTGAGGCCGAATCTGAAGAAGAAGAAGTGGAAGAAGAAGAACAAGCCATGGCTACAGATAATCGAACAATCAAGGAACTTTCAGCCTCGGGGTTAGACAATGTCATGCCTTTATGCATTCAATACCCTAGGGCGGCTCAAGGCAAGACCGATCAGTTCGAATTGAAGTCAAGCTTGCTCCATCAATTTCCCAAATACCATGGGTTGTCCATGGAAGATCCAAACAAGCATCTTAAGGAGTTTGAAGTGGTATGTTCGAGCATGACACCCATCAATGTCGATGGGAACATTTTGAAGATGAAAGCCTTTCCATTCTCTCTTTTGGAAAAGGCTAAAGATTGGCTATACGAATTGGCACCCGAAACTGTCACTTCTTGGGAAAGCATGAAGAGAGCATTCTTAGAGAAGTTTTTCCCAACTTCGAGAATCATTCTCTTGAGGAAGAGAATTAGTGGCATTCAAAAAAACCAAGGGAAGTCTTTTCCATCGTACTATGAGCGTTTCAAGACTCTAGTTGCATCATGCCCTCAACATCAAATGAAGGAAGAGCTTTTAATTCAATATTTCTACGAGGGACTCCTTCTAATTGAGAGACAAATGCTAGATGCCTCAGCAGGGGGTGCTTTGGTTGACAAAACACTGGTTGTTGCCAAGGTCTTAATTGCAAATCGAGCCTTGAATGCACAACAATATGAGGGAGTTGGACAAAGAGACCCCCCACGACAACACCAAGTGAATGAGGTAAGTGCAATTTTTGAAATTCAATCTTAATTGGCTAATCTCACTGTTCTTGTGTCACAGGTTGTCGATGGATCCAAAATGCAAGGTGCGGCAATATGTGGAGTGTGCTCTACGCAAGGGTATCTCAATAATCAATGTCCTCAATTGATAGAGAATGGAGGATGGGAAAGCGCCAATGCCATAGGTTATCAAGGCCAAAATCAGCAAAGGAATGACCCGTACTCAAATACATACAATTCGGGTTGGAGAGATCATCCAAACTTCAAGTGGAGGGAGCCTCAACAATTTCAGCAACAAGGAGGATATAGACAGCCACCTCCGGGACTCTACCAAAGGCCATTCGAATTATCACAACTTCCACCACAATCTACCCAACCAAATTCAGGTTCGTCTTTGGACAATGATAAAATGCTTCAAATACTAACTTCTTTGACTTAGGGATTACAAAATCAAGCCAAAGAGATGGGCGAAGTGAAGAAGCAAATTGGGCAGATGGCGGAGTTCATGGGGTAGTTTCGAGAAGAAGGCAAATTACCTAGCTCAATAATTGTCAATCCAAAAGGAGGTTTTGAAATCGCCAAGGTTATCACTTTGAGAATTGGTAAAGAAGTTGGAACCAACCCCAAACCAACCAAAGCAAGTGAAAAAGAGGATGAAAAGTTGCTACTCGAAGAAGAAGAAGTAAACAAAGCCATGGCAAGGGTAGAACAACCCTTGCCGCAGCCCCTTAGTGCACCAAAACCATCCCAAACCACCAAGGTCAGTCCAAATTCGAATTTTTCTAGTTATATTCCACTAAATGTGCCCTTTCCTAGCAGGTTTAGGCAATCAAAGAAAGAAAAGAATGAGAAAGACATTCTGGAAACCTTTAGGAAAGTTCAAGTCAATATCCCGCTCCTTGACGCAATTAAGCAAGTTCCTAAGTATGCCAAATTCTTGAAAGAGCTTTGCACAACAAGGAAGAGGATTTCGAACAAGGAAGTGGTCCAGGTAAGTGAGAATGTTTCTGCGGTGTTACAAAGGAAACTACCACCTAAATGCAAAGATCCGGGTAGTTTTACAATTCCTTGTGTTATTGGCAATACTAAGTTTGAACATGCTATGTTAGATTTAGGAGCTTCAATTAATGTCATGCCTAACTCAATTTATGCATCTATGAACTTAGGAGAGCAAAAAAACAATGGTGTGATTATTCAATTGGCCAATTGTTCTAATGCATATCCAAAAGGAGTTTTGGAAGATGTTTTGGTGCAGGTTAACAATTTGATCTTTCCAGCGGACTTTTATGTGCTTGACATGGAAGATTCAGCCCATTCTACACCATTGTCGATCCTCCTTGGGAGGCCTTTCATAAAAATAGCCCATACCAAGATCGATGTGTTTAAGGGGACATTAACAATGGAAGTTGATGGGGAAGTTATTGATTTCAATCTTTCTGAAACTATAAAATATCCTAAAGATGATCATTCTTGTTTTTCTATTGATATATTTGATTCATTGGCGCAGGACTATCTTGACTCCTTGGAGAGGGATCCCCTTGAAACGACCATTACAAAAGGAATGGGACTAAAAAACCAGGGGGCACGAAAGGACCACACCCACGGCATGCATGAAGAAATCCTTGCCGTGCCTATATGTGAAGATAAGGCCAAGATGGTTGCTGCCCTTGGGTCCTTGCCACAACACCTTGGCAAGCCTCAAAACCCAATTCCAATTCTTGTTTCTACTAACAAGTTGTTACCTTCGGTGATTCATGCACCCATTCTTGAGCTTAAATCATTGCTGGATCATTTGAAGTACGTCTATTTAGGAGAAAAAGAGACGTTGCCCATCATTGTTTCTTCATCCCTCATGGCAATGGAGGAGGAGAAATTGATTCGTGTGTTGAAAGAGCACAAAACAGCCATATGATGGACCTTTGCCGACATTAAGGGTGTTAGTCCTACAACTTACATGCATCGCATACTTCTAGAGGAGGGGGCTAAACCAACTCAAGAGGCTTAATGCCCGCTCAACCCTCTAATAATGGAAGTTGTGAAAAAAGAGATTATCAAGCTTCTTGATTGTGGAGTGATTTATCCTATCTCAGATAGCTGTTGGGTCTCACTGGTTCAAGTTGTTCCAAAGAAATTTGGAATCACGGTGGTGAAGAATGCAGAGAATGAACTTGTGCCCACTCGTATCCAAACAGGTTGGAGAGTGTGCATCGACTATAGGAAGCTCAACGCCACCACAAGGAAAGATCACTTCCCTTTGTCGTTCATTGATCAAATGCTTGAAAGGTTAGCCGATCATTCGTTTTATTGTTTTCTTGATCGATATTTGGGATATAATCAAATTGTTGTAGCTCCAGATGATCAAGAAAAGACTACTTTTACTTGCCCATTTGGAACTTTTGGTTATCGTCGAATGCCATTTGGTTTATGTAATGCACGAGTCACCTTTCAAAGATGCATGATGCGAACATTATACGCACACAAATTAAACCCTCTTTTTGTCAATTGTAGTAAGTATGTAAGTAGGGATCGTTCTGGACCGGGGATTAGGAGGGCTTGCTAAAACCTCTAAACTGACTCAAAAACATAAAAACAAGGTTAAAAACGTTCACAAAGACTCAAAGGACTCAAAACAAGTTCAAAAGACTCAAAACTGCCTAAAAACACTAACTAGGCAGTTTCTGACCTTAAACCCAATTTTGGACGAATTTAAGATTATGGCTTGATTCAAAACATTTTAAAACATAAACTAAACAGATTCTAAGCACTAAAGAACAAGAAAGTAAAGGGGGGTTTTGATTTGACGAAAATTGAAATAACAAAACAAGTTAATAAACTAGGCAGAATTGTAAAACGAATTCCTTGAAAACAAGATAATGGATGGATTAGTTAGAGGTCCATTCTCCACACAAGACACATTTGTATATGAATCGATTCTCCAATTACTTTTCATTAACTATGATGCTCAACACCCCAAGTTAACCGTGATGCACTAATTAACTCTCAAATTTTCCTTATATTATTGAATTGGATGATGCATGCGACAATTCAAATCATTCTCCAATGGTTCTCAACATGAATGCATAGAAGAGATACAATGAGAGATCATTATGCTCTATGAAAATTATAAGTGTTGACGAGGCAATTGTAACTATGAATGCATGATACTCTTGCCAAGAATTCAATTAACGCAGTTGTGACTAGCAACCATACTTGCAAGAATTGACATTCACTTGGAAGCACAAAGATGGCGTGCAAAATCAGGTTGCAGATGCCTTGATTTGGAGAAATTTTTACTTGGATAATGAGAATTCAGGTATTGGGGTTTGACTCTTTGAAGGATTTATTAAAAACTGATCCTTCTTCTTTCCAATTGTTGAAGATGTTGAGCAAGGAACTAGAACATATTATGTATTACATGATGAAAAGAAATCTTTGCAGGGAATCAACTTTGTATTTTGGAGTCTAGCTTGAGACTGAAGATCATACAAGAGTTACATAATAAGGGCCACGTTAGAAGGGGCAAGACCTTTGAGCTTGTTTCTTCTCTTATTTTGGGCCTACCATGCTCAAAAAGGTATATCGTTGAACAATGTTGAATATGTCAAGTTTCCAAGAGCATGGCAACGAGCCCTAGCTTGTACATGCAATTACCTATTCCTTCGCAACCATAGGTGAATATAAGCATGAAATTTGTTTTGAGTTTGCATCACACTCAGCGTGGTATAGACTCAATTTTTGTTGAGATTGATTGATTTTCCAAAATGGCTCACTTTATTGTCTGCAAGAAGACAATAGATGCTTCGAAAGTTGCTGAGCTATTCTTTCGTGATGTGTATCGACTTCATGGGTTTCCCAACTCAATTTTTCTGATTAGGACACCAAGTTTATAGTCATTTTTTGAGGAGCCTGTGAAAATTAGTTAACACTAAATTGAATTTCAATAGCGCCTATCATCCTCAAACAGATGGGCAAACTGAAGTTGCAAGTCGCTCCCTGGGAGATCTTTTGCATTGTTTAGTAAGTGACAATCTGAAGTTATGTATCGCGGAATTTGCCAACAACAGTTCCATTAATCGCAACACCGAAATGTGTCTTTTCTATATTGTCTATGGCTTAATTCAGTAAGCACCAGTTGATCTTGCTCATGTCCCAAACACGAAAAGAATCGGTGGTAAGGCTAAAAATTACGTTCATAATGTCAAGCAGGTCCATAGCATGACTCTCAAGGACCTTCAAGAAACAGGTCAAAAATACAAAACTCATACAAATTCTGAAATGAGAATGGTCGATTTGATGTGGGAGAATGTTTGGGTAGTTTTGATGAAGGGTCACTTTTTAGCTAGAGATTACAACAAATTTTCTGCACGGAAGATTATGCCAAAAGAAATTCTTGAAAAGATTAACCCTAATGCTTATGGTTTGAAGTTACCAAGCCATACTCATATTTTTGGGGGGCGTTTGTTTGCCCTCACTAAATGTCATTGAACTAGACTAAACTAACAATTAGTCCAATCTAGTGTTTGTTCTATACTGGGATTATGTTTAATGAAAGTAAGAGGGACTTGCACAGACAAACTCCTTCGCTAGGAGTTTTTAGCAAGACCCCCGATACCCATGGGATTGCTAAGACCTCGTCTGTTCCGTCTTCGTATGCGCCGTCCTTATCGTGCTTTTATCTCTCTCTGTTCTTTGTTCTCTTGAGCACCGACAACCACCATCACACCACAGCTCACCAACTCCAGCAAGACCACACCACCAACCCACCACCACTCTCTCCCTCACTCCTCACCCTGAACCCAGAATTTCGAACTGAGGAAGATCCCGCTCTTACCGTTGTCCGTCCAACTCTAGCCGTCCTCCGATCCACCTCCAAGGAAGATCTCACACTCGCTATCCTTGATTCAATACCACGGAGGAGTTATGTAGGTTAATTTATTTCATTTCCCATATTTTTTGTTGTTCAATTTCAAACTTGTGATGTAGCTTTAAAAAGGGCAGCAAAGCCTTAACCCGCAGCTCCAACACCGACCACCTTCTCTAGCCCCACCAGCTTGTTGATCAGGTTTGTGTTAATGGGTTTGATAAAATTATGTTAATTTGGATTAATTTTATGAACTTTTGGTCAATTACTTGGCTTGATTTGTGTTTTTTGCTTTGTTTTTGCTACTTAGTTTCCTTGTCGTCACTTTTGAAAGAGGCTATGGTTTGATTTTGTCCGTAATCCATCACCAGCGCCTTACAAGCTCCTTAAATAAATTATTTGAGTATTGTGCAATCATACTTGTTCAGGTTTGTCATGTGGAAACATTACAAATCTATGGTATCAATCTGCTTCTTGTGTTAAACTTTTGGTCTTTATTTGTTTTCCTTGTATGAATGAATCTGAAAATTCTTTTGAATGTAGCCAAGTTGGAATGTTTGGGGTTGTGATGTTGGTCTCCATATGTGGAGGAAATTGATGTGTTTTGGCACTGGGTCTTCAATGGTCAAGTATTGTGGGATCAATTTTGTGGAGTAACTCAGACCGTGAAGATTTTTATTTGAAAAGAAAATTGATGAATTGCAGCACTGCTGTTTCACATTCTTTTTGTTACTAGGAAAGCTATGTATTGTAGTTGATATGGTTCTGATAGCATGCCAAGCTTTCTTTGGATATGGGACATGTCACATACGCCATCTTGAACTCGCTGCTATCTTGGTGTAGAAATATCTTATTCGTGCAGCAGTTTGGGATCCTACGTGCACTCGTCCTGTTGTTTGCACAAGAAGTTCTCGTTTGTACATGTGGACTCCTGGTGTTGCCTACAGTGTGAGTATCCCGCCCTAACCACAATTTAGCATACTTGATCTAAAATGGAATTGAGTTGGAAGCTGTCTCCTCCTAAAAGATAAAGAGTCGTTTTGTTGCACTTCTGTTGCAGTTCTTGAATCGAGTAAATATAGCTCAAGTGATTGAGGCAGTTGGCTATTTTCCAGAGTTTATTGTAAAAAATTGTAGAATGTACAATTAAGCAGTTTACCTTGCTTTGCTGTGTACTGTGTTAATGTAGTATTGGGATCTTTCATTTCTTCTAGTTGGAACATCCAACAGTTTGATTAAATTGGTGACCTTTCCTTCTCTCATTTGTTTTTCCCTTCATTGGATTAGCACTAGTGCACATGGAATTGACTAGCTGACTTGCTTCGTTGTGAGGGAAGACATTTTAATTGCTTAGTTTTATATACAAATGGAATGCATAAATTGTTCATGATCTCTTTCTTTTGCATATTGTTGCTAGTTTTCTTCAAACTAGTTGAAGCAAGCCAATTTACGTGATTTACGTGCTAGGAATCCAAATGTAGCAATGATCAATGCACAGCTATCCATTTGTCATTGTGTCTCTCATCATTGTAGTCTTGGGATTGAATGCAATTGTCATGGTATGGACTGAAATTGGCTTATACAAACAAGAGCAATTCCAAGTAATTATTTCACAATTGAGTAAAAAACTGAACTTATTAGACAGATTTTTGTTCTACTCAAATACAAGTATAAACCAACACCTTTAACTTTAATCTACAACTTTAAACGAAAAGTGAATAATTAATAAAAGCATCTTGAACCTTGTCGATTGTTGGGAGAACATTTTGTTATATTGATGTTTGGAACAATGCTACTCTTGAATCATGTATGTTTCTTTCGTTGGCAAGAAAATTTGTTGTTTGTATTTTTATTGAGTCTCACTCTCATCCAATATTATTAATTTTAATAATATCCTTAATAAATAAATAAAAGCAATCAAAATAGAACAATAATTTAGTCCTAGTTTGAGCAAACATTAAACTGGTGACAGTACTGTTTTCATTATCTTGCTTCTTAGTCCGACACTACACCAAACGCTTCATTAAGCTAGTCCAGCTTAGTCTAGTCTAAGCCAGTCCAGCTTAGTCCTTGAAGCTAGTATAGTCCAAGACAGTCCGATGCAACAAACGCACCCTTGATGTATTCAATTTGAAATACCTCATTCCATTCTGAGGGAACATCAATGATACTAGAAATGTAAATTCAAGGGCGAATTTTCTCTAACCTAGAGAGTATGATGCATATCTATTGGCCAATGCATTTCTGGAGAGTTGGGATAAAAGTAATGCTCAACACCAATTAATAGCACTTAATAACAGCCAAGCATTTTTTGGTCGATCAAATTACTTTCTATATGTAATTTTCAATTTTCTGTGATTTTAATTTCGTTGTTTTTCAATTTCTGAATGTAAGTTACAAGGGCTTATAAAAACAGGATAGGATCATCTCCTGAGCACACCTATCCGAATCCTTCGGATCCTTCTTCTTTACACTCCGAGTCGGCATCCTAGCTTCTCTGGAGTTGGCGTGATGGCTTCCCCAAAGTCGGCATGGTGGCTTCCCCGACGCTAGTAACGGCAACATCATAGTCGTCTGGAACGACGAACTCCGCTCATTGTTCTGAAAAATAGGATGCGTGGAAGTTCCCCAAAAACAAGTAAAAAAAAATGAAGAAGAAGTAGGATTGAAAAAGAACAAGAGGAATTGAAGAACAAGAGGAAGCAGAAGCAAAACTGAAGAGATGAAAGAAGAAGAAGGATCTAGAGGATCCGGATGGGTTGGATCCGAAGAGGATCCTATCCCTATAAAAACCACTTCTTCTAGGAAGGTGGGGAAATTTGGACATTTTGATTAACGAAAGATCATAGTTTGACTCAATAATTTTAGCACCTTTCTTTTGTGAGATCGTTCAACTTTGTTTTCTAGCTCTCTGTGTTCATAGAATGTGTACTAGATCGGGCTTTTTTGGGAATTTCAGGTCTCTCCCTGCATCAAGATACTATTGCATTTTTTTCAACTCTTATTCTTCAGTAGATTATGATATTGCATGTACATAAATAAATACACAATTAATTCTATATAAATCTGTCAAATTATACCCACTTTAATAGTACACAGCTTCCCCCTTGTGTATACATGGAACCATAACAGGTATTGAATAATATATTTAGGATTTGAGATAGACAAATGGCTAATTTGGTATTGTTGTGCTTTTAAAAAAAAAAATTGTTTCTGCTGTATGATGAGAATAAACAATTGTAAAACAAAGTTGTTGAGTGTTTGGTAAATTTTTTTTTTTTTTTTTTATATGGGAAAGTGCTTTTAATTTTTTTAAAAAGGGCAATATTTAAGTGTTTGGTAAACTTTTATATAAGTTGCTTTAAATATGTTAAATGACTAAAAAAGATATAGTATTTAATGTAATATAATAATGGTCGAAGATAATAATGTAAGGATAAAAATTGTAATTTTGTAAAACATGTAGGGATATACTTGCAATTTGAAAAATGAGCATTGATTATTATGCTTTAAAAAATGAAAAAAAAACACTTATTTTAATAGACCCTGTTTGACACACCCCGACCAAAATCAATGCGTGCTGGCCGTACTTTGGCCGGCGCTTGGGGGCGCGTGGGTAGTCAGTCATTTTCCTGATGTATTCCCTAATGATTTACCTGGATTGCCACCAGACCATTTTAGGTGGTTTCGACTCGTGTGCAGGTATAGTTGTTGAGATGTGGATTTGAGCTCTAGATTCAGCCGTACAGGTCACGTTAGGTGACTCCGGCTAACAAATCATTTGCATTGATTGATATCACCTGATTTTCATATTTATGCTGGGATATTTGAGATGGAATATTTACGAATGTTGTTATTCTGAGTATGAGTTCGATATATATATATATATATATATATATATATATATATTCTATTTCCTGGGAAATATTACAGGTTTTACGGAGAGGGGTTAGAACTTTTGAGAAATGAAATGATTTTGAAAACCTTTGTTTTTGCCCACTCACACTTTCTGTTTTGCGCCCCTCCAGGTTTTAAGTAGAAGCGCTTTGGTGGGTCATGAGGACTTGATGGTGGTTCTGACAGAACAACACAAATGTAAGATCACCTTTGGATGCTGTATAATTAGTATTCGTCCTATTAAACTGCACTTAAGCTACTTATGCTCTGATACCAAACTGACACAACCCAACCGAAATCAAGGCGAATCAAGACGTGACGCCCAGCACGCCTTGATTTAGGTCGGGGTGTGTCACTGTTTCTGTTTTTCTATGCTTTTCCATGCTTTTTTACTTTCATTGACAACAATTTTTTATAAAAGAACCTTTTTTTGTTTTACCAAACACATTTAATGTTCCCAGTTTTTTAATAAGCTGCTTTATTTGAAAGAACCGCTTTATTTGAAAGAACCACAATCCCAAACCAACCCAAAGTAAATGGAAGGGAATCACATTTTATTAGTAAGGAAAATATGCTTCATGTACACTTCTGCACCGCACATAAAGAAAAGTTCCAAGTCAGAAGTTAGAGAGGCACGTCGGACGGGTAATCGCAGGGATGTCTTCGAATTGTGTCTCTGAGCAATTTCTCCTGCTCGTGGAGATCGGAAGAGGGAGAGTGATATACATCTGTGAAAATGTCAGCAACTGGAGGTTTATCAACTTTTTCTGCTTCTTGGATTGCATGTAATATCTGCATTGCAACAAAAACGCAAAAAGAATAATTCAGAAAACACAATTCTTATATTTGGATCTTACACCTTCCATATCTGTTCAACATGTTTTGAAGGATAGATTAGGAGATTTCAAGTTAGAGAACAGAAATTTGCACGAACATTTTCCTCATACAATAAAAAGAAAGTTCCGGCTCTTGGGAAGCAACTTAGGAATATTGTTGAAAACAATCTCTCAAAATTGATTTCCGTTATTTTAGAATCAAGTTCAACGAAAGTAGAAGTTAGGGGTTTTCTGGAAGCAGAGTTTAACGAGAAAATCAATTCCATGTCGATATTTTTCAAACCAACATATCTCATGGCAAGTTATTGCATAACAAGGTGCTCCAAAGTAAAGCATATCATTATACAACTATTAAAGATGAGTACTATGGAGTATTAGAGTGCTCACCGTTCACAGACGATGCATGTAGAATGGGACAACGTAACTTCTACTCCCAAAATTCCTTTGTCAATAAAATTTTAGGAAAAAAAAATCTATTTTTGTTTTCGAAAACATCTCTCTTAAAATTTAGCATAAAGCTAGTCATCCTAATCCTTGGTATCACTAGAAGTCATTAAACTGGGGAGAATATGACTAACAAAGACATGGAAGAAGAGTTTCTAATTTCTAATCGTTCGTCGTTATTTCCCTTCATAAAATAATAGTACGTCTTACCTGCTTCCTCGCATCGCTTCTGGCCTCTAACTCTTGCTTATCACTCCACCAACTATTGTTTTCCATCCACTTTCTAAATCGAGATATAGGGTCTCGCTCCAATTTCCACCATTCAATCTCGTCGACTGGACGATACTTCGTCGAATCATCTGAAGTGGAATGGTGTCCTACTCGATATGTTAATGCCTATCAATGGAAAAGGTCAAAACCAAACATTAAAATTTGAAGACACAATTGGCTCACAAGGCCAGGAAACCAAATAAGAATCCTTTTCATTACCTCAATTAAGATTGGTCTCTGTTCCTTGATTGCCATGTCGCGGGCAGCATGAACTGCACCATACACAGCAAGTGCATCATTACCGTCTACTCGGATGCTTCGAACTCCATAGGCCCGGCCTTTGACAACAACACCATCACCTGCCCAAAGAAGAGGAATAAATTATTACTTTGCTTCTATGCATCAGCAGACTTCAGTTGATAGAAATTGTAAAGATACAAGCAGAGAGATAGAATACTCCGAAACTGGTCTGATGTAGGTGTACTGATAGCCCATCCATTGTTCCGACAAAAGAATATAACCGGAGCATCCTTAACGGCCGCAAAATTCAAAGCAGCATGGAAATCACCCTAACATAAATTGATTAATCAGAAGGGAACAACCAACACCAATGACCTCTAAACTATAGGGACACCCCGCCACTGTTGATTGATTACACTTGATTTTGTTTTTGTCATGGCCACAGAAAGCCTTCATCATTATATTACTAGACTCTGACCGCGATTATTAAAAAAAAACATGGAGGTTATCGTAGGACTAACAAAAATATTGAAATGCTGGGCATCAATGGGATAAATGCATTTGAGGCTATAAACAGATTTTTGAATCAACAGAAACATGAGGGACTTAATAAACTTGTTCGCCGGTTTTAATTATATTCGCCAGAGGCTATTAAAAACGTTGGAGGCGTGAGCAGTTTTAGGATAAAATTCAGTGGTAGTTTACCTCACTTGTGCCGCCATCACCAACATACACGACCACACATGCATTTTTCCTGTCCATCTTTAAAGAATACGCAGCACCAACAGCATGCGGAAGTTGTGAGCTGGAAAGCAATATAAATTATTGGTGGTGTGACCTTAATCATTTTAGTGAAACAATTGAAAATGGTCAACATATCAGCCAAAAATGATTCCTGCACAAAATAATTTATATCTTACGCCACGGTTGATGCTACAGTGAAGTAATTGAGCTTGTTAGACCCATAATGGACTGGCATCTGCCTGCCTTTTCCATAATCAGATTTGTTACTGAAACACTGGTTTGCAAATTCTTGTAGAGTGAAACCGCGCCATAATAGCACTCCTGCCTCCCTGTACTGCATGCATGTCAAAGAAAACTTCTCTCAGCACCTCTCATGGTAAACCATTGAATCATCTGATAAGAAAAAGGGAATTGAAATCTTAATGATTAGGAATGTAGGTGTGGCATATTTAACTAGAAAGGATAGTAATAGTATAGAAAGTTCTCATATATATGTATATGTGGTGGAAACCTGAGGAAAGACAACGTCGTCAATGGTGAGTGCTGCCGCCGAGGCAATATTGATGGCCTCTTCACCGACTGTGGTCAAATAGAATGAAATCCTTCCTTGCCTTTGTGCTTCATAGAAAATGGTGTCCATGGTCTGAAGAGTAACCATGTTCGTATACATTTTCACAGCAACTTCCTCACTGACCTGTTTAAATTGGTAACCCATAAGTCACAAGTTACTTCCTACGGCTTATCTTATATTCATGTTTGTGAAAAAGAAAATGGAAACTCATTATTGGATGCGAGACAGAGAGAATTTCTAGTACCTCTACATGGTTGCTAGACAAAATGTGGTTCCCATTGTCGTCAAGGATGCGATAACAGCACTCACGCTCCTTAGCAGTCTCAGATATGAACCTCATTTTAGGAGTGAACTTGACCTTTCCTTCTGGAAACTCTAAGGCCTGTAATGAAAAAGCGACATTCTTCAACGATTATATGTGCATTGTGCATTGTGCAATGTGCAAGCTCATGGGGCGTCTGGGAAGCAAATTTATGAAATTATGCAACAACGTCTCATCTTGTAATTCATCCAAGATACTTAAACACCACCTCAATCTCTCGGAGGTAATAACCCCATCGGAGTGAAAGTAGAATACTCTTGCACGGCTATACATAACAGATCCCGCCGACCTCTTATGTGTATATGCTTGTTTTGTTAATCAAGTATCCTTTGACCGAAAAAATAAATAAAATAAAATAAAAAACAAAACAAAATGACTGCAAAACAGACAGACACAATCAAACTGGAAATTGAAGGCTAATAAGGTACCTGATCCTGAGTGCGATGAGTATTATCCAAATCCCGCATCGTTTCTGCTTTGACGGATTCAAACCGGCGAGAGCAGAAATTACTTAAATCTCCGGCGGCCGGGATTCGGAGAATTTGAGGAAATGAAGGAGGAGGAGTGAGTGGAGTGGGAGAGGTGAGAGCCAAGGATCCGATGATACTGGACGATGATGATTTGAAATGCTTGATAATGCTGCTACCTGATTTCCTCATCGTCGTCTTCTCCTCCTCTGTCTTTATATCTATCTGGTTCTGGTTCTGCCAAACAACACTCCTCTGATTTGCAGAATGAGAAGCCTTTGCACAATTGGCTTCTGGTCTCGATAAGGTTGCTCAGAATCAACTGGCAAGAGGTCAACGATTGCGTAAGTTGCTTAAACAATCTCAATTATAAGAATAGATACTGACTATTTATGTTACTTCATTTTTTATTATTTTTCGCGAGAATTGGTAGGAGAATGGGAACTATTATGGGACATACAACATTGAGACGCATGATCATTACACATATCAAGGTACTAAAAAACGTTAGGGGATAGTCGGGCGACGAGCTAGGGCCTAGCATTTAGGCGGACTAGGAGGATTTCAGTAAATCTAAATATTTTGTTTAAATAAGTGTCTATTTAAATTTAAAATATATATAATTTTATCATAAACTACAAAATAGAATGACATATATGTTATGAACTATTGGAACATAATAAAAATATAGGGAACAAGCATATAATGTGTGTTCATTTATGTATTTAACAAGTGTCATACCATTTATTGAAAAAATAAATAAAATTCAAAATGTAAGTTCTCTATTTTCCGTCTAAGTGAGTTGCAACTTAGCTGGGTGCCTAGGCAAGTCCAGGCAAGCTAGGTGGGTCCGAGCAGGCTAGGTCTAAGATCCCACATCGCCCAGGGGAGTGATCCTTAAATGTATATTCTCATCTCTACCTAGCACAAGGCCCTTTGGGAGCTCACTGGTTTTAGGTTCCATCGGAACTCCAAAGTTAAGCGAGCAGCGCGCAAGAGCAATCCTATGATGGGTGACCCACTGGGAAGTTCTTGTGTGAGTTTTTAGAAACAAAACTGTGAGGGCGTGGTGGGGGCCCAAAGCGGACAATATCGTACTATGGTGGTGAAGCGGGCCCAGGATGTGGTGGACCCTGGGCCGGGATGTGACAATTTGGTATCAGAGCCTAACCCTAGTCGTGGTGTGCCTACGAGGACGTCGGGCCCCTAAGGGGGGTGGATTGTAAGATCCCACATTGCTCAGGGGAGTGATCCTTATATGTATATTCTCATCTCTACCTAGCACGAGGCCTTTTGGGAGCTCACTGGCTTCGGGTTCCATCGGAACTCCGAAGTTAAGCGAGTAGCGCGTGAGAGCAATCCCATGATGGGTGACCCATTGGGAAGTTCTTGTGTGAGTTCCCAGAAATAAAGCCGTAAGGGTGTGGTCGGGCCCCAAAGCGGACAATATCGTGCTACGGTGGTGGAGTGGGCCCGGGATGTGGTGGACCCTGGGCCGAGATGTGACACTAGGTAGGTGCTTAGGCAATCGAGGCGGGGCCTCAGCAGGTCTAGGCACCCTTTTTTAATTTTCAAATGCCTAGGCATTAATCGAGGTGGTGGTCAGCTGGTTAACGCCTAGGCAGGCTTAGGCAGCGCTAGGTACGGATTTTAAGAACAGTGACGCATATATGTTCAAGTTGCTGACAATGTTTAACTTAGGGGAGAGTACACCTGACATTCGTGTTCATGTTATTTTTGTGTTATACTCGATATCTTAATGGGTCGTGTCATGTAAAACTCTTAAAATGAACGGGTAATATAACCCGGCTTGAACTTGACCCATTAATATTTAACGAGATAATATGACCCATCCCGTTACCCTTACATGTTAATATTAACGGTTCGAATGGTTGATATTACGTTCAGAGTTTTACCTTTAGTGAAATTATTGCTCGAAGTTTATAAAGTCTCCATAAACTATATCACATCGGCTCATATTTCAGTTAACCGTAAATGTTAGAATGTGATATCAACAATTTGAATGGTTCATTTTTCTATATCTACTAAAATATCATATTTCAAAAAAGAAAATCTGAAAAACAAAATTCGGTGAGAGAATAAATGTCACATCCCGGCCCGGGGCCCCATCACATCTCGGGCTCGACTCCATCGTAGCACGATATTGTCTGCTTTGGGGCCCAACCATGCCCTCATGATTTTGTTTCTGGGAACTCACACGAGAACTCCCTAGTGGGTCACTGATGCGTAATATATAAGCACACAAATTAAAACCCTCTTTTGACAATTGTAGTATATGTATAAGTAGGGATCGTTCTAAACCGGGGATTAGGAGGGATTACTAAATCACTTGGAAACTGACTCAAAAACGTAAAACAAAGGTTAAAACACTAAACTAGACTCAAAGAATGCAAAACTAAACACTTAAAACACTAAAACAAACCAAAAGACTCAAAACAGCACCAAAACACTCAAAACTGCCTTAAAAACACAATCTGGGCAGTTTTGAGCACTTACACTAATTTGGACGAATTTGGGTGATAAATTGAATCAAAACACCTAGAAACACAAACTAAGACACTTTCTAACTAAATTGAACACTAAAGTAAAGGGGGATTTAGTTTTTGACGAAATTAAACAAAGTGCACAGATTGTAATAAAGACAGAATGTAAATACGAATTTGATGAAAATATGGATGAAATGCTAGCTAGAAGGTTCTTCTCCACACATGTTACACTTGCATACAAGATGATTTTCAGTTGGTCTTTCGATGAATCATGAAACTCAACACCCCAGGTTAATTAGGTTCGCTTAAATTAACCTTCAAGTTCTCCTTAAGTTAATGAATTGGATGGGAAAGCGCATACAACAATTCAAAACATTCTCCAAAAGTCCTTTACGTGAAAAGCACAATAAAGATACAATCAAAGATCATTAAGCAACATGAAAACTATAAGTGTTGACGAGGCATTCGTTACTATGATGAGCATGAAACTAGTGCCAAGAATTCATTTAACGCGATTGTTTATAAGCAACCTCCACTACTTGTGAATATAAGTTTGTAACTATTAGGTGAAACTCCCTCATATTCTAGCATCATATTCATGCATGAAAACTAAGCGTGCACTCTCAATAAACATACACAAATAAGTTATCAATCAAGCAGTTAAACAAATTAAATCCATAATTCATGAAATTCCAACTGAAGGTAATCAATTCATATTACCAGCATAAACATGGTTTTGAATCACCCCCTAGCTAACTAGGGATTTAGCCTCTCATGTTCACAGAAAGAGAAACAAAATTGAAATTAAACATAAAGAACAAAAGATTGATTACACCTAGAACGCCCAATGAATCCACTTTGAATTTCTGTGTGTTTCAAGCTCCTCTTTCTTCTTCTTCTTGCTACGGCAGAGAGGGTTTGGAGTGTTTTTGGATGATTTTCTGGGTTGTAGATGGGTTTTGGGTGGTAAAGGGTTGCGGCTGAAGGAAGATTTGTGAAAAACAAGTTCATTTGAGCAACATCAACAACATGCAATTAACAATTAAAAGGCGGAATCATGTTTATATGCACTCAAAAACAAAACTTAACCCATGAACTTCAAAGCCTAGTAGATAGGTGAACCAAGACTCAACTCAAAACAAAGTGAGTTGAGAAATCAATACCTTTGTAGATTCCTCTTTGCATAAGCAAAGGCTAATCACCCAAAGAGAGGGCCTTCATTCCTTGCATCTTAGATCTATGGCTTTGGATGGATGAAAAGGTTTCTCCAAGTTCCCAAAATTGAGAACCTCTAAGTCTCCACACCAAGGCATATTGAAGAAGAAATGAGTGACCTAGAGGAAGTAAGATTGCTAGATTTTCCCCTCTAGATTGGCCGGCCTCTTTGAGAGCAAAGGGAGGTTTGTGTTCTCATCTTTACTCCCAAGAAAACCCTAAGGATGAAATGGCTATAAAGATGTCTTTATACCACCTCACAATGGAGTGGCAAACTTGCAATTAAGCCAAGTTCACTACCCTCCTCTAAATGGCCGGCCTAAGGGGATTTATTGGGCTATTTGGGCCTTTGTGAATCATTATTCATTAAGTTGTCATACAACTTAAGTCAATGGACTTGACGTTCGAAGCCCATTGGGCCTTAAGGTCCAAAACTATCCCGAGGTCTTTTAACGAACTTATTCGTTTGATTAATTAACATATTAATTAATCCTTGCCATAAATAATTAAACCATTTAATTATTCTTACTCATCTCCGTTGAATCTTCAATCTCTACCTTACACGGTGTACGATCCATTAGGTTCCTTTTAGCGAGGCAGTGGGCGATTCAAACTCTTTCAAATCGATTGTGAATTGAAACTTACTTTCAATTCTCCCTTTAGTGTTTATTGATAGGAGCATATTTAGGCGACTTACTTAGCTTGTTTTCGTGCATCTATGTTGTTAATTCATAGTTGTTTTAGTAGTTTAAGCCATTTTCGTGTGTTTTTAGGTTCATATGGCTAAGGAAGCAAAAAGATGCATTTTGGAGCATTTTGGAGCAAAATTGGGCTTGGAATGGATAGCATATGATTGGAGCCAAAGTGTTGGACGAATTTGAAGGCCTTGTATTCATTTTGGACATAAAACAAAGGGCCTAGCCCATTCTCTCTTAAACCAACCCCAAGGCCATGCATTTCCTTCCAATTCCAAAGCCCACAATCACTTCAAAAGCCATGCAAAGAACCATCCATTCCATCAAAAACAATCCATCAATTCACATGCAAAACCACCATTAACACACATGCACCCAAACAAAGCCAACCTAGCTAACCCTACATGCATTCTTTATTCACTCTTCATCATTGCATTCATTCTCCAAACACTTTCTATGCCGTGCATTCCATTCTTTCTAACCTTTCCACATGCAACTCTTCATCATTGCACCACAAATCATTCACCCACATGCACTCATAAACCATCCACATCCTTGTGCCGCACCTTCACATGCCTTTCCAACATTCCTTTGCATTTTCAGCTTTTCTTCATCATTATTCCCCCTACATTCCACCTAATCCACATGCTTTCCCATTTCATTATTCATTCAATTTGCATTTCTTCAATTCAACTACATGCATTCTTTATTCACTCTTCATCACATGCATTTTCACCACCATTCACACACACATGCATCCTGAAAATCCTTGCCGTGCCTCCCCCTTAGATTTTTAGAAATTTCACTTAATCATTAAGCCACACATTCACACACATGCACTTATTCTTTCATCATTCAACCACATTCCAATTCACCATAAAACAATCACACAAATCAGCCAACACATGCACCAAAACATCCATGCCGTGCATCCCTTCCACTTTCCAGCTTTCCCTTGCATTTCCACCACTCATTATTCATCATTTCAGCCACCTACATGCATTATTTATCTAACTCTTCATCATGCATCCAGAAAATGAGCAAGAAAGCTTCCCAAACACATGCATACACACACCATTTCCACCAAACACATGCAAGTCCAACATAAAAAACTGTCCATGCCGTGCATCCCTTCCACTTTCCAGCTTTCCTAGCTGTTTTCCACCACATTCAAGCACATGCATGCTTAAACAAACAGCCATATGTTCCCTCCACTACTCCTATAAATACCCTAGCATTCATTCATTCATTCATCATCTCATTTCATACACAACACACCACAAACACTTCCATCTTCTCCCTAGCCGTGTGTTTCTCTTCATTTTCTGCACCATTTTCTCCACCACTCCTCACCTATTTCCATAATTCCCCACTCCATTCCACACTTCCATCCCCCCAAACCAACTATCTTTAGACCTTGTGCTACAACGAAGAGGAAGAGAAGAGGGCCTAAACGTTCATACAATTCAAGTTTGAGTTGTTGGAATGTTTAGGTGTTTCTTTGATTTCAATGTTTAATTTCAATTCTCTTTGTTTTGTAAATATGAGGAACTAAACCCTTTTTGGCTAGGGGTGATTTCAATATCATGATTATTTATGTAATATGAATTGATGAATTCCGGTTATGAACTCTTGATTCGTGAATGCAATTGGCTTAACTATTTGATGATTAACTTATTTGTGTTTCTTGATTGAGGGTCGACACTTAATTAGCATGCATGAATATGTGGCTAAAGTTTAAGAAGGTTTCACATAATCGTTACTAACTTATACTTGAAAGTAGTGAAGGTCGCTTGTCACGATCGCGTTAAGTTTAATTCTTAGCATGAGTAACATGATGTCATAGTTGCAAATGCTTTGTCAATGCTTATGGTTTTCATTATTCTTAATGATCTTCGATTGTATCTCTATTATGATGACATGTAGGGAACTTTTGAGAATGTTTTGGGTTGTCGAATGATGCCATCCAATCCAATAATATAAGAAAAATCTGAGGGTTAACTAGTGATGTCACGGTTAATTTGGGGCATTGTCGTTCATAATTCCATGAAGGAATAACTGGAAATTGATTCATATGCATAAATATCATGTGTGGAGAAAGAACCTCTAGCTAATTCACCAACCATCTTGTTTCACAACACTTGTTTACAATCTGTCCATTTTTGCATTTTGTTTGCTTATTTCAACTTCGTCAAAACTAAAACCCCCTTTTTTATTTCCTTGTTCCCAAGTGTCTTAAATCTGTTTTAATTTAGTTTTTATGTTTTTAAGTCAATTTAGAAGGTTTTAGCAAGCCCTCCTAATCCCCGGTCTAGAACGATCCCTCACTTATCCATTCTACTACAATTGTCAAACGAGGGTTTAATTTGAGTGTCAAGTAATTTTCGCATCAAATTTTGGCGCCGTTGCCGGGGATTAGCAACTTTGCTAATCCCTTGTCTTTATTTTTATTTTTTTGTTTTTCGTGCATTCTTATTTCAGATTCTTAGTTTGTTTGTTTTCTTGTTTTTCAGGTACTGTGTATGACTCGTAGCTCTCGGTCTATTGTAGAGAACATCTCCGACTTTGACGGTGATTTTGAACGCACTTTGAGGAGAACGAGGAGTCAACAAGAGCCACCACAACCTCCACCACAACCTGGGCTTGAAGAAGACGAAGTAGGTGTAGAAGAAAAGCCCACGGATCAGATTTTTGAAGAAGAACAAGCCATGGCAGCAGATAATAGAACCATCAAGGAGCTTTCGGCCTCGGGTTTGGATAATGCATTGCCTCTTTGTATCCAATACCCCACGGCTGCAGAGGGGAAGACTGAGGTGTTTGAACTCAAATCCAGTTTGTTACACCATATTCCGAAGTTCCATGGCTTGTCTATGGAAGACCCCAACAAACACTTGAAGGAGTTCGAGGTGGTTTGTTCGAGCATGACCCCAGTCACTGTGGATGGGAGTATATTGAAGATGAAGGCCTTTCCATTTTCACTTATGGACAAGGCCAAAGATTGGCTCTACGAACTAGCCCCGGGAACTGTGACTTCGTGGGAGAGTATGAAGCGTGCTTTCTTGGAGAAATTCTTCCCTACTTCGAGAGTGATTCTCCTACGGAAGAAAATTAGTGGTATTCAACAGAATCATGGTGAGACATTCCCGGCTTATTATGAGCGCTTCAAGGGCCTTGTAGCTTCATGTCCTCAACATCAAATGAAGGAGGAACTTCTCCTTCAATATTTCTATGAGGGCCTCCTTCCTATCGAACGTCAAATGCTTGATGCATCAGCGGGAGGAGCATTGGTGGACAAAACACCAAGGGATGCCAAGATTCTCATAGCCAACCGAGCGCTCAACGCTCAACAATATGAAGGAGTGGGCCAAAGGGAAGCCCCACGGCAACAAAGTGTAAATGAGGTGAGTGCTATTTCTGAAATTCAATCACAACTTGCTAATCTTACTTCTCTTGTTTCTCAGGTTGTGATTGGTCCAAAAGCACAAGAACACCAAGTTTGTGGCGTGTGCTCAATTCAAGGGCATCCATCCGACAAGTGCCCTCAACTAATCGAGAATGGTGGGTGGGAATCTGCCAATGCAATTGGTTTCCAAGGACAAAATCAAAACAACCCATACTCGAACACTTACAATGCCGGATGGAGGGACCATCCAAACTTCAAATGGAGGGAGCCACAACAAGCTGCCCAACAAGGAGGATTTAGGCCAAACCCCCCTGGTTTTTATTCCAAGCCGTATGCCCAACAACCCCAACAACCTTCGGCATCATCTCATTCAGGTACGTCCTTGGAAAGTGATCAAGCTATGCAATTACTAACCTCTATTTCGCAGGGGTTGCAAAATCAAAACAATCGGATAGCAAATAACGAGAAGGAGATGATGGATATGAAGAAATAAATAGGGCAGATTTCTGAGTTCCTTGGACAGATTAGAGAGCAAGGAAAGCTTCCTAGCTCAACCACAGTCAATCCAAAGGGAGGATTCGAATCCGCCAAGGCCATCACCCTAAGGGGTGGAAAAGAAGTTGGGACCGAGCCAAACAATCCCAAATCTGCCCAGAAAGTAGATGAAGAGACGACACAACCTGAGGAAGTGTCTAGCTCACCCACGGCAAGGGTGAAAAACCCAATGCCGCAGGCCCCTAATCACCCTAACTCGGCCAAATCAGGTAATTTAAGTTCAAATTCATGTACTTCACGTCCTAATCTGCCCAATGTACCTTTTCCTCGCAGGTTCATGCAAGAAAAAAAGGAAGAAAGCGAGAAGGACATTCTTGAAACGTTCCGGAAGGTGCAAGTGAACATACCGCTTCTCGATGCAATCAAACAGGTTCCAAAGTATGCTAAATTCCTCAAGGACCTATGCAATACAAAGAGAAGAAGGGCAAACAAAGAGGTAGTGAAGGTAAGCGAGAATGTGTCCGCTGTTTTGCAACGTAAACTGCCTACCAAGTGCAAAGACCCCGGTAGTTTCCCGATTCCTTGTGTGATTGGACATAATCGTTTTGAACATGCCATGCTTGATTTAGGTGCATCCATAAATGTCATGCCTTATTCTATTTATGCATCTATGAATTTGGGTGAATTAAAACAAGATGGTGTAATTATACAACTGGCCGATCGTTCTAACGCGTATCCAAAAGGAGTTTTGGAAGATGTGCTTGTGCAGGTGAACCATTTAATTTTTCCGGCTGATTTCTACGTCCTAGACATGGAGGATTCAGCCCATTCTACATCTTTGCCGATTCTCCTTGGTAGGCCATTCATGAAGACGACTCGAACGAAGATTGATGTATACAAAGGCACCTTGACAATGGAATTCGATGGGGAAGTGATTGATTTTAATATTTCTGAAACTATGAGATATCCCGTTGATGACCATTCTTGTTTTTCCATTGATGTTATCGATTCTTTGGCGCAGGTATACCTTGAAGAATTGAACGAGGACGCCCTGGAAACAACCATCACTAAGGCCATAGAGTGCAAAAATGACGGATTTGGGCCAATGCAAGGTCACGGCAAGGAGGAGGAATTCTTTGTCATGGGTTCTAGTGAAGAAATAATTGAGGTTGTGGCAACCCTTGAGTCATTGCCACAACAATATGGTAAGGTTCCACTCTCACTTTCAAATTCAGTTTCCACTAAGATGCTACCTTCTGTTGTTCAGGCACCATCGCTTGAACTTAAGCCGTTGCCAGACCATTTGAAGTATGTGTTTTTGGGAGAAGGCGAAACATTGCCCGTCATCATTTCATCAAGTCTCACGGCAATGGAGGAGGAGAAGCTTGTGAGGGTGCTGCGAGAACACAAAACGGCCATAGGGTGGACTTTGGTCGACATTAAAGGAATAAGCCCTACAACATGCATGCACCGTATACTTCTTGAGGAGGGGACTAAGCCATCCCGAGAGGCTCAACGCCGTCTCAACCCTCCGATGATGGAAGTGGTGAAGAAGGAAATAATCAAGCTTTTGGATTGCGGAGTGATCTACCCTATCTCCGATAGCCGTTGGGTCTCTCCAGTTCAAGTCGTTCCCAAGAAGTCCGGAGTAACTGTTATCAAGAATGATGAGAATGAGCTCGTGCCTACACGCATTCAGACTGGATGGCGAGTATGTATCGATTACCGAAAGCTAAATGCCATGACTAGGAAAGATCACTTTCCTTTGCCATTCATCGACCAGATGCTCGAAAGGTTAGCCGGTCATGCTTTTTACTGTTTTCTTGATGGATACTCTGGATATAACCAAATTGTGATAGCCCCGGATGATCAAGAGAAGACCACATTCACATGTCCCTTTGGAACATTTGCTTATCGTCGCATGCCATTTGGCTTATGCAATGCACCGGCCACTTTCCAAAGGTGTATGGTAAGTATATTTTCCGATTTTGTTGAAAAGATCATTGAGGTTTTCATGGATGATTTCAGTGTGTTTGGGAGTTCATTTGATAATTGCTTGGATAATCTGACCTTAATTTTGAAATGATGTGTTGAAACTAACCTTGTCTTGAATTGGGAGAAATGTCACTTTATGGTGAAACAAGGTATAGTTTTAGGACATATTGTTTCAGAAAAAGGAATTGAAGTAGATAAATCGAAAATAGACCTTGTACGTCACTTACCCTCTCCTACTTCGGTTTGAGAGGTACGTTCGTTTCTTGGCCATGCAGGGTTCTATAGGCGTTTTATCAAGGACTTCTCCAAGATGTCCAACCCTCTTTGCCGATTGCTTCAAAAAGATATGCCATTTAAGTTTGATGAAGAGTGTAATTCGGCATTTAACCAACTCAAGGAGAAGCTAGTCTCGGCCCCCATTATTGTACCTTCAGATTGGAGCCTTCCGTTCGAGCTCATGTGCGATGCATCCGACTATGCATTAGGAGCTGTTCTAGGACAAAGAAGAGACAAGCGGCCGCATGTCATATACTATGCCTCTCGGACTCTCGATGATGCCCAATTGAACTACTCCACGACGGAAAAAGAACTTCTAGCTGTGGTTTTTACTTTAGATAAATTCCGTTCATATTTAATTGGTACTAAAGTAGTCGTTTATTCTGATCATGCAGCTTTGAGGTACTTGCTCACGAAAAAGGAAGCAAAGCCGAGGCTTATCCGTTGGATTCTTCTTCTTCAAGAATTTGATATTGAAATCCGGGATAAGAAAGGAAGCGAGAATGTAGTGGCTGACCATTTAAGCCGAATGATCCACGAGGAGCATGAACATGCCGTACCTATCCCTGAAACTTTTCCCGATGAGCAGCTGCTATCCATTGAGGTAAGTGAACCATGGTATGCAGATTTAGTGAATTACTTGGTGGCTAAACAATTTCCAAATGAACTAAACAAGCACCAACGTGATAAGCTTAAAAATGATGCACGTTTCTATGTTTGGGATGACCCTTATTTGTGGAAGTATTGCTCAGATCAAATTGTACGTAGATGTGTGCATGATTCTGAATTTCACTCAATTCTAAGCTTTTGTCACACATATGCATGTGGTGGTCATTTTGGCACACAACACACTGCCCTCAAGGTTCTAGAGTGTGGTTTTTATTGGCCGACTATATTTAGGGATGCTAGAACCTTTTGTATGTCTTGTGATCATTGCCAACGAATGGGTAACATAGGTACCAAGGACCAAATGCCGCAAACCCCTGTCTTTAATGTTGAAATTTTTGATGTTTGGGGCATTGATTTCATGGGCCCTTTCCCTCCATCTTATGGTTTCACTTATATCTTGCTAGCCATTGATTATGTTTCTAAATGGGTGGAAGCAAAAGCCACCCGTACTAACGATTCTAAGGTGGTTGCAGATTTCGTGAAAACTAACATTTTTGCTAGGTTTGGAATGCCGAGAGTAATCATAAGTGATGAAGGGTCTCACTTTTGCAATCGGACCATTGAGGCGTTGCTAAGAAAGTACCATGTCAACCATAAGGTCTCCACACCTTACCATCCTCAAACAAATGGCCAAGCCGAGGTGTCTAACCGAGAAATCAAATAAATTTTGGAGAAGAGCGTTGGACCAACAAGGAGGGATTGGAGCTTACGTTTAGATGATGCACTGTGGGCATATCGTACGGCGTACAAAACACCCATTGGGATGTCACCTTTTCGGCTCGTCTATGGTAAGCCATGTCATTTGCCCGTAGAGTTAGAGCACAAGGCACATTGGGCCGTGAAGACTTTCAACATGGACATAGATGCAGCGGGAGTTCATAGGAAGCTCCAATTGAATGAACTTGAGGAGATTCGGAATGAAGCCTATGAGAATGCCCGGATGTACAAAGCCAAGACCAAAGCATTCCATGATAAAATGATTCGAACCAAGACCTTCACAGTTGGGCAGAAAGTGTTACTTTTCAACTCTCGCCTACGTTTGTTTCCTGGTAAGTTGCGTTCTAAATGGATTGGCCCGTTTGTTGTTACTAACGTTTTACCTTATGGTGCAGTCCACATAAAAAGCTTAAGGAATGGCGTAGAATTCAAAGTGAACGGGCATCGATTGAAGCCATATTACGAGCATGGTGTGGGGCAAGTGGTGGAAGACATTCCTTTCCATTCCATGGGCTCAAATGAAGATTGAAGAGAGTACTCGTCTGGCTGCACGACGTAAAAGCAAGCGCTTTGTGGGAGGCAACCCAATATAGTGAATAAAGCTTGTTTATTGATTTCCGAGTGATTACAAAAAAAAAAAAAAAAAAAAAAAAATGGCAGAAAGATGGAGCCTTTACAAAGGTTGTGTACGTGAGGCCCCACTACGTGGCAACACTCTCGGAGCAAGAGGCATCGGAGCAGAAGGCATCGGAGCAGAAGGCATCGGAGCAGGAGGCATAGGAGCAGGAGGCACCGAAGATTGATCATTCAAGGCCCCAAACCTTGGTGGAACGCTGGATGACCTAGGAAAGAGGTGCCTCTGGAAGAAAGCTGCAAACCGTTGACGGTCATCAAGCTCATCAAGCTTCCTCTTCATGCCTGTCGAATAATTGTTGGCAAGCACGTGCAAACTTCGGTTCTCGTACTTAAGCTGTTTGATCTCCTGCTTAAGACTCTCCACCTCCGCCATCAAGGATTCAACCTGACGGGAGCGAGCAAGAAGGCGTTGGCCCATGTTGGACACGGAGCCAGCGCACTGAACGCTAAGAGCCAAGGATTCTTGAACGGCCAACTCATCGGACCGTCCTGAAAGCAGCTGACTGTCTTTGGGAGTGAGGAGGTTCCGAGCCACTATCGTAGCCGTTGTGGGATCCGTCATCACAGAGTCCTCATCTGTAAAAGGGCCATGAGAAGATAAGAAAGACGGGCACCATACCTTATCCTGACAAGGCGCGACCGGGTCACTGCTTAGACTCAAATCTAAGCAAATGTTCGATGGGTTGGATGAGCTAGCCATTGTTCAAGAAGTTAAAAGAGAAGGGTTGGATGGAGGAAAATCTCGACGGGCCGAAGATGATTGTTGGGAAGTCTTCAAAGTGTGCAGATAGAGGTGATCGATCACCTCTATTAAAGGATAGGCGACGCAATCACCAATTCAGAATTGAAGAGACACCGCTCTTCAAAAACCGGATTTTCTGGCGTAAAGATCGCCAGCTCTTCAGACGCAATCCAGGCTTTTCAGAAAGCGTGTGCAAATTTGTCAAAAGTTCCCAGCTTTTCAGAAGACGCGTGGAAGGCGAGAAATCAGCTGCACACTTTAGCCGACAAACGTGGGTGACAAAGCCGAAAGCTCCCGGCTTTCCAGAAAGCAAGTGCAACTTTGTGAAAAGCTCCCGGCTTTTCAGAAAGCGCGTACCACTTTGTCAAAAGCTCCCGGCTTTTCAGAAGACGCGTGGAGGACATTGCCGCATTCGCACTGCCACTTGCCATTACAATTCCTATATACATCAACATTCATGGCAAGGCATACACCCACCAACGCATAACTTTCCTTCTCGGCCGAAAATGTAAGCTGCAACCAACCCTCTCAAACATGCTCAGTTTTCTCCTTCTCTTGAGAACACATTTTCAACCATGGATGTATCCCCCGAAGAAGATACCAAATGCCTGGAGTACAAAGGAGGCAAGAGGAAACGGTGGATCGAAGCATGTGGATTCATTCGCTGCCTCTTCGAAAGCAAAGGTATCTCATATCATGCTCTTTCCCTGTCTTTTCCTTTGTCCTTGATATTACTTGCATGGCAAAGTGAAAGAAGCAATCAGCCGGCACTTGGAGTCTATCTGGACTCTATTCCCTGGTTGCTTACCTAGCTTTGCTGAGCTATCCTCTAACCCTCTTCAATACGAATTGGAGAGATTGAACAAAGAAACAGATAAGAGGAGGAAGCTCAGACCTTCGGGGGAGACCAAAGGAAGCCTGCTGCCCAATTCAAGAGTAGCACAAAGGAAAATCAACGATGGGAGCAGCGCAGTTCAAGAGTAAGCCTGTGGAATCACAAAGATCCAAGCCTCACTGCAATCACCAAGGAGAAGATGGAACGAACACTCCATAACCAGATTTGCATCTCTAAACTCTTCTCTTTGTTAGATACATTCTGCCATGTTTAGTATGTTTAATTGCTGTTTATATGTTTGTTTGTGTTTAGTGTGGTTTTTAACATTGAGGACAATGTTTGATTTAAGTGTGGGGGAGTTACTAAAGTGTTTTGATGCAAATTCGTAGGGTTTTATCCACCATAACTTCAAATGTTGTTTCTTGCTGTTTTTAAGTGTGTTTAGTGTGTTTTGACTTAAAAATTCGAAAATCACATAAAAATTTGAAAAAAAAAACATGTTTTGAAAAGCCTAAAAAGAGTGTTTTGAGTCGTTTTTGTGTCGTAGGTCACCTTCCAACACAATGATAAGGATGTGGTTTCTAATTGCATGACTGTTAAAAAGAGTTATAAACATGGAGAAAAGTTTGATTTACTCTTGGTATATGCTTGGTTATGGTTATAATGTATGACTTCACATGCAATCATAAAAGAAAAATTCGTTTTTTGTAACATGCTTGAAGGAAGGAACTCAAACAAACAACCCTGAGAGACTTGAGCCTATAACGTTCTTTGGAGAGTATAGTCTGTGATTTCTTGTTTTCTAAAGTCGTTGCATGATCTCATTATTCTTTGCTTGGTTACTACTTAGAAGGCGTTTCATCATATAGTTCCAAATGCTAGAACTCATGCCCATTTCATTCAAAGCATGTTATTGATTTGCATAACACATATTCAAGAAGAAGTTGTGTAGTGACCACCACCATAGCCAAATAGCCTCACTTCCCATATTTCGTATTTGTTGTAAGTGTTACCCCCGTTGAGCTTTGTTTAGCCTTTATTCTTTGTTAACCCACATTTTCCTCACCTAGCCTAGTTTAGGACAATCCACACCCTTGTTCTTAAAAGATAGTGAGCATGACTTAAATGAATTCCTTTTGAGTTACATTATGCAAGAAAATGAGTGTGGGGGAAGGAATGCTTGTTCTTAAGTATGTTTGAGATTCAAAAGAAAAGAAAAACAGAAAAGAAAAGAAAGAAAGAAAGAAAAAAAAAAGAGCTTGAAAAAAATGAAAGAATGAGTGATTGAAGAAAGGGTTCAAAACACCAATTCTGGCCGTAAATTGTCTAAATTCTCCCTTTTTGTTCAAAAGTTGAGTTTTCATTCAAAAGTGAATTCTAAGTTGATTCAAGTGCTTTGCTCACTGTTTCTTTAAGAACCTTTGTTTTCCATATCCCTTCTTTGTTATCCACACGCCCCAAGCCCCATTACAAACCGTGACTTCAATCTTGAGTGTTATGTGTTTCAATTTGTGGAGTTTGAACTTGGTATGAGCATATGGTGTCACTGGTTCTCGCGTCTAAGTAGTAGCATTCCATTCATGAGATCATATCTAAACATGCTTATTAACTCCAGAAATTGCGTTCTTTGTGATACATATATGTGAGTGTTCGTTTTCATGTTTACATCAATCTTCTCACATATACTTAGTGTAGGGTGTGTAGTCAGAAAATTTGAGTGAAAATCGAGTGCATATCTTGTAAGGAATTGAGCAAATTCTCTAAAGCATGTTACTACATTCAAAACATGGTTTTAAATGCTTAATTGTGAAATAGTATGTGGTGACTATGATTAAGAATGTACTTAAGTGTGAAGATGACTAAATTCTGTGGGAATAATGATTTTTAACTTGTCATGTGCATTGGAAATCCCTGAAACGATTGTTGGAAGGTGTAGGTTGTGTTTTACGTGTTTAGTGTCGTTTTGTTTATTTGTTTTTATTCTGTTTTGCTCGAGGACTAGCAAAAGATAAGTGTGGGGGAGTTTGATAGGAGCATATTTAGGCGACTTACTTAGCTTGTTTTCGTGCATCTATGTTGTTAATTCATAGTTGTTTTAGTAGTTTAAGCCATTTTCGTGTGTTTTTAGGTTCATATGGCTAAGGAAGCAAAAAGATGCATTTTGGAGCATTTTGGAGCAAAATTGGGCTTGGAATGGATAGCATATGATTGGAGCCAAAGTGTTGGACGAATTTGAAGGCCTTGTATTCATTTTGGACATAAAACAAAGGGCCTAGCCCATTCTCTCTTAAACCAACCCCAAGGCCATGCATTTCCTTCCAATTCCAAAGCCCACAATCACTTCAAAAGCCATGCAAAGAACCATCCATTCCATCAAAAACAATCCATCAATTCACATGCAAAACCACCATTAACACACATGCACCCAAACAAAGCCAACCTAGCTAACCCTACATGCATTCTTTATTCACTCTTCATCATTGCATTCATTCTCCAAACACTTTCTATGCCGTGCATTCCATTCTTTCTAACCTTTCCACATGCAACTCTTCATCATTGCACCACAAATCATTCACCCACATGTGTGACATCCCGTCCCGAGTTTATAAAACGTATGTGTGAAATTACCTTTTTACCCCTAGTTCGTTAAAATTGCGTTTAGTGTAGTTTCGGGTAGTGTGGAAATGTGTAAGACACACACACACACACACACCTGTCATTTTCCCTTTTTCCTCGACCTTTCCCTGATTCCCTCTTCCCTGTCTCTTTTCTGTCTCTCTTCTCTCTCTCTCCCCGAGTCCTCTATCATTTCTTCTTCTTCCTTCAACCATACACGGCCAAACATCAAAACCACCCAAACCTTCACAAATCAAGAAAACCAATTACACCATTGAACTCGTGAAGTCGAGAGGAGCACAACCATACCATTTTCAGGTGAGAAATCTTACGTTTTCACGTCGATTCGAAATAATCCGTTTTGAACACTATTCATGCAAACTTAATCTAGCATGTTTTTGGACATTTTAAGCTTGTAGATGTGTTAGTGAGGTCCCAAGGAGCTTGGGAGTACTTCGTTGGACGAGTTTGGACATCGGGAAAGCTAGGTTCAAAGTTGACCGATTTTAGATTGTGTGGACAGGTATAATTCCTTGATTTTTAGGCCTTAAAAGTAGTCTAACGTGATTCTACTAGTCCTAAGCTTCATTTTGGTATAAAGAACGTGAAAAATGGTTGAAAAACGAGTGAGAAAACAAAGTTTGAAGTTTTTGCAGTTTTCCGGCGATGGCACCGGCGACGGTGGCTCGCCGGAGAAGGAAGGAGAATATTCCGTTAAGTTTTAACAGAATATTCCTAACGGCAGTGACGGCGTCAGTTAGGGAATATTCCGTCAGTCAAACGGAATATTCCTGACGGCGTCAGTTGACGCCGTCAGTGTGCGTGGCACATGACCGCGCGTGGGGGGCGCGTAGGTCCGTGCCTATTCAGGCGCGTGGGGGCGCGTGCGTGGTCCAAAAATTATTTTAAAAATATGGGTGTGATCCTGAGGTTGTGTAGATCACGTTGGTATATTCATTTGTCCATTTTGAGCAATGTATGAGAAATTATTACAAGAAGTTGGTTATGTGCTTTGAAATTGACGTTTTTGTAGTTGTTTCGCGTATAGGTGATACGTACTCCGAGGACAAGCGTATTCACTCGAGGCAGGGGGGCTACGACCCTTCCACATATCAGTGAGTGGGCTTTTGGTTTTCCGTAAATACCTATAGACGTTTATATTCCCAGAAATTGGTTAGAAAAGGTTAATTGTTTTATGCCATGCATCATATGTATGTCATTTATGCATCATACGTTTGTCGTTTATGCATCATTACATGCATTAGTCATGGCATGCATTTATATATATGTGTATTGGGTGATGTGGATGCACAGGTAAGTGCCAGGTAAAGGTTATTCGTATTTACATTCAGCAGTAGTTTGAGATGATTAGCGAGCTCATAACCTGCACCCTCCGTGTGAGTGCTCCCGCCCTGAGCAGGGCCCAGCCTTCACGTGATGTTCACCTCACCGCACCTTATGCTCAGCTTGGATCCAAGCTAGGTGCCCAGCCTGTCGTACAGACCACATTAGGTGGTTCCGACTCGTAGGTGACCCGCGATTATTCGCCCAGCTTCACGTGATCGTAGCACTAGAGCGTATTTATACGTCACACCCAGCCTTGTCGTACAGACCACTTTAGGTGGTTCCGACATCGTGGTCAGGTTCGGTTATTTAGTGATTGAGATTGAGATTTGAGCTCTAGATTCAGCCGTACAGGTCACTTTAGGTGACTCCGGCTGCCAGATTATGTATTGTGGACATGAGTTACGCCTGAGCGTTTACATTATATTATGAGATTCCGATGTGGCATTACTTTGTATGATTGGCATACCTTTGAGCATGACATGGCATATCTATGTATACGTACATACGTTATTTTCTGGGAAGTCTACAGGTTTTACGGCGAGGGGTTATAATGTATTTTATGAAATGATTTTCAAAGAGCTTTGTTTTTGCCCACTCACGCTTTTGTTTTGCGCCCCTCCAGGTTCTAGTTGCTTAGCAGTTGCGGTGGTCTTCCCAGAGGGCGTCCCGGCATTTCTGACAGATACTCACCAATGTAGGGTCACCTTCGGGTGTACTATTGTTGTATTATTCTCTTTGGACTGCTGTAGTCTTGCTCTGAACTTAGTGTCTCACTTACGCTAGTACTTGTCTTAGTACTTTGTATGCTAGATTTTAATTTATTCGTACTTTTACATTACTTTCTTTAGCTTCCGCACGTGCACATGGTTACGTCACCTCCGAGTGACGGCCAGCATGCCCTGATTTCGGTCGGGGTGTGTCAACATGCACTCATAAACCATCCACATCCTTGTGCCGCACCTTCACATGCCTTTCCAACATTCCTTTGCATTTTCAGCTTTTCTTCATCATTATTCCCCCTACATTCCACCTAATCCATATGCTTTCCCATTTCATTATTCATTCAATTTGCATTTCTTCAATTCAACTACATGCATTCTTTATTCACTCTTCATCACATGCATTTTCACCACCATTCACACACACATGCATCCTGAAAATCCTTGCCGTGCTTCCCCCTTAGATTTTTAGAAATTTCACTTAATCATTAAGCCACACATTCACACACATGCACTTATTCTTTCATCATTCAACCACATTCCAATTCACCACAAAACAATCACACAAATCAGCCAACACATGCACCAAAACATCCATGCCGTGCATCCCTTCCACTTTCCAGCTTTCCCTTGCATTTCCACCACTCATTATTCATCATTTCAGCCACCTACATGCATTATTTATCTAACTCTTCATCATGCATCCAGAAAATGAGCAAGAAAGCTTCCCAAACACATGCATACACACACCATTTCCACCAAACACATGCAAGTCCAACATCAAAAATTGTCCATGCCGTGCATCCCTTCCACTTTCCAGCTTTCCTAGCTGTTTTCCACCACATTCAAGCACATGCATGCTTAAACAAACAGCCATATGTTCCCTCCACTACTCCTATAAATACCCTAGCATTCATTCATTCATTCATCATCTCATTTCATACACAACACACCACAAACACTTCCATCTTCTCCCTAGCCGTGAGTTTCTTTTCATTTTCTGCACCATTTTCTCCACCACTCCTCACCTATTTCCATAATTCCCCACTCCATTCCACACTTCCATCCCCCCAAACCAACTATCTTTAGACCTTGTGCTACAACGAAGAGGAAGAGAAGAGGGCCTAAACGTTCATACAATTCAAGTTTGAGTTGTTGGAATGTTTAGGTGTTTCTTTGATTTCAATGTTTAATTTCAATTCTCTTTGTTTTGTAAATATGAGGAACTAAACCCTTTTTGGCTAGGGGTGATTTCAATACCATGATTATTTATGTAATATGAATTGATGAATTCCGGTTATGAACTCTTGATTCGTGAATGCAATTGGCTTAACTATTTGATGATTAACTTATTTGTGTTTCTTGATTGAGGGTCGACACTTAATTAGCATGCATGAATATGTGGCTAAAGTTTAAGAAGGTTTCACATAATCGTTACTAACTTATACTTGAAAGTAGTGAAGGTCGCTTGTCACGATCGCGTTAAGTTTAATTCTTAGCATGAGTAACATGATGTCATAGTTGCAAATGCTTTGTCAATGCTTATGGTTTTCATTATTCTTAATGATCTTCGATTGTATCTCTATTATGATGACATGTAGGGAACTTTTGAGAATGTTTTGGGTTGTCGAATGATGCCATCCAATCCAATAATATAAGGAAAATCTGAGGGTTAACTAGTGATGTCACGGTTAATTTGGGGCATTGTCGTTCATAATTCAATGAAGGAATAACTGGAAATTGATTCATATGCATAAATATCATGTGTGGAGAAAGAACCTCTAGCTAATTCACCAACCATCTTGTTTCACAACACTTGTTTACAATCTGTCCATTTTTGCATTTTGTTTGCTTATTTCAACTTCGTCAAAACTAAAACCCCCTTTTTTATTTCCTTGTTCCCAAGTGTCTTAAATCTGTTTTAATTTAGTTTTTATGTTTTTAAGTCAATTTAGAAGGTTTTAGCAAGCCCTCCTAATCCCCGGTCTAGAACGATCCCTCACTTATCCATTCTATTACAATTGTCAAACGAGGGTTTAATTTGAGTGTCAAGTAATTTTCGCATCATTTATACATGTTTAGGGCTTCCACAAACCATGAGTGACACCTAGCAGCATATCATGGTTACCCAAGCTAATCAGAAGAGGTGGAGAACCTATTCAGTTTAGGATTACAAATGCAATACGGTCTTTCTCTAATACAATACTCTTGACCACATTGTTTGGTTTGATAGTTTATTCATGTCTACTATCCAATGTGAATCATGTACTTATATGATTACCTTGAATGTGATCTGGAACGCATTCCAACATCTCATTCATACTCTAGCCAGAGATTCTAAATCATATCATAGAGTATTCTCCCTCAAACAGTTTGAAGGTTAGAGATCCCTTGTTGCACATTCACTTGCCTCCATGGCTAAGTGGCTTAACCCCGACGATGCCGTGGACACCCTGATAGAGTGACTTTTGACATAATCAAAGATCAAGTACCTAACCACAAGACAGCTGTGATGCCTCAGGTCAAATGACTACTTTGCATTATCCCAACCATGAGTTCTCATGTGACATGAATATGAGAACTCCTCGTTGATCGTGTTCAGTGAACTCATTCTCTATTGAGCACCTACATGCTTGTCTTGGTGTCACTCACACCATTGACTCGAGACTAGTCACTTTCCCTGAGAGAAGACACAGCACGTACTGATCTTAACGGACTGTCAATGCCCAATTGGCAATCCTATGATCAGGAACGTTTAGGATGTGTCTACGAAAGAATGGTCTCATGAATCTAACTTCTTTAGATCGCATTCTCCCAATCACATATTCCTTGGACTTATCGTTTAAGCATATAACATTTATATGAGACGGCTCAAACAATAATGTTTGCCCTTAATATTAAACTAGATTAGTTTAACATGTGAAATGTCCATAAAGTATCATCTTATGATTGGTTTTAGGGCACATTTCCAACAATCTCCCACTTGCACTAGAGCCAATCAGCTTAGTCATCAGTGATGATACCTCTTCTGTAGTCATTTCATAAATGGCTGAGTAGTAGGCCTAGACAATGGATATCTATATGTTATCCATAGAAGCAACCTTGAGAATAACGACGTCACCATTATACATGATTCTCAATCATGTGGTTCAGTCTCTCATTTGAGTTCGGACCTTGATGAGACCTTGATTCCCTAGCTTGAGCTATCGCCCCATTAGTGTCATACACTTTCTGGTTGGAACCGAATGGAGAGTTCATAAATGAACTTTCCCATCCAAAAAACAATGTTGTAAGCTTCTATATAGCAATATATTTTGCATACATGATGGAACACATTAAAGTCATTACTTTTAACGTTTCCACCCAAATATCTCTTTAGTCATAATAAAGAGATATCTCATTATCACTTCATTCATAATGAAGAGATATTCTATGATGGATTAGATTCATAATCTAATACATTTACGATTCCATTACGTTACTCTAATTCTTCCTCATTCTTGAGGAATCCATCCTTAGTATTTCTTAAATACCTAAGGATTCACTTGACAGTTGCCATGGTTCTGATCCTGGGCTTGCACTGATATCATCTTGTACCGTTCTAGGTACAACTTATATCAATGTTTTCATACAATATGAAATACATAAATCACCTTTCTGCGTATGCATAAAGGATTCTATTTACGCATTATTTCTTTGGGAGTCAAAGGGTACATTCCCTTTGAGAAGAACAACTTCCTAGTCTCACTAGAATTGTCATTCTAATTGAAGTTTATCATCATATGAGAAACTTCCTAGCATCTCTTGTCTATTTTTGATATAATCCAATTATATCTTGAAATCTATCATTATAGATTTCCATCCCATGTATATAGACTATGTCTCCCATATACATTCTATCATTATAGAATGTTTAAAGTCATAACTTTAACGATGAAGAATTCCTTTCATTTTCAAAATTAATATATATCATGTATATATATATATATATATTCAAATTTAGGAATATGATTAACTCCCACTAATCTTTTGTAAACCTAGTAAACAAAAGATTCATTTACATCTTTATGAGAAATCAAACGATTTGATTCTTTTTCTCATAAGATGCTTATAGCTCCCACTAACTTGCTGAGATTCATGATGGATGGATCTCTACAACTTATATGTCTTGTGATTCTTAGTTTTAGACATATATTATCAAGACTATCTTGATAATGGTTTCGGAAACCCATATTATGTCCAAACATTGAATCACCATTTAGTTGTTTCTAGCAATCTTCGAATTAATTGAAACTAAGACTATGTCAAAGACGGTTTCTTCAAAGTCAACCATTTTCTTTGAGTGTAGTCACTTTAAGCTACCGATTAGCTATTAAGGTTTCATTATTTCGATTCAAATGGTACTTTACCATTTCCTTGAGTATATGTCATATATATACACTCAGTGTAGTCATAAGGATTTTCATTCTTATTTCTTTCGAATTAAGAGGTGTAACTCTATGACATAGTCATAAAGTTCAAACCATTCAACTGAGACGATTTATAAATCCTTCTTGACTACCTTGGAGCTTGTGGTGTAGGAACTAGGTTGTTATTTTTGTTGATCATATCAAACAAATATTGCTTATTAGCACACAACCCCAAATCTTAACATGTTTAAGATTTGTCTTTCTTTCCAACTACATCTTATGGAGTTATGAAAATTTTGGAAGATCTTCTAATTGACAATCATATTGTTTTTAGAAGTATATATATCCTATATATGGGTAATAGATAACATCCAACGAACTAAATTTTATTCAAGTTCGTTCTTCTCCTAATGGAGAAATTCATTATCTTATGATGCTATTTTCCTTGATATCTTTCAAGGAAACTCATCTAAAGTGTTATCTTTCCTTGATATCAAATCCAAGGAGGTAAATACTTTAGACGTCTTACTCATCAACTCACATTTCTTGAATTCTTTGAAACCTTTTGCAAAGTATTCGGACTTGTGTTTATTCAAAATAAACTATAGTCCAACCGAGAGTGATCTTCGGTGAATGTCATACAACATGAGTAGTATTATGTTGTGGATAAGAGCCACTAACATCTATGTGAATTAATCTCAACAACTTTGTGATTCTTTCTTCTTTCCAAAAGAATAAAGATTCGAACATTTCGCCTCTATACAATTTTAACAAGAAGGCATTGGATCCGGATCTAACGATCCAAAGCATCCATCTATTACCAACTCGTAATTTATGTTTTAGAGGTGTCACAACTCAGTTGGGATTAGTCACTCCCTTGCAACCTTTTGGGTTTTAAGCATCATCGTATTCTAAACAGTTAAACTACCACATCATCTCTACTATAGAGACAACCAATTAAATTACAATAATCTAATTATTGATTAATAAAGAACAATGTTTTGTCAAACAAAACATTTATCCATCTCTACTATAGTGACGGATTTAAGTTCCTTAAAATTGGAATGTAAAGACAATCTTTAGTATTTTCCAATTTCTTTGGTAGTTCATATGAGGAAATAAGTACAATCCGCTTTCGCAGAGATCTATATTTTATTCACTTTCCGAATGTGAAGTACTTTCTCTTCTCTCATTAATCTTCTACTTTTTATTAGCACACTTTTACAACAATTGTAAAACATAGTTACTAATACCGAATCAAGCATTCAAGTAGAAGAACCAACTGTTTTGAACTATTTCAAGAACATATTACAACACCTTCGAAAGGTGTGTTCTTGACACTTGCAAGACATTTCTTGCAAATACCCCTTCCAATGTCCATCCTTTCATAAAGAAAGTTTGTTCCCTTGGAGTTATTTTGCCTTCTTCATTTGACTTCTCCTTTGACTACAATAGTCATGGTCCCTAAACTCCCACTATCTCTCTTGAAACTTATTTCAATTGTGTTATACACATCAAACAATTTGGAGAGTGTGTGGTTATTGTTCACTATATAGTTTACAATAAACTTAGTGAACCATTAGGATAGGGACACAAAGGTGACGTCCTTGCCTAATTTCCGTCTCGTTAAGTGGTTTAACACTTAAACACTCAATGATTCAAAATCATCATAAGTCCATGTTGATGGACTATTTTTGTCAACCAACCATTATGTTCTAAACATAATTACAAACTTTCAAGAGTTGTTCAAGGCAACTCTCATTTCTTCATACAACAATTTGTAAGTGAAGAATCATGGCACATAAAGCGTCCATGCCCTTGTGCTTACTTCAAAAGTTCCTTGTTTATGTAACAAAGAAACAAGCACTAAAGTTTGTGTTGATTAAGGGTTGTTCAAAGCAACTCTTATTTCTTCATACAACAATTTGTATTTGAAGAATTATGACATTAAAAGTGTTGTCCTTCTCATGTTAGACTTATCTAACATATTCTTCCAATGATACATTATCAATAGGAAGATTGTGAGGATGAGACTACTTAGTTACATCTACAAGCCATTAAAGACAATCTATTGGATTGTAGAACTAAGTCCGGAAATTAAAGCATTCGGCTTTTCTTTGTCAAGTTTTGGATAGCGTTTGCAAATATATTGGTAAACAAATACATAACGAATATAAATTGATTGATTTTAAGCCATTTGATTCGGGTCTTTAAATCAAATAGCACCACCCACTATTTTTGGCAAATTCCATATCCCTCATCGGAATTCGAGAGTTTTGTTGAACTCTTAGCGGGGTATGGGAGACTCACCATTACCAAGCCCACCTCACGATGATACGATATCGGTTAGCAAAAATAATGATGAGAGAATAACACTTTACTCATTTACAACTCTTGTTATTACCCATCTAGTTTGGCCTCTAGAGAATGTGGCCTCACGATGATACGATATCGGCACCATTGCACTTAGTTAAGTTATTCCCACTATGCTTAGTTCATGAAGGGGTTCAAGAATAGCCTCACAATGATATGATATCGGCCATCCTCGTTGCCTACACTTACCTCATCATATGTTTATGGACTCCTCCTGAGTGTAAGCATGCACTTTGTACTCCCCCATGATAGGGTGAAGCCGGTGTACAAGTCACAAACGATTGGAGCCTACCACGGTGGAAGGCCACGAAGAGATATTCAAAGCATCTCTCGCTTATCAACTTAATAATGGTTTTAGTTGAGGGTTTTTTAGGTCTCATCACATATAAACATACATTTTAATCCAATTAAAACATTTTGGTCCTATTACAACTATTGGTCCATATGATTGATTTAGTAGTATATAATACTCCCACTATGCTTTTAAAACGGTTTTTAAAGCAAGACTATATGGTACTACTAACATAAGATTTGCATTCATTGATGGACTATATAGTTGCCTTAGGGCCTTAGGATGACTATGAACCTTTGATTCGATTCAACACGAGCCTAGTGTTGAATCTCGGTCTAGGGATGGTGATTGATTTTAGTTACGGGTTTAATCACATTAAGGCGTGTTGTCTTATTGGGCGTTGGACCCAACTACTCCAATTTCATGCATATCAAATAAAACAAGAAAGGAGTACTTCAAAGTAAATAAGAGCTTATGCTCTTTTACAACAATTGATCAAATCAAATTACTTTAGAGTAAAGAAGAGCTTATGCTCTTTTACAACAATTGATCATATCAAATTACAACCAAAATTTAATCTACACATTCCCATGGTTCAAACAAATTTGAAACGGCCTTTCACATAGCTCAATTATAGTAGGCTTAGGTTCATAATCACCCTTTCTTTAATTAATTAACGCTTTAACTAATTAAACTTGAATGCAACATTTTCATTTGGTTTTTGTATCCATAGAATTGATTTAAAATGGAGCTAAATGAAATGAAAATCCAATTCTCATTTAAAGAGACAAAACAATTTTGTTCTCTACCTAATTTGGGCCAAAATGCTATGACCTCAACTTGTTTGGGCCATAGTGCAATTAACCTCAACTTTTGGGCTATTTTGCAAAAACTTAAACTTTTGGGGTCACTTTGTAAAAACACAAAAGTCCACTACTTCATGTAATTACAACTAGAACCCAAAAATTTCCACAAAAGCTAAAACTTCATTAAAGGAGCAAAACAATTTGTCCTTTTAGTGATTTTGGACCTTTACGTAAAAACGTAAACTTTTGGGTCAAAGTACAAATACACAAAAGTATCAAAACTTTATGTAATTACATAAAAGCCCCACAAGGACCCTAATTGAGTAGGGTGGCCGGTTTTGAAGCAAAGTAATAAAAAAAATTTCAAAGTTTTTGTAAGTGGGGTGTGTGAAATGGAATAAATCATTACATACCTACCCACTAAAATTTCTTTAATTTTTTAAAATAAATATCTAATATCTTTAATCATAAGAAATATTTCAAAACAAAAACTTTATGAAATAAATCAAAACTTTGAATCAAAACACCAAACCTTTTGTTCTTGGCAAGAACATATCAAGAACAATGAAGAACATTCTTCACCCAAAAACATCCCAAAACCACTCAAACTTAAGGGAAATAACATACAACCATACTAGGGTATATAGGGGTTCCAAAAGTCACTTTAAAACACTTTTAACAAGTCAAACAAGAACCCAAAAATCCACCCTTTGGATTTGGCCGAATTTCCCCAAAAACATGGCACCAAAATTTAGCTCCAAAATTCATGCTCATATGAACTACATCTACAACATTTGAGATGGCAAATTTTCTAACAAAATTTACATTCAAAGAAGCAAGAATAAAGCTTGTAACAATTACAACATTCAAATCACAAACTATGAACTACAAAACCTAAAAGGATTCACCAACTACTAGACTTAGGCTCTGATACCACTTGAAGGAAGATTTGTGAAAAACAAGTTCATTTGAGCAACATCAACAACATGCAATTAACAATTAAAAGGCGGAATCATGTTTATATGCACTCAAAAACAAAACTTAACCCATGAACTTCAAAACCTAGTAGATAGGTGAACCAAGACTCAACTCAAAACAAAGTGAGTTGAGAAATCAATACCTTTGTAGATTCCTCTTTGCATAAGCAAAGGCTAATCACCCAAAGAGAGGGCCTTCATTCCTTGCATCTTAGATCCATGGATTTGGATGGATGAAAAGGTTTCTCCAAGTTCCCAAAATTGAGAACCTCTAAGTCTCCACACCAAGGCATATTGAAGAAGAAATGAGTGACCTAGAGGAAGTAAGATTGCTAGATTTTCCCCTCTAGATTGGCCGGCCTCTTTGAGAGCAAAGGGAGGTTTGTGTTCTCATCTTTACTCCCAAGAAAAACCTAAGGATGAAATGGCTATAAAGATGTCTTTATACCACCTCACAATGGAGTGGCAAACTTGCAATTAAGCCAAGTTCACTACCCTCCTCTAAATGGCCGGCCTAAGGGGATTTATTGGGCTATTTGGGCCTTTGTGAATCATTATTCATTAAGTTGTCATACAACTTAAGTCAATGGACTTGACGTTCGAAGCCCATTGGGCCTTAAGGTCCAAAACTATCCCGAGGTCTTTTAACTAACTTATTCGTTTGATTAATTAACATATTAATTAATCCTTGCCATAAATAATTAAACCATTTAATTATTCTTACTCATCTCCGTTGAATCTTCAATCTCTACCTTACACGGTGTACTATCCATTAGGTTCCTTTTAGCGAGGTAGTGGGCGATTCAAACTCTTTCAAATCGATTGTGAATTGAAACTTACTTTCAATTCTCCCTTTAGTGTTTATACATGTTTAGGGCTTCCACAAACCATGAGTGACACCTAGCAGCATATCATGGTTACCCAAGCTAATCAGAAGAGGTGGAGAACCTATTCAGTTTAGGATTACAAATGCAATACGGTCTTTCTCTAATACAATACTCTTGACCACATTGTTTGGTTTGATAGTTTATTCATGTCTACTATCCAATGTGAATCGTGTACTTATATGATTACCTTGAATGTGATCTGGAACGCATTCCAACATCTCATTCATACTCTGGCCAGAGATTCTAAATCATATCATAGAGTATTCTCCCTCAAACAGTTTGAAGGTTAGAGATCCCTTGTTGCGCATTCACTTGCCTCCATGGCTAAGTGGCTTAACCCCGACGATGCCGTGGACACCCTGATAGAGTGAATTTTGACATAATCAAAGATCAAGTACCTAACCACAAGACAGCTGTGATGCCTCAGGTCAAAGGACTACTTTGCATTATCCCAACCATGAGTTCTCATGTGACATGAATATGAGAACTCCTCGTTGATCGTGTTTAGTGAACTCATTCTCTATTGAGCACCTACATGCTTGTCTTGGTGTCACTCACACCATTGACTCGAGACTAGTCACTTTCCCTGAAAGAAGACACAGCACGTACTGATCTTAACGGACTGTCAATGCCCAATTGGCAATCCTATGATCAGGAACGTTTAGGATGTGTCTACGAAAGAATGGTCTCATGAATCTAACTTCTTTAGATCGCATTCTCCCAATCACATATTCCTTGGACTTATCGTTTAAGCATATAACATTTATATGAGACGGCTCAAACAATAATGTTTGCCCTTAATATTAAACTAGATTAGTTTAACATGTGAAATGTCCATAAAGTATCATCATATGATTGGTTTTAGGGCACATTTCCAACAGCGGCAAGGGGTGTGGTTGGTGTATGGCGGTGTGGAATGGTGGGGGGAATGGATGGGAGGCTGCGGCAAGGAGGTGGAAGGGGCTGCAATGGATGGATGTTACGGCTTGAACGGAGAAGATGAATGGGTGGCTGCGGTTGAGAGCTTTTTGAGTGAATGGCTGAATGAATATTAAAACTAGGGTGCAGCATTAGATGTAGAATATATAGGGTTTCAGAAAATAAAACCCTAAGTTATTTTGGTTAATTAAAATTAAGTTAAAAGCTTCTAGAATTAGGAAATTAAATCAGAAATTAAAAGGGACATGGCTGCAAGGTGCGGCTAGGTTTTATTTAGAAAGGGAAATAGGGTTTAAGTGCATAACTTTGGACAAAAATGCCCCCCCCTTGTACGGCAAGGGAAGGAAAGAAGGGAAAGGGCACGGCAAGGGTGTGTAAGGGGCCTAGGGCCTTCGTTTTGTGTCCTAAAGTGCCTCCAAGGCCTTCAAAGTGGCTAGAAAATACGGACGTTTAAGATTAGGAAAGGTTACCAAAACGGGAAACCTAGGGTTAACTTTCCTACTTCAAGTAGGAATCCTTGTTGGAGTAGGAATCCTCGTTGGAGTAGGAATCCTCGTTGGAGTAGGAATTCATCGTTTCTTCAAGTCTTCAACTCATTCATCCCTCCTTTGCTCCAAAAGACTCCAATTTGCATCTTCTTGCACACTTTGGCCTTATAATCTGAAAATACACAAAAGTGACTTTAAACACTAAAATAACTAAGGAAACACAACATAAGTGCACAAGAACAAGCTAATTAAGTCGCATGAATATGCTCCTATCAGTCACCCATCATGAGAATGCTCTCGCCCCTTTCTCGCTTAACTTCGGAGTTTCTACGAAATTCAAAGCTAGTGAGCTCCCAAAAGGCCTCGTGCAAGGTAGAGATGAGAATATACATATAAGGCTTACATGATCCACTCCCCTGTGCGATGTAAGATGTAACAATACACACGAGTCAGAACCACCTCTAGTGGACATTCTGGGTCGAGGTGTGTCAATAAAACATAAACGACAAAAGACGGTTAAATATAAATCTAAAGTTTGTGGATTTTGTGTCTGATTTAGAGTTGACCCCTTCACGAAAGTTGTAAAACTTGTCATTAAAAATGATTGAATTTTTATTTTTTTTACATTTACCACATTTCTACAACAATTATTATGAATTTTATTAATTTTTGCACTCAAATAAAAACACTATTCATGAGGCTATGGGGGGTTTTAAAAATCTAAACGATGATATAACCATTTACGCTTAAAGGATGCAATCACGAGCGTTTGTATATTATTTCACATTTTTCACACTTGTATATTAATTATTATGATTTTTTATTTATTTTGAGCTCTCCTAAAAATACTAACACGCCCCGACTCGGTATGTCAACTAGGACTCCAAATCAAGCTGTGCTGGCTGACATCTAGAAGGTGACGAAGCCATAAAGTGTAGTGATGTGGAAAATGTGAATAAATTTAAACCTAAAAGTGCCTAAATATAAGAGTGCGCTGGTGAGTGGGAATGAACCCATTTCACACGTGACGTTAGAGCATAAGTAAAGTATAGTAGAGTGGATAAGGATTATACCCTCAGAGGTAGCCAGCTATGCTGATATTTGCCAAGAATCCTCGTCGATACAAACGTTCAGCAGCTAAAACCTGGAGGGGCGAAAAATAAGGGTGAACGGGCACAAAAAGTAAGAATTTAATAAAACCATTTGTTTTATGAACATACTAACCCCTTGCTGTAAAACAAGTATAATTTCCCGAAAATCATACTAGGTATAAGTATGAAATCAAATGCATACCAACAATGAATTCAGAAATATGCTAGAGTAGAATATCTCAAAGATAATATGAATATAATCATGTGCTCAACAAGCTATATTAACACGCAAGTCGGAGTCACCTAATGTGACTTGTACAACTGCACCTATTGCTCATCCATCTATGCTAACACACGAGTCAGAGTCACCTAATGTGACCTATACGATAGGGTTAGGTGTAATACTATATGCTCTAGTGCTACGATCACGTGAAGGCCAGCGCTATGCGCGCCACTTACAAGTCGGAGTTGCCTAATGCGACCTGTACGACAGGGCTAGCACATACTTGGATCCAAGATGAGCTTGCGGTGTAAGGTGAACATCACGTGAAGGACTGGCCCTGACCCAAGGCAGGAGCACTAACACCGAGTGTAGCAATGATGAGGCACTTTATGAAAATGAGCATGCTATAACTCAAACATTCCAAACAACACATTAAACTCACCTGAACTTACCTGCACATCCCTTAGCATTTCATAATAACATAGTATTTATGAGCAGGTAAAATGCATATGAATATGCCATGATCAAATATAAATTTCAACCACCACGACATTATCATAAAAGTAAGTAAAACGTGGCATAACATGCATAAGTCAACTTAAAAAAAATTTGTAGAAAGTATACAATATATATATATATATATATATATAAACAAAATGCCCACTCACCTGGAGTCTACTCTACAGCTCCTTAGCACGAATATCAAGGCGTCACTAACGATCTAAGAACAATTATCAAATCACGTCTTAGAATTCTTATAGATAAAACACATAACTTACATAAAACACATCCCCAAGGATGTTCTAGAATGATTTGAAACCCATTGACCAAAAGCCAACTAACGGTCAAAGGTCGATGGTAAGGTCCACAACCCTATGTAACTCAATCCAGAAGATCCGCACCTCGGATTTCCCATCCATAACTTCCCAAGAGTTTCAATAACCTTCTAGAACAACATCCTAAAGTTTCAAAATGATCCAACCGTTGGATCTTCGCCAATTGCTAAAATTAAGTGGCGGCCAATGTTTTATTTTACGAACTTACAAATCCAATTTGGGAAGATCCGTACATCGAATTCCTAATCCGTAAGTTTCTATTGTTCTCAAATATTACATACTATAACATATTAAAGTTTGGTGACAATTCAACGGTTGGATCGTTGATTCATTTAATATCCAAATGGCAGTCTTTATCAAAACTATGTTCAAACGATGAGATTTCATCAATCGGACTTCACCAATGGAATTGGGGTATTAGACATAGCCTAAGGAGGTCAGGGGGTGCCTCGGCCCACGCACCGCCGCACATGGCAGTTGGCCACCTCGACACGCCTGAAAAATCAACTAGTTTTAAAAATTCTCAAATTTCATAGAAGTGAAGATCTCAATGAGTAGAGCAAGTTTTATACCCTTGGCCAAGTCCAATTTGGCCGGGAAACGTTTCAAATCACCCCGAGCTAGCCAGAACCTTAGGATTGGGTGTGCTTCGATTCTCCTTCCTCAGTGTTCCAACGCCTTTACCACTAGTCGGGTCTTGTTCTTGGGTCTAAGGGGAGTTGATTAAGGGTAGTGGTACTCACTGAAACAAAGGAATCGCCGTCGAGCACCTCTTGTGCTCCAGTGAAGTTTCTCATGGGTTAGGACCTAAAACCCTTCGATCTTAGGCGGAAATTGGTGGAGGGAAGGTTGGGGAAGAGGTTGCAGGTGATGGATGGTTGAGTTTCGCCTAAAAAATGGATGAGATTGACCAAATTTCACACCGATTGGAAACCGGGTTGCTGCGCGTGGATAGGTCGACAGGAAAAGGTGGTTCTTTCTCACCCTTCCTGGTTGGTCCCTCTTTTCCCCCCTAATTGCTAATTGGACCTAAAAAAAATATGATTGGGCCAGTCCTCAACCTTGATTGGTTACAATTCCCACATGGTGGGAGTTTAATTAATTCAAAACCTATAGTTTAGTAAAACGATTTCAAATGTCCGTAACTATACCGTTATAATCCGAACTCGCAAACAGCTTTTGCCTATGCGTTCGTCGGTTCGAGATGTATTCGGAAACATTAATTGTGACTTCAAACGGTCAACGAAAGTCAAACATCCTCGCCTCTAAGGGCATTTTTGTAAAATCATTCTTTTAAAATTAATATAAAATTATAAATTTAGGGACAGGTTGTCACAAATACTATTCACAAGGTTTTTTAGGGTTTTAAAAGTTCAAACGATGATGTACCCATTTCAAAGTGTAGAAAATACAATCATAAGTGATTGCATATTTTTCACATTTTTGCAATTGTAAATTAATTATTATAATTCTTTTAATGTGCTTGATATTTTTAAATTAGGGTGAATTGTCAATTTAGTCCCTAAATTATCATCTGATTGAAAATTAGGTTCCTAAACTAATTATTTTGATATTTTTATTTTTTAATCTGTTTTATAATGTTTTAATCTCACTTTTAAGAGGATATAACATTTATGAATATGACTAGATGAGAGAGTAAAAACCTTTGTTAGGTAAAATTGAAAGTCTGTCTTTTTGCCTATACTAATATTATTGTGACAACCCGTCCCGAAGGTGTATATTATTTTATCCTCAATGGTGTGAAATGACTAAATTGACCTTGGACGTTAGTTGGTGTCGTGAGTGATATGTTTTGGTGGTGGTCCAAATATGTTAAGTCCTAATGGTTTGGACCCAATTAGAACTTCGATTTTATTTGTTTTTGGTTGGCTGCAACCTGGACCACACACTCATACACACACATCAAATCGTTGACCTTTCTCTCTCCTTCCCTCTTGGATTTCTTTCCATTTTCGTACAATTGTACGGACAACTTCTCAAACCACTTGAGCATTCACGGATCAAGGTTTTGGAAGCCATCTTCGTGTTCCTTATGAGCTTAGGAACACATCCATACCATTTTTAGAACTTGAATCCATCGAAAACCCGAGAACCCAGAAATCCCAAATTTTGAGCACTGTTCATGTGATCGTGATTGTGGAATTTTCAGTGAGTTTTAAGGTTCTACAAAGCTTTAGGATGTCTTCACAAAGCTCGTGGAGTAATTTTGAAGTGTTTTGGACATTGGGAAGCTCAAGTTCATTGAGTTGCAGAGGTTGCCAAAGTGTTCAAGGTTTCTCCAGTGAGATCCTGTGGATTTCAAGGCTTGAAAGTGAAACCGGCTAAAATTCAAGTTGCAGACGACGGTGCTGATGGCAGCGACTGGCAAGGCTAGCCAGAGAAGGAGAAGAATATTCCGTCAAAGTTGACGGAATATACTAACGGCGTCAGGTAACGCAGTTAATTTCTGTTGGGGTTTTAACGGAATATTCCACGGCATATTCCAAACGGCAGTTAAGTTTTCGTCTAGGTTGGCTATGCGTGGGGGCGCGTGGGTGGTTGAAATTTTTTTCTAAAAATATGGGGATGTTTGTGGTGTTGAGTAGATCATGTTGGTACATTCAAACATCCCATTTAAGCAATATATGAGAAGTTATTAGCTAGTTTCGTTTATGTGCTTTAAATTAACGTTTATATAGTTGTTTCGCATATAGGTGAGACTTATCCTCAGGACGAGCGTAGTTAATTGAGGCTTGGGGGCTACGACACTTCCACATACCAGTGATGGGTTTTTGGTTTTTCGTATATACCTATATACTTGAGATTTTACCCAGAAATTTGATTTAAATGAAATTATGTTTAGAAATGCCATGCATATTGATTTATACGTAGATCATTGAATTAAAATGTTATGCATAAATGTGATTTGACGCTGTGGATGCTCAGGTAAGTACCAAGTGAGTTCTAGATTGTTTATGTAAATTGATGACTATGTGAGATGTGTTGAAAGCTCATGAACCTGCACCCCAGTGTTAATGCTCCCGCCCATGGTTAGGGCATAGTCTTTCACGTGATGTTCACCTCCCACACCATACACTCACCTTGGATCCAAGTTAGGTGCACAGTCTTGTCGTACGTACCACAGTTTCAACTTGTAGGTGACCCGCGATTATTCGCACAGTCTTCACGTGATCGTAGCACTTGAACGTATTTATTTACACCTAGTCCTGTCATACAGACCACTTTAGATGGTTCCGACTCGTGTGCAGGTATATTTGTTGAGATGTGGATTTGAGTTGTACAGGTCACGTTAGGAGACTCCAGCTAGATGGATGAGCTATAGATTCAGCCGTACAGGTCACATTAGGTGACTCCGGCTGACATATCATTTGCATTGATTTATATCACCTGGCTTACATATTTTTATGCTGAGATATTCGACATGGCATATTTGTGAATTTTGTTATTCTGTGCATGGTTGTGGTATAGATATGTATTCTATTTTCTGGGAAATTATACAGGTTTTACGGCGAGGGGTTACTATCTTTGACAACTGAAATGGTTTTGAAAACGTTTGTTTTTGCCCACTCACACTTTCTATTTTGTGCCCCTCCAGGTTCTAGTTTGGAGTGCTTTTTGGTGGCTTGCGAGGAATCCACGACAGCTGTGACAAATTACCACCATTGTAGGATTACCTTTGTTGTTGTATAATTAATATTCGTCTTGCTAGACTGCACTTAGGCTATTTATGCTCTGGTTGTGAATTTATGCTTATTTCGTCTTGCATTTATTCTTATTTAGTGCTCTAGTTAGTTTGGTTTTTATTTATTCGCATTTTAATATTATTATTGCTTCCGCACTGTGCACCTGGCTACGTCACCCTCACGTGATGGCCAGCACGCCTTGATTTCGGTCGGGGTGTGTCAGTTTGGTATCAGAGCCTAGGTTTGGTAGTCCTGCATATTTTGTGGATATTCTAATTATTTTGGTGTCTTCTGTTAGAACTATGCCACCTCGTAGAGAACCACGTCGTTCAGCTGAGCTTAGTTTCCCTGATATAGCTCAGTTAGGGGAAGCTATAGCCCATGCAATTCAATCTTCGCTTCGCCCTCCTCAGAGGACTCACCTGGAGACTATGTATAACTTAAAGTTGGATAAGTTTGAGGGTCATGAAGGACATGAAGGGGCAGAGCGGTGGCTCGATCATCTTGAAAAGATTTTCCGAGTGATGCAAAGTCAATGGAATCTTCCTTCTAAAAGGTGGGTAGAGACGACTACATGGTTCTTAGGTAAAGAACCAGCATTTTGGTGGGAACATGAGGCTTATCATTTGACCCCAGAGGAAATTGCTGACTAGGAAGTGTTTAAACAGTTGTTTCAGAAAAGGTTTATTCCCCCTGAGTATATTGATCGCAAGAAGCAAGAATTTACTCAATTAAGACAGGGGAAGATGACGGCGAATGAGTATTATAGGAGATTCACTGACTTGTCTCGTTATCATCCGGATGTTGCAGCTAATCTAGTTGAGATGCTCCGTCGTTTCAGATTGGGTACTAAGAAGAACTGGCATTCTATGGCGACCACTACTTCTTGTGCTTCTTACCAGGAGTTCTATGAGATATTGTTGAGGATTAAGGATTTAGAGAATATGCCTAGTGAGAATGAAGAGGAAGAAGAAAAGGACGGCAATCAGAAGAGAGATGATAAAGGTAAAGGTCAATCATCTCAAGCACCTCGCAAGACTTAAAGCTTTAATTGAAGTGGAGCTAGTTCCAGTTCTTCTAGCGGGGGTTTTAGTGCCACTAGTCAGAGAAGAGGTGGTAGATTTTTTGGGGGTCCTAGATTCTAGAGACAGGGGGATGCTAGTAGAGGAAGGGCTACGTTGTTGATAGGAGCATATTTATGCGACTTAGTTAGCTTGTTTTCTTGCATTTACATAGTTAGTTTCTATTTATTAGAGTGTTTTAAGCCATTTTCGTGTGTTTTCAGGTTCAAATGACTAAGTTGGTAAGAAAGTGCAATTTGGAGCATTTTAGAGCAGTTTTGGGCTTGGAATGGATACCACAAGTATGGAGCAAGGTGGATGGACGAATTTGAAGTTCAATAAGGGCTAGGAATGTGCTTAACATCTGGAAGAATTAAATCAAAGACTTGGAAGATAAGGAATTAGCTATAAAGAAGGAAACATTATCCAAATTACCTTATCTTATCCAAACCTTATCTAACCTTATCTTATCCTATCCTAATCTTTGGCTACCTTATTTCTAGCTGCAAGGAAGACATCTAAATGACATTAGAACACCTAAATATCAGGTTTCTAGAAGCCCTATCCCTATCCCTAAAAGTATGCCGCATGTTTTCCTTCTAGAAGCCATGTTTTCTGCAACAAGGACTATTCCTTGTCCTCCCTAGAATCTGAATGAGAGTATCCTTGTTCTTTGTTGGTTTGGAGTCCTAATCCCCCTCCGTTTCAGCCCTTGCCGTGCTTTCCCTTCTCCCTATAAATACATAGTGTCGTAGCCTTCATTCACCACCCATCTCTCACCACAATTCACACCACATAACCATCAATCAGAGAAATCACCCTTGTGCCACAACCTTGCAAGGAGAAAGGAGAGGAGACCCTTGGAGCCATGCCCTACCATTCAAGCTTGGATTGCTGGAATGTTCTTAGGTTATTCTATCTTTTGTTCTCAATGTTTAATTTAAGCTATCTTTTTTTAGGTGCAAACATGAGGAACTAAACTTGTTTTAGCTAGAGGTGGATTCAAAGCCATGAACATATATGTGATATGAATTGATTTCCTCTAGTTATTGTTTCATAAAACATGAATGCGATTTACTTATCTGTTTGATTGATAACTTATTCTTGTATGTTGATTAAGGATGCATACTTAGTCTGCATGCATGAATTTGATGCTAAAATATAAGGGAATTTCACCTAATCATTATGAACTTATATTTATAAGTAGTGGAACTCACTAGTCATGATTGTGTTAAGTAAATCCATGGCAGAAGTGTCATGCAATTCATAGTTATGAATGCCTTGTCAATGCTTATGATTTTCACAAAGCTTAATGATCTTTGATTGTAACTCTATTATGTTGACAACCGGTGGAGTTTTTTGATGCCACCACCACCATCTTGAAGCTCTCATTCCCCTCTACAAAACCCACCCAAGAACCACCTTAATTAGCCATGGTATGTAGCGGTTTGAGGCCACGAAAGTCGACGAAAATCAATGGTGCTCCGGCCACTCTTTTCGATTTTTTGGCAAATCGGCGAAGCGATGGCTGATGCCACCACTTGGGCTTTGTAGCCCATCATCCCAGGAGCAAAACCCAACCAACCTTGACCCCGTTGGACCACCGTAGACGACGAATCGACGTCGGGAAGTTTTAGGCACTCGCCGGCTTTGTGGGAAAAATTGACCATCTTCTGTCCACTTTTGGACTTCGTAGCAGGTATGAAAGTTGCTCCACTCACTGAGATCTTCATTTATGTGAAGTTTGAGAATTTTTGGAAATAGTTGGATTTTTCCGGTGAGTCGGGGTGGCCGACCGCCACCCGCGGTGGCGCGTGCGGCGGCGCGTGGTCAGCAGGCCGCCAATGCTATTTTTAGGCTATGTCGAATGTCTTGAATTCATTTTTGTCATTTGAATGACGTAGGTTGATCGTTGGAACCTAAATTCGTTACGATACGTTATTTGATAAAAATGTGAATCGATGATCCGACCGTTGGATCGTCACCAAACTTGGATACATTATAATACGTAATATTTAAATATCATAGGAATTTATGGATCGGGAATCCGACTTACGGATCTTCCTAAATTGGATTTGTAAGTTAGTAAAATAAATGTTCACGTCCACTTGGTTTTGGGCAAATGGCGGAGATCCAACCGTTGGATCGTAATGAAATTTTAATATGTTATTCTAGAAATATATTGTGGATCGTTGGGAGTTACGGATTGGAAATCTAATATGCGGATCTTCCGGGTCGAGTTATACAGTGTTGTAGACCCTACCGTCGATCTTTGATCAACTGTTGACATGTGGTCAATGGGTCTCAAACTATTTTAGAATGCCTTTGAGGTTGTGTTTTATGTGAATTACGTATTCTACGGATAAGAATTCTGAGATGTGATTTGATAATTGGTCACAAGGACCAATCATTCAGGACGCCTCGATGCGTGCGCTAGAGAATCATAGCGTGGACTCCAGGTGAGTGCATCTTTTCCCTTTTATCGTACATATTATTGAGAGTTCTATCGACACTTTTAAATTGATTAGGTGTATTACTTTCATATATAATTATTGTGAATTCTTGAAGTACTATATGACCTACGAATGGTTTGATCCCTGTTTAGGGTACGTAGGCAGTTTAACGAGACGTTGGATGAAGCCATACAATATTTGAGACAAAAGCCTTGCTTGGGAAATTGAGTAACGCGAAGGAAATTGGTAAAGGCAAGTTTTAGTTTTGTGAATTAGTTAGTTAAATTAGTGTTAATTGGGTTGTCATGGATAATTATCCCTGAAAATAAGTAGTTCGAGAGTAGGGCGTTATTGATTGTACACTTCACACCGTATTGTTTATAATTGAAAATGCTACGACATGGTTGAGTATTAGATTGCATCATGGTATATCCATATGTATATTACTTGCATATAAATATTGGGAATGCTTTCAAGTGCAAAGGTGAACGCAGGACACTCAAGTAAGTTCAGGTGAGTTTATGGTATTAGTTGAATCAATTGCGTTATAGCATGACTACAGTTATGTGTTAGGCAACTTCGATACTGTCGTAATGGTTCCCATGAGTTGCACATGTTATGTTGAGATATAGTATAGCTCATAAACCTGCACCCTGGTGTTAGTGCTCCCGCCCGTGGCCAGGGCACAGTCCTTCACGTGATGTTCACCTCCCGCACCTTACGCTCACCTTGGATCCAAGGTAGGTGCACAGTCCTGTCGTACAGACCACTTTAGGTGGTTCCGACTCGTAGGTGACCCGCAATTATTCACACAGTCTTCACGTGATCGTAGCACTTGAGCGTATTTATTTACACCCAATCCTGTCGTACAGACCACCTTAGGTGGTTCCGACTCGTGTGCAGGTATACTTATTGAGCTATTGGTTAGCCATGATTGATGAGATATGGATAAGTCGTACAGGTCACTAAAGGTGACTCCGACTTATATGCTAGCCATGATTGATGAGATATGGATAAGTCGTACAGGTCACTATAGGTGACTCCGACTTATATGCTAGCCATGATTGATGAGATATGGATAAGTCGTACAGGTCACTAAAGGTGACTCCGACTTATATGCTAGCCATGATTGATGAGATATGGATAAGTTGTACATGTCATTTTAGATGACTCTGACTGATATATCACTTTGTATTGATTGAGTTCATTTAGCCTACTTATTAATGTATGGTGGAGTTGATGGCAAACCGTGGTTTTGGTCATTTCTGAGTATGGTTTGGATATATGTATATATGTTGTACTGTAAGATAGAAAACGATAAGGGAATTACAGCGAGGGGTTATTACTGTTAGAAAGGTAATAATTTTGGGAAGCTTGGTTTTACTACTTACTAACACTTTTTTTTTTGTACCCCTTCAGGTTTTAACTGCTGAGTTCGTATCGACGAGGATATATAGCTAATCTTAGTATTGGTGGCTACTTTTAAGGGTATGATTCTTACCCACCCTACTGTACCTTACTTATGCTCTAACATCGCGTGTGAAATGGGTTCGCTCCCACTCGTAGCGTACTCTGGTATTTAGACACTTTTAGATTCAAATTTATTCACTTTTTATACACTATCACATTTTATGGCTTCATCACCTTCCAGGTGTTGGCCAGCACAGCTCGATTTAGGGTCCAAGTGGACTTTCTGGGTCGGGGTGTGTCATTTTTTGACTTCAAATTCGTCCATCCACCTTGCTCCATATGCAAGCTATCCATTCCAAGCCCAAAACTGCTCCAAATAGCTCCAAAATGCACTTTCTTGCCTCTTTTGCCATTTAAACCTACAAACACATGAAAATAGCTTAAATCACTATAATAAATAGAAACTAACTTACTGAATGCAAGAAAACAAGCTAACTAAGTCGCATAAATATGCTCCTATCAAAAGTGCATTTTGGTGCATTTTAGTGCAATTTTGGGCTGGAATGGATAGCTTGCATATGGAGCAAGGTGGATGATGTGAAAATTAACTTGACACACAAATTAAACCCTATTGATGACAATTGTAGTATATATGCAAGCAGGGATCGTTCTAGACCGGGGATTAACTAGGGATGCTAATCAACACAAATATGACTCAAAAACACCAAACTAGACTTTATAGACTCAAAACTAACTTAAACACTCAAAACAACAACAAACAATAAAAAAAAGACTCAATTTTAGACCTAACAAGTGATTTTGACAAAAATAAAACCTAAGTTGACTCAAAAGACTAAAAGAAAACAGATTTTGACTCAAATAACAAGACTAAATTTAAGCGGGATTGTTTTTGACGAAATTAAAACTTAAAACAGAAACTTTGTATAAACACTTTGTAAAAACGAATTTGGGTGAATTAAATGGGTGAAAGGCTAGTTAGAGGGTCCTTCTCCACCCATGACATATGCATATAAACCAATTTCCAATTATTATTCCTTTAGACTCTGAATGACAACGCCCCAAGTTAATTGCATCGCACAACCAACCATTACATTTTCCTTATTTCATTGAATTGAATGAATACACATTACAATCAAATTATCTTTCTCAAGTTCTCTATATGAAACACATAATAAGGATACATATCAAAAGTCATTAAGTTTTATGAAAATCATAAGCATTGACAAGGCATTCATCACTATGAAATGCATGAGACTCCTGCCAAGGATTCACTTAACACGATTGCGACTAGCAACCTCCACTACTTGTGAATATAAACGAATAACTATTACGTGAAACTCCATTATACTCTAGCATCAAATTCATGCATGCAAATTAAGTGTCGACCCTCAATCAACATACATAAACAAGTTTTGATAACTCAGATAAGCAAATCACATTCAAGACTTAAGACACAATAACTGGATGTAATCAATTCATATAAAACATATAATCATGGCTTCGAATTCACCTCTAAATATAAAGAAATTAGTTCCACATGTTCATCATAATTGAAAACCAAATTAAAGTAAACATCAAACTAAAACTAAGGATAGAAAGAACCCAGAAACGCTCCACACTCCAATGGCATGCACGACACTCCCTTGGATGGCAGATTGCAAAAGTCATCTTCTCCTTCCTTCCTTGCTTGCGACACTAGGGTGATGTGGTGTGAATTATGGTGTTTGATGGCTGAATGTATGAATGAATGAATGAGTGAATGGATGATTAAAACCTGCGGCAAAGGCTTGTATTTATCGGCTAGGTTTTGCACAATTTCTGAAGGAAAAGGATTGCACAATCCTAAGGGAAAAAGGTTATGGTTTAGCAGAAACCAAAGGGGAAAGGGATAGGGAATACACGACAGAGATTGGGGTTTCTAAAGGGAATAGGTGCGGCACCTTTTTAGGAGGAAGATAAGGCTTCTAGAAAGAATGTTTTAGAATAGATTTCTAGACCTAAAGGGACAAGGACACACGGCATAGGTGTAGGACAAGGATTACAACTCCTAAACCTCCAAGGAATAGCATATATGTGGCACATAAGGGTTTAGGCTTCTAGAATCTGAGATATGTGTTTAAATGTATAACTAATCCCTTCTAAATAGCTAGAATTAAGGCATAAACTGATTTGGATAAGATAAGATAGGATAATGCTAGATTTAGGAAAGGATAAGGTTGGTTAGGATAGGGTAAGATAAGGCTGGATAATGTTCCTTATTTCTTGCTCTTTCCTTATCTTCTTTGTATTTGAACTTGTTTCTCCAGATTTGTAGCATTTCCTAGCCTCTCTTGACTTCCATTTCGTCCATCCACCTTGCTCAACTCATAAGTTATCCAATTGATGCCCAAAACTGCACCAAATGGCTCCAAAATGCACTTTCTTGCTACTTTTGCCATTAGGACCTACAAACATACGAAAATAGCTTAAAAGACTATAATAAGTAGTAATTAACTAACTAAATGCAAGGAAACAACATAACTAAGTAGCATAAATATGCTCCTATCAGTGGATGGACGAATTTGAAGTCAAAAGAGGCTAGGAATGTGCTACAAATCTGGAGAAACAAGTTCAAGACAAAGAAGATAAGGAAGGAGCAAGAAACATGGAACATTATCCAAACAACCTTATCTTATCTTATCCTATCCTAATCTTTTGCTACCTTAATTCCTGTTGCAAGGAGGACATCCAAATGACATTAGAACACCTAAATATCAGGTTTCTAGAAGCCCTATCCTTCTTCTACATTGATGTTGCACCTTTCATCCCTTTCTTTCTAGAAATCTACCCCAATACCCTTTCGAGAAGGTCTATTTCCTGCGGTAGGTTTTGAATCCCTTTACTCCTTGGTCTCTGCTATGTAAACCTAGCCCTTTTCCCCTAGGATTGTGCAATCATTTTCCCTTCAGAAATTGTGCAAAACCCTAACCTATAAATACATGTCTTTGCTGCATATATCAGACCACAACATCCCATATATTCACACCATAATTCGCACCACACACAAGAGCCATAAACTCAGAAAATCCCCATTGTGCCTCAACTGTGCAAGGAAGGAGAAGAAGAACCTGGAGCCATGCTTGTCATTTAAGACGTTGGAATGTTGGAGCATTTCTAGGTGTATTCTATCTTAGTTTTAATGTTCAAATTTAATTGTCTTTGTTTAATTGCGAACATGAGGAACTAATTTCTTTTTAGTTAGAGGTGAATTCAAAGCCATGAACATATATGTGATATGAATTGATTTCCTCCAGTTATTGTTTCGTAAAACATGAATGTGATTTACTTATCTGTTTGATTGATAACTTATTCTTGTATGTGGATTAAAGATGCATACTTAGTTTGCATGCATGAATTTGATGCTAAAATATAAGGGAATTTCACCTAATCATTATGAACTTATATTTATAAGTAGTGGAGGTTGCTAGTCACAATCGTGTTAAGTAAATCCTTGGTAAGAGTATGTGGTTCATAGTTACGAATGTCTTGTCAATGCTTATGATTTTCACAAAGCTTAATGATCTTTGATTATATCTCTATTATGCTGTACTTGTGTAGGGAACTTGATAAGAATAATTTGGTTGCCGATGCGTATTCCATCCAATTCAATGAATTTAGGAAAATCTGAAAGTTAATTTGTGCTTTTCACGATTAATTTGGGGCATTGTCATTCATGGTTTAAAGGAATAAAAACTGGAAATCGATTTATATGCATATTTGTCATGTGTGGAGATGAACCCTCTAGCTAACCTTTCATCCATTCATTCACCCTAGTTTCATACTGTTTAGTTTAGTTTATGCAATATGTATGTTTAAATTTTAAATTCATCATAACCAATTCCCCTTTAATATTTAGTGTTTGAACTTAGTTAGAATCTGTTTAAGTCTATTTATATTAGTGTTTTGAGTCAAGTTAAGTTTAAAATTCATCCAAATACCCCTTTAGTTCTTATTTGTGTTAGTTTAGTTCAAATTCGTCAGAATCTATCCCTATTGAGTATTTTGAGTCTTTTTAGTTCAATTTTCGTCCAAATCACTTTCTAGGACCTATTTTGAGTCAATTTAACTTAGTTTGTGTGTTTTGAGTCATTCTAGTCAGTTTTGAGTTATTAGAGTCTAGTTTTCTGTTTTTGAGTCTAGTTTAGTATTTTAAAGTTTAAATTGTGTAGATTAGCATCCCTTCTAATCCCCAGCCTAGAATGATCCCTACTTACACATACTACAATTATAGGGTTTAATTTGTGTGCTATTATATATCACATCAATAATCATCGGTGATAAGCCCAACTAGACACTAGTTTAATTAACTATCATTACTTACGTTTCCTTACTTTAATTTCTTGATTCTTCACACATTGATTTATAACCAACATTTAACCACCAACACATAAGGTTAAATCTCACATTTTACACCAATGTCCCTCACATTGTTCAATTCCCCAAACAAGGCTATTGTCTCAATTATTTAATCTCACTTCTTGTATGGTTGCATCTAGCTTCTCGCTAGACTGCCTACGTACCCTAAACAGAGATCAAGCCATTCGTAGTTCACGCATATACTTCTAAACATTCACAGTAATTATATGTAGGTAATATGCATAAATCAACTTAAAAACGTTTGTGGAATTATCAATCATGTGTGTATATATATATATATATATATATATATATATATATATACAGTAGAAAGGAAAAGACCCACTCACTTGAGGTCCGCACTACGACTCCCTAGCGTGAATATCAAGACATCATGAACCAACGTCGCCTAGAACAATTATTAAATCATGTCTCAGAGTTCCTACTGATGGAATACATAATTTACATAAAACACATCCCTACGTAATTCAATCCAGAAGATCCGCATCACGGATTTCCAATCCGTTACTTCCAAAGATCCACATTATATTCCTAGAACAATGTCCTAATGTTTCATTACGATCCAACGGTCGGATCTCTGCCAAATTGCCAAAACCAAGTGCCAGTCAACATTTTATTTTATGAACTTACAAATCTACTTCGAGAAGATCCATACGTCAGATTCCCAATCTGTAAGTTTCTATGGTCCTCAAATATTACGTACTATAATGCATTAAAGTTTGGTGACGATCCAATGATTGGATTGTCAATTCACACTTTTACCAATTAACATATCGTAGAGAATTTAGGTTCCAACCATTAACCTATGTCATAAAATTACCAAAACTAAGCTCAAGGCATCCAATTTAGCCTAAGAGTGGCCACGCGCTACAATGGGTGGCGGTCGGCAGTCCAGACTCGCCGGAAAAATCTACCTATTTCCAAAAATTACCAAAATTTACAGGAATGAAGATCTCAATGAGTAGAGTAATTTTCATACCTATGACCAAGGCCAATTTGACCTTGAAGAGCTCCAATTTTACTGAAATCCACCGGAAACCCTAGAATGGGGGTTCTTCAATTTGACATCCTCGGTGCTCCAACGTCTTCACCACTGCTTGGGCTTTGTTCTTGGGTTGTAGGGGAGTGTTTTAGTGGTGGTAATTGAAGGAAATGGTTTCATAATTGATGGATTTAAAACACGGTTCCCCACGGCACCCACAGGTGTTTTTCACCAAATTACAATCAAATCCCTTCCGAATTTAGGTGGAAATGGAAGAGAAAAGGACTAGGTAATGATTGAGAGTGGTGCCTTGATTCAATTCGTGGGAAATCCCTTGGAAAACCATCGAAAAATATGGAGAGATGGGTGCAAGGGTCACGCGGGTTGGGGAACCCCGTTTCCTCCTTTCCCCCGTTTCTCCCCCTTCTCCTTTCCCTCCTTTCTTGCTTTCTGATTGGCCAGCCCTTCCTCTCTCCTCTCCTGATTCAGCTAACCTCTCTCTCTCTCTCGCCGGTTGGGCAGTTCTGCCCTTCCTCTTCCCCTGCCGATTCTCTTTTTTTTTTTTTTTTCTTTCTATAATCTGATCATCCACAAAATAATAATAATATCTTTTCATGCAAAGCTATAAAATAGTAATATATATACAAAAAATTTATCGAGAACTTCAGGAATACACTATAGAATTCTTTCGTATGTCTCACTATACATTGGTCCACGAAAGTCAATACCCTCGTCTCTAAGACCATTTTCGTAAAATCACACTTTTAAAATTTGTAAAAACATAAAATTAGGGACGGGTTGTCACAAAAATGGGTGTGGGCTTCGCAGCCACAAAAATCCTACCAAAAAATTAATATAATAATTAAATAATTAAAATAGTAATTTTACAAAAATATCTTTCAGATTCGTAGTTCCATAAAATCTTCATCATAACTCCGATTTCCATTTGATGTGAAATATTCTAATACTCAAATTAAAACCCTATGATTGTAGTACATGAAAGTAGGGATCGTTTTAGGTCGGGCATTAGAAGGGATGCTAATCTACTCGATTTAAACTCTAAATCACTAAACTAGACTCAATAAAAGAAAACTAGACTCTTATGACTCAAAACAAACTAAAAAGACTCAAAACAGCACAAAATAATCAAATAAACTCAAACTAGACACTAAAGGATGATTTGGACAAAAATTACTTTTAACTTAACTCAAAACACTTAAAAACACAAGTTTGGACAGATTCTAACTAAAAGACACAACCAAGTAAAGGGGGATTGGATTTTGGACGAAATTAACGAAAACTATGGGTGATAAGCTAGCTAGAGGGTCCTCCTCCACACATGACTCACTTGCATACAAATTGATTTCCAGTTGCTTTTCCAATAAACCATGAACCTCAACACCCCAGATTAATCGTGAACAGCACTAATTAACCCTCAGATTTTCCTTAAGTCATTGAATTGGATGGAATACGCATCGGCAACCAAATTACTCTTCAATAGTTCCCTACATGAACAGTATAATAGAGATACAATCAAAGATCATTAAGCTTTGTGAAAATCATAAGCATTGACAAGACATTCGTAACTATGAAAAGCATCATACTCTTGCCAGGAATTTACTTAATACGATTGTGACTAGCAACCTTCACTACTTATGAATATAAGTTCATAACGATTAGGTGAAACTCCCTTATATTCTAGCATCAAATTCATGTATGCAAACTAAGCGGGCCCTCTTAATCAACACACAAGAATAAGTTCTTAATCAAACAGTTAAGTAAATTGTATTCACGATTTATGAAATCACAACTGAAAGCAATCAATTCATATTGCAAATATAATCATGGTTTCAAAGTCTCCTCTAGCTAAAACAAGTTTAGCTCCTCATGTTCGCAAAACAAAGATAATTAAACTTCAACATTGAAAACAAAGATAGAATACACCTAGAAACACTCCAGGTGGCTCCTCCTTCCTTCCTTGCTGCGGCACAATGGGGATTTTCTGAATTTAGGCTCTTGAGGTGTGGTGAATGGTGTGATGTGAAATTGTGGTAGAGGGTGGTGCTTATGATTGCTGCGGCATCATGTATTTATAGGATGAAGGGAAGGCATGGAATTGGGCTGAAAAGGAGAGGAATTAGGACTCCAAATCACCAAAGAACAAGGATACTTTCAATCAGATTCCAGGGAGGACAAGGAATGGTCCTTGCGGCAGATTCTAGAACTTCTAGAAGGGTTACATGTGGCATAAACTTAGGGCACGAAAATAGGGCTTCTAGAACCTGATATTTAGGTGATTTCCTCTTTGCAGCTGGAATTAAGGTAGGATAAGATAAGATAAGGTTGGATAAGGTTTGGATAAGATAAGGTTGTTTGGATAATGTTCCATGTTTCTTGCTCTTTCCTTATCTTCTTTGTCTTGAATTTGTTTCTCCAGATTTGTAGCATGTTCCTAGCCTCTTTTGACTTCAAATTCATCCACCCACCTTGCTTCATGCATATGCTATCCATTCCAAGCCCAAAACTACTCCAAAATGCTCCAAATTGCACTTTCTTGCCTCTTTTGTCATTTAAACCTACAAAAACACGAAAATAGCTTAAAACACTATAATAAATGGAAATTAGTTAAGTAAATGCAAGGAAATAGGCTAACTAAGTCGCATAAATATGCTCCTATTGAAGGAAGATTTGTGAAAAACATGTTCATTTAAGCAACATCAATAGCATGCAATTAACAATTAAAGGCGGAATCATGCTTGTATGCACTTAAAAACAAAACATTTACCCATGAAATTCAAAGCCTAGTAGATAGGTGAACCAAGACTCAACTCAAAACAAAGTGAGTTGAGAAATCAATACCTTTGTAGATTCCTCTTTGCATAAGCAAAGGCTAATCACCCAAAGAGAGGGCCTTCATTCCTTGCATCTTAGATCCATGGATTTGGATGGATGAAAAGGTTTCTCCAAGTTCCCAAAATTGAGAACCTCTAATGATTCATCACCAAGGCATAATGAAGAAGAAATGAGTGACCTTGGAGGAGTTTGATTGCTAGATGATCCCTCCAAGGTGGCCGAAATTTTAGAGAGAAAGGAGAGCTTGTGTTCTCATCCTTTCCCCAAAAATAACCCTTGGTGAATTTTAGGCTATAAAGTCCTTTATATAGTCCCTTCAAATAAGTGACCTAATGGACCAAAAGCCCTATTCTTCTAACATGGCCGGCCTATAGGTTTATTGGGCTTTCAAGCCCTTTGTTTATTCAAGTTGTCATACAACTTGAGTTAATGGGCTTGACATTCAAATCCCATTGGGCCTTGCGGCCCAAAACTAACCCGAGGTCTTTAACGAACTTATTCGTTTGATTAATTAACATATTAATTAATCCTAGCCTTAGATAAATAATTAAACCATTTAATTATTCTTACTCATCTCCGTTGTTTCTTCAAACTCTACCTTACTCGGTGAACGATCCATTAGGTTCCTTTTAGCGAGGCAGTGGGCGATTAAAAACTCTTTCTAATCGATTGTGAATTGAAACTTACTTTCAATTCTCCCGTTAGTGATTATACACGTTTAGGGCTTCCACAAACCATGGTTGACGCCTAGCAGCATGTCATGGTTACCCAAGCTAATCAGAAGAGGTGGAGAACCTATTCAGTTTTAGGATTACAAATGCAATACGGTCTTTCTCTAATACAATACTCTTGACCACATTGTTTGGTTTGATAGTTTATTCATGTCTACTATCCAATGTGAATCTTGTACTTATATGATTACCTTGAATGTGATCTGGAACGCATTCCAACATCTCATTCATACTCTGGCCAGAGATTCTAAATCATATCATAGAGTATTCTCCCTCAAACAGTTTGAAGGTTAGAGATCCCTTGTTGCGCATTCACTTGCCTCCATGGCTAAGTGGCTTAACCCCGACGATGTCGTGGACACCCTGATAGAGTGACTTTGACATAATCAAAGATCAAGTACCTAACCACAAGATAGCTGTGATGCCTCAGGTCAAAGGACTACTTTGCATTATCCCAACCATGAGTTCTCATGTGACATGAATATGAGAACTCCTCGTTGATCGTGTTCAGTGAACTCATTCTCTATTGAGCACCTACATGCTTGTCTTGGTGTCACTCACACCAATGACTCGAGACTAGTCACTCTCCCTGAGAGAAGACACAGCACGTACTGATCTTAACGGACTGTCAATGCCCAATTGGCAATCCTATGATCAGGAACGTTTAGGATGTGTCTACGAAAGAATGGTCTCATGAATCTAACTTCTTTAGATCGCATTCTCCCAATCACATATTCCTTGGACTTATCGTTTAAGCATATAACATTTATATGAGGCGGCTCAAACAATAATGTTTGCCCTTAATATTAAACTAGATTAGTTTAACATGTGAAATGTCCATAAAGTATCATCATATGATTGGTTTTAGGGCACATTTCCAACACCTATCACCATTCCACTTGCACCCCCGCGTTCGTAGCGACGAGTACTACGACAATATGCTAAGAGAATGGTCCATATATGTTACAATATGATGGCCAACGAAAGTCAAAATCCTCGCCTATATGGGCATTTTAGTCATTTCACACTTTTAATATTAAAATATCGTAAAAATCAAGGACGGGTCCTAACATTTAAACATTGCAATGTCACACCTTAATTTATGAATTCATTACAATGTCAAACCTTCGTTAATTAATCCGTCAAATTGACTATTAAGCGATGACGTGGCAATTGCAAGACCTATATTTTGCTGATGTGGCAGTCAACTTGTGCCAATACTCAAACAACTAATAAAATACTTAATTATTTAAATTATTTAAATATTATTTTTTTAAATTAAAAAAAAAACATAAAAAAAAAAACAAAAACCCCAGCCTAGCCCCATCCATCCCTTTCTTCCCTTCACCTTTTCTCTCTCACCATGTCTGAACCCAGAACCACCATCACGTCCCTCTCTCTACTTTCCATTCCATATTCGCTCTCACTTTCTCCCTTTCACGTTACAACAGCAGCCTCGTCAACTCAGCCATCATCTGCAAGCTCCAAGCTCCAAGCCCTAGGCTTCACGAACCTCGTCCTCCGCACTCACGCCGAGCTTGACCTCACTTGCCAAGCCAAAGTCGAGTCCTTCTTCGCTGCCAAGAAACCTCAACTCGTGATCTCCGTAGCCGCCAAAGTCAACGACATTCACACCAATAACACGTATGCGGCGGATTTCATCGCTGTCAATCTTCAAATCCAAACAAACATCATTGACGATGCCTACCGATTCTGAGTCAACAAGCCCTTGTTCCTAGGCTCCTCCTGCATTTACCCCAAATTCGCCTCTCAGCCCATTCTTGCTTGTTTGCTTAATTTGATTTCCTTTTCTTCCTCTAAAGTGTAAATTACATAGCTTTCTTTGATTTTCTTGGTTGAATTTGGTTTTTGCTATGTTTTCTATGTTGCCATTTACAATTGAGAAATTGGATCTGATTACTTTTGCAGAAATGGTTTTGCAGCTGTGAAGTTGGGTCTTAAATATTTGAGGAATTTGTTATTTAATTTCTGCCTTTTGCTCTATGAGTTTGCACATCTTGTCCTAAAGCGGAGCTAATGAGGCTGCTGTTGCAGTGTGAAAGGGAGAAAGATAGAGATAATACGGGAGGAAACGGGAGATAGAGAGGGGTGGGATGGTGGTTCTGGATTCAGGCATGGCAAGAGAGAAGTGGGGAAGGAGATGGTGGGGTGAGGCTGGGTTTTTATTTATTTTTAAAATAATATTTTATATTAAATGTTTTTATTAGTTGTTCGACCATTGGTAAAGTTGAGTCAACAAAATATGGTCTTGCATTTGCCACGTCATCACTTAACGGTCAACTTGACAGATTAATTAACAGAGGTATGAGATTGTGATGTGACCAATAATTATGGTAATTTTATGTAATTTACCTTAAAAGATATAAGAACTTGTATAGTTTTTCTCGATGTCCCATTGTACGATTAATGTATAATATCATTATGGCTAAGTAAAACTTATATGGAACAGAACAAATTTACCGTTGGATATCATCTCAATTGAATAATATCATGTCATTTGAAGAAAAACTTAAGTGTAATATATGACATTATTGAACTGAAATGATGCAGTGATGATCAACTCATTTTATATAAATCATTTTGAAACCCGTGTTAAGTTCTCGTATGGTGTCGTGGAGTGGAGTGGAATGAAATGGTTTGTTCAATCTCGATGGTTGAAGATCAGAGTGCCAAATCAGTCGAACAGCCGTTGCGGGACCAAAACTTATTTGATTACTTTGTCCCCACTACCCACCTATGATGCTCTGCTTGAATCCAAAAAGGGATCAGCACCCATCTTACAACTCATATCCGATGTGTCTCTCTTTCATCATGTATGATGGCTCTTTCCCCACTACTCATCTATACGTGTTACTTAAAGCCAATTAATATTACGGTTTATTAGTATTTTTTTTATTTTTAAGTGAGAAGTTTTAAATTCGAATCTCGTTAACAGCCAGTGTCACATCCCGGCCCGGGGCGGATCACTTCCCGACCCCGCTCCACCACCGTAGCACGATATTGTCCGCTTTGGGCTTACCATTCCCTCACGGTTTTGTTTTTGGGAACTCACACGAGCAACTTCCCGATGGGTCACCCATCCTGGGAGTGCTCTAGCCCTCTTCTCGCTTAACTTCGGAGTTCCTACGGAACCCGAAGCCAGTGAGCTCCCAAAAGGCCTCGTGCTAGGTAGAGATGGAATATAGATATAAGGATCACTTCCCTGGGCGATGTGGGATGTCACAGCCAGTTTAAAATCAATTTACTTCCCGTATTTAGTGTAAATATATTGTTGTATATAAAAAACTAATAATTTTTTATTTTATTTTTAATAAACAATATTATTTACACTAAGAGGATGGAGGAGTGGGCTAAGCCTCATAATAGACCAGCAATAATGTAACTCAAATTTGCATTTCGTGAAAATTGTACCTAAGACCTCTCACTTACAAATGAAGAAAAATATCATTAGACCGTAATATTAAATGACATAAAAAAAATTAGAATTAGCAACTTAATAATTATGTAATAAAACATTGGTGCATGTTTAATACCTTGAGTGGAGAATTTTTTTCTAATTGGGATGTAAAACGTGTACTGTATGTTTGTTCTTTAACCATTGAGTGATATGAGCTTTGTGTACTTGCCACAATAGTTCCATGATAATTCACATCACGCTTCATGAACAGTTTTTTTTCCCGAATGACGAGAAGTTTGCGTTGTTAGAATAATTTCGATTAATATGATATTGTATGTATCACCTCTATTCGATTCAATAGGCGATCGGTACAACAATGTAGTCTAATGTTCCATGACAAACAAAAGGTATTGGATTAAGTGGGATATAGTGTGGCCCCTACAAATAATTGACCTACAATTTCACATGAAACCAGGTAAAAATATGAGATCTTCTTCACAAGGAATGTATTTGTTTCACCCTCTGAATTGCCTGCCTAACCCTGGTTGATGGCTCTTCATGCAAGAAGGCGGGGTTGTCAAACTCGGACGCCAAACTCGGTTCTCCAAGAAAGGCTCGGAATGAATCAGCCACTGAATATGAAAGCGACTCGAGGTTGTACCCTCCTTCCAAGAAAAACACGCATCGACCCCCACATAGATCTTTTGCAAGTTGTTGAATGTTGGACGCCAACATGTAGTATGTTCCCGTCGTGAACTGCAGACTAGCTAGTGGATCCAATACATGAGCATCGTACCTAAAACAATTCCAGACACGATATGCATGTAATGAGATGTCCATTCTAGAGTTTTTTAGAGTAATAAAAATGAATTCAATTGTGAAATCAATTGAGGCTTTGGGCATAACTTGATTTTCATGGAACGTAAACTCACCCGGCAGAGACAAGAATGATATCTGGCTTAAACCTCTGAGCACATGGTACAATTATTTCATCAAAGATAGCTCTCATGGCAGCATCACCTGAGCCTCCAGGTAGAGGAAGATTTAGTGTTGTTCCTTCCCCATTGCCATGACCTACCTCGTCAAACTTACCAGTTCCAGGGTAACTTCCATCCTGAATCAACAAACAAACAAAGGAATAAATCTGTATTTCTCCAATGAACATCTAAAATTCACATTAATTCCAAGTGGCAATAAATAAATTCAAGGAAAAAGATCTAATATTAGAAGACCAAAAACGGTTGGCTCACATCCTAAGTTTCTAACAGCTTAAACTTTTCAGAGTAATGGTAAACCAGCAAACTCTACATGGTATCGGAGCAGGAGACCATTGAACTTCACATGTTAGAGGCTACTTGTGAAGAAGGACCAAGTGTGAGTGTTGACGCAAACAATTTCTGGCCGCAACCCAACAGCAATGACTTGGTCTTCCAATATTAACAATTTCAGATTTTTTTTTTTTTTTTTTCCTACTAAGAAGTGTACACGGTGGCTTCTTGTAAGAAAGTTTTTGTTTCTTTTCCCTGATTCTAACTTCCATAGCATTTAATCTGTTATTAAGTTGCTGCTGCAATATGATCTTTGGTTCTGGTTCTGTCATATTATTGCCACTGGTCATTCTTTTTATGCTTATGTTGTCGTTCTACATGGTACGCCTGAGTACTTTATTTTCTTTTTTGGCGAATAAAGATTCTGATTCAATACAAGAACACAATGTCAAGCCGCATCATGCGGTCTCAGGGTAACTACTCTTTAATTAGCAAAACATGCGTATGAGATTCACACCAAACAAATTGACATTTAATTTTCAGATTTATGCTATAAGCTCACATCAGCATGCAGTGACAGTCTCGCTATGGAGGATAAAATTTACTAATTGGAGACCAAAAATATGGTACTTAGATGAGCATAACAAGTTTGACCCAAAAAAGAGATGAACATAACAAGAATACATGAATAGATATGAAGACAAAATGCATCAAAGTAGTACAAACCGAATCCTTACTTGGTGAGTTGACAGGAAAAAAATATCTGGATCCTCATAGAAAGCATCATTTGTCCCATTCCCATGATGGACATCAAAATCGATGATAAACACACGTTTTAAGCCATGCACTCGCTGAGCATAACGAGCTGCAATTGCAATATTTCCAAAAACACAAAACCCCATTGGACCCTTTGGAATAGCATGGTGTCCGGGAGGTCTTATCAAAGCAAAACCTATAGGTGGACTCTTGCTGAGCTTTGATTGTGCGACCTGAGATATGAAATAGGATGTAGTGTAATGTAAGACGGTACTAATAAAAACTTTTATTTTCTCTCAAAGAAGGGGATAATCAATTGAATGTGAATGCAAATGTATGGCCTATACACTTCAGCACACGTACTTAACATATATTACCAAGACAATGATTGAGGAATCACCACTGAATCAATTAAGGAAATTCCTGCTCCAGCTGCAACAAGGGACTCCTGGAACGTCTACATTATTAACAGGACAGTTGGATAAGCAAAATGGTAAACAGATGGCTTGCTTGGTATTCAACCGATAAATACAGTTTGTTAAATTTCCACGAGCTTGGACAGAAATGAAATGTCCAACGCAACACTTACATCAACAGTTGCGTATGTTGGTCCAGAACCTTCAATAAAAATAATTCCCTGTTGTGAGGCTTCATCCATAGCCTATAAGTTGGCAGAAGGAAGAGGTCAAGTTCGGGTTAGAGAAAGAGAACAATAAGATAACAAATAAAAAAGGGGTACCATCAGAGTTGTCCATTCTAAGAAAATGCTCAACAACTAAAGCCCCTAGTTAAAAAGGCAAAGGCAAAGCCAAGGCGTTTATGCATAGCCACGAGGCATGAAGCGATAGCCTCACAGTGCCTAAAATATATAAATATATATATATATATATAATATAATACTTTGTAAAACAATCAAGCAAGCATGCCAAGCAATCAAATATTTGACCATTACTATTACTATTAATATTACTATTATTATTATTACTATTACTATTACTATTACTATTATTATTATTATTCTATTTCACATCATAAAGTAACAAATAAAAACCCTGCCCAAAACAACAAATAAAATATCAAACGCCCAGGTGGTGCCTCGACGACGCCTCAAGCACCTAGGTGCGCCTCCAAAAACCTAGGCTAGTCTATAGCCCACTCCCACTTGGCAGAAGCTGTTTTCTTGATAGCCCCGCAATGCTAATTTTTTAATACATTGCACCTAGTAGACAAAGGTTCTTTGTAACCCTCCATAATATTACGATGGAAAAAGCCCTATATTATTAGCAAGCGAGCGTAGCCCTGATTTTTTTTTTTTAACCAAGTCAAGTTTCTCGCTTGTTAGTGTTGCCCCTACCTATATTTATGGGATATTTGATGAAGCATAGGTTTGGAACCCTATACAAGGGCTTTTCTCCAACCTCTACAGGTGGGGACATCAGCAAACAAAGAAAAAAATAAGTTCCAGTGCCAATTGATTTCCAGTACCGTCAATGTGGTATATTCACTTATAGAAAAGAAAGAGAAAACACCATATGCAAGGAAAGGTTGAGATAAGCAAAGACCTAAAATAAGGGATGCAATCCAGCCTCCACAAAATTTTCTAGTACAACTGACTAAGGAGTCTCTTTTGCAATGTAAGGCAGCATGCAAGGGATTATTTTACATGATTTTAGCAATACTAAGTTCTATCCACTAACTTAGAAGAATATAAGTTTTTACTGCTCCTTGATCATCTGATTGCATTCACTCAACACGCAAGCATGGTATTTAACAAAAAGAATGTCAAGTACAGCGCACTTCAACTTCAAGGACAAAACGAGCAATTACATAATAGAACAAGAAACATCTCCGTCAATTGCAAAATGTCAAGGCAGCATGTTGGTGAATTAAATTCTTAAAATTTCTAGATGAAACATGAAATTAATCTTTTCATTAACCCCGTTCCCCTCCTCAAAGAAACACTAACAACAGTAAACAAAAAAATTCTATCCATAATTCGGTCAGATTTCAGGCACATAATACAATCCAAGAGAGGGACAAGTAAGGTAGGGTGGTGAAAAGCAGGGGGCCAAAAAATAGTGTAATAGAAAAATAAAACTGCAATGGGTAATTTAAAGATACCTTCTCCAGGCCTGATACATAAGCTCTTGTATGAACACTTGCTATGTCATCCAATGACGCTGACTTGAAAGTTTCAAGTTCAATAACATCTGAGCCACGAAACTGAGGTATGAAACAATAAAGGACTTAAAAGATTGGAATTTTAAATGCTTTATTTTTAATTAAGAAAATAGAACTTGAATCATAGGCATAAGGAACTCATTCATAGAGATACGCATATGGCCTAAGCCAATTCCTTCTTTATCTATCCATTGTGATAGTCAAGAAACTCTACCTATAGTCAAGAAACTCTATTGAATTGGCAAATAGCTATGTGAGGCAAATGATTATTGGTGGGTATTATTACCAAATGATATCATGAGTCATGTCAAAAAGTAGTAGATATGTTAACCAAAGGACTTGCAAGGGATTTGGTGTTGGAAATCAAAGGGGATAAGACTAAAGCCATTTCCAATGATCACCAATGGTGGCACTTATCAGTTGAAACATCAATCGAATCCACAGTAAAGCACATCATATGTATTGATTGGAAGAAGTATAAAAGGTCATTATTATCTCCATCCTAAGGTAAAAGTTCTTGGTACCCATAATTTACCGAGGAGGCTGAGTTATGGCTGTTAATAGGCATGTTTATAGGGGTAGTTCATGCCACCTATATGAGTTTAGAGAAGTAATGCCACTCCCAATCATCTGGGCTTGTCTTCTTTTCAGCATATAGAAAATATGATATAGACGCAAGGCCCATGAACTGTCGGCTACTTGAACACCCATAAAAGAAAACGCTGGTCTGTGACTATATTTGATTAGTTATCTAGGGCCACAAGATCAAGGCATAGCTATTTCTCCAAGTTTATTGGTTTAAGGTATACAGTCCTTGTTTTGAGCTTAGGCATTAGAGGTAATCCCTATTGTACTTTTTACACATTTTTTATTCTAGTCTGAGCAGGGTTCCTTTGATTAGTAAAGAAAACTATCGACCAAGGCTTAGGGTTTAAGGTCTAGCTTGTGAGCAGACTGATTAACGTTGAAAAATAAACAAGCAACTGCTCGAGTGGCTGCTCAATCAGCTCAAGTGCATTGATGTCTGCACTTCTGAACCTTATGGGAAATTCAATTAGAATGATAAGGAGATGGCCACCAAGCATTCGTACCATTGTTTATCAAACTTTCTTAAAGAGAACTGTAAGATATTCCCTGATTCGGCTTGCCAAACTAATGTTGATAAATAAACAGTCAATTATTCAAGTCACAGTGAAAAATGGCACAAAAATTGAGGGTCCGTCAGTTGATGACATATAAAAATAGTGTATAGCGACTCGTACCTTAGGCGAGAGCTCCAACATTTCAAGAGCATTCACTATTGCAGGAACTCTAAAATGAGATTCTGGATGAGCCTCCTGTTACGGTAATAAATTCAAAAAACAATTGGAGTTGTCGAGGAATATAACAGTGACATGAAAGAAAGATATGAGCATAGAAACGTTACAACCATCAATGAAAGAGAAATATATGAAGGAAAACGTTTTTATAACTTGGAGAGCTAATCAACCAACGGACTAATGGTTGGGATGGGAACAAAAAAATTCTGATGAGAGAATCTACTTCCGCTAAACAGTTAAAAGTATCCAAATGTGGAAATACTAATGCAACACGAGACTAGTAGAAGTCTAGGGTCTCCATACAGTTTATCACCATCTAACATCATTCTAATGCGAATCTGTAGGGAAAAAAAAGGGCATCCTCTTTAGAAGTTCTCTATATATGTAGGTAGGTATTAATGCATGCATCTCTTTATAGATTTATAAATGTATGAAACATGCTGCCATGTGCAACTAAACTAAAGGCTTTAGATTGAGTTTAACTCCATCTACAAGCGTCGTTGTGTGCCCCCAAAATATAACTTGGAAGGAACATAATGCAATGCTAGCAAGTGTAAGAAAAACAAGAAGAGTTCTAAAGAAATGAACTAAAACAGCAAAACTGACCAGCTGAGTGGTACCTTATTATGGCCCATGGCAGGAGCTACAGCATAAATCACACGCGCATCACTTAATTTCTTATTAACAGGCATAAAGGGATCCTCCCCCGTACCATTCGAACAAGAAATTGGAGTTTCTGCTTTTTCAGAGAAACATCTCCTTCCTCGCCAACTCTTATTCAAAATTCTGTCTCTCACAAATTTTGCATCCAAGTCAAATCTACCATGGCTCTTCCACTTGCACAAATGCTTTCGTACCAAAAACAACGCATTCCCTAAGACAGGCACAATAGCAATCACAACTATCAGACTAAATACCACACAATACACATTTTGTGTAAGACGTTACAAGAGTGGCGTTCCCATGATTTAGAAGAATAATATATAATATACGAGGAAATTTAGAGGCCTATTGGTCGAACAGATACAAGCTCTTATTTAACTTGTTATAAAATAGCTGGCCCGGCTCAAGCTCAAGTCTTGCACAAACTGTTTCATAAGCCCAACCGAACCATGAAACACAATTCAATTGCCAGTTCAAAGCAAACCTGGACAAATTTCACTCCATTCCAATTTAACACACAATATCAGTTCAAATTTATAAAACTTAATGAGATTTAGCAGTCCTGTGATTAACTGTCATGTCCTGCACGTATCTCTTAACTACGACAGAGTGTAAAATGGTACAAAAGAGTTTCTGAAGCCTTCTTCCCATGAGAAAAATTATACCATTTGCCTCATTTGACATTACAAAAGCATGCCACGGTTTGATTTAGGTTAAATCCCCTAAATATCTCCATCGTCACTCGTCACCTTCTGTCGTGCCTTGTTTACATAGTTGATTATTATTCGTAGCATGGGTAATTCCGTTGGTTATTATTTCCTGTCATTCCCTATCATGCATCTTCTAGTTTCATGTATCTTGTATAAATATTAGGCTTTGCCCCTGTGAATAAACACTAAATTTCGATGAATTATTCTCGATTATAACTTAGCATCCGTAGAATTAATAATATAATCAATGTTCCAACACAAAAAATTGTTCTGTTCCCCATTTGGAACTCGACTTAAGAATTAATAATTCCACAAATATAACTTGAAGGTAGAAACACATGTAGTCAAGCTTTTCATTTGGTGTGGGAATTACAAACTAAACTAATGAAAAAATTGATACAACAACCCAATTTCGTTGCTAATTACAGAGAAATACACATCAATGCAACCAAACCAAAAATTAAGCAGCGTTAACCGTCGCAGATGACATCAATTAATTCAACACAGATTATCAGAAACCGACTGGAAAATGGTTACAAATTCAAAGAATTTAGAGTTATCTGAGCAGAGAAGCTATAGATTATGCTGCTGCCCGACTGTGTCTCTCTGTGTGTGGGCGCCTATGAGTGAGAGAGAGAGAGAGAGAGAGAGGAGTACTACCAGTGAAAGATGACGAAATAGGGAATGAAAGGAGTTCCATTGCGATTGGCAAAACTATGGTTGCCAGGAAAAACCGTATACTTAGAAATCTCTTCCATACAGCCAGAGCTCGGTGAAACAATGTTTTCGACAAATGTAATTACACAAAATTGCCCCTGACACAAAAAAAGAAAAAAAAAAAAATTCTACTAAACCCATTCTAATGTCTTATTCTTCCATCTATTTTGAAATGGTAATTTGATTGACAACTTTATTCTTGTGTAAATGATCTTCAAAGACCTAAAGACCAACCAATTATATCTTGCCGCATCATTAGTTATTTTGACAAAAAAAAAAACCCAAAATATCATAAATGAGAAAAAGAAAAAGGAAAAAACCTAAAATCCGATCGCATTTGGTGTTTTGGAGCAACACCAGCCACATTTGGTGTTTTGGAGCAACACCAGCCAAGTTTCCTTTAAAAATTCACAAACCAATAATCCAAACAAACATCAGCAACATTTTTCAAATGAACAAAGAACACAAAACAAACAATAACGATTCCGAACCCAACCATTAAAAATAATATATATATATATATATATTAAACAACTTTACAAGATTGGGAAAAAATCAATGGAATTTATTCAATGACAACACCGTTTCAAACTTGAACTTCTTGAATCAGGCATCACAACGATGACCCACATGAAAATGATGAAGGTATTGTCACAAATTATGATCGTTTCTGAGATTTTAGGGATCCTATGCGAAATTTGTAAAAGAGACCTTCCTTAAGATAGTTTTAAGTTTTTTAAAAAAGTATGACAATGTATTGATACTAGAAAACATTCACTTAAATCAAAACAAAGCCACTTAGTACTACGGTCTAGTAGTATTCATTTTCATTTGTAAGTGAGAGTTCTTAGGTTCAATTCTCATCAAAGACAAATTTGAACCACATTATTATTAGCTCATTGTGAGGCTTAGTCCACTTCCTCACTCCGTTAATGTAGATAATATCGTTTGTTAAAAATAAAAAAAATAAAAAAAAATCAAAACAAACTTTAGCACTCATTGATTGCATGTTTGCAAATGACTTTAATGATAAATAAAAAGAGATACAATTACAAACATAACATCCACTAAATAATCAAAAGCAATTTTATCTTAAACAACCAAACATGGAAAAAAAAAAAAAAACTTCAAACCTCTAACTTTAAAGTTTCACTTGAATAAATAACATTGTTATATACTAAAATTAAGAAACTATCATTTTTTAGGATGTTATTATTGACACTCAAAATTTCTCATTGTACTCCAAGATTTTATATATATATATATATATATATATAATTAAGTGTTTTGAGTTAGTTTTAAGTCTATAGAGTCTAAATTAGTGTTTTTAAGTCTTAATTGTGTTGATTAGCATCCCTAGTTAATTCACGGTCTAGAACGATCCCTACTTGCATATATGCTACAATTGTCACAAATAGAGTTTAATTTGTGTATTCAGTTAATTTTCACATCACATGTGCTATCCATTCCAAACCCAAAACTGCTCCAAAATGCTCCAAATTGCACTTTCTTGCTACTTTAGCCCTTTGGACTTACAAACACATGAAAATAGCTTAAAATATTAAAATAACTAGGAACTAACAACATAAATGCAAGAAAACAAGCTAACTACAATGCAAGAAAACAGGCTAATTAAGTCGCATAAATATGCTCTTATCAAAGTGGATTTGAATAAAAATAACCATTATAGCGCATGTTTGAACCATGATTAATGTACATAATCATCCAATTTTAAGTCAAATTAACAAATTTAAACTTAGAATAAAAAACCCAAACAAGAACTCGAAAACAAAATCATTATGTACTCAAACTATCTCAAAGAACCAAATCATTCATGGCAATTATACACCTTAAAAAAACAAACCTACACATTGATTGTGTTTTACTGATCTTATGTAATTTTCAGTTAAGTTTATCAAAGAGGTGCATTCAATTAGTAGTTTAAATCTCCAGCACACATCTAGATTTTGGTTGGAAAATCGAGACCTCCCGCATAGAAAAAAACTTTGCTACAAAATCCCATTACCAGCACCAAGTTGAGAGAGAGAGAGAGAGAGAGAGAGAGAGAGAGAGAGAGAGAGTCATAGATCTGATGATTCGGAAGAAAAAGTTTGAAAAGGTTAGAAATTTTTTACTGTTTTTTCAGACTTTCAAAGAGAGTGGACATTAAAATATTTAGTAAAAAAAAATTTGAAGCTGTTATCAAATTTGACAACAAGCTTATTTGCTGCCATTCCATATCATGTCACATAGAATTTAGCATTTTAGTTGGAAATAATAGTAGCTGTCTTTTTTTACTATTGTAACTTATGTGGATAATTTAACATCTCTTTTGAAAATGCTCTTAGTCATTATTCATAATTTCATCAGACTAGGAAATACACCCACTGTCACACTTGGACAATTCCAACCGGAGGGAAAAAGATATTTCTTTCTTTTTTTTAGTCCTTTTTAATTGTTAGGGGAAAAAGCAAATGAACCATCTTTATATTCAACTAATGTGACTACCCTAATAATGTAAAATTGCATTAATAAAACACATCATGACAACGCAATGTAAAGCAAACATAACTCTCAAAATTTGGATTTAACTAAGTTGGATAGAGTAGTGTGTTCTACTCTCTCCATTGGAATTTAAATTTCTCTCTTCATAAATTATAATTATGTAAATTTAGCATCTCTGTGCTCAGTTTCAAGTGAGAGTCAAACTCCTCTTATATTGCATGCATGCGTGACAAGGAAAAAAAACATTCAATGTCTTTGTATGGACTTATAATAAAGAATAAAAACATCATGGAATAAACTGAATATACTATCCAATCCCAAATTTTCTAGTTATTTCATTCTAGAAGTATTTCAGAGATTTAATTGAACATAGTTCGTTAAATTCTCCAGTTTTGAGAAAAACCCAATAAAAGGTTTTTTTGTCATTTCCAATTTTTACTCGAGCTTTTTGGTCAACTCTTCAGTTGGTTAGATAAAGCTCGATCCCATGAGCACATAGCCTCAAACGAATCCCAATTCCGAGTTAGAATGAAGAAGTTAGAAGCTTTTAAGGTGAGGAGCATTTTGGTCATTTTGATCTTACTATAAATAGCGGGTTTCCACAATTGGGAACCAAGATTTTGGAAAGTTTCCATTTTGGGAAACTGACCAGAACCCAAAAAACTTACAAACCCAAATTCAACCCCACTGGCCCACACGACTACTTATTTTTCAACATCGATTCTGGCCAATTTCAACAAAATTTTTCAACGCCGCCACTACTATCTTGAAGCTCTCACTCTCCTCAACAAAACCCACTCAAGAACCAACCAATTTAACCATCGTATGTGGCGGTGCAAGGCCATGAAACCCAATGTTTTCGTGACAAGTCCAGAGACGTTTTCCCTTTTTCCTTTTGTCTGGTGAATCAAAAAAGTGACGACTGACGCCACAATCTACCTTTTGTAGGTTATCATGCTAGGAGTAAATCCTGACCAACCCCGACTGTGTTGGACCACCGTAGGTGGCGAATCGACACCGGGAAGTTTTAAACACCCACTATCTTTACAGTAGAAATTGACCGTCTTCCGTCCATTTTTGGACTTCGTGGCAGGTATAAAAGTTGTTCCTCTTGTTGAGATTTACATTCTTGTAAATTTTGGTAGAATTTAAAGCTAGGGAAAAAATTAGGTATGCGGTCGCCGGAAACCACCACTCTTGGCGGCACGTGAGGAAAAATAAAATTTCATAGATTTTGGATAGCAAGATCTTCTCAATGTCCTTAGCCCATATCCAAGGCCCATTTGTTGAAATTTGATACTATAGTTCGATTATTCACTTTTTAGGATAATCGTTCAGCTGTACGATTTTTGTAATAGACCAAGATTCGATCATTGGATCATCATAAATTTTTAGTATGTTGTTCTGGAAGCATATTGAGACCCTTACTTACAAATTAAAAATCCAATTTGTGGATCTTCCACTTAGAATTACTATTGTTGTTGGCCCTACCATTGATATTTGACCGATGGTTGACATTTTATTCAACGTGTCCCAAATTATTCTACAATCCCATAGATTGTCTTTAATGGCTTGTAGATGTAACTAAGTAGTCTCATCCTCACAATCTTCCTATTGATAATGTATCATTGGAAGAATATGTTAGATAAGTCTAAACATGAGAAGGACAACACTTTTAATGTCATAATTCTTCAAATACAAATTGTTGTATGAAGAAATAAGAGTTGCTTTGAACAACCCTTAATCAACGCAAACTCTAGCGCTTGTCTCTTTGTTACACGAACAAGGAACTTGAGAAGTAAGCACAAGGGCATGGACACTTTATGTGCCATGATTCTTCACTTACAAATTGTTGTATGAAGAAATGAGAGTTGCCTTGAACAACTCTTGAAAGTTTGTTATTATGTTTAGAACATAATGGTTGGTTGACAAAAATAGTCCATTTATATGGACTTATGATGATTTTGAATCATTGAGTGTTGAAGTGTTAAACCACTTAACGAGACGGAAATTAGGCAAGGACTTCACCTTTGTGTCCCTATCCTAATGGTTCACTAAGTTTATTGTAAACTATATAGTGAACAATAACCACACACTCTCCAAATTGTTTGATGTGTATAACACAATTGAAATAAGTTTCAAGAGAGATAGTGGGAGTTTAGGGACCATAACTATTGTAGTCAAAGGAGAAGTCAAATGAAGAAGGCAAAATAACTCCAAGGGAACAAACTTTCTTTATGAAAGGATGGACATTGGAAGGGGTATTTGCAAGAAATGTCTTGCAAGTGTCAAGAACACACCTTTCGAATGTGTTGTAATATGTTCTTGAAATAGTTCAAAACAGTTGGTTCTTCTACTTGAATGCTTGATTCCGTATTAGTAACTATGTTTTACAATTGTTGTAAAAGTGTGCTAATAAAAAGTAGAAGATTAATGAGAGAAGAGAAAGTACTTCACATTCGGAAAGTGAATAAAATATAGATCTCTCCGAAAGCGGATTGTACTTACTTCCTCATATGAACTACCAAAGAAATTGGAAAATACTAAAGATTGTCTTTACATTCCAATTTTAAGGAACTTAAATCCGTCACTATAGTAGAGATGGATAAATGTTTTGTTTGACAAAACATTGTTCTTTATTAATCAATAATTAGATTATTGTAATTTAATTGGTTGTCTCTATAGTAGAGATGATGTGGTAGTTTAACTGTTTAGAATACGATGATGCTTAAAACCCAAAAGGTTGCAAGGTAGTGACTAATCCCAACTGAGTTGTGATACCTCTAAAACATAAGTTACGAGTTGGTCATAGATGGATGCTTTGGATTGTTAGATCCGGATCCAATACCTTCTTGTTAAAATTGTATAGAGGCGAAATGTTCGAATCTTTATTCTTTTGGAAAGAAGAAAGAATCACAAAGTTGTTGAGGTTAATTCACTTAGATGTTAGTGGCACTTGTCCACAACATAATACTACTCATGTTGTATAACATTCACCGAAGATCACTCTCGGTTGGACTATAGTTTATTTTGAATAAACACAAGTCCGAATACTTTGCAAAAGGTTTCAAAGAATTCAAGAAATGTAAGTAGATGAGTAAGACGTCTAAAGTATTTACCTCCTTAGATTTGATCCAAGGAAAAAGTAACACTTTAGATTAATTTCCTTGAAAAATATCAAGGAAAGTAGCATCGTAAGATAATGAATTTCTCCATTAGAAGAAGAATGAACATAAATAAGATTTAGTTCGTTGGACATTATCAATTACCCATATATATATGATATATACTTCTAAGACATGTTAGTTGTAGAGATCCATCCATCATGGATCTTAGCAAGCTAGTGGGAGCTATAAGCGTCTTATGAGAAAAGATCAATTGTTTGATTTCTCATAAAGATGTAAATGAATCTTTTGTTTACTAGGTTTACAAAAGATTAGTGGGAGTTGATCATATTCCTAAATTTGAATATATATACATGATATATATTAATTTTGAAAATGAAAGGAATTCTTCATCGTTAAAGTTATGACTTTAAACATTCTATAATGATAGAATGTATATGGGAGACATAGTCTATATACATGGGATGGAAATCTATAATGATAGATTTCAAGATATATTTGGATTATATCAATCCCTAAAATAGACAATGAGATGCTAGGAAGTTTCTCATATGATGATAAACTTCAATTAGAATGACAATTCTAGTGAGACTAGGAAGTTGTTCTTCTCAAAGGGAATGTACCCTTTGACTCCCAAAGAAATAATGCGTAAATAGAATCCTTTATACATACGCAGAAAAGGTGATTTATGTATTTCATATTGTATGAAAACATTGATATAAGTTGTACCTAGAACGGTACAAGATGATATCAGTGCAAGCCCAGGATCAGAACCATGGCAACTGTTAAGTGAATCCTTAGGTATTTAAGAAATACTAAGGATGGATTCCTCAAGAATGAGGAAGAATTAGAGTAACGTAATGGAAGCGTAAATGTATTAGATTATGAATCTAATCCATCATAGAATATCTCTTCATTATGAATGAAGTGATAATGAGATATCTCTTTATTATGACTAAAGAGATATTTGGGTGGAAACGTTAAAAGTAAATGACTTTAATGTGTTCCATCATGTATGCAAAATATATTGCCATATAGAAGCTTACAACATTGTTGTTTGGATGGGAAAGTTCATTCATGAACTCTCCATTCGGTTCCAACCAGAAAGTGTATGACACTAATGGGGCGATAGCTCAAGCCAGGGAATCAAGGTCTCATCAAGGTCCGAACTCAAATGAGAGACTGAACCACATGATTGAGAATCATGTATAATGGTGACGTCGTTATTCTCAAGGTTGCTTCTATGGATAACATATAGAAATCCATTGTTTAGGCCTACTACTCAGCCATTTATGAAATGAATTACAGAAGAGGTATCATCAATGATGACTAAGCTGATTGGCTCTAGTGCAACTGGGAGATTGTTGGAAATGTGCCCTAAAACCAATCATATGATGATACTTTACGGACATTTCAAACTAATGTAGTTTAAATGTAAAGGGCAAAGATTATTGTTTGAGCCGTCTCATATAAATGTTATATGCTTAAATGATGAGTCCAAGGAATATGTGATTGGAAGAATGCGATCTAAAGAAGTTAGATTCATGAGACCATTCTTTCGTTGACACATCCTAAACGTTCCTGATCATAGGATTGTCAATTGGGCATTGACAGTCCGTTAAGATCAGTACGTGCTATGTCTTCTCTCAGGGAGAGTGACTAGTCTCGAGTCATTGGTGTGTGTGACATCAAGACAAGTACGTAGGTGCTCAATAGAGAATGAGTTCACTGAACACAATCAACGAAGAGTTCTCATATTCATGTCACATGAGAACTCATGGTTGGGATAATGCAAATTAGTCTTTTGACCTGAGGCATCACAGTTGTCTTGTGGTTAGGTCCTTAATCTTTGATTATGTCAAAGTCACTCCATCAGGAGGGTGTCCACGGCATTGTTGGGGTTAAGCCACTTAGCCATGGAGGCAAGTGAATGCGCAACAAGGGATCTCTAACCTTCAAACTGTTTGAGGGAGAATACTCTATGATATGATTAAGAATCTTTGGCCAAAGTATGAATGAGATTTAGGAATGTGTTCCAAATCACATTCAAGGTAATCATATAAGCACAAGACTCACATTGGATAGTAGACATGAATAAACTATCAAACCAAACAATGTGGTCAAGAGTATTATATTAGAGAAAGACCGTATTGCATTTGTAATCCTAAAACTGAATAGGTTCTCCACCTCTTCTGATTAGCTTGGGTAACCATGACATGCTGCTAGGCGTCAACCATGGTTTGTGGAAGCCCTAAAAGTGTATTATCACTAACGGGAGAATCGAAAGTAAGTTTCAATTCACAATCGATTTGAAAGAGTTTGAATCGCCCACTGCCTCGCTAAAAGGAACCTAATGGATCGTACACCGTGTAAGGTAGAGATTGAAGATTCAACGGAGATGAGTAAGAATAATTAAATGGTTTAATTATTTATGGCAAGGATTAATTAATATGATTATTAATCAAACGAATAAGTTCGTTGAAGACCTCGGGATAGTTTTGGACCTTAAGGCCCAATGGGCTTCGAACGTCAAGTCCATTGACTTAAGTTGTATGACAACTTAATGAATAATGATTCACAAAGGCCCAAATAGCCCAATGAATACCCTAAGGCCGGCCATTTAGAGAAAGAGTGGGTTTTGACTTATTTACAAGTTTGCCACTCAAATGAATTAAGGTATAAGTGTGACTTAATAGCCAAAATTCATTAAGGGTTGTTTATGGGGAAATTGGAGAAACAAAAACTCTCATTTCTCTCTAGAAATGGCCGGCCACACTTGAGGAAAACATCTAGCAATCTTACTTCCTCAAGGTCACTCATTTCTTCTCCAATCTTACCTTGGTGTGGAGACTTAAAGGTTCTCAATTTTGGGAACTTGGAGAAACCTTTTCATCCATCCAAATCCGTAAAGTATCATCATATGATTGGTTTTAGGGCACGTTTCCAACAATCTCTCACTTGCACTAGAGCCAATCAGCTTGTTCATCAGTGATGATACCTCTTCTGTAATTCATTTCATAAATGGCTGAGTAGTAGGCCTAAACAATGGATATCTATATGTTATCCATAGAAGCAACCTTGAGAATAACAATGTCACCATTATACATGATTCTCAATCATGTGGTTCAGTCTCTCATTTGAGTTCGGACCTTGATGAGACCTTGATTCCCTGGCTTGAGCTATCGCCCCATTAGTGTCATACACTTTCTGGTTGGAACCGAATGGAGAGTTCATGAATGAACTTTCCCATCCAAACAACAATGTTGTAAGCTTCTATATGGCAATATATTTTGCATACATGATGGAACACATTAAAGTCATTTACTTTTAACGTTTCCACCCAAATATCTCTTTAGTCATAATAAAGAGATATCTCATTATCACTTCATTCATAATGAAGAGATATTCTATGATGGATTAGATTTATAATCTAATACATTTACGCTTCCATTACGTTACTCTAATTCTTTCTCATTCTTGAGGAATCCATCCTTAGTATTTCTTAAATACCTAAGGATTCACTTGACAGTTGCCATGGTTCTGATCCTGGGCTTGCACTGATATCATCTTGTACCGTTCTAGGTATAACTTATATCAATGTTTTCATACAATATGTAATACATAAATCACCTTTCTGCGTATGCATAAAGGATTCTATTTACGCATTATTTCTTTGGGAGTCAAAGGGTACATTCCCTTTGAGAAGAACAACTTCCTAGTCTCACTAGAATTGTCATTCTAATTGAAGTTTATCATCATATGAGAAACTTCCTAGCATCTCATTGTCTATTTTAGGGATTGATATAATCCAATTATATCTTGAAGTCTATCATTATAGATTTCCATCCCATGTATATAGACTATGTCTCCCATATACATTCTATCATTATAGAATGTTTAAAGTCATAACTTTAACGATGAAGAATTCCTTTCATTTTCAAAATTAATATATATCATGTATATATATATATTCAAATTTAGGAATATGATCAACTCCCACTAATCTTTTGTAAACCTAGTAAACAAAAGATTCATTTACATCTTTATGAGAAATCAAACAATTGATCTTTTCTCATAAGACGCTTATAGCTCCCACTAGCTTGCTAAGATCCATGATGGATGGATCTCTACAACTAACATGTCTTAGAAGTATATATCATATATATATGGGTAATTGATAATGTCCAACGAACTAAATCTTATTTATGTTCATTCTTCTCCTAATGGAGAAATTCATTATCTTACGATGCTACTTTCCTTGATATTTTTCAAGGAAATTAATCTAAAGTGTTACTTTTTCCTTGGATCAAATCTAAGGAGGTAAATACTTTAGACGTCTTACTCATCTACTTACATTTCTTGAATTCTTTGAAACCTTTTGCAAAGTATTCGGACTTGTGTTTATTCAAAATAAACTATAGTCCAACCGAGAGTGATCTTCGGTGAATGTCATACAACATGAGTAGTATTATGTTGTGGACAAGTGCCACTAACATCTAAGTGAATTAAGCTCAACAACTTTGTGATTCTTTCTTCTTTCCAAAAGAATAAAGATTCGAACATTTCGCCTCTATACAATTTTAACAAGAAGGTATTGGATCCGGATCTAACGATCCAAAGCATCCATCTATGACCAACTCGTAACTTATGTTTTAGAGGTATCACAACTCAGTTGGGATTAGTCACTACCTTGCAACCTTTTGGGTTTTAGGCATCGTTATATTCTTAAACAGTTAACACTACCATATCATCTCTACTACAGAGACAATTAATTAGATTACCATAATCTAATCATTCATTAATAAAGAACAATGTTTTGTCAAACAAAACATTCATCCATCTCTACAACTGTGACGGAATTATGTTCCTTTAAAATTGGGACGTAAAGACAATCTTTTGTTTTTCCAATTTCTTTGGTAGTTCATATGAGGAAGTAAGTACAATCCGCTTTCGCAGAGATCTATATTTGATTCACGTTTCGAATGTGAAGTACTTTCTCTTCTCTCATTTATCTTCTACTTCTTATTAGCCACACTTTTACAACGATTGTAAAACATAGTTGCTAATACAGAATCATGTATTCAAGTAGAAGAACCAACTGTTTTGAATTATTCAAGAACATTTTACAACACCTTCGAAAGGTGTGTTCTTGACATTTGCAAGACATTTCTTGCAAATACCCCTTCCAATGTCCATCCTTTCATAAAGAAAGTTTGTTCCCTTGGAGTTATTTTGCCTTCTTTATTTGACTTCCCTTTTGACTACAATAGTCATGGTCCCTAAACTCCCACTATCTCTCTTGAAACTTATTTCAAATGTGTTATACACATCAAACGAATTGGAGAGCGTGCGGTTATTGTTCACTATATAGTTTACAATAAACTTAGTGAACCATTAGGATAGGGACACAAAGGTGAAGTCCTTGCCTAGTTTCCGTCTCGTTAAGTGGTTTAACACTTCAACACTCAATTATTCAAAATCATCATAAGTCCACGTTGATGGACTATTTTTGTCAACCAACCATTATGTTCTAAACATAATTACAAACTTTCAAGAGTTGTTCAAGGCAACTCTCATTTCTTCATACAACAATTTGTAAGTGAAGAATCATGGCACATAAAGTGTCCATGCCCTTGTGCTTACTTCTCAAGTTCCTTGTTTATGTAACAAAGAAACAAGCACTAAAGTTTGTGTTGATTAAGGGTTGTTCAAAGCAACTCTTATTTCTTCATACAACAATTTGTATTTGAAGAATTATGACATTAAAAAGTGTTGTCCTTCTCATGTTAGACTTATCTAACATATTCTTCCAATGATACATTATCAATAGGAAGATTGTGAGGATGAGACTACTTAGTTACATCTACAAGCCATTAAAGACAATCTATGGGATTGTAGAACTAAGTCCGGAAATTAAAGCATTCGGCTTTTCTTTGTCAAGTTTTGGATAGCGTTTGCAAATATATTGGTAAACAAATACATAACGAATATAAATTGATTGATTTTAAGCTATTTGATCCGGGTCTTTAAATCAAAATAGCACCACCCACTATTTTTAGCAAATTCCATATCCCTCATCGGAATTCGAGAGTTTTGGAGGAAACTCTTAGTAGGGTATGGGAGGCTCACTATTACCAAGCCCACCTCACGATGATACGATATCGGCTAGCATTAATAATAATGAGAGAGTACGCTTACTCATTTGCATCTCTTGCAAGTACCCATCTTATTTGGCCTCTAGAGAATGTTGCCTCACAATGATATGATATCGGCGCCATTGCACTTAGTTAAGTTATTCCCACCATGCTTAGTTCATGAAGGGGTTCAAGAATAGCCTCACAATGATATGATATTGGCCATCCTCGTTGCCTACATTCACCTCATCATATGCGTATAGACTCCTCTTGAGTGTAAGCATGCACTTTGTACTCCCCCATGATAGGGTGAAGCCGGTGTACAAATCACAAACGATTGGAGTCTACCACGGTGGAAGGCCACGAAGAGATATTCAAAGCATCTCTCACTTATCAACTTAATAATGGTTTGGTTGAGGGTTTTAGGTCTCATCACATAAATATTCATTTTAATCTAATTAAAACAATTTTGGTCCTATTACAACTATTGGTCCATTTGATTGATTTAGTTGTATATAATACTCCCACTAAGCTTTTAAAACGGTTTTTAAAGCAAGAGTATATGATACTACTAACATAAGGTTTGCATTCATTGATGGACTATATAGTTGCCTTAGGGCCTTAGGATGACTATGAACCTTTGATTAGATCCAACACGAGCCTTGTGTTGAATCTCGGTCTAGGGATGGTGATTGATTTTAGTTACGCGTTTAATCACATTAAGGCGTGTTGTCTTATTCGGCATTGGACCCAACTATTCCAATTTCATGCATATCGAATAAAACAAGAAAGGAGTACTTCAAAGTAAATAAGAGCTTATGCTCTTTTACAACAATTGATCAAATCAAATTACTTTAAAGTAAAGAAGAGCTTATGCTCTTTTACAACAATTGATCATATCAAATTACAACCAAAATTTAATCTACACATTCCCATGGTTCAAACAAATTTGAAACGGCCTTTCACATAGCTCAATTATAGTAGGCTTAGGTTCATAATCACCATTTCTTTAATTAATTAACGCTTTAACTAATTAAACTTGAATGCAACATTTTCATTTGGTTTTTGTATCCATAGAATTGATTTAGATGGAGCTAAATGAAATGAAAATCCAATTCTCATTTAAAGAGACAAAACAATTTTGTTCTCTACCTAATTTGGGCCAAAATGCTATGACCTCAACTTGTTTGGGCCATAGTGCAATTAACCTCAACTTTTGGGCTATTTTGCAAAAACTTAAACTTTTGGGGTCACTTTGTAAAAACACAAAAGTCCACTACTTCATGTAATTAGAACTAGAACCCAAAAATTTCCACAAAAGCTAAAACTTCATTAAAGGAGCAAAACAATTTGTCCTTTTAGTGATTTTGGGCCTTTACGTAAAAACGTAAACTTTTGGGTCAAAATGCAAATACACAAAAGTATCAAAACTTTATATAATTGCACAAAAGCCCCACAAGGACCCTAATTGAGTAGGGTGGCCGTTTTTGAAGCAAAGTAATAAAAAAAATTTCAAAGTTTTTGTAAGTGGGGTGTGTGTAATGGAATAAATCATTACACACCTACCCACTAAAATTTCTTTAATTTTTCAAAAAAAAATATCTAAGATATTTAAACATAAGAAATATTTCAAAACAAAAACTTTATGAAATAAATCAAAACTTTGAATAAAAACACCAAACCTTTTGTTCTTGGCAAGAACATATCAAGAACAATGAAGAACATCCATGAAAACCCATAAGAGCTCCATGAACATTCTTCACCCAAAAACATACCAAAACCACTCAAACTTAAGGGAAATAACATACAACCATACTAGGGTACATAGGGGTTCCAAAAGTCACTTTAAAACACTTTTAACAAGTCAAACAAGAACCCAAAAATCCACCCTTTGGATTTGGCCGAATTTCCCCAAAAAACATGGCACCAAATTTTAGCTCCAAAATTCATGATCATATGAACTACATCTACAACATTTGAGATGGCAAATTTTCTAACAAAATTTACATTCAAAGAAGCAAGAATAAAGCTTGTAACAATTACAACATTCAAATCACAAACTATGAACTACAAAACCCAAAAGGATTCACCAACTACTAGACCTAGGCTTTGATACCACTTGAAGGAAGATTTGTGAAAAACAAGTTCATTTGAGCAACATCAACAACATGCAATTAACAATTAAAAGGCGGAATCATGTTTATATGCACTCAAAAACAAAACTTAACCCATGAACTTCAAAGCCAAGTAGATAGGTGAACCAAGACTCAACTCAAAACAAAGTGAGTTGGGAAATCAATACCTTTGTAGATTCCTCTTTGCATAAGCAAAGGCTAATCACCCAAAGAGAGGGCCTTCATTCCTTGCATCTTAGATCCATGGATTTGGATGGATGAAAAGGTTTCTCCAAGTTCCCAAAATTGAGAACCTCTAATGATTCATCACCAAGGCATAATGAAGAAGAAATGAGTGACCTTGGAGGAGTTTGATTGCTAGATGATCCCTCCAAGGTGGCTGAAATTTTAGAGAGAAAGGAGAGCTTGTGTTCTCATCCTTTCCCCAAAAACAACCCTTTATGAATTTTAGGCTATAAAGTCCTTTATATAGTCCCTTCAAATAAGTGACCTAATGGACCAAAAGCCCTATTCTTCTAACATGGCCGGCCTATAGGGTTTATTGGGCTTTCAAGCCCTTTGTTTATTCAAGTTGTCATACAACTTGAGTTAATGGGCTTGACATTCAAATCCCATTGGGCCTTGCGGCCCAAAACTAACCCGAGGTCTTTAACGAACTTATTCGTTTGATTAATTAACATATTAATTAATCCTAGCCTTAGATAAATATTTAAACCATTTAATTATTCTTACTCATCTCCGTTGTTTCTTCAAACTCTACCTTACTCGGTGAACGATCCATTAGGTTCCTTTTAGCGAGGCAGTGGGCGATTAAAACTCTTTCTAATCGATTGTGAATTGAAACTTACTTTCAATTCTCCCGTTAGTGATAATACACTTTTAGGGCTTCCACAAACCATGGTTGACGCCTAGCAGCATGTCATGGTTACCCAAGCTAATCAGAAGAGGTGGAGAACCTATTCAGTTTTAGGATTACAAATGCAATACGGTCTTTCTCTAATACAATACTCTTGACCACATTGTTTGGTTTGATAGTTTATTCATGTCTACTATCCAATGTGAGTCTTGTGCTTATATGATTACCTTGAATGTGATTTGGAACACATTCCTAAATCTCATTCATACTTTGTCCAAAGATTCTTAATCATATCATAGAGTATTCTCCCTCAAACAGTTTGAAGGTTAGAGATCCCTTGTTGCGCATTCACTTGCCTCCATGGCTAAGTGGCTTAACCCCAACGATGCCATGGACACCCTCCTGATGGAGTGACTTTGACATAATCAAAGATTAAGGACCTAACCACAAGACAACTGTGATGCCTCAGGTCAAAAGACTAATTTGCATTATCCCAACCATGAGTTCTCATGTGACATGAATATGAGAACTCTTCGTTGATCGTGTTCAGTGAACTCATTCTCTATTGAGCACCTACGTACTTGTCTTGATGTCACACACACCAATGACTCGAGACTAGTCACTCTCCCTGAGAGAAGACATAGCACGTACTGATCTTAACGGACTGTCAATGCCCAATTGACAATCCTATGATCAGGAACGTTTAAGATGTGTCAACGAAAGAATGGTCTCATGAATCTAACTTCTTTAGATCGCATTCTTCCAATCACATATTCCTTGGACTTTATCGTTTAAGCATATAACATTTATATGAGACGGCTCAAACAATAATCTTTGCCCGTTACATTTAAACTACATTAGTTTGAAATGTCCGTAAAGTATCATCATATGATTGGTTTTAGGGCACATTTCCAACACCAATGCAGTGGGTTATGGGAGCCAAAACCAACCAAGGAGTGATCCTCTCTCCAATACATACAATCCCGGTTGGAAAGATCATCCAAATTTCAAATGGAGGGAGCCCCAACAACCCTAACAACAAAGCACATTTAGGCAGCAACCTCCGGGATTCTATCAAAGGTCGTATGCACCCACACAACCCCAAGCACAACCTGCCCAATCCAAACCAGGTTCGTCCATAAACAATGATCAAAATTTTCAATTACTAGCTTCTATGCTGCAAGGAATGCAAAATAGGGACAAAAGGGTTGATGAATTAGAGAAGCAAGTAAGGCAGATTGCGGAGTTCATGAGCCAATGGATTTTAATTACACAACAACCCACTACGTGGGCTTTTATCTTTCAAAAGTTTATATATATATATTAATGTTTTATCAAAATGCCATATGAGTTATTTAGTCTATACCCAATCTAATGCAAGGATCATAAACAAGAATAATTTAGTCTATCATCCAAGAATACTTCTCATTATGATTATATGCTTACCATTTTTTAAATATTGAACTTATTGGATGGATGTACTTTGTGTATTAGTTTTGTATTTTATCATTATTTTATTATCCATACAAGTATATTTTTTCTAGTGTAAATAAGCACTTATTTAAAAGATATATAATAAATTTACATAAATCCGCCTAGGCCCTTGCCCTTGCCTGACTAGCACCTAGGGTTTTTTAGAACCTTGACGTGAAGAGACTTAAAGCAGAGAAGGAGAAGATAGTCGGATGCGACGACTCAATAGCAAGTGCAACCTTCCAAAAGTGACTCATAGCAGACTACCCGCTGTTTAAGGAGTTAATCATGAAAGAATATCTAACTATGGCAGACTCTTTTGCTCTGGCAGATAAACATGCTCTCTAGGATGAGGCTCGGTAAGCAGACAAGATGCTCGAGCAGCCATGGAAAGAGTCGGCAATGGTTCAAATGAAGGAGGACAGGAAGCAGTACAACCAAGCAAGCAGGAGGCTAAGCGTAGGGATCAACCCATGACTAAAAAAGGTTTAGCATCCAAAAACTACTATGAGTTCTCGATTCTAATCCACCAAATCCTCCACGACATCAAGAGTGAACCATGGTATAAGCTACCAAAGCAATCAAATAGAGATACTTCCAAGTTGGACCACACCAAGTACTATGCATTCCACCAAGGTCCTGGTTACATAATTGACGACTGCTACACTTGGAAGAATTACCTAGAGAAGCTCATGAAGGAAGGCAAGGTTGATAGATACTTGGACAAGCCGGCTGCGCATCCTAGAAGGAATACGGATGCTGACGAAGAACCACCCAACAAGACAATTCGGATTAATGGCATCTTCGCTGAATCTCAGTGTTCTAAAAGGCAGCCTAAGCAGCCGTCTAGGCAGTAGTTGTCTGTCAACCGATGTGATTTGCCTATAATCGGACCCAAAAACGGATAGCTAATTAGGCGGCAGCTGGACGGAGTTAGGTGGGATTAGGCGGCGCTAGACGGAGCTAGACGGAGTTATGCAAGGCTAGGCGGGTTTATGTGGAAACCGAAATCTTCAAAAAAAAAAAGAGTTGCAAAGCAGCGACAACTCGCTAAAGAAGACGAAGCCGCCTTCTTCTTGAAGTTTCCCTTTACCTAAACGGGGTCGTTTGCAAAAGATAGCGATTAATTTTGCTAACTTTTCATTTGTATACCTTGGTTTTCTAAACTCACTGTACAGAATCTCGACCCCACCATTTTATTCTTTTTCTAATCTTTCTAAACCTACCTTTCTTTTGTCATTTGATTACCCATTTTCCCTTATTTTTTCCTTCATGACCTCAACTTTCTTTTTGTCGTTTATTTATCCATTTATTATTTTTAGAGATTATTTATTTATCCTTTGTAACTTTTATTTTCCTTCTTTATTCTATTTTGTATTTTAAGACTCCACCATAATCTCTTTAAATTAAACTCTCACATTATATACATATTGTGTTATTTCCTTAAAAAAAATAACATAAGTATTATTTGATGTTTATTTATATAATATATAGTAAAATTTAATTAAATCTAGGCTCCCGCCTAGGTGCTAGACCCCAGTCTGTTGCCGACTAGTGCCTAGCGTTTTTTAGAACTTTGATTATCTTATCTATGGATTTCATACAAGTATAATTTTTTTTATAAGTGTCAATATGCACTTATTTACAAGATATATAACAAATTTACCTAAATTCGCCTAGGCCACCTAGGCGTCCACCTAAACCCCGCCTAGCCGCCTAGGCGTTAGGTGCTAGCCCGTCGCCCGACTAGTGTCTAGCGTTTTTTAGAACCTTGCTGAATCTAAGCACTTGGGGGCCATCAACAATTCAAAGAACATGAGGATCCAGCAAGCTCTACTAGTCTCACAAGTCCAAACAATCGACACTCGACCTGGACCCATCATTGGCTTCATTGAGCAAGATGTTGAAGGTGTCGATTTCCCCACATGATGATGCAGTACTGGTATCTGTCCAACTAGCCCATACCATAGTCGATAGAATGATGGTTGACAATAGAAGCGCAATCAACCTACTTCAACTCTCAGTAATTTAAAAGATGGGCCTAGAAAGCACAATCATACTTTGAGCGGAGGTACTCACTAGATTCAATGGACACACCTCGACTACCATAAGCCATATCACACCTAATGTGAAAACACCTCCAGTTGTCTCAAGGTAGGCATTCACAATAGCAAGTCACCCATCTCCTTACAATAGGATTCTAGGGAGACCTTGGCTAATAAGGCTGGATGCCGTCACTTCCGTCAAGTATCAAAAAATTCGATTCCGCATCCTAGGAGGAGAAGTCGGAGAAATCAAGTCTAACTAGGTCGCATCTCAACGATGCATTGTACAAGTATTGAAATCAAAGAAAAAGACATTTACCTCCGTAGAGGCTACCGAGGTCCAAAATGATGATGAAGCTACTAAATAGCAACTATAGCAAGCGGATCAAGAAGAGGTTGTTCAAACCAACATGCCAGCAGATGAGACAGGATGGAAACCTAAAGAGGACGCCGAACACATCATTCTTAATCCCCAGCAGCTGGAGAAGACTGCTAGTATCGGCTCAGCAGCTGGAGAAGACTGCTAGTATCGGCTCACGTCTGAGCTCGAAGGAAAAGGAAGAACTCACGATTTTCCTTAGGGAAAATCATGACATCTTCGCGTGGTTACCTTTCGACATGCCTTTCATCAACCCCAAGATAGCTTGCCATAAGCTGCACGTCGACCCCACTGCCAAACCGATGACCTAAAACAAAAATGCATTTTGCACCCAAACGAGTGACGTTCATCAAAGCGGACATTGACAAGCTACTAAAGACCGGATTCATAGAAGAGGTAGCACACTCAGCATGGCTTGCCAACATTGTGCTAGTAAAAAAGAAAGAGAAGGGCAAATAGAGGGTTTGCGTAGACTATGCCAACCTCAACAAGGCATGCCCAAAGGATCTTTATCCACTTCCCTAAATCGATCTATTAGTAGATCGAACTTGTAGGAACCATCTGCTCAGTTTCTTGGATGCATACTCCGGCTACAACCAAATAGCCATGTACGTGCCCGACAAGGAGAAAATCACGTTTGTTATTGAGCGAGGCACCTATTGCTACAAGGTCATGCCCTTTGGCCTCAAGAACATAGGAGCCACTTGCCAAAGGTTAGTGAACATGATGTTCAAGAAGAAAATTGGAGTAACCATGGAGGTCTACATCGATGACATCATGGTGAAATGTAAACAACGATCAGACCACATCGGTAACTTGGCAGAAACTTTCGACATCCTTAGAAAGTACAAGATGAAGCTCAATCTCGCCAAATGCACATTTAGAGTATCTTCAGGCAGATTCTTAGGGTACTTAATAACCCAACGAGGAATCGAAGCACATCCCACGAAAAACACATTAAAAACACTTAAAAACAGTGAGTAACAACTTTAGAAGTGATAGGTGATAAAATCCCACGAAAAATCAGTGACAAATCATTTGTTTACCCCCCCCCCCACACTTAAATCAAACATTGTCCTCAATGTTTCAAACATAGACTCACAAACAAACAAACAAATAACATAATTAACACACGCAACAATAATGGCAAAGTAAAAGCAATAAAGAGTAGGGTTTAGGAACGCAAATCTGGTTATGGAGTGTTGGAGATTCCTAGGTCTTCTTTATTTGAATGCATGGGTTGCCTCCCAAGAAGCGCTTGCTTTAACGTCTTCCAGCCGGACGATACCTCCTTTTAAGCTCCCTTAGGTCCCATGGCATGGAATTGATCTTTGAATGGGAGGTGATACTTGAAATGATCCGGTAAAGGTTTAAGTTCTTGAGTGGGTGCCTGAATCATTAACAACATATTAGTATAAAACAAAATTGAAATTCGGGGAGATAGCTTACCTGTGTGCTCCGACATGAACTCAAGAATAAACACCCCTTCGAAAGTTGTAGGACTAGAAAATTAAGCCAGATTTGGTGTTTAGAGAGTTATGACTTGTCCCGTGTTATAAAATCCAACTTCTTTGGGAATTGTTGTCTCAAGTATATCCTCTTTGATGAATTCTAGACATTCCCCAGCCACTTCTTTCTCTTGAATCATTCTTCTTGTTGTACAAAGTTCTTTGGACAATTCAACACAGTCTGAAAACTTGATTTCTTTGCATCTTTGGAAGGGCTTCCAATATGTCTTTTTCACTCTCTTCTTCCTTGGGAATCATGAACCTGCACGGAATAGGGACATTTGGTGGAATGGGGCTCGGAAGAATTGAATTTGGGCTTACCTTGGTTGTAGTGGACGACATAGAGGGCATATGGGGTTGCGGCAAGGGTGTTGGGGTTAGGGTAGGCTGCGACAAGGGTGGTTCTTCGAGCAGCAGCTGTTTATATATTTTGGCTTGGTTTGGACGTCTTGGGTTCATCTCAACCTCCATGCCACTTTCCAAGGTGATAGCTTCAGTAATTTCAACAGTTGAGTCGGATAGTTCACTTTGTTCTTGCATTTTCCCCATGAATTCCGCAATCTCTCCCATTTGATTCTTCAATTCGCTCATCACTTGGGCTTGATTTTGTAAATCCTGAGTTAAAGAAGTTAGTATTGGAAGAATTTTATGATAATCAAATGACGAACCTGAATTTGGTTGGGATTGTTGTGGGGGAGGCTGCATAGGCGTTGTACAGAACTCCTTATATGACTGCCAATATTCTCCTTGTTGAGCCTCCTTGGCTTGATTTTGTAAGCCCTGAGCCAAATAAACTAATTCATCAAGAATTCGAGCACTATCTATTTACGAACCTGAGTTTGGTTGGGCATATTGTATATGAGGTTGTGGTGGCTACGCAGGTCTTGAATAGAACTCCTCGTATGGCTACCAATATCCTTTGTGTTGAACTTGTTGAGATTCCCACCACATAATGTTTGAATGATCACTCCAATCTCTTTGTGAACATTGATTTGCTTGATATTCTTGCCTATAAGAAGCACCAAATGTAGGGACACTTTGCATTGTGGACCCTTCGGCATATTGTGACAACTGAGAAGTAAGATTCACTATTTGAGCTTGAAGATTAGCAATTGCCATGTCTTGCTTCTCTAGTACCTGAAATCAAAGAAATAAAACTAAATCAAATATCAAAAGAAAAACAAACAAACAAACAAACGGATTAACAATTTTACTAATCCTTAGCAACGACGCCAAAATTTGATGTGAAATAATCCAACATTCAAATTAAAACCCTATGATTGTAGTATGTGTAAGTAGGGATCGTTCTAGGCCAGGGATTAGAAGGGATGCTAATCTACTCAAATTAAACTCTAAAACACTAAACTAGACTCAAAAACAGAAAACTAGACTCTAACAACTCAAAACAACACAAAATAATCAAATAGACTCAAACTAGACACTAAAGGATTATTTGGACGAAAATTTCTTTTAACTTGACTCAAAACACTTAAAAACACAAGTTTGGACAAATTGTAACTAAAAGACACAACCAAGTAAAGGGGGGTTGGATTTTGGACGAAATTAAGGTAAAAACAAACAAATTTAAAGACTTAAATAACTTTGGACGAAATTAGGGAAAAACATGGGTGATAAGCTAGCTAGAGGGTCCTTCTCCACACATGAGACACTTGCATACAAATTGATTTCCAGTTGCTTTTCCAATAAACCATGAACCTCAACACCCCAGATTAACCGTGAACAGCACTAATTAACCCTTAGATTTTCCTTAAGTCATTGAATTGGATGGAATACGCTTTGGCAACTAAATTATTCTTCAATAGTTCCCTACATGAACAACATAATAGAGATACAATCAAAGATCATTAAGCTTTGCGAAAATCATAAGCATTGACAAGGCATTCGTAACTATGAACAGCATGATACTCCTACCAATAACTTACTTAACACAATTGTAACTAGCAACCTCCACTACTTATGAATATAAGTTCATAACGATTAGGTGAAACTCCCCTAGATTCTAGCATCAAATTCATGTATGCAAACTAAGCGGGCCCTTTTAATCAACACACAAGAATAAGTTCTTAATCAAACAGTTAAGTAAATTGCATTCACAATTTATGAAATCACAACTAGAAGTAATCAATTGATTTTGCAAATATAATCATGGTTTCAAAGTCTCCTCTAGCTAAAACAAGTTTAGCTCCTCAATTTCGCAAAACAAAGATAATTAAACTTAAACATTAAAAACAAAGATAGAATACACCTAGAAACACTCAAGGTGGCTCCTCCTTTCTTCCTTGCTGCGCACAATGGGGATTTGTGTGAATTTAGGCTCTTGAGGTGAGGTGGATGGTGCGGTGTGAATTTGGGGTAGAGGGTGGTGGTTTATGAGTGTTGCGGCATCATGTATTTATAGGGTGAAGGAAAGGCACGAAATTGGGCTAAAAAGGAGAGGAATTAGGACTCCAAATCACTAAAGAACAAGGACACTTTCAATCATATTCCAAGGAGGACAAGGAATGGTCCTTGTGGCAGATTCTAGAACTTCTAGAAGGGTTACATGTGGCATAAACTTAGGGCACGAAAATAGGTCTTCTAGAACTTGATATTTAGGTGATTTAATGTGTAAATGAGTCCTCTTTGAAGCTGAAGGTAGGAAAAGATTAGGATAGGATAAGATAAGATAAGGTTGGATAAGGTTTGGATAAGATAAGGTAATTTGGATAATATTCCTTCTTTGTAGCTGATTCCTTATCTTCCAAGTCTTCAATTTAATTCTTCTAGATGTTAATCACATTCCTAGCCTCTCTTGGTCTTCAAATTCGTCCATCCACCTTGCTTCATGCATGTGCAATCCATTCCAAGCCCAAAACTGCTTTAAAATGCTCCAAATTGCACTTTCTTGCCAACTTTGTCAATTGAACCTGAAAACACACAAAAATAGCTTAAAACACTCTAACAAGTAGAAATTAGGTATGTAAATGCAAGAAAATAAGCTAACTAAGTTGCATCAATATGCTCCTGTCAAATTCCCCCACACTTAGCTTTTGCTAGTCCCCGAGCAAAACAAAGAAAACAAAACACAACCTAAACCTTCCAACAATTGCCTCAGGGATTTCCAATGCAACATGACATGTTAAAAATCACTACTTCCATAAATTTCAGTTATCCCTACCCTTGAGCATATACTTAACCGTAGTAACCACTCACTAGCTCGCATTTAATCAATTAAAACAACATTTTGAATGCAGTAACATGCCTTAGAGAATTCCCTTAATTCTTCACTGGATATGCTCTCTATTTTCACACAAATTTTCTGACTACACTCCGTACACTAGGTATATGTGAGAGGATTGATGTAAACATGTTGACTAATAGTCACATATGTATAATCAAAGAAGGCACTTTCTGGAATTATTAACATGTATATATATGATCTTAAGAATGGAATGCCACTACTTAGACGCGAGAACCAGGGATGCCATATGCTTGTACCAATTTTAAACTCCACATATTGAAACACAAAACAATCAAGATCGATGTCAAAGGGTTGTAACGTGGCTAAGGTATTGGCTAACAAAGAAAGGTAAGGATAAACAAAAGTTCTTAAAGCAATAGTAAGCAAAGTAATGAAAGAAACACTTAAAATTCACTTTTGAATGCAGAAATCAACTCTAAACACGAAGGGAAGATTCACGCATCAAATAGGGCTAGATTCAAACTTTTGGACCTTTTCTTCAACAACCAATACTTGTGAGTTCATTCTCACTTATTTTCAACTCTTTTTTCTTTCTTTTCTTCAACTTTTTCTTCTTCTTTTTTTCTTTTTCATGTTTTTTTTCTTCTTTTTTCGTGCCTTGTTCTTTTTCTTTGGCACATAAATCATACATCCTCCTAGATTTCCACGAAAATCCTTCCCCCAAACTTGTTTTTCTGCAATTTTTAGATCACAATGAATTCCCTCTAAGTCATGCTCCATTATTCTTTAAGAACAAGGGTATGGATAGTCCTAATCTAGGCTAGGTAAGGATAATGTGGTTAACAAAGAAAATTAGGCTAACTAAGGCTCAAAGGGGTTAAACCTACAATACATATGCAAAGAGGCAAGGCTTTATGGCTCTGGTTTAACTAAACAACTTCATCTTGTTATATGTTATGCACTCAATTTTATGCTTTGAATGAAACGGGCATGAGTTCTAGTATTTGGAACTATAGTGATGAAACGCATTCTAAGTAGCAACCAATCAAAGAAATAATGAGATCATGCAACGACTTTAGAAAACAAAAACATCTCAGATTAATAACTCTCCAAATAAAGTTTAGGCTCAAGTCTCTCAGGGTTGTAGCGTTAGTTTGAGTTCCTTCCTTCAAGCATGTTACAAAAATTGATTTTTTTCCTTTTTGTGATTGCATGTGAATTCGTAAATGACAACTACAACTAAGCATAAACCAAAGAGCATATCAAACTTCCATCGATGTTTGTAACTTTCTCTAATAGTCATGCAATTAAAAACCAAATCCTCATCATTGTGTTGGAAGGTATCCTAAAACACAACACACAAAAACAAAAACGACTCTTTTTGGGTTTTTCAAACATTCTTTTGTCGATTTTTTTTTCAAATTTTCGGATTTTCTGTTTAAGACACATAAAAACACTTCAAAACACATTAAAAACACTTAAAAATAGTGAGTAACAACTTTAGAAGTGATAGGTGATAAAATCCCACGAAAATCAGTGAAAAATCATTTGTTTACCCCTCCCCCCCCCCAACACTTAAACCAAACATTGTCCTCAATGTTTCAAACATAGACTCACAAACAAACAAACAAATAACACAATTAACACACACGACAATAATGGCAAAGTAAAAGCAATAAAGAGTAGGGTTTAGGAACACAAATCTGGTTGTAGAGTGTTGGAGATTCCTAGGTCCTCTTTATTTGAAGGCATGGGTTGCCTCCCAAGAAGCGCTTGCTTTAACATCTTCCAGCCGGACGATACCTCCTTTTAAGCTCCCCTAGGTCCCATGGCATGGAATTGATCTTTGAATGGGAGGTGATACTTGAAATGATCCGGTAATGGTTTAAATTCTTGAGTGGGTGATTGAATCATTAACAACATATTAGTATAAAACAAAATTGAAATTCGGGGAGATAGCTTACCTGTGTGCTCCAACATGAACTCAAGAATAAACACCCTTTCGAAAGTTGTAGGACTAGAAAATTCAGCCAGATTTGGTGTTTGGAGAGTTATGACTTGTCCCGTGTCATAAAATCCAACTTCTTTGGGAATTGTTGTCTCAAGTATATCCTCTTTGATGAATTCTAGACATTCCCCAACCACTTCTTTCTCTTGAATCATTCTTCTTGTTGTACAAAGTTCTTTGGACAATTCAACACATTCTGAAACTTGATTTCTTTGCATCTTTGGAAGGGCTTCCAAGATGTCTTTTTCACTCTCTTCTTCCTTGGAAATCATGAACCTGCACGGAATAGGGACATTTGGTGGAATGGGGCTAGGAAGAATTGAATTTGGGCTTACCTTGGTTGTAGTGGACGACATAGAAGGCATATGGGGTTGCGGCAAGGGTGTTGGGGTTAGGGTAGGCTACGGCAAGGGTGGTTCTTCGAGCAACAACTGTTTATCCATATTTTGGCTTGGTTTGGACGCCTTGGGTTCATCTCCAACCTCCATGCCACTTTCCAAGGTGATAGCTTCAACAATTTCAACAGTTGAGTTGGATAATTCACTTTGTTCTTGCATTTGCCCCATGAATTTCGCAATCTCTCCCATTTGATTCTTCAATTCGTTCCTCACTTGGGCTTGATTTTGTAAATCCTGAGTTAAACGTCCAAGACTTCTTCTTTCTTCTCTTCTTCCTTGCAAAGTCACGGCACAAGAGTCTAGGGTGATTTGTGGATGATTTTCTGGGTTGTGAATGGATTTAGGATGGTAGGGTGGTGCAGCAAAGGTTGGGGATGGTGTATGGATGGTTGAATGAAGGTATGAATGTGTATGAATGGTGGAAGAATGGTTGGAAGGCTGCGGCAAAGAAGGGTTGTTTCTGTGAATGATGGCAGGTTGTATATGAGAGTGATTAGGGTTGAATGAAGGGTGCGACTTAGGTATTTATTTGGTAGCAAGAATCCCTAGAGTTTATTATATAGTTTAGGAAAGGATTTAGACCCCAAATCCATCAGGAAAATGAGTCATAAAGTCAGAAATTAAAAGGGAAAAGGAAAAGTAGTTGCGGCAATCAATTGTGAGAAGGGGAATGTGGTTTAATTCTGAAATTAGGCAAGGATTTTGGGATAGAAAAGGTATGTGAGATGTGGTTGATATTGAGGTGAAAAGGGAATGTGTTTTAATGACTTAGAATAGGAAATAAGGACCTCCCTTGCACGGCAAGGAAGGGAACCACCTATGGGATGCACGGCAAGGCACTTAGGTTGCAAGGAAGTTTGGTTTATGTCCTAGAATGTGTAGAAGTCTTCAATGATGCTAAAACAAGGAATCTTTAAGGATTAGGAAAGGTTAAACCAAAATAGGAAACCTTGGCTTAACTTTCCTACTTCAAGTAGGAAACCTTCTTTGACTAGGATTCCTCTTTTGATTAGGAATCCTCTTGTGATTAGGAATCCTAACACCTTTAAGTCTTCAATTTCGTCCATTCCTTTTGCTCCAAGCATAAGCTATTCATTCCAAGTCCAATTTTGCTCAAAAATGCTCCAAAATGCACCTTTTTGCTTCCTTAGCCATGTGAACCTAAAAACACACGAAAATAGCTTAAACTACTAAAATAACTACGAACTAACAACATAAATGCACGAAGACAAGCTAACTAAGTCGCCTAAATATGCTCCTATCACACACATGAGACACTTGCATACAAATTGATTTCCAGTTGGTTTTCCAATAAACCATGAACCTCAACACCCCAGATTAATCGTGAACAGCACTAATTAACCCTTAGATTTTCCTTAAGTCATTGAATTGGATGAAATACGCATCAGCAACTAAATTATTCTTCAATAGTTCCCTACATGAACAGCATAATAGAGATACAATCAAAGATCATTAAGCTTTCTGAAAATCATAAGTATTGACAAGGCATTCGTAACTATGAACAGCATGATACCCCTGCCAAGAATTTACTTAACACAATTGTGACTAGCAACCTCCACTACTTATGAATATAAGTTCATAACGATTAGGTGAAACTCCCTTATATTCTAGCATCAAATTCATGCATGCAAACTAAGCGGGCCCTTTTAATCAACACACAAGAATAAGTTCTTAATCAAACAGTTAAATAAATTGCATTCACAATTTATGAAATCACAACTAGAAGTAATCAATTGATTTTGCAAATATAATCATGGTTTCAAAGTCTCCTCTAGCTAAAACAAGTTTAGCTCCTCATGTTCGCAAAACAAAGATAATTGAACTTAAACATTAAAAACAAAGATAGAATACACCTAGAAACACTCCATGTGGCTCCTCATTCCTTCCTTGCTGTGCACAATGGGGATTTGTGTGAATTTAGGCTCTTGAGGTGTGGTGGATGGTGTGGTGTGAATTTGGGGTAGAGGGTGGTGGTTTATGAGTGTTGCAGCATCATGTATTTATAGAGTGAAGGAAAGGCACGAAATTGGGCTAAAAAGGAGAGAAATTAGGACTCCAAATCACCAAAGAACAAGGACACTTTCAATCAGATTCTAAGGAGGACAAGGAATGGTCCTTGTGGTAGATTCTAGAACTTCTAGAAGGGTTACAAGTGGCATAAACTTAGGGCACGAAAATAGGGCTTCTAGAACTTGATATTTAGGTGATTTAATGTGAAAATGAGTTCTCTTTGAAGCTGAAATTAAGGTAGGAAAAGATTAGGATAGGATAAGATAAGATAAGGTTGGATAAGGTTTGGATAAGATAAGGTAATTTGGATAATATTCCTTCTTTGTAGCTGATTCCTTATCTTCTAAGTCTTCAATTTAATTCCTCCATATGTTAATCACATTCCTAGCGTCTCTTGATCTTCAAATTCGTCCATCCACCTTGCTTCATGCATGTGCAATCCATTCCAAGCCCAAAACTGCTCTAAAATGCTCCGAATTGCACTTTCTTGCCAACTTTATCAATTGAACCTGAAAACACGCGAAAATAGGTTAAAACACTCTAACAAGTAGAAATTAGGTATGTAAATGCAAGAAAACAAGCTAACTAAGTCGCATAAATATGCTCCTATCAGTAGAAGCAGAGTCCATGACAACCACTAGTCAGATGAACATAGAGCATTTCATATGGAGGAACATCATTTGCTGATTTGGCATCCCTCAATCCATCATCGTTGATAATGGCCTGCAATTCATGGACAAAGATTTGGCGAACTTCTTCCAAAAGTATGGCAGCAAATGTCCACGCCAAGGTATCCTTAAGGCAATGGGCAGACCGAAGCATCCAACAAGATGATTCTCGACTGCCTCAAGAAGTCCCACTCTGATAAGAAGGGAAAATTGCCAGATGAACTCCCCAGATGTCTATGGGCATTTCGCACCACCAAATGACGAGCCACCGGTGAAACTCCTTTCTCTTTGGCATTTGGTTCAAAAGCAATCATTCCTCCCAATGTCATCATGCCAAGCTTTAGCACTCTACTGCCAAGCATCAAGCAAAACAGTGAGGAGATCGCCACAAGCTTAGATCTAGCAGAGGAGAAACGTGAGCAGACCATCACCTATATCGCAGCCTACCAGCAGCAACTCCTCTTCAGCTACAACAAAAAGGCCGAGATCCAGCAGTTCCAACATGGAGATCTAGTCCTAAGAAAATCCTTCATCATTGCCCGCAAAAGAAGGCTCCAAAAAGATGGATCCCATATGGGAAGGTCTGTATAAGATCAGTAGAGTAAATGACAAGGGTAATTACACCCTCGCAACCATGAACTGATGTGGTAGAAACTAGCACACAAATTAAACCCTATATATTTTGCATTCGTAGTATGAATAAGTAGGGATCATTCTAAGTTGGGGATTAGGAGGGATGCTAATAAACACAAATTAAACTTAAAAACTGAAAACTAAGCTAGACTAACACAAAATAAGAATTGAGGGGGATTTTTGACGAATTTTAAGAAACAAAAGTAAATAGCAACAATTAAATTAAGTTGTAAAGGGAATATGGGTGAAAAGCTAGCTAGAGGATTCTTCTCCACACATGAAACATATGCACATAAATCAATTTCTAGTTATTCTTTCTATAAACCATGAATGACAACGCCCCAAATTAATTGTGAATGCACTAATGAATTCTTAGACTTTCCTAAGTTCATTGAATTGGACTCAGCGACGCAACCAAATTATCCTTCTCAAGTTCCCTAACTATGAAAAGCATGATAGAGACACATATCAAAGGTCATTAAGTTCTATGAAATAAGCATCGACAAAGAATTCGTAACTAAGCAAGGACAGAAAAAACTCTGAAATCTCTAATGATTGAATGACAAGATGCGACACAATCCTTCTCCTTTGGTTCTTGCAGGTTGCAGCACCAATTTGGAATAAAACATGCGGCACCAAGTTTTCTCCCCCCCAATTGCTGCGGCAGAAATACATATATATAGGGTAGGGTTTGGCAGAAACCAAGGAGAAAAAGGATTAGGGTGTTTGAATGGATTATGACTTCTAGAATCAGATGGGAAGTTTTTTAAATAGGATAAGGATTGCTTTTGTAGTTGGAGATAATATGAGATAATGTTGGATAAAGTGGAATAATGTTTGGATAAGATAAGATAAGTTTGGATAAGGTTGGATAAGATTATGTCTTTCCTTGTCTTCCAAGCTTCCAAATTTTATTCCTCTTGCTTTAGCACATATTTAGCACATGTTAAACACCAAAAACGTCTAGCCCTACTGCTCCACACGCATGCTATCCAATTCAAGTCCAAAACTACTCCAAATTGCTCCATTTAGCCATTTATTGTCATCTTTACCAATTGGACCTACAATAATACGAAAATAACTTAAATTACGATAATAAATGGAAATTAACTAATTAAATGCAAAGAAATAAGATAACAAAGTCGTATAAATATGCTTCTATCATGAACAACAAAGAGATCGAAAAGTAATTGAATGCCTACAATATGAGGAAGTACCATGTGTGACCTCTACATAAAAGCTCGAAGAACTTAAGCAGCTCAACGAGCACCACCTCACGAGCCGAGGATTATCCAGTTGTTATGCAGTCTTTACTTTACAGCTAAGTTTTCGTTCATTTCACTCGTTTTTCAATAAGGAATTTAGAAGTAATTTACAACTTGGCTCTTGACTACATGTTTACAACAACTGATCACTCATGCACTTCAAAAAAAGACCGCTCATCGCAGGAATTGCACCTTTCCGAGGGACCAACCATACTCTTTAGTGTGAGAAGGTAAACCAATTCCCTGACACCTACATGGGTTTGCTCTCCAAAGTGAGAGGATAAACTCTACACTCTGAATATCCAGACATGGATGAGACGGGTTGCCTTAGTATAACTACACAATGGCTTGCATTGGGATTCCCAGAAGTGGCCACAATGGTCTATTTCAAGGCTTAGCTAATGGAAAGATTTTGGGTTTCTTGGCTTAATTAGCGAGAAACTGGGGCACAGAGACAAATGGGGCACATTACGCATTACGCAGTACACCATATGGATGGCTACCCTGGAACCCTAAAGCTACTACCGAGTGCACTAAGATATCTTACGGTTTCCAGAAGACTGCCTATGGCTTGCCTTTCGAGCAGTAAGCCGTGCTAAACCTATACTGTTGGAAATGTGCCCTAAAGCCAATCGTATGATGATACTTTATAGACATTTCACATGTTAAACTAATCTAGTTTAATATAAAGGGCAAAGATTATTGTTTAAAGTCGTCTCATATAAATGTTATTTGCTTAAACGATAAGTCCAAGGAATATGTAATTGGGAGAATGTGATCTAAAGAAGTTAGATTCATAAGACCATTTTTTTCCGCATACATATCCTAAACGTTCCTGATCATAGGATTGCCAATTGGGCATTGACAGTCCGTTAAGATTAGTATGTGTTATGTCTTCTCTTAGGGAGAGTGACTAGTCTCGAGTCATTGGTGTGACTGACATCAAGACAAGCATGTAGGTGCTCAATAGAGAATGAGTCCACTGAATGCGATCAACAAGGAGTTCTCATACTCATGTCACATGAGAACTCATGGTTGAGATAATGCAAAGTAGTCCTTTGACCTGAGGCATCATAGTTGTCTTGTGGTTAGGTCCTTGATCTTTGACAATGCCAAAGTCACTCCGGAAAAGGGTGTCCATGACATAGTTGAGGTTAAGCCACTTAGTCATGGAGGCAAGTGAATGCACAATAAGGGATCTCTAACCTTCAAACCGTTTGAGGGAGAATACTCTATGATATGATTAAGAATCTCTGGCCATAATATGAATGAGATTTAGGAAGCCGTTCCAAATCAGATTCAAGGTAATCATATAAGTAAAGAATCACATTGGATAGTAGACATGAATAAACTATCAAACCAAACAATGTGGTCAAGAGTATTGTATTAGAGAAAGACCATATTGCATTGTAATCATTAACTTAATAGGTTCTCCACCTCTTCTGATTAGCTTAGGTAGCCATGATATACTGCTAGGTGTCACTCATAGTTTGTGGAAGCCCTAAGGATGTATAATCACTAAAGGGAGAATTGAAAGTATGTTTCAATTCACAATCGATTTGAAGAATTCTAATCGCCCACTGCCTCGCTAAAAGGAACCTAATGGATCGTACACTGTGTAAGGTAGAGATTGAAGAAACAATGGAGATGAGTAAAGATAATTAAATGGTTTAATTATTTATGGTTAAGATTAACTAATATGTTAATTAATCAAACGAATAAGTTTGTATTAGACCTCAGGTTAGTTTTGGGCCTCAAGGTCCAATGGGATTTGAATGTTAAGTCCAATAACTCAAGTTGTATGACAACTTGAAAACATAGAGGGCTTAAATGCCCAATAAACACCATAAGAGTGAGGGGTAGTGAACTTGGCTTAATTGCAAGTTTGCCACTCAAATGTGAGGTGGTATAAATGCATCTTTATAGCCATTTCATCATTAAGGGTCTTCTTTGAGGAAATTTGAGAGAACACAAGCTCTTTTTTTCTCTCTAGGAGGCTGGCCATCCTAGAGGAAAATAGCTAGCAATCTTTCTTCCTCTGGTCACCCATCTCTTCCTTAATGCTCTCCTTGGTGTGGAGACTTAGAGGTTCCCTATTTTGGGAACTTGGAGAATCCATTCCTTCATATATCCAAGAAATCATGGAGCCAAGAAGCAAAGTTCCTCCATCCACATCCATGGAGTCGAGTAGCAAGGAGACTAAGGAAAAAAGGCCCTCACATGGGTGAATATCATTTGCTAAGCAAAGAGGTGCTTCAAAGGTATAAAGGTTTTTCAACTCTTTCTTTAAGATTTGAGTTGAGTCTAGGTTCACCACAATTACTAGGCCTTGAATTTCTTGGGTAAAGTTTTGTTTTTGAGTGTATACAAGCTTGATTTTTCCTTTTAATTGTTAATTGCATACCTATATGTTGCTTAAATGAACTAGTTTTCACAAATATATCCTTCATATACAACCGCACATTTATGTGGAAGGTTAAACAAGTTGGCGCGCATATACAAAGCTTCGTCCACTGCCAACATGTTACGCAATCGATGGGCTTCATTTTTGACAAAGCGTGGAACGACCTACACCAAGTCCTAAAGTATTGTGATTCTTACTACACAAGCTATGGAATTGGAGAAAACCAAGGTTAACAGACAAGTGGTCACGCAGACTCGTCTACTTTTGTAAGTAAGGCATTCGGCTGCCGACCCTATGGTTAACAACTTTGCAAAAATTTTAAACCAACACCTACAGCTGTATAGGCTACATGGGCCTATCTGCTTATAGAAAAGCAACACGCATGCCGCTGGTCTAAAGTTCAAAGGTTGGGCGTAAACAAAAGAAACAAAGATGAAGGAAAGTGAAGGAAGCAAGTTTATTAAATTTTCTAGCAAAATTGATAAACAAATAGCATAGGCCAAAGGAGTTCAAGCAAAGCAAAAAGCAACAAGGAAAATGAAGAAAATTGTAAAGGCTACCTAGAAGACTACTCTTTAGCAGCTTGGACATCTCATGGCTACTCGGTCACCACACCTTCAGCAGCCGCCACACTTTCAGCAGCGACATCATCCAGCGCTTCACCCCCGGCTGCCCCAGGCTAGGCACCAACTTCTCTGACTACTTCACCAATAGAAGCCTTAAAAGTAAAGGCAAGCAAGTCTTTCGAAGAAATAAAGAAGGTCTTAAAGTCTTTCCCAACAAACTCAAAGTCAGATGGCCTACCAAAGAAATGATCTACATAACCCAGCTTGTAGAAATCGGCCTAACTTTGAACAAGCGAAGCCTCGAGTCCTTTAGCTGCTCGTTCTCCTCGAGCAGACCAACGCGGACACGCTGCAGCTCATCCACTTCTTGCAAACTTTCGTTGATCTTCAGTGCACCTTGGAGTTCCAAACACTTGAGGTTCAAGCCTATTGACGATCTTCTTGAAGTGGATCACTTGATTATAAGCATCAATCAGCTCTTCATCCTTTGCATAAGCAACATAATGAAGCTCAGAAATGGTAAGCTTAAGATCTTGAATCTGAGGTATGTAACCGCCAATCTTATTCTTTGCACTTTCATGCTTAACTTGGATCGCGTCAAGCCTAGTCTTTAAGTCAAAGATCTCCTGGTGAGTGGCCTCAAGCTGCAGAGAAGTGGGGGCAGAGATATTGAACCCTTTTAAAGCGACGAGCTAAGACTGCAACTTTCTGATATTCTCGGCAGAAGAATAAGCTTCAGTTGCCATAGTTTTTGCCACCTCTTTGGCAACTTTGGTACCCTCTTGGTCAAGGAGCATAGACTCGGCTGCCAAAATTGTCGTTTTCTGCATCATAGCAAGCAAATCAGTTATTCTATATTCAGTCGAATGCTTCGCAAATGAACTTAGGCAAACAACCTCTCTAACGTCATCAACAAACTTGGCACACGCGTCCATGTCTTCAAGCAGATCTGGTTTCAAGAGCACACAAATCTCAGTAGCCTATCTAGAAATAGGCTTAGTGGATTTCTCACAACTGCCCACGTGTGCAGTCTCCTCTTTCTCAGTAGGCGAACCAGTCTCAGCATCAAGAGAAATAGGCCTTGGCGCCACTTTAGCGGCAAAGTCCACCTTATCACTTTTCATAGTAGCAAAAAGATGAATTGGACTTAGCTCCCAACAGACGTTTAGGTACAGACTTCGACACTAGGGCATGGTAGAACCTCTACACTGAGCAATCCTATCAGCAATTGTACTAGCCATTTTCAACATGGCAGACATCACAGCTCAGATCTAGCAACCTCATTTTTTTTCCAAGTGGAAGAAGTCAAGTCAATCACAACCCTCTCGGCAGCAGATGGATCCTTACGAGCAGCGGACGAAGTCTTCAATTTTTTTCTCAACCGACATCTCTTGAGTAGGAGAGGAAGATCTCTTCTTTCCACCTTCATTCATAGTAGGCTCCACGACAGCAATCAGATGAGCCAATGTATCCACCTTGATGCTCTTTATCTTCTCTCTCGGGAGCAGCCCACCTTTCTCCTAGCGAAGAGAACTAAGCAGCCAACGTCATTCACAGTACTCAGTAGGAGAACTCAACCCATGTTGGCTTTCCCTCATCTTTTCTCTCGGACAAGCAGGCAGGAAGCCTACTGCCTAACATTTTAGCAGCCCATGAGGCCACGACCTCCTCATTTTTCTCAATTGCTGGCTTGGCCTGCATCAAGTCCAAGAGCCCAAAGGTCATGAACTATGCAGCTCGCCTAGCACTGCGCCCCAACGCCTCAATTCGCAGCCCCAACCACACAGCTACCCTTGTCTTTAGCCAAGTGATAGAAGCATATTTATGCGACTTAGTTAGCTTGTTTTCTTGCATTTAGTAAGTTAGTTTGTATTTATTATAGTGATTTAAGCTATTTTCGTGTGTCTGTAGGTTTAAATGGCAAAAGAGACAAAAAAGTGCATTTTGGTGCATTTTAGAGCAATTTTGGGCTGGAATGGATAGCTTGCATATGGAGCAAGGTGGATGGACGAATTTGAAGTTCAAGAGAGGCTAGGAATATGCTTCATATCTGGAGAAACAAATTTGGAAGCTTGGAAGATAAGGAATCAGCCAAAAAGAAGGAAACATTATCCAAACTGCCTTATCTTATCCAAACCTTATCCTAACCTAATCTTATCCCACCTTAATTCCAGCTGAAAGGAGGACATCTAAATGATATTAGGATACCTACAAATCAGGTTTCTAGAAGCCCTTGTTCTTCTAGAAACCTGCCACAATATCCTTTCTAGAAGCCTAGTTTCTGCTGAATTACCCTAGTCCTTTTCCTTCTCAACTTATGCCATGCCCTATCCTTGTCTTCCAAGGCTTTGTGCCGTGAAACCCTAGCATATAAATACATATTTCTGCAGCATAATTCATACAACACACATGAGAGAAATTCAGACAAATACAAAGAGTGTTCAGCAGGTTTCTAAGAGTTTTTAGAGACTTGTGCCGTGCAAGGAAGGAAAGAGAGGATGAGTGCTATGCCTGCCACCATCCAAGGGAGTGCCGCTGCCTATTTTGGAGTGTTGGAGCGTTTCTGGGTTCTTTCTATCCTTAGTTTTAGTTCGATGTTTATTTTAATTTGGTTTCCAATTATGATGAACATGAGAAACTAAATTCTTTTTAGTTAGAGGCAAATTCAAAGCCATGAACATATATGTGATATGAATTGATTTCCTCAAGTTATTGTTTCGTAAAACATGAATGCGATTTAGTTATCTGTTTGATTGATAACTTATTCTTGTGTGTTGATTAAGGATGCATACTTAGTTTGCATGCATGAATTTGATGCTAAAATATAAGGGAATTTCACCTAATCGTTATGAACTTATATTTATAAGTAGTGGAAGTCACTAGTCATGATTGTGTTAAGTAAATCCATGGTAGGAGTATCATGCAGTTCATAGTTACGAATGCCTTGTCAATGTTTATGATTTTCATAGAACTTAATGATCTTTCATATGTATCACTATCATGCAGTTCATATAGGGAACTTGATAAGAATAATTTGATTGCGTCGCAGAGTCCAATTTAATGAATTTAGGGAAATCTGAAAGTTAATTTGTGTTTTTCACGATTAATTTGGGGCATTGTCATTCATGATTTAAAGGAATAATAACTGGAAATCGATTTGTGTTGCATGTGTCATGTGTGGAGAAGGACCCTCTAGCTAGCCTTTCACCTATTCATTCACCCAAATTCGTACCCTTTTACTCTGTTTCTGCAAGTTTGTTTGTTTTAAGTTTAAAATTCGTCCAAATACACCCTTAGTTCTTATTTGTGCTAATTTAGTTTAAATTCGTCAGAATTTGTCTCCATTTAGTATTTTGAGTCTTTTTCGTTTAATTTTCGTCCAAATCACTTTCTAGTACCTGTTTTGAGTCAATTTAACTTAGTTTGTGTGTTTTGAGTCTATTTAGCTTGTTTTGAGTTGTTAGAGTCTAGTTTTCTGTTTTTGGATCTAGTTTAGTGTTTTCAAGTTTAAATTGTGTAGATTACCATCCCTTCTAATCCCCGGCCTAGAACGATCCCTACTTACATATACTACAATTATAGGGTTTAATTTGTGTGCTATCTTTTATCACATCACCAAGTTGAGCAGCCAAAGCAATAGTCCATGCCACAACACGTCTTTGGCCCATGCCAAGCCAACTCCTGGCCCCTGCCAGCCGACGTGCCGCACCATCCCAACGGCTGCCCCGCAACATCACTATCCAAGAAGAAGACAAGGAAAATTAATTTTTTCTTACCTCAATGCGGTGTGAAGAAGACAAAGAAAGCAACGAAAGACGGTCATTTGAACGGGCAAGTGTAGAAGATTGCTAGGGGAGGGGAAACAAATATCCTCTAGCTTTCTCTCACTTGTAAAGTAGAATAAATTACTCTCAGAAGTTGATTTAATAATCTACTTAAGGTAGACTTAAGTAGACTTTAGAAGTAATTTATTTCCCTTTTCTAGAAGGATATAATTTCCAATTAAAGAGGGAATCTACATCAAAACAAGAAACAATCCTCTATTTCCTAAAGCAAAATGATCACTACACTTGTTGCCCTTTCCTGTGAGTAGCCCAATAGCTGTTGGGGCATTTGTGGAGCCAAAAATAACCAAGAAAATTATGGAGGCGACACGTGGACTTTTGGGGTTAAAAAGACAAAATTATCCTTGAGGCACATCAGGACTCCCACGTGCATGCAACGGACAATAACGGCTCGATCGAGGTCAAAGATGATCAAAATGGTATTCTTTTAAAACCGTCTCATCACTCTTCATCAAATCTTCACCCACAAGGTAACTCCCAATTATTCTTTTCAAATTGGGATTAATTGCCAAAATTAATTAATTGCAAGATATTATATAGCATAATATCTTGCAATTAGAGCCAAATTACCACCATAAGTGGCCGGTCCATATTTCCCCAAATAGGGCCAACCACACCTCTATATATAGCCCCTCATCTCTCCAAAAACCTATGTCCAATTCTCTTCTAAAATTCTCTCAACACTTTCTCTCTCAAATTCTAACTTTGGCATCGGAGATTCTTCGACCCAAGCCCCCTCATTCATCGTGGGCGCGTAAGGCTATTGGCCTTGATCTTCTGTGTTAATTGTTTTGCATGTGCATTTTTGTCCAAGAATGAGAAGGCGGAAATTTGCATCCACATATCTCAATCACATGTGATTGTTTTATTGATGGTGTGTCATGCCTACACAACTTCAGGTTGTGTGACGATTGATTAATATTGTTATCTTGAAAGATGTGTGGTGAGATTCAAAATTGAAGAACCATTCCTATATGTATTTAATGAGGTGTATGATGGTTAAGTTCTAAAATATGTGGCAATTGGATCTTTGTGACCATTTGGGAAATGATGAAAGGTGATGTGAAAATTAACTTAACACACAAATTAACCCTCTTTTGACAATTGTAGCGTAGAAATAAGTAGGGATCGTTCTTACACCGGGGATTAGGAGGGATTGCTAAACACTTTAAACTGACTCAAATAAATAAAACTAACCTTTAAAACACTTAACTCACTTAAAAAGACTCAAAACAAGTTCACAAGACTCAAAATAAGCTAAACACACTCAAAGCTGCCTAAAAACACAAACTGGGCAGTTTTGAGCCTAAACACAAACTTGGACGAAAATTGGTTCTAACTTGACTCAAAACTCTTAAAAACACAATCTAAAACATATTTGAACTAATTAGACACTCTAAGACAATTGGGGATTTGATTTTGGACGAAAATAAAATAAACAAAATAAAACTTTAAACTGGCAGATTTGGACGAATTTGATGGAATTAAGTGGATAGTGGGCTAGCTAGGAGGTTTTTCGCCACACATGGCATACTTGCATACAAAACAATCTCCAGTTGCTTATTCAATGAATCATGAACCTCAACACCCCAAGTTAATTAGGTACGCTTAAATTAACTCTCAGATTTCCCTTAGGTCATTGAATTGAATGGAATTAGCGCATTGCAATCAAATTATTCCTCAAAAGTTCTCTATATGAAAGCGCATAATAGAAAAACAATCAAAGATCATTAGGTTCTACGGAAATCATAGGTGTTGACGAGGCATTTGTAACTATGAAAGCGCATGATACTTATGCCAAGAATTTACTTAACATGATTGTGACCAACAATCTTAACTACTCATGAATATAAGTTCCCAACGATTAGGTGAAGTTTCCTTATATCCTAGCATCAGATTTATGCATGCAAATTAAGTGTGCACTCTCAATTCGTATACATAAACAAGTTTTAATTCAAATAGATAAGTAAATTGAATTCACAATTCATGAAATCACAACTGAAAGTAATCAAATCATAATGCAAATATAGCCATGGTTTCGAAATTCCCCCTACCCAAAAGGGGATTAGTTCCTCATACTCACAAAGCAAAGATTCTTGAAATTAAACATTGAAAACACAAGAAAGATTACACCTAAACGTTTCAGCAATTCCAAGATGAATTTGATGCACGGCTAGGCTTTCCTCCTTCTTCCTTGCTGCGGCACTTGGTGTGGGTGGTGGTTTTGGGGGTTGTGAATGGTGTGTTCTTGTTTAGAGGGATGAAGGATGGCTGATTATGGTGGTAGGGTGCGGCAGGTGGTGTATGGAGGTGTAGGGAGTGAATGAATGAAGGAGAATGGAGAATAGGGGTTGCGGCAAGGTGTTTTCTGTATAGCATAAGGGGTGGTACGAATTTGTGGCTGAAAATATGTTTATATAGTCCTAGGGTTAATTAGATTAGGGTTACACTTAGCAAATTTTATGGATTAGGGCCCTAGGGTTCGGCATAAGTAAGTTAAATCCACTTAGGAGAGGGTTTGGCCCAATTAGTTTCATAAAAGGATTTGTATACCCAAATCCACAAGGATTAAGGCCTAACAAATCAGAATCCAAAAGGAAAAAGGTTTAGGAAATTCAGCCAAAATTGGGCCTTCTAGAAACTAAGTGTTTTGTGGCTGATTTTGGGTTTCTAGAAGAAATAAAAGGGGGAAGGGTGTGGCACCCTTTTAGGGTCAGATAAGGCTTCTAGAAATTAGGTTTTTAGGTCCACTTGCAGCTAGGATTAAGGTGGAACAAGATTAGGTTAGGATAAGATAGGATAAGGTTGGATAAGGTTAGATAAGGTTTTGGATAATGTTTCCTCTTTTGAGCTGATTCCTTATCCACTTTGTCTTGAGTTTAATTTCTTCATCTTCTTATCATATTTCTAGCCTCTTGAACTCCAAATTCGTCCATCCATGTTAGCCCATATACAAGCTATCCACATAGTGCCCAAAACTGCTCCAAAATGCACCAAAATGCACTTTCTTGGTACTTTAACCCTTTGGACCTACAAACACACGAAAATGAGTTGTAATACAACATTAAATAAGAAATAATAGCACAAATGTACAAGAATAAGCTAGCTAAGTCGCCTAAATATGCTCCTATAAAAAGGCGAGTGGTGAGTCACAATCTGAAGAGAATGATGGAATGATAATGACGGTGACCAGAGTGACAAATTGATTCGGTATTCAAAGAAAGTCATGTGTGGACGTAGTCACTACTTTTACATTTAATCATTTGATTGGACTTATATTTACATATGTTGTATTATTATTATTGATGTGAAAATTAACTTGACACACAAATTAAACCCTAATGTTAACAATTGTAGTATATATGTAAGTAGGGATCGTTCTAAACCGGGGATTAACTAGGGATGCTAATCAACACAAATAAGACTTAAAAACACTAAATTAGACTCTAGAGACTCAAAACTGACTCAAAACACTCAAAACAGCATCAAACAATCAAAAAGACTCAATTCTAGACCTAACAAGTGATTTTGACGAAAATAAGACTTAACTTGACTCAAGAGACTAAAAGAAAATAGATTTTGACTCAAATAACAAGACTCAATGGAAGGGGAATTGTTTTTGACGAATTTAAAACTTAAAACATAAACTTTGCATAAAACACTTTATAAAAACGAATTTGATGAATTGAAAAGGGTGAAAGGCTAGTTAGAGGGTCCTTCTCCACACATGACATATGCATACAAACCAATTTCCAGTTATTATTCCTTTAGACTATGAATGACAACACCCCAAGTTAACTGTGATAGCACAAATTAACCATCAGATTTTCCTTAACTCATTGAATTGGATGGGATACACATCACAACCAAATTATCCTTATCAAGTTCCCTAACTATGAAAAGCATGATAGAAAGACATATCAAAGGTCATTAAGTTCTTTGAAAACCATAAGCATGATAGAAACTCATACCAAGGATTTACTTAACACAATCATGACTAGTGACTTCCACTACTTGTGAATATAAGTTCATAACGATTAGGTGAAACTCCCTTGTACTCTAGCATCAAATTCATGCATGCAAATTAAGTGTCGACCCTCAATCAACATACATAAACAAGTTTTGATAACTCAGATAAGCAAATCACATTCAAGACTCAAGAAACAATAATTGAATGTAATCAATTCATATAAAACATATAACCATGGCTTCGAATTCACCTCCAACTATAAAGAAATTAGTTCCTCATGTTCATCATAATTGAAAACCAAATTAAAATAAACATCAAACTAAAATTAAGGATAGAAAGAACCTAGAAATACTCCTGATGCGAGAATTATACGCACACAAATTAAACCCTCTTTTTGTCAATTGTAGTATAAGTATAAGTAGGGATCGTTCTGGACCGGGGATTAGGAGGGATTGTTAATCACTTGGATTTGACTCAAAAACGTAAAAATAAGTTTAAAACACTATACTAAACTCGAAGAATGCAAAACTAAAAATAAGAAAGATTAAGACTAAGACTTCAACGAAATAGGGGGGACTTGGATTTGGATGAATTTAAACTAAAATGGATACTTGGAAACAAAACAAATTGTAAATACGATTTTGACGGAAATGAATGGATGGGATGGCTAGCTAAGGGGTTCATCTCCACACATGTTATACTTGCATACAAAATGATTTCTAATTGCTTTTTAATAAACAATGAATTCTCAACGCCCCGGGTTAATTAGGTCCGCTTAAATTAACCGTCAAGTTTTCCTTAAGTTAATGAATTGGATGATTGCATACGACAACCCAAAGCATTCCTCACAAGTTCCCTACATGAATTGCATAATAGAGATACAAGCAAGAATCATTAAGCATCATGAAAACTATAAGTGTTGACGAGGCATTCGTTACTATGATTGCATGAAACTTATGCCAAGAATTTGTTTAACGCGATTGTTTATAAGCAACCTCCACTACTTGTGAATATAAGTTCATAACTATTACGTGAAACTCACTTATATTCTAGCATCAAATTCATGCATGAAAATTAAGCGTGCACTCTCAATAAACATACATAAATAGGTTATCAATCAAACAGTTAAACAAATTGAATTCACAACTTATGAAACGTAATTAGAAGTAATCAAATCATATTGCAAGCATAAACATATATTTCGAATCCCCCCCTAGCCAAGGGGGGTTTAGTTCCTCATACGTACAAGACGAAGAGAATTGAAATTAAACATTGGAATCGAGGAAAAGCAACACCTAAAAATTCCAACAACTCAAACTTGAATTGTATGAACGTTTAGGCACTCTTCTCCTCCTCTTCGTTGTAGCATAAGGTCTAAGGGATGTTGTTGGTTTGGTGTTTGTATGGAGGAATGGTTGGGAAGTGTTTTTGATGGATGGGGAGTGGTGGAAATGAAAGGAGGATGCTGGAAATGGAAGGAGAACTCACGGCAACAAGGTTGCTTGTTGTGTTGTGGTGTGTTGTGAATGGAATTAGATGTAGAATGAATGAATTGTGGCTGCAATGGATGCTTATTTATAGGTAAATAAGAGGGAACATGACAGCTAGGAAGTGGGTGGAAATGTGGCTGCAATGTTAGTGAATGATTATGAGTGAATGCATGTGGATGTGGCTAGGTTGGAAAGCTGGAATTGTGATGGGAAAGCCACGGCAAAAGGGAGGAATTTCTGTGGCTGCATGTTTGGGTTTGTTTAAAGGGTGCATGTGGGTGAATGTTAGGTTGGAAATGCATGTGGAATGCTGGAATTAAGGTGGGTTATGCACGACAAAGATGGGTTGATTGATTGAGTGTGCATGTGGCTGTTTTATGAAAGGAATGCTAGGTTGGAAAACATGTGCAATGGCTGGAAATGCGTTTGTTTTGGACGGCACAAGGGTGGAAAATGAATGTGTGGCTGCATGGTTAAATGATTAAAGGGTGAATGCATGTGAGTGACAACTAGATTTGCTTGGTGGAAAGCTGGAAATGAATGGGAATGCACGGCAAGGGTGTGTTTGTGTGTATGTGGCTGATTTGTTTGTTGGTTAAAGATGCCTGTGGATGAATTATACAATGGGAAAGTATGTGATTGACAACTAGGATGAATGGTGGCTGCAATGATGAAGTGTAATGGCTGAAAATGGGATGGATTTGCAAGGGCCACGGCAAGGAATGGGTTTGTGTGCATGTGGCTGAAATTGGTGGGTTATGCATGGGTTAGGCCCTTTGTTTTATGTCCTAAGATGCATACAAGGCCTTCAATTTCCTCCAACACTTGGGCTCCAAGCATAAGCTATCCATCCTTAGCCCAATAGTGCTCAAAAAGGCCCCAAAACACTCCACAATGCATCCTTTCGTCAAACACGTCTTATGATCCTGAAAACACACAAAAGAAGCATAAAGGACTAAAATAACTAAAGAAACATAACGTAAATGCACGAGAACAAGCCATTTAAGTCGCATGAATATGCTCCTATCAACTCCACACTCCAATGGCAAGCACGACTCCCTTTGGATGGCAGATTGCACGGCACAAGTCCTTCCCTCATTCCTTCCTTGTTGTGGCACTAGAGAGAATTAGGTGTATGTGGTGTGAATTGTGGTGTGAGGTGGCTGAATGAATGAATGCTTGAATGAGTGAATGGATGGATGAGGGTGGTGGTGAATGAGTGTTGCGGTGTCATGTATTTATAGGGACAAGGGAAGGCACGACATAGGCTAAAAAGGAGGGGAATTAGGACTCCAAACCAACTAAGAACAAGGACAGTCTCAATCAGATTCCAAGGATGACAAGGAATGGTCCTTGTGGCAGGAAACATAGCTTTTAGAAGGGATAGGCGCAACACCAATGTAGGACAAGTATAGGGCTTCTAGAAACCTGATATTTAGGTGTTCTAATGTCATTTGGATGTCCCCCTTGCAGTGATAAGAGCATATTTATGCTACTTAGTTATGTTGTTTCCTTGCATTTAGTTAGCTAATTACTACTTATTATAGTGTTTTAAGCTATTTTCGTGTGTTTGTAGGTCCTAATGGCAAAATTGGCAAGAAAGTGCATTTTGGAGCCATTTGGAGCAGTTTTGGGCATCAATTGGATAGCTTATGAGTGGAGCAAGATGGGTGGACGAATTTGAAGACCAAGGATGTCTAGGAATGTGTTAAAGAGTGGGAGAAGCAAAATTGGAAGTTTTGAAGATAAGGAATCAGCTACAAAGAAGGAACCTTATCCTATCTTATCCAAAACATTATCCAAACAAACCTTATCTTATCCTATCCTAACCAACCTTATCCCTTCCTAAATCTAGCATTATCCTATCTTATCTTATCCAAATCAGTTTGTGCCTTAATTCTAGCTACTTAGAAGGGATTAGTTATACATTTAAATACATAACTCAGATTCTAGAAGCCTTATCCCTTATGTGCCGCATATATGTCATTCCTTGGTGGATTGAGAGTTGTAATCCCTCTCTTACACCCTTGCCACATGTGTTGGTAATTTGGAGTCAGAAATATGTTCTAAAACATCCCTTCTAGAAGTTTTAAAGTCTGCCGCACCTTCCTACCCTAATTCCCCTTGGTTTCTGGTTGTTTTAACCCATTCCACTTGGGTTTTGGTTACATAATTCTATTCCTATTTAGCTTATGCCTTGCCCTATCCTTGTTTTGCAAGGCTTTGCCGTGAAACCCTAGCTTATAAATACAATGTTATGCCGCAGGTTTCAGCAATCCATTCGCTCATTCATTCATTAATTCAGCCATCAAACACCTAATTCACCCTAGTGCCGCAGCAAGAAAGGAAGGAGAAGAGGACTTGTGCAATCTGCCACCATTCAAAGGGAGTGCCGTGTATGCCATTGGAGTGTGAAGCGTTTCTGGGTTCTTTTTGTCCTTAGTTTTAGTTTAATGTTTATGTTAATTTGGTTTTCAATTATGATGAACATGTGGAACTAATTTCTTTATAGTTGGAGGTGAATTCGAAGCCATGATTATATGTTTCATATGAATTGATTACATCCAGTTATTGTTTCTTGAGTCTTGAATGTGATTTGCTTATCTAAGTAATCAAAACTTGTTTATGTATGTTGGTTGAGGGTCGACACTTAATTTGTATGCATGAATTTGATGCTAGAGTTTAAGGGAGTTTCACGTAATAGTTATTTGCTTATATTCACAAGTAGTGAAGGTTGTGAAGGAAAATTTATGTCCTAGCTAAGAACATGTAAGAACATTTGAATACATATGCAAACTAATAACACTTTAAAGTAGGCATGCATTCAAAAACAATTCATAAAACCCATGACTTTCAAAGCCTAGTATATGGTGAACCATAAGACTCTTTAACAATATTAAAGAGAATAAGAATTTAGAGATTCTTTACCCTTGAAGCTCATCCTTGATTGCACAAGGGATTCACCCAAGTGGAGGGCCTTCAAGTCACCTCCTTGCTCCTTGGATCTTCCTTGTGATTTCCTCCCTTTTAGTGCTCCTTTTCTTCTTTGAGGATTTGAGGATTTGTTCTCCAAAACACCAAAGGTTTGGTGTCTCTAAGTCTCCACACCAAAGATGTAGTGTGAAGATGAAATGGATGACTTAGGGAAGAAAAGATTGCTAGATGTTCCTCCCCTAAGTGGCCGGCCTCTATGTAGAAAATGAGAGAATATGTTTCACCCAAATTCAATTAGAAAACCCTAATTAGAAACAAAGCTATAAAGATGACTTTATACTTCATCTCTTAGGTTAGTGGCAAACTTGCAATTAAGCAAGTTCCCACTACCCTTGATATGGCCGGCCCTTCAAGTATTATTGGGCTTAATTGCCCATTTTGTTTTAGTTGTCATACAACTTAAACATAATGGGCCTTGTGGACCAAAACGTTTTTGTGCCCCGAAGCCCAAAACTAACTTAAACGCCCAATACGAACGTTTCGTATAATTAATTAACTATTTAATTAATCTTGACCATTCTTCAATTAAACCATTTAATCGCTTATCCATTTCATATAATTTCTTCACTTATATCCTTACTCGGTGTACGATCCATTAGGTTCCAATTAGCGAGGTAGTGGGCGATGTTACTCTTAACGATCGATTGTGAATTGAAACCACATTTCAATTCTCCCTTAAAATTAGTGTTTGCTAATCTTTAGGGCTTCCACAAACCATGGGTGACGCCTAGCAGCATGTCATGGTTACCCAAGCTAAGTAGAAGTGGTTGGAGAACCTATCCAGTTACAACTACAATGCAATACGGTCCTTCTCTAATACAATACTCTTAATCACATTGTTTAAGTGATAGTTTGTTTCATGTCTACTATCCAATGTGATACTTCTCTATATGATTCAATTGAATAAGATTTGGAACAAGTTTCCTAAGTCATATTCATATGCTTTGGCCAAAGACTCTCGAATCATATCTTAGAGTATTCTCCTTCCACCATGGAAGGTTAGAGATCCCTTGTTGTGCATTCATATGCCTACATGACTAGATAGCTTGACCCCAACAATGCCGTGGACACTCCAATGGAATGCCGTTGACATAATCAAAGATCAAGGACCTAACCATTAGACATCAATGATGCCTCAGGTCAAAGGACTACTTTGCATATTGCAACTATTGAGTTCTCACATGACATGTATGTTCGAACTCTCGTTTGATCGTTGTTCAGTGTACTCGATTACTCTTTCGAGCACCTATGTGTTTGCCTTAGTGTCCAACACCAAATGACTTGAGACTAGTTCATACTCACGCTTGAGTCGACATAACACATACTAACCTTAGCGGATTGTCAATGCCCAATTGGCAATCCTATGGCTAGGAACGTTTTAGGAATGAACATAAGAGAAAGGTCTCGTTAATTTAACTAACTTAAATCACTTGTCTCTTAGATCAAATACATTCCTTGGATTCCCTTATTGCTTAAACACAAGATACAATAAATAGTGATTAACAATAAGTTTTGCCCTTCATTAAACATATAAAAGTTTAATACATTAAGTATTCCAAAAAGCTATTACATCAAATGAGTGGCTTTGTGGGCATACTTCCAACAATCTCCCATTTGCACTCAAAGCCATCTTCCCATGTATCTAATACCCATCTTTTCCATATGACGATCAAGCTGGATTTGAGACATTGGCTTTGTTAGTGGATCTGCTACGTTATCGGCTGAAGCAACTTTGAGGATGTTGACTTTCCCCTCGGCAGCATATCTTATAATGATATTAAAGCGCCTATCAAAATGCTTGTTCTTTTGATGTGCCCTGGGTTCCTTGGCTTGAGCTATCGCCCCATTATTATCACAGTACAAAGTTACTGGTGACGTAATGGTTGGAACCACTCCAAGTTCAGTGATGAACTTCTTCATCCAGAACGCTTCTTTGCCGGCTTCAGCTGCAGCGACATATTCAGCCTCTGTCGTGGAATCAGCAATTACACTTTATTTCTTGCTTTTCCAGCTGACAGCCCCACCATTCAAAGTGAATACATATCCGGAGTTGGAACTTCTATCATCGACGTCAGATTGGAAATCTGCGTCTGTATAGCCTTCCACTCGCAACTCTGTCGCTCTTCCATAAACGAGGAACATGTCCTTAGTTCTTCTTAAGTACTTAAGGACCGTCTTGACAGCTGCCCAGTGTTCTGATCCTGGGTTAGATTGATATCGACTAGTAATGCTCATAGCATATGCGATATCAGGCCTTGTGCATATCATGGCATACATGAGACTTCCTATGGCAGAAGCATAAGGAATAGTATTCATTTGCCGTATCTCTTCAGGAGTCTTAGGTCCCATGGACTTAGAAAGGTGAATTCCATGTCTCACAGGAAGAAAACCTTTCTTAGATTGTTCCATCTGGAACCTACTTAGCACCTTATCAATGTACATAGATTGGGATAATCCAATTAATTTTCTGGATCTATCACGATAGAGCTTTATCCCAAGTACATAAGATGCATCTCCTAAATCTTTCATGTGGAAGGTTTTGGATAACCACACTTTTACAGAAGAAAGTACTGCAGTGTCATTCCCGAATAGTAATATGTCATCTACATATAACACTAGGAATACAACTGCTTCCCCAGTGACTTTTTGATAAACACAATTGTCGTCTTCGTTTTGAGTAAAACCAAACGATTTGATTTCAGTATCAAAACGAATGTTCCAGCTCCTGGAGGCTTGCTTAAGTCCATAAATGGACCTCTGAAGCTTGCATACCTTAGTCTTTTCAGACTTGGACACGAAACCTTCGGGTTGAGCCATATAAAGCTCTTCCTCTAGGTAGCCGTTCAGAAAGGCTGTCTTCACGTCCATTTGCCAGATTTCATAATCATGGTACGCAGCTATAGCAAGCAAAATCCGAATGGACTTAATCATGGTTACAGGAGAGAAAGTTTCTTCATAGTCAATCCCTTCTCGTTGCCTGTAACCCTTGGCTACTAGTCTAGCCTTATAAGTCTCCACGTTCCCATCAACGCCTATCTTCCTCTTGAATACCCATTTTTTTCCAACAGGTACTATACCTTCTGGAGGGTCTACAAGAGTCCAGACCTGATTTTGATACATGGAATCCATCTCGGATTTCATGGCCTCATGCCATCTCTTTGAATCAATGTCGGACATTGCTTCTTTGTAGTCCCTAGGGTCCTCCTTTGTGTCATTGTCACCCAGAAAGTACAATTCCGCAAAGTCATTGTCTAAGCCATACCTCTTAGGTGGCTTACTAACCCTTTCAGATCTACGTGGAGCTTGGGGTCCAGGAACAGGGTTGTCAATATGTCTTGTGCTTTTTTGTGTTTCATCTTTAATCTCATTAATTTCCATCGTTTTACTTATAGTTTCTTTGAGAACAAATTCGTCCTCTAGAAACTTAGCAGTTCTGGCGACAAAGACTTTCTGGTCGTCAGGATGGTAGAACTCATATCCCATAGTTTCTCTAGGATATCCCACAAAATAGCACCTTTCTGATCTCGCTTCAAGCTTAGTAGCTTCAAGCTTCTTGACATATGCTTCACAACCCCAAATCTTAATGTGATTAAGACTTGGCTTTCTTCCATGCCATATCTCATAGGGCGTTTGTGAAACTGATTTGGAAGGTACTCTATTAAGCAAGTAAGCTGCTGTATATAGAGCGTATCCCCAGAATGTTACTGGCAGATCAGCGGAACTCATCATAGAACGAACCATGTTCATCAAGGTTCGATTTCTCCTTTCAGAAACTCCATTAAGTTGTGGAGTTCCCGGTGGAGTCCACTGTGATTTTATTCCACACTCTTTGAGATAATCTAGGAATTCATTACTCAGATATTCACCCCCTCGATCTAATCTTAGGATTTTTATCTGTTTCCCAGTTTGCTTCTCAACTTCATTCTTGAATTCTTTGAACCTTTCAAAGGATTCTGACTTGTACTTTATAAGATACACATAGCCAAACCGAGAGTGATCGTCGGTGAATGTGATATAGTAGGAGAAACCTCCTCTCGACATAGTAGACATAGGTCCACATACGTCAGTGTGGATTAACCCTAGAATTTCAGTGGCACGCTCTCCTTTCCCAGTGAATGGAGATTTGGTCATCTTCCCTTTCAAACAGCATTCACAAGTACCCATCTGGTCATTACCTAATGGGCGGACATATCCATCTTTCGACATCTTGCGAATCTTTTCAAGGTTCACATGTCCAAGTTTAAGATGCCACATCCTTTCTTGGTTAACTTCTTCTCTAGCCCTTTTGGGTTTTGAGGTATTCCCGCTTTCAATACAGTGCATCCCACTATTCGTCTCTAGGTGAAAAAGTCCCTCTATCATATTACCATGAGAGATAATACGACCGTTCAAGTATAAAGTGCAACTCATTTTGTCAAACAATACCGAGTGCCCATCTCGTAAAAGCTTAGAGATAGAAATCAAATTCTTTATACATGAAGGAAAATATAAACAATTTTTAAGTTCCAGGACTTCCCCAGAGGGTAGGTTAAGCATGTAGGTGCCTATTGCTTTTGCAGAGATTTTAGCGCCGTTCCCAACTCGCACAACCATCTCCCCATTGCGTAGTGTCTTGCTCCCTGCTAGTCCCTGCATCGTATTGCAGATATGTTGACTAGCGCCTGAATCAAATATCCAGGAATTGGAGCTCACTGTAAAAGCACTTTCTATGACCGAAATAGTCTCTTCAAAAGTTCATGTCATAAGGCTCGCAATGCGCACCCTGTATTTCTTCTTCCAACGTTCATCCTTTCCACAATGAAAACATGTTCCTTTGGATTTCTTTGCCTTCTTCTTACGTAACCTTTTCCTTGTTTTTGCATTCTCACTCCCACTGTCCTTTTTGAAACCTTTTTCAAATTTACAGCACATGTCAATCATCTCGTTAAAAGTATGATCGAATCTATTCACTTTATAGTTTACAATAAACTTAGTGAAATCATCCAAGAGATATGCAAGGAAAAAGTCTTGGGCCATTTTGTCAAGTATAATGGTGGGTAGTATTTTAGGCATGTCGTTAACTACATAACATAACAGAAATCGTATTAGATTGTTGATTAACTACTTGATTGGGTCTTGAATCAAATAGTACCACCCACTATTTTTGGCAAACTCCACATCCCTCAATGGAATTCGAGAGTTATATTGAACTCTTAGCGGGGCATGGGAGACTCACCATTACCAAGCCCACCTCACGATGATACGATGTTGGTTTAGCAAAAATAATGATGAGAGAATAACGCTTTACTCATTTACAACGTTTGTAATTACCCATCTTGTTTGGCCTCTAGAGAATGTTGCCTCACGATGATACGATGTTGGCACTATTGCACTTAGTTAAGTTATTCCCACCATGCTTAGTTCGTGTAGGGGTTCAAGAATAACCTCATGATGATACGATGTTGGCTATCCTCGTTGCCTACACTTACCTCATCATATGTTTATGGACTCCTCCCGAGTGCAAGCATGCACTTTGTACTCCCCCATGATAGGGTGAAGCCGGTGTACAAGTCACAAACGATTGGAGCCCACCACGGTGGAAGGCCTACGAAGAAATGTTCAAAACATCTCTCGTTTATCAACTTAATATTCGTTTGTTGAGGGAGTAGTTTTGGGCTACATCAAAAACATTTTAATCATATTAAAAGAACATGGCCCTATCATAACTATTGGTCCAAGTTAATATGATTTAGTAGCATATAATACTCCCACTGTTTCGTTTGAAACAAGCGAGACTATATGGAACTACTAACGAACGCATTGCATCCTCATATGGACTATATAGTCATATTAGGTTTTAGGATGATTATGAACCGTTTGATTTGATCCAACACGAGCCTTGTGTTGGACCTTGGGTTTAAGGTAGATAGTTGTTGATTTTAGTTACGCGTTTAATCCAATTAAACCGTTATTTCCTATTGGGCGTTGGACCCAACTATTCCAATTTGCATACATATAAACAAAGAGGAATACATGAAATAATAAGAAGGGCTTATGCCCTTTTACAACACAAATAATGGGCTTATGCCCTTTACAACAAATTGAAGGACTTATGCCCAATACAACAACTTGAATTAATCAAATTACATTCAAATCTACATTACTTAAAAACCCAAGCATTCATAATGTAAATCGTTCAATCACATAGCTCAATTATCGAGGCATTTGGTTCATAATCACCCTTTTCTTAATCAATCAAATTAACTAAGAAAGCAACTTTAAACAATTGGTTTTTGGATCCATAGAATTGATTTAAATGGAACTAAATATAATGAAAATCCAATTCTCATTAAAGAGACAAAACAATTTTTGTTCTCATTTTATTTGGGCCATTTTGCAAAAACACAAACTTTTGGACCAAAATACAAATACACAAAAGTATCAAAACTTTATATAATTGCACAAAAGTACCCCACTAGAGGGGTGGCCGGCCAAGGATAGAAACATTGAGATTTTTGATAAAAAAAAATTTTGTAAGTGGATTTTGGTGGGTGAGATTAAAGATGGTGGGGATGGTTTGAAAAGAAAATATATCTTTGATATAATTAAAGCCATTTAATCATTTCTTACCAACAATCATCACCCATCAACTAATATTCAAAAATATATCTTTGACATAATTAAAGCCATTTAATCATTTCTCACCAATAATCATCACCCATCAACTAATAATCAAAACTTTATGTAAAACATATAACTTTTGAATCAAAACTTTAAAACTTTTTGTTCTTGGTAAGAACTTCAAGAAATATGAAGAACATACATGAAAACTCATAATAGCTCCATGGATGTTTTCTTTCACCAAAAACTCAAATTTTCACAACTCAAAAGAGGGTTAATATCCTAGGGTACTTAGGGGTTCCAAAAAAGCACTTTAAAACCATTTTAACAAGCCTAACATGAACCCAAAAAATCACCCTTTGGATTTGGCCGAAAATCCCAAAATACTTGGCACCAAATTTTAGTTCCAATATTCATGCTTGTATGAACTACATCTACAACATTTGAGATGCTAAATTTTCAAACAAAATTTATATTCAAAGCAAGAACAAAGCTTGTAACATTTACAACATTTAAATCACATATTATGAAAAATCACAAAACCCAAAAGGATCCACCATAAACTAGGCCTAGGCTCTGATACCACTTGAAGGAAAATTTATGTCCTAGCTAAGAACATGTAAGAACATTTGAATACATATGCAAACTAATAACACTTTAAAGTAGGCATGCATTCAAAAACAATTCATAAAACCCATGACTTTCAAAGCCTAGTATATGGTGAACCATAAGACTCTTTAACAATATTAAAGAGAATAAGAATTTAGAGATTCTTTACCCTTGAAGCTCATCCTTGATTGCACAAGGGATTCACCCAAGTGGAGGGCCTTCAAGTCACCTCCTTGCTCCTTGGATCTTCCTTGTGATTTCCTCCCTTTTAGTGCTCCTTTTCTTCTTTGAGGATTTGAGGATTTGTTCTCCAAAACACCAAAGGTTTGGTGTCTCTAAGTCTCCACACCAAAGATGTAGTGTGAAGATGAAATGGATGACTTAGGGAAGAAAAGATTGCTAGATGTTCCTCCCCTAAGTGGCCGGCCTCTATGTAGAAAATGAGAGAATATGTTTCACCCAAATTCAATTAGAAAACCCTAATTAGAAACAAAGCTATAAAGATGACTTTATACTTCATCTCTTAGGTTAGTGGCAAACTTGCAATTAAGCAAGTTCCCACTACCCTTGATATGGCCGGCCCTTCAAGTGTTATTGGGCTTAATTGCCCATTTTGTTTTAGTTGTCATACAACTTAAACATAATGGGCCTTGTGGACCAAAACGTTTTTGTGCCCCGAAGCCCAAAACTAACCTAAACGCCCAATACGAACGTTTCGTATAATTAATTAACTATTTAATTAATCTTGACCATTCTTCAATTAAACCATTTAATCGCTTATCCATTTCATATAATTTCTTCACTTATATCCTTACTCGGTGTACGATCCATTAGGTTCCAATTAGCGAGGTAGTGGGCGATGTTACTCTTAACGATCGATTGTGAATTGAAACCACATTTCAATTCTCCCTTAAAATTAGTGTTTGCTAATCTTTAGGGCTTCCACAAACCATGGGTGACGCCTAGCAGCATGTCATGGTTACCCAAGCTAAGTAGAAGTGGTTGGAGAACCTATCCAGTTACAACTACAATGCAATACGGTCCTTCTCTAATACAATACTCTTAATCACATTGTTTAAGTGATAGTTTGTTTCATGTCTACTATCCAATGTGATACTTCTCTATATGATTCAATTGAATAAGATTTGGAACAAGTTTCCTAAGTCATATTCATATGCTTTGGCCAAAGACTCTCGAATCATATCTTAGAGTATTCTCCTTCCACCATGGAAGGTTAGAGATCCCTTGTTGTGCATTCATATGCCTACATGACTAGATAGCTTGACCCCAACAATGCCGTGGACACTCCAATGGAATGCCGTTGACATAATCAAAGATCAAGGACCTAACCATTAGACATCAATGATGCCTCAGGTCAAAGGACTACTTTGCATATTGCAACTATTGAGTTCTCACATGACATGTATGTTCGAACTCTCGTTTGATCGTTGTTCAGTGTACTCGATTACTCTTTCGAGCACCTATGTGTTTGCCTTAGTGTCCAACACCAAATGACTTGAGACTAGTTCATACTCACGCTTGAGTCGACATAACACATACTAACCTTAGCGGATTGTCAATGCCCAATTGGCAATCCTATGGCTAGGAACGTTTTAGGAATGAACATAAGAGCAAGGTCTCGTTAATTTAACTAACTTAAATCACTTGTCTCTTAGATCAAATACATTCCTTGGATTCCCTTATTGCTTAAACACAAGATACAATAAATAGTGATTAACAATAAGTTTTGCCCTTCATTAAACATATAAAAGTTTAATACATTAAGTATTCCAAAAAGCTATTACATCAAATGAGTGGCTTTGTGGGCATACTTCCAACAGGTTGCTAGTCACAATCGTGTTAAGTGAATCCTTGGCATGAGTCTCATGTGTTTCATAGTGATGAATGCCTTGTCAATGCTTATGATTTTCATAAAACTTTATGACTTTTGATATGTATCTCTATCATGCGTTTCATATAGAGAACTGATAGGAGCATATTTAGGTGACTTAGTTAGCTTGTTTTTGTACATTTATGTTGTTAGTTCATAGTTATTTTAGTAGTTTAATCTATTTTCGTGTGTTTTTAGGTTCATATGGCTAAGGAAGCAAAAAGGTGCATTTTGGACCAAAATTGGGCTTGGAATGGATAGCATATGCTTGGAGCAAAAGGAATGATCAAAATTGAAGACTTAAAGATGTTAGGATTCCTAATCAAAGAAGGATTCTTAATCAAAGAAGGATTCCTAATCAAAGTAGGATTCCTAACCAAAGAAGGATTCCTAGTCAAAGAAGGATTCCTAATCAAAGTAGGAAAGTTAAGCCAAGGTTTCCTATTTTGGTTTAACCTTTCCTAATCCTAAATATCCCTAAGTTCCAGCAACTTTGAAGGTACCTTATGTATTTTAGGACACAAACCAAAGGTCCCTTGCACTATCCTAGTCCTTGCCGCGTATATCCTTACCTTTTTCTTCCAAAATCTGCCATATATGTTCTTTCCCCTTTTCTCAAAGTTGTGCCGCACCTTTTCCTTCCCTTTTTCAATTGGGATTCTGATTTGGACCCTTTTCTTGGAGGATTTGGAGTCTTAAAACCTTCCCAAATTAATTAATTAAGGCCTTAACCTTTCCCCCTCTATATATACACAATCTGCCGCACATATTAGGCACTCTAGACATCCATACACATCCATTCGAATTATTCCTCATTCTCTCCATTGATTCAGCCATCATCCACCCTCTACCACCATCCAACCTATCCATCCATCACCATAATTCATACCCAAACACCCTTGTGCTGCAACAAAGAAGGAGAAAGAAGAGAGGAGAAGCCTTGGACGTTTTGGCCATTCAAGCTTGGATTGTTGGAGCGTTTCTAGGTGTATTCAATCTTTGTTTTCAATGTTTAATTTATATTCTCTTTGTTTTGTTGTAAACATGAGGAGCTAAACATGTTTTAGCTAGGGGAGACTTTGAAACCATGATTATATTTGCAATATGAATTGATTAATTCCAATTGTGACTTCATAAATTGTGAATGCAATTTACTTAACCGTTTGATGGATAACTTATTCTTGTTTGTTGATTAAGGGTGCACACTTAATTTGCATGCATGAATTTGGTGCTAGAATATAAGGGAGTTTCACATAATCGTTACAAACTTATATTCACAAGTAGTTAAGGTTGTTTTCACAATCATGTTAAGTAAATTCCTAGCATGAGTATCATGATGTCATAGTTACAAGTGCCTTGTCAATACTTATGATTTTCATAGAACGTAATGATCTTTGATTGTATCTCTATTATGATGTCATGTAGGGAACTTTTGAAGAATGCTTTGGGTTGTCGTATGATGTCATCCAATCCAATAACTTAAGGAAAATCTGAGGGTTAATTAGTGATGTCACAATTAATCTGGGGTGTTGAGGTTCATGGTTTATCGGAAAAGCAACTGGAAATCAATTTGTGTTTGAATGTATCATGTGTGGAAAAGTATCCTCTAGCTAGCTAATCACCAATCCATATCCCCAAATTCCTCCAACCCTTGTTCAAGTCTTTTGGTTACTTGTTTTTACCTTAATTTCGTCAAAAACCCAATCCCCTTTACTTATTTGTTTCAAATCTGTCCTAAAGTGTGTTTTTAAGTATTTTGAGTCAAAACCAATTCTATTTTCATCCAAATTGAGTCCTAGAGTCTAAATCGAGTCTTTTTGATTGTTTTGTGTTGTTTTGAGTCTTTTGAGTTTGTTTTGAGTCATATAAGTTTAGTTAAGAGTCCTTGAGTGTATTTAAGTGTTTTTAAGTTTAGTTTTGTATTTTTGAGTCAGTTTTTATTAGATTAGCAATCCCTCTGATAGGAGCATATTCATGCGACTTAAATGGCTTGTTCTCGTGCATTTACGTTATGTTTCTTTAGTTATTTTAGTACTTTAAGCTATTTTCGTGTGTTTGTAGGTCCAAAGGGCTAAAGGAGCAAAAAGATGCATTTTGGAGACTTTTGGAGCACTTTTGGGCTAAGGATGGATAGCTTATGCTTGGATCTAAAGTGTTGGACGAAATTGAAGACCTAATTGAAGACCAAAGTGTTGGAACCTTGTTCCCTTTAGTTTTAGGACATTTAAACCTTTCCTATATCCTTAGCTGTGCATAACATTCCAACATTCCACTCCTTCATTTCAGCCACACTCCCACATATCATTACTTATCATCACCACTTATCACTTATCATAATCACATATCATACACTTATCATCACCACTTATCACTTATCATAATCACATATCATACATTTATCATCACCACTTATCACTTATCAAACCATTCACTTACCACTTATCATAACCATTCACTTATCACTTATCATAACCATTCACTTACCACTTATCATAACCATTCACTTACCACTTATCATAACCATTCACTTATCACTTATCATAACCATTCACTTATCACTTATCATAACCATAACCATACCTTCCTCCTTGCAATTCCACATGCATTCATCACCAACACAATCATCAAATCCACCCATCCCATTCATCATTGCCGTGCATAACCCACCATCATTTCCAACCCATCACTCCCATTCTTTAATCCAATTCAGCCACATTCATTCCACCCTTTAATCACATGCATTCATCAACATATCTAGCTGTCATTCGCATGCATTTCATTCATCATTTCCACCCCCACATATCCCTTTAATCATTCAAACATGCACTCCCTTTAATCACATGCATAAATCAGCCACATGCATCTCCCATCATCATTCCACTTTAACCCACATGCATTTCCACCCACATGCTCTCCCATTTCAGATTACATTCCCATTCACACACCAACAACACAAAACAGCCCATCCTTGCCGTGCATTACTCATTGCATTTCCAGCCATTGCACATGCATTTCCAACCCACATGCATCCTTTAATCATTCAAACATGCAGCCACATTCCCTCCTAGCTGTCATGTTCCCCCCATTTCGCCTATAAATAAGCATCCATTACACCTAAATTCTCATTCATTCTTCCATACACATTTCAGTCACAAACACCAACCATTCCCTTGTGCCATGCTCTCTCCCTAATAATCCAAACACCACACCAGAAATCATCCCATTGCCGTGGCCTCCTCCTTTCATTTTCACCACTCCCCAAACCATTCACACCATCAAACTATCCATTAGACCTTGTGCTACAACGAAGAGGAAGATAAGAGGGCCTAAACGTTCATACAATTCAAGTTTGAGTTGTTGGAATGTTTAGGTGTTTCTTTGATTTCAATGTTTAATTTCAATACTCTTTGTTTTGTACGAATGAGGAATGGAAGAGAAGAGGGCCTAAACGTTCATACAATTCAAGTTTGAGTTGTTGGAATGTTTAGGTGTTTCTTTGATTCTCTTTGTTTTGTATCATGATGAACTAAACCCCCCCTTGGCTAGGGGGGATTCGAAATATATGTTTATGCTTGCGTTTTGATTTGATTACTTCTAATTGCATTTCATAAGTTGTGGATTCAATTTGTTTAACTGTTTGATTGATAACTTATTTATGTATGTTTATTGAGAGTGCACGCTTAATTTTCATGCATGAATATGACGCTAGAATATAAGTGAGTTTCACCTAATAGTTACGAACTTATATTCACAAGTAGTGGAGGTTGCTTATAAACAATCGCGTTAAACGAATTCTTGGCATAAGTTTCATGCAATCATAGTAACGAATGCCTCGTCAACACTTATAATTTTCATAGAGCGTAATGATTCTTGCTTGTATCTCTATTATGCAATCATGTAGGGGACTTGTGGGAAATGTTTTGGGTTGTCGTATGCAATCATCCAATTCAATAACGTTAGGAAGATTTGAAGGTTAATTTAAGCGGACCTAATTAACCCGGGGTGATGAGTTTCATAATTTATTGAAATGCAATTGGAAATCTTTTTATTATGCAAGTGTAACATGTGTTGAGATGAACCCCTTGGCTAGCATCCATTCATTCCATTTCATCAATTTCATATTTACATTCTGTCTAGTTTATTAACTTGTTTCGTTATTTCAATTTTCCTCCAAAACAAATCCCCCTTTAATTTGAAGTCTTAGATTAGTTAGAAAGTGTTTTGATTTGTGTTTCTAAGTATTTTGATTCAAGTTTTCATCCAATTTCGTCCAAATTAGTGTAGGTGCTCAAAACTGCCCAGAAAGTGGTTTTTAGGCAGTTTTGAGTCTTCTAGTTGCTGTTTTGGGTTTTAAGTTTGTTTAAGTGTTTTAACTTTTAGTTTTGCATTCTTTGAGTCTAGTTTAGTGTTAAAGTGTCTTAATTTGTGTTTTAAAGTGTTTTGAATCAACCTTTAATCTTAAATTCGTCCAAATTTGTGTTTAAGGTCAGAAACTGTCTAGTTAGTGTTTTTAGGCAGTTTTGAGTCTTTTGAACCTGTTGTGAGTCCTTTGAGTCTTTGTGAACGTTTTTAACTTTGTTTTTATGTTTTTGAGTCAATTTAGAGGTTTTAGCAAGCCCTCCTAATCCCCGGTCTAGAACGATCCCTACTTGCATCCTTACTACAATTTGACAACAAGAGGGTTAATTTGTGTGCGTATAATTCTCGCATCAAATTTTGGCGCCGTTGCCGGGGATTAGCAACTTTGCTAATCCCTTGGATTGTTTTATTTTCGTTTGTTTTTATTTTTCCAGATTCTTAATTTTGTTTTGTTTCTTGTTTTAGGTACTAGTTCATGACTCGGAGTTCTCATCCGATTCGTGAACATATCCTGGAGTGATTGGGTTCTTCGTCCGGCTGCAAGACGTAAAAGAAAGCGCTACTTGGGAGGCAACCCAATGCACTGAATAAAACAAAGCATGTTCATAAAAAATAAAAAAAAAATAAAAAAAAAAAAAAAAAAGATACTAAGCATGGAGAAAGATGGAGCCTTCACAAAGGATGTTTACGTGAAGCCCCACTACGAGGCGTCGGAGCAGAAGGCATCAGAGCGGAAGGCATCGGAGCGAAAGGCATCGGAGCAGGAGGCATCGGAGTTAGAGCATTCCAGGCCTCAATACTGGGTGGAACGCTAGATGACCCAGGAAAAAGGTGCCTCTGGAAGAAAGACGCAAGCCTTTGACGGTCACTTTGAACGCGACCTTGAGATTCTTGCAGCTCATCAAGCTTCCTCTTCATGCCCGACGAATAGTTATTTGCAAGCACATGCAAACTTCTATTCTCGTACTTAAGCTGTTTGATCTCCTGCTTAAGATTTTCCACCTCTGCCATCAATGATTCCACTTGACGGGACCGAGCAAGCAGGCGTTGGCCCATGTTGGACACAGAGCTCGCACACTGAACACTAAGTGCGAGGGACTCTTGAACGGCCAACTCATCGGGCCGTCCTGAAAGCAGCTGACTATCTTTGGGAGTGAAGAGGTTCCTAGCTACTATTGTAGCTGGTGTGGCATCCTGCATCACGGAGTCTTCACCTGCAAGAGCACCGTTAGAAGATAAGAAAGAAGGGCGCCATACATTACCTTGACGCGGCGCGCCCGTATCACTGCTGAGACTCAATTCTAAGCTAAGGTTCGATGGGTTTGCCATTTTTCAAAGGTGTTCAAGAGAAGGGGTGGATGGAGTTAAATTTCAAAGGGCCGGAGACAATTTTCAAAAATGGGCAGTCTTCAGAGTGTGCATGTTTGAGGTGATCGGTAGCTCTATAAAAAGCCAAGGCGACGCGTCCACCAATTCAAAAAGCCGGAATTTCCTGCGCAAAGTTCGGCGACGATCTCTCGGCTTTTCAGAAAACGCGTTCACTTTGTCAAAAGATCTCTGACAAAGTGAAAACACGTGGAGGCCATCATCGCAACTACACATCTTTAGCCGACAAACGCAAAGTTCAGCGACACTTTCTCTACTTTTCAGAAAACGCATGCAGCTTTGTCAAAAGAGCCGCATCCGCACTACTACGTGTCGTTCAGGAAGCGAAGGGGCGTCGCTCAGAAATCGAAGGGGCGCCTGCTCAGAAATCGAAGAGGCGTCGTTCAGAAATCGAAGAGGCGTCACTATTTCAAAAAGCCGGATTTGCGGGATCAAAACGTTTGTCGACAAGGGTAAAAGAACAATACCACCACTTGCTATTGGAAAATCCCTATATATGTCGACCTTCATCTTTTATGGCAAGGCAAACCTGAAGAAAATGCCCAACTCTTCCTCACCTCTGAGGGCGCACTCCCAGCAAAGCCTTTCGAAATACTCCATTCTTTCTTCTTCCCCAAAGATGATACCAGATGCCTGGAGTACAGATGACCCAGGAGGAAACAGCACCACAAATACATGTGCTGATTCATTCACCGCTTCTTCAAAAGCAAAGGTATCTCATATCATCAAGGTCAAAAGCAAAAGTATCTCATATCATGCTTTTTCCCTGTCTTTTCCTTTGTCTTTGATATTACTTGCATGGCAAAGTAAAAGAAGCAATCAGCCGGCACTTGGAGTCTACCTGGACTCTATTCCCTGGTTGCTTACCTAGCGTTGCTCTCGAGTAGTCATCTTCAACGGTTGATACACTTCCAGAGAAGGGACCACTTATGCAAAGGGGAGCAAGTAAGGCAAGTGAAAATGACACATTGAAGCATGTGGAGACAACTGCATATGCTGAGCTATCCTCTAACCCTCTTCAATACGAATTGGAGAGATTGAACAAAGAAACAGAAAAAAAGAGGAAGCTCAGACCTTCGGGGGAGACCAAAGGAAGCCTGCTGCCCAGTTCAAGAGTAGCACAAAGGAAAATCAACGATGGGAGCAGCGCAGTTCAAGAGTAAGCCTGTGGAATCACAAAGATCCAAGCCTCAATGCAATTACCAAGGAGAAGATGGAATTTACACTCTATAACCAGATTTGCGTCTCTAAACTCTTCTCTTTGTTAACTACATTCTGCCATGTTTAGTATGTTTAGTTGCTTTTTGTGTGTTTATTTATGTTTTGTGTGAATCTATGCTTAAAACATTGAGGACAATGTTTGATTTAAGTGTGGGGGGGGGTAACTAAGTATATTTGATGCAAATTCGTGGGATTTTATCACCCATAACTTCAAATGTTGTTCCTTGCTGTTTTAAGGTGTTTTTAAGATGTTTTAGAGTGTTTTAATATGTTTTGTTTTTATAACTCCGAAAATCACATAAAATTTTGAAAAACATGTTTTGAAAAGCCTAAAAAGAGTGTTTTGAGTCGTTTTTGTGTGTTTGTGTCTTAGGGTACCTTCCAACACAATGATAAGGATTTGGTTTGTAATTGCATGACTGTTAAAAAGAGTTATGAACATAGAGAAAAGTTTGATTTACTCTTGGTATATGCTTGGTTATGGTTATAATGTATGACTTCACATGCAATCATAAAAGAAAAAAATTGTTTTTGTAACATGCTTGAAGGAAGGAACTCAAACAAACGCTACAACCTTGTGAGACTTGAGCCTAAATGTTCTTTGGAGAGTTATTTTCTGTGATTCTTTGTTTTCTAAAGTTGTTGCATGATCTCATTATTCCTTGCTTGGTTGCTACTTAGAATGCAATTGTATCATGATAGAACTAAATGCTAGAACTTATATCCATTTCATTCAAAGCATGTTATTGATTTGCATAACACACATTCAAGATGAAGTTGTGTAGTGACCACCACCTTAGCCAAAAAGCCGTGTGCCCTATGTCATTATGTTTTGTAGGTTTTTAACCCCATTGAGCCTTGTTAGCCGTCATTATTTGTTAACTCATGTTTTCCTCACCTAGCCTAGATTAGGACTATCCATACCCTTGTTCTTGAAGCATAGCAAAGCATGATTCAAATTGAAGTCCTTTTGATTTATGTTGGCAAAAAACAAGTGTGGGGGAAGTGTTTTTCATGAGGAATTGTGTGCTATAGGCACGAAAAAAAAAATCGTGGAAGAAGAAAAAAAAAATGAAGAAAAAGTTGAAAAGTTGAGAAAAAGAGTTCCAAAGTATTGTTTGTTGAAGTAAGGGTCCAAAACAATGAATTCGGCCCTAAGGAGTTGTCTAAATCTTTCCCTTGTGTTTTAAAGTTAATTTCTGCAATCTAAGTGAATTCTAAGTCTCAATTTCATTGCTTTGCTTACTATTGCTTGAAGAACGTTTGTTTTCCCTATCCTTTCCTTGTTAACCAACACCCCAAGCCCCATTACAACCCTTAACTTCTATCTTGAGTGTTATGTGTGTCAATTTGTGGAGTTTGAATTTGGTATGAGCATATGGTGTCACTGGTTCTCGCATCTAAGTAGTAGCATTCCATTCATGAGATCATATCTAAACATGCTTATTAACTCCGGAAATTGCTCTCTTTGTGATATATATATATATGTGAGTGTTCGTTTTCATTAATCTTCTCACATATGACTAGATTAGGGTGTGTAGTTAGAAAATCTGAGTGAAAATCGAGTGCATATCTTGTAAGGAATTGAGCAAATTCTCTAAGGCATGTTACTACATTCAAAACATGGTTTTAAATGCTTAATTGTGAAATAGTATGTGGTGACTATGATTAAGAATGTACTTAAGTGTGAAGATGACTAAAATCTGTGAGAATGATGATTTTTAACATGTCATGTGCATTGGAAATCCCTAAGACGGTTGTTGGAAGGTTTAGGTTGTGTTTTACGTGTTCAGTGTCGTTTTGTTTTTGGTTTCTTTTGTTTTGTTTTGCTCGAGGACTAGCAAAAGCTAAGTGTGGGGGTATTTGATAGGAGCATATTCATGCGACTTAAATGGCTTGTTCTCGTGCATTTACGTTATGTTTCTTTAGTTATTTTAGTACTTTAAGCTATTTTCGTGTGTTTGTAGGTCCAAAGGGCTAAAGGAGCAAAAAGATGCATTTTGGAGACTTTTGGAGCACTTTTGGGCTAAGGATGGATAGCTTATGCTTGGATCCAAAGTGTTGGACGAAATTGAAGACCTAATTGAAGACCAAAGTGTTGGAACCTTGTTCCCTTTAGTTTTAGGACATTTAAACCTTTCCTATATCCTTAGCCATGCATAACATTCCAACATTCCACTCCTTCATTTCAGCCACACTCCCACATATCATTACTTATCATCACCACTTATCACTTATCATAATCACATATCATACACTTATCATCACCACTTATCACTTATCATAATCACATATCATACATTTATCATCACCACTTATCACTTATCAAACCATTCACTTACCACTTATCATAACCATTCACTTATCACTTATCATAACCATTCACTTATCACTTATCATAACCATAACCATACCTTCCTCCTTGCAATTCCACATGCATTCATCACCAACACAATCATCAAATCCACCCATCCCATTCATCATTGCCGTGCATAACCCACCATCATTTCCAACCCATCACTCCCATTCTTTAATCCAATTCAGCCACATTCATTCCACCCTTTAATCACATGCATTCATCAACATATCTAGCTGTCATTCACATGCATTTCATTCATCATTTCCACCCCCACATGTCCCTTTAATCATTCAAACATGCACTCCCTTTAATCACATGCATAAATCAGCCACATGCATCTCCCATCATCATTCCACTTTAACCCACATGCATTTCCACCCACATGCTCTCCCATTTCAGATTACATTCCCATTCACACACCAACAACACAAAACAGCCCATCCTTGCCGTGCATTACTCATTGCATTTCCAGCCATTGCACATGCATTTCCAACCCACATGCATCCTTTAATCATTCAAACATGCAGCCACATTCCCTCCTAGCTGTCATGTTCCCCCCATTTCGCCTATAAATAAGCATCCATTACACCTAAATTCTCATTCATTCTTCCATACACATTTCAGTCACAAACACCAACCATTCCCTTGTGCCATGCTCTCTCCCTAATAATCCAAACACCACACTAGAAATCATCCCATTGCCGTGGCCTCCTCCTTTCATTTTCACCACTCCCCAAACCATTCACACCATCAAACTATCCATTAGACCTTGTGCTACAACGAAGAGGAAGATAAGAGGGCCTAAACGTTCATACAATTCAAGTTTGAGTTGTTGGAATGTTTAGGTGTTTCTTTGATTTCAATGTTTAATTTCAATACTCTTTGTTTTGTACGAATGAGGAATGGAAGAGAAGAGGGCCTAAACGTTCATACAATTCAAGTTTGAGTTGTTGGAATGTTTAGGTGTTTCTTTGATTCTCTTTGTTTTGTATCATGAGGAGCTAAACCCCCCCTTGGCTAGGGGGGGATTCGAAATATATGTTTATGCTTGCGTTTTGATTTGATTACTTCTAATTGCATTTCATAAGTCGTGGATTCAATTTGTTTAACTGTTTGATTGATAACTTATTTATGTATGTTTATTGAGAGTGCACGCTTAATTTTCATGCATAAATATGACGCTAGAATATAAGTGAGTTTCACCTAATAGTTACGAACTTATATTCACAAGTAGTGGAAGTTGCTTATAAACAATCGCGTTAAACGAATTCTTGGCATAAGTTTCATGCAATCATAGTAACGAATGCCTCGTCAACACTTATAATTTTCATAGAGCGTAATGATTCTTGCTTGTATCTCTATTATGCAATCATGTAGGGGACTTGTGGGAAATGTTTTGGGTTGTCGTATGCAATCATCCAATTCAATAACGTTAGGAAGATTTGAAGGTTAATTTAAGCGGACCTAATTAACCCGGGGTGATGAGTTTCATAATTTATTGAAATGCAATTGGAAATCTTTTTATTATGCAAGTGTAACATGTGTGGAGATGAACCCCTTGGCTAGCATCCATTCATTCCATTTCATCAATTTCATATTTACATTCTGTCTAGTTTATTAACTTGTTTCGTTATTTCAATTTTCCTCCAAAACAAATCCCCCTTTAATTTGAAGTCTTAGATTAGTTAGAAAGTGTTTTGATTTGTGTTTCTAAGTATTTTGATTCAAGTTTTCATCCAATTTCGTCCAAATTAGTGTAGGTGCTCAAAACTGCCCAGAAAGTGGTTTTTAGGCAGTTTTGAGTCTTCTAGTTGCTGTTTTGGGTTTTAGGTTTGTTTAAGTGTTTTAACTTTTAGTTTTGCATTCTTTGAGTCTAGTTTAGTGTTAAAGTGTCTTAATTTGTGTTTTAAAGTGTTTTGGATCAACCTTTAATCTTAAATTCGTCCAAATTTGTGTTTAAGGTCAGAAACTGCCTAGTTAGTGTTTTTAGGCAGTTTTGAGTCTTTTGAACCTGTTGTGAGTCCTTTTGAGTCTTTGTGAACGTTTTTAACTTTGTTTTTATGTTTTTGAGTCAATTTAGAGGTTTTAGCAAGCCCTCCTAATCCCCGGTCTAGAACGATCCCTACTTGCATCCTTACTACAATTTGACAACAAGAGGGTTAATTTGTGTGCGTATAATTCTCGCATCACCCTCCTAATCCTCGGCCTAAAACGATCCCTACTTATATCTATACTACAATTGTCAAAAAGGGGGTTTAATTTGAGTGCTATTATTTATCACATCAAGAACTTGAGAAAGATAATTTGATTGTAATGCGTATTCATTCAATTCAATGAAATAAGGGAAATCTGATGGTTGATTGTGTGATGCAATTAAATTGGGCCGTTGTCATTCATAGTCTAAAGGAATAATAAATAGAAATTGGTTTATATGCATATGTCATGTGTGGAGAAGGACCCTTTAACTAGCCTTTCACCCTTATCAATTCACCAAATTCGTTTTTACAAAGTGTTTTATGCAAAGTTTCTGTTTTAAGTTTTAAATTCAACAAAAACAATCCGCCTTGCATTTAGTCTTGTTATTTGAGTCAAAATCTGTTTTCTTTTAGTCTTTTGAGTCAAGTTAAGTCTTATTTTCGTCAAAATCACTTGTTAGGTCTAGAATTGAGTCTTTTTTATTGTTTGTTGCTGTTTTGAGTGTTTTGAGTTAGTTTTGAGTCTATAGAGTCTAGTTTAGTGTTTTTAAGTCTTATTTGTGTTGATTAGCATCCCTAGTTAATCCCCGGTCTAAAACGATCCCTACTTACATATATACTACAATTGTCAACAATTGATGCGAGAATTATACGCACACAAATTAAACCCTCTTTTTGACAATTGTAGTAAGTATGTAAGTAGGGATCGTTCAAGACCGGGGATTAGGAGGGATTGTTAATCACTTGGATTTCACTCAAAAACGTAAAAACACAATATAAAACACTATACTAGACTCAAAGAATGCAAAACTAAACTTTAAAACACTAAAACAAATCAAAAGACTCAAAATAGCACAAACACACTCAAATCTGCCTAAAGACCACTTTCTGGGCAGTTTTGAGCACAAACCCAAATTTGGACGAAATTAAGTTGTAACTTGACTCAAGACTCTTAAAAACACAAACTAAATTGATTTCTAACTAATTTGACAATAAAGTAAAGGGGGATTTAGGGTTTGACGAAATTAAACTAAATGAACAAATTGCAATTAAAACAGAATGTAAATATGAAATTGATGAAATGGAATGAATGGATGCTAGCTAAGGGGTTCATCTCCACACATGTTACACTTGCATAATAAAAAGATTTCCAATTGCATTTCAATAAACCATGAATTCTCAACACCCCAAGTTAACCGTGATGCACTAATTAACCTTCAAATCTTCCTAACGTTATTGAATTGGATGATTGCATACGACAACCCAAAACATTCCCCACAAGTCCCCTACATGATTGCATAATAGAGATACAAGCAAGAATCATTACGCTCTATGAAAATTATAAGTGTTGACGAGGCATTCGTTACTATGATTGCATGAAACTTATGCCAAGAATTCGTTTAACGCGATTGTTTATAAGCAACCTCCACTACTTGTGAATATAAGTTCGTAACTATTAGGTGAAACTCACCTATATTCTAGCGTCATATTCATGCATGAAAATTAAGCGTGCACTCTCAATAAACATACATAAATAAGTTATCAATCAAACAGTTAAACAAATTGAATCCACAACTTATGAAACGCAATTAGAAGTAATCAAATCAAAATGCAAGCATAAACATATATTTCGAATCCCCCCCTAGCCAAGGGGGGTTTAGTTCCTCATACGTACAAAACAAAGAGAATTGAAATTAAACATTGAATTCAAAGGAAAAGAAACACCTAAACATTCCAACAACTCAAACTTGAATTGTATGAACGTTTAGGCCCGCTTCTCTTCCTCTTTGTTGTAGCACAAGGTCTAAGGTGAGTTTTGGGGATTATGGATGATGTAGAATGGAGTGGGGTGGTAGGATAGGGAGTGGTGAATGGCTGAATTTCTGGTGGTGTTTGGATTAATAGGGAACTCACGGCACAAGTTGGTGTGTATGGATGATTTTCTGAAGTGGAAGAGTGAATGAATTGTGGCTGCAATGGATGCTTATTTATAGGTGAAAAAGAGGGAATATGACAGCTAGGTTATGATGATGAATGTTGGAAATGTGCCCTAAAACCAATCATATGATGATACTTTACGGACATTTCAAACTAATGTAGTTTAAATGTAAAGGGCAAAGATTATTGTTTGAGCCGTCTCATATAAATGTTATATGCTTAAACGATAAGTCCAAGGAATATGTGATTGGAAGACTGCGATCTAAAGAAGTTAGATTCATGAGACCATTCTTTCGTTGACACATCCTAAACGTTCCTGATCATAGGATTGTCAATTGGGCATTGACAGTCCGTTAAGATCAGTACGTGCTATGTCTTCTCTCAGGGAGAGTGACTAGTCTCGAGTCATTGGTGTGTGTGACATCAAGACAAGTACGTAGGTGCTCAATAGAGAATGAGTTCATTGAACACGATCAACGAAGAGTTCTCATATTCATGTCACATGAGAACTCATGGTTGGGATAATGCAAATTAGTCTTTTGACCTGAGGCATCACAGTTGTCTTGTGGTTAGGTCCTTAATCTTTGATTATGTCAAAGTCACTCCATCAGGAGGGTGTCCATGGCATCGTTGGGGTTAAGCCACTTAGCCTGTTGGAAATGTGCCCTAAAACCAATCATATGATGATACTTTACGGACATTTCAAACTAATGTAGTTTAAATGTAAAGGGCAAAGATTATTGTTTGAGCCGTCTCATATAAATGTTATATGCTTAAACGATAAGTCCAAGGAATATGTGATTGGAAGAATGTGATCTAAAGAAGTTAGATTCATGAGACCATTCTTTCGTTGACACATCCTAAACGTTCCTGATCATAGGATTGTCAATTGGGCATTGACAGTCCGTTAAGATCAGTACGTGCTATGTCTTCTCTCAGGGAGAGTGACTAGTCTCGAGTCATTGGTGTGTGTGACATCCAGACAAGTACGTAGGTGCTCAATAGAGAATGAGTTCACTGAACACGATCAACGAAGAGTTCTCATATTCATGTCACATGAGAACTCATAGTTGGGATAATGCAAATTAGTCTTTTGACCTGAGGCATCACAGTTGTCTTGTGGTTAGGTCCTTAATCTTTGATTATGTCAAAGTCACTCCATCAGGAGGGTGTCCATGGCATCGTTGGGGTTAAGCCACTTAGCCATGGAGGCAAGTGAATGCGCAACAAGGGATCTCTAACCTTTAAACTGTTTGAGGGAGAATACTCTATGATATGATTAAGAATCTTTGGCCAAAATATGAATGAGATTTAGGAATGTGTTCCAAATCACATTCAAGGTAATCATATAAGCACAAGACTCACATTGGATAGTAGACATGAATAAACTATCAAACCAAACAATGTGGTCAAGAGTATTGTATTAGAGAAAGACCGTATTGCATTTGTAATCCTAAAACTGAATAGGTTCTCCACCTCTTCTGATTAGCTTGGGTAACCATGACATGCTGCTAGGCGTCAACCATGGTTTGTGGAAGCCCTAAAAGTGTATTATCACTAACGGGAGAATTGAAAGTAAGTTTCAATTCACAATCGATTAGAAAGAGTTTTAATCGCCCACTGCCTCGCTAAAAGGAACCTAATGGATCGTTCACCGAGTAAGGTAGAGTTTGAAGAAACAACGGAGATGAGTAAGAATAATTAAATGGTTTAATTATTTATCTAAGGCTAGGATTAATTAATATGTTAATTAATCAAACGAATAAGTTCGTTAAAGACCTCGGGTTAGTTTTGGGCCGCAAGGCCCAATGGGATTTGAATGTCAAGCCCATTAACTCAAGTTGTATGACAACTTGAATAAACAAAGGGCTTGAAAGCCCAATAAACCCTATAGGCTTGCCATGTTAGAAGAATAGGGTTTTTGGTCCATTAGGTCACTTATTTGAAGGGACTATATAAAGGACTTTATAGCCTAAAATTTACATATGGTAATTTTTGGGGAAAGGATGAGAACACAAGCTCTCCTTTCTCTCTAAAATTTAGGCCACCTTGGAGGGATCATCTAGCAATCAAACTCCTCCAAGGTCACTCATTTCTTCTTCATTATGCCTTGGTGATGAATCATTAAAGGTTCTCAATTTTGGGAACTTTGGAGAAACTTTTTCATCCATCCAAATCCATGGATCTAAGATGCAAGGAATGAAGGCCCTCTCTTTGGGTGATTAGCCTTTGCTTATGCAAAGAGGAATCTACAAAGGTATTGATTTCTCAACTCACTTTGTTTTGAGTTGAGTCTTGGTTCACCTATCTACTAGGCTTTGAATTTCATGGGTAAATGTTTTGTTTTAAGTGCATACAAGCATGATTCCGCCTTTAATTGTTAATTGCATGCTATTGATGTTGCTTAAATGAACATGTTTTTCACAAATATTCCTTCAAGTGGTATCAGAGCCTAAGTCTAGTAGTTGGTGAATCCTTTTGGGTTTTGTAGTTCATAGTTTGTGATTTGAATGTTGTAATTGTTACAAGCTTTATTCTTGCTTCTTTGAATGGAAATTTTGTTAGAAAATTTACCATCTCAAATGTTGTAGATGTAGTTCATATGAGCATGAATTTTGGAGCTAAAATTTGGTGCCATGTTTTTGGGGAAATTCGGCCAAATCCAAAGGGTGGATTTTTGGGTTCTTGTTTGACTTGTTAAAAGTGTTTTAAAGTGACTTTTGGAACCCCTATGTACCCTAGTATGGTTGTATGTTATTTCCCTTAAGTTTGAGTGGTTTTGGTATGTTTTTGGGTGAAGAATGTTCATGGAGCTCTTATGGGTTTTCATGGATGTTCTTCATTGTTCTTGATATGTTCTTGCCAAGAACAAAAGGTTTGGTGTTTTGATTCAAAGTTTTGATTTATTTCATAAAGTTTTTGTTTTGAAATATTTCTAATGTTTAAATATATTAGATATTTGTTTTGAAAAATTAAAGAAATTTTAGTGGGTAGGTATGTAATGATTTATTCCATTACACACACCCCACTTACAAAAAACTTTGAAATTTTTTTTATTACTTTGCTTCAAAATCAGCCACCCTACTCAATTAGGGTCCTTGTGGGGCTTTTGTGCAATTATATAAAGTTTTAATACTTTTGTGTATTTGCATTTTGACCCAAAAGTTTACGTTTTTACGTAAAGGTCCAAAATCACTAAAAGGACAAATTGTTTTGCTCCTTTAATGAAGTTTTATTTTTTGTGGAAATTTTTGGGTTCTAGTTGTAATTACATGAAGTAGTGGACTTTTGTGTTTTTACAAAGTGACCCCAAAAGTTTAAGTTTTTGCAAAATAGCCCAAAAGTTGAGGTTAATTGCACTATGGCCCAAACAAGTTGAGGTCATAGCATTTTGGCCCAAATTAGGTAGAGAACAAAAATTGTTTTGTCTCTTTAAATGAGAATTGGATTTTCATTTCATTTAGCTCCATCTAAATCAATTCTATGGATACAAAAACCAAATGAAAATGTTGCATTCAAGTTTAATTAGTTAAAGCGTTAATTAATTAAAGAAAGGGTGATTATGAACCTTAGCCTACGATAATTGAGCTATGTGAAAGGCCGTTTCAAATTTGTTTGAACCATGGGAATGTGTAGATTAAATTTTGGTTGTAATTTGATATGATCAATTGTTGTAAAAGAGCATAAGCTCTTCTTTACTTTAAAGTAATTTGATTTGATCAATTGTTGTAAAAGAGCATAAGGTCTTATTTACTTTGAAGTACTCCTTTCTTGTTTTATTCGATATGCATGAAATTGGAGTAGTTGGGTCCAACGCCCAATAAAACAACACGCCTTAATGTGATTAAACGCGTAACTAAAATCAATCTCCATCCCTAGACCGAGATTCAACACTAGGCTCGTGTTGAATCGAATCAAAGGTTCATAGTCATCCTAAGGCCCTAAGGCAACTATATAGTCCATCAATGAATGCAAACCTTATGTTAGTAGTATCATATACTCTTGCTTTAAAAACCGTTTTAAAAGCTTAGTGGGAGTATTATATACAACTAAATCAATCAAATGGACCAATAGTTGTAATAGGACCAAAATGTTTTAATTGGATTAAAATGTATGTTTATATGTGATGAGACCTAAAAACCCTCAACCAAATCAATATTAAGTTGATAAGCGAGAGATGCTTTGAATATCTCTTCGTGGCCTTCCACCGTGGTAGGCTCCAATCGTTTGTGACTTGTACACCGGCTTCACCCTATAATGGGGGAGTACAAAGTGCATGCTTACATTCAGGAGGAGTCTATACGCATATGATGAGGTGAGTGTAGACAACGAGTATGACCAACATGATATAATTCTGAGATTGTGCTTGAACCTCTACATAAACTAAGCATGGTGGGAATAACTTAACTAAGTGCAATGGTGCCAACATGATATAATTCTGAGGCATTCATTCTCTAGAGGCCAAACTAGATGGGTAATTACAAGAGTTGTAAATGACTAAAGTGTTATTCTCTCATCATTATTTTTGCTAACCAAAATGATATAATTCTGAGGTGGGCTTGGTAATGGTGAGTCTCCCATACCCCGCTAAGAGTTCAACAAAACTCTCGAATTCTGATGAGGGATATGGAATTTGCCAAAAATAGTGGGTGGTGCTATTTGATTTAAAGACCCGAATCAAATGGCTTAAAATCAATCAATTTATATTCGTTATGTATTTGTTTACCAATATATTTGCAAAAGCTATCCAAAACTTGACAAAGAAAAGCCGAATGCTTTAATTTCCGGACTTAGTTCTACAATCCCATAGATTGTCTTTAATGGCTTGTAGATGTAACTAAGTAGTCTCATCCTCACAATCTTCCTATTGATAATGTATCATTGGAAGAATATGTTAGATAAGTCTAACATGAGAAGGACAACACTTTTAAATGTCATAATTCTTCAAATACAAATTGTTGTATGAAGAAATAAGAGTTGCTTTGAACAACCCTTAATCAACACAAACTTTAGTGCTTGTCTCTTTGTTACACGAACAAGGAACTTGAGAAGTAAGCACAAGGGCATGGACACTTTATGTGCCATGATTCTTCACTTACAAATTGTTGTATGAAGAAATGAGAGTTGCCTTGAACAACTCTTGAAAGTTTGTTATTATGTTTAGAACATAATGGTTGGTTGACAAAAATAGTCCATTTATATGGACTTATGATAATTTTGAATCATTGAGTGTTGAAGTGTTAAACCACTTAACGAGACGGAAACTAGGCAAGGACTTCACCTTTGTGTCCCTATCCTAATGGTTCACTAAGTTTATTGTAAACTATATAGTGAACAATAACCGCACGCTCTCCAAATCGTTTGATGTGTATAACACATTTGAAATGAGTTTCAAGAGAGATAGTGGGAGTTTAGGGACCATGACTATTGTAATCAAAAGGGAAGTCAAATGAAGAAGGCAAAATAACTCCAAGGGAACAAACTTTCTTTATGAAAGGATGGACATTGGAAGGGGTATTTGCAAGAAATGTCTTGCAAGTGTCAAGAACACACCTTTCGAAGGTATTGTAAAATGTTCTTGAAAAGTTCATAACAGTTGGTTCTTCTACTTGAATGCATGATTCTGTATTAGTAACTATGTTTTACAATTGTTGTAAAAGTGTGCTAATAAGAAGTAGAAGATTAATGAGAGAAGAGAAAGTACTTCACAATCCAAACGTGAATCGAATATAGATCTCTGCGAAAGCGGATTGTACTTACTTCCTCATATGAACTACCAAAGAAATTGGAAAATACTAAAGATTGTCTTTACATTCCAATTTTAAGGAACTTAAATCCGTCACTATAGTAGAGATGGATGAATGTTTTGTTTGACAAAACATTGTTCTTTATTAATCAATAATTAGATTATTGTAATTTAATTGGTTGTCTCTATAGTAGAGATGATGTGGTAGTTTAACTGTTTAGAATACGATGATGCTTAAAACCCAAAAGGTTGCAATGGAGTGACTAATCCCAACTGAGTTGTGACACCTCTAAAACATAAGTTACGAGTTGGTCATAGATGGATGCTTTGGATCGTTAGATCCGGATCCAATACCTTCTTGTTAAAATTGTATAGAGGCGAAATGTTCGAATCTTTATTCTTTTGGAAAGAAGAAAGAATCACAAAGTTGTTGAGGTTAATTCACTTAGATGTTAGTGGCACTTATCCACAACATAATACTACTCATGTTGTATGACATTCACCGAAGATCACTCTCGGTTGGACTATAGTTTATTTTGAATAAACACAAGTCCGAATACTTTGCAAAAGGTTTCAAAGAATTCAAGAAATGTAAGTAGATGAGTAAGACGTCTAAAGTATTTACCTCCTTAGATTTGATCCAAGGCAAAAGTAACACTTTAGATTAATTTCCTTGAAAAATATCAAGGAAAGTAGCATCGTAAGATAATGAATTTCTCCATTAGGAGAAGAATGAACATGAATAAGATTTAGTTCGTTGGACATTATCAATTACCCATATATATATGATATATACTTCTAAGACAACCTAGTTCCTATACCACAAGCTCCAAGGTTTATAAACCGTCTCAGTTGAATGGTTTGGACATAATATGGGTTTCCGAAACCATTATTAAGATAGTCTTGATAATATATGTCTAAAACAATAAATCACAAGACAGGTTAGTTGTAGAGATCCATCCATCATGGATCTTAGCAAGCTAGTGGGAGCTATAAGCGTCTTATGAGAAAAGATCAATTGTTTGATTTCTCGTAAAGATGTAAATGAATCTTTTGTTTACTAGGTTTACAAAAGATTAGTGGGAGTTGATCATATTCCTAAATTTGAATATATATACATGATATATATTAATTTTGAAAATGAAAGGAATTCTTCATCGTTAAAGTTATGACTTTAAACATTCTATAATGATAGAATGTATATGGGAGATATAGTCTATATACATGGGATGAAAATCTATAATGATAGATTTCAAGATATAATTGGATTATATCAATCCCTAAAATAGACAATGAGATGCTAGGAAGTTTCTCATATGATGATAAACTTCAATTAGAATGACAATTCTAGTGAGACTAGGAAGTTGTTCTTCTCAAAGGGAATGTACCCTTTGACTCCCAAAGAAATAATGCGTAAATAGAATCCTTTATGCATACGCAGAAAGGTGATTTATGCATTTCATATTGTATGAAAACATTGATATAAGTTGTACCTAGAACGGTACAAGATGATATCAGTGCAAGCCCAGGATCAGAACCATGGCAACTGTCAAGTGAATCCTTAGGTATTTAAGAAATACTAAGAATGGATTCCTCAAGAATGAGGAAGAATTAGAGTAACGTAATGGAAGCGTAAATGTATTAGATTATGAATCTAATCCATCATAGAATATCTCTTCATTATGAATGAAGTGATAATGAGATATCTCTTTATTATGACTAAAGAGATATTTGGGTGGAAACGTTAAAAGTAAATGACTTTAATGTGTTCCATCATGCATGCAAAATATATTGCCATATAGAAGCTTACAACATTGTTGTTTGGATGGGAAAGTTCATTCATGAACTCTCCATTCGGTTCCAACCAGAAAGTGTATGACACTAATGGGGCGATAGCTCAAGCCAGGGAATCAAGGTCTCATCAAGGTCCGAACTCAAATGAGAGACTGAACCACATGATTGAGAATCATGTATAATGGTGACGTCGTTATTCTCAAGGTTGCTTCTATGGATAACATATAGATATCCATTGTTTAGGCCTACTACTCAGCCATTTATGAAATGAATTACATAAGAGGTATCATCACTGATGAACAAGCTGATTGGCTCTAGTGCAAGTGGGAGATTGTTGGAAATGTGCCCTAAAACCAATCATATGATGATACTTTACGGACATTTCAAACTAATGTAGTTTAAATGTAAAGGGCAAAGATTATTGTTTGAGCCGTCTCATATAAATGTTATATGCTTAAACGATAAGTCCAAGGAATATGTGATTGGAAGAATGCGATCTAAAGAAGTTAGATTCATGAGACCATTCTTTCGTTGACACATCCTAAACGTTCCTGATCATAGGATTGTCAATTGGGCATTGACAGTCCGTTAAGATCAGTACGTCCTATGTCTTCTCTCAAGGAGAGTGACTAGTCTCGAGTCATTGGTGTGTGTGACATCAAGACAAGTACGTAGGTGCTCAATAGAGAATGAGTTCACTGAACACGATCAACGAAGAGTTCTCATATTCATGTCACATGAGAACTCATGGTTGGGATAATGCAAATTAGTCTTTTGACCTGAGGCATCACAGTTGTCTTGTGGTTAGGTCCTTAATCTTTGATTATGTCAAAGTCACTCCATCAGGAGGGTGTCCATGGCATCGTTGGGGTTAAGCCACTTAGCCATGAAGGCAAGTGAATGCGCAACAAGGGATCTCTAACCCTTAAACTGTTTGAGGGAGAATACTCTATGATATGATTAAGAATCTTTGGCCAAAGTATGAATGAGATTTAGGAATGTGTTCCAAATCACATTCAAGGTAATCATATAAGCACAAGACTCACATTGGATAGTAGACATGAATAAACTATCAAACCAAACAATGTGGTCAAGAGTATTGTATTAGAGAAAGACCGTATTGCATTTGTAATCCTAAAACTGAATAGGTTCTCCACCTCTTCTGATTAGCTTGGGTAACCATGACATGCTGCTAGGCGTCAACCATGGTTTGTGGAAGCCCTAAAAGTGTATTATCACTAACGGGAGAATTGAAAGTAAGTTTCAATTCACAATCGATTAGAAAGAGTTTTAATTGCCCACTGCCTCGCTAAAAGGAACCTAATGGATCGTTCACTGAGTAAGGTAGAGTTTGAAGAAACAACGGAGATAAGTAAGAATAATTAAATGGTTTAATTATTTATCTAAGGCTAGGATTAATTAATATGTTAATTAATCAAACGAATAAGTTCGTTAAAGACCTCGGGTTAGTTTTGGGCCGCAAGGCCCAATGGGATTTGAATGTCAAGCCCATTAACTCAAGTTGTATGACAACTTGAATAAACAAAGGGCTTGAAAGCCCAATAAACCCTATAGGCTTGCCATGTTAGAAGAATAGGGTTTTTGGTCCATTAGGTCACTTATTTGAAGGGACTATATAAAGGACTTTATAGCCTAAAATTTACATATGGTAATTTTTGGGGAAAGGATGAGAACACAAGCTCTCCTTTCTCTCTAAAATTTAGGCCACCTTGGAGGGATCATCTAGCAATCAAACTCCTCCAAGGTCACTCATTTCTTCTTCATTATGCCTTGGTGATGAATCATTAGAGGTTCTCAATTTTGGGAACTTTGGAGAAACTTTTTCATCCATCCAAATCCATGGATCTAAGATGCAAGGAATGAAGGCCCTCTCTTTGGGTGATTAGCCTTTGCTTATGCAAAGAGGAATCTACAAAGGTATTGATTTCTTAACTCACTTTGTTTTGAGTTGAGTCTTGGTTCACCTATCTACTAGGCTTTGAATTTCATGGGTAAATGTTTTGTTTTAAGTGCATACAAGCATGATTCCGCCTTTAATTGTTAATTGCATGCTATTGATGTTGCTTAAATGAACATGTTTTTCACAAATATTCCTTCATAGCCATGGAGGCAAGTGAATGCGCAACAAGGGATCTTTAACCTTCAAACTGTTTGAGGGAGAATACTCTATGATATGATTAAGAATCTTTGGCCAAAGTATGAATGAGATTTAGGAATGTGTTCCAAATCACATTCAAGGTAATCATATAAGCACAAGACTCACATTGGATAGTAGACATGAATAAACTATCAAACCAAACAATGTGGTCAAGAGTATTGTATTAGAGAAAGACCGTATTGCATTTGTAATCCTAAAACTGAATAGGTTCTCCACCTCTTCTGATTAGCTTGGGTAACCATGACATGCTGCTAGGCGTCAACCATGGTTTGTGGAAGCCCTAAAAGTGTATTATCACTAACGGGAGAATTGAAAGTAAGTTTCAATTCACAATCGATTAGAAAGAGTTTTAATCGCCCACTGCCTCGCTAAAAGGAACCTAATGGATCGTTCACCGAGTAAGGTAGAGTTTGAAGAAACAACGGAGATGAGTAAGAATAATTAAATGGTTTAATTATTTATCTAAGGCTAGGATTAATTAATATGTTAATTAATCAAACGAATAAGTTCGTTAAAGACCTCGGGTTAGTTTTGGGCCGCAATGCCCAATGGGATTTGAATGTCAAGCCCATTAACTCAAGTTGTATGACAACTTGAATAAACAAAGGGCTTGAAAGCCCAATAAACCCTATAGGCTTGCCATGTTAGAAGAATAGGGTTTTTGGTCCATTAGGTCACTTATTTGAAGGGACTATATAAAGGACTTTATAGCCTAAAATTTACATATGGTAATTTTTGGGGAAAGGATGAGAACACAAGCTCTCCTTTCTCTCTAAAATTTAGGCCACCTTGGAGGGATCATCTAGCAATCAAACTCCTCCAAGGTCACTCATTTCTTCTTCATTATGCCTTGGTGATGAATCATTAGAGGTTCTCAATTTTGGGAACTTTGGAGAAACTTTTTCATCCATCCAAATCCATGGATCTAAGATGTAAGGAATGAAGGCCCTCTCTTTGGGTGATTAGCCTTTGCTTATGCAAAGAGGAATCTACAAAGGTATTGATTTCTTAACTCACTTTGTTTTGAGTTGAGTCTTGGTTCACCTATCTACTAGGCTTTGAATTTCATGGGTAAATGTTTTGTTTTAAGTGCATACAAGCATGATTCCGCCTTTAATTGTTAATTGCATGCTATTGATGTTGCTTAAATGAACATGTTTTTCACAAATATTCCTTCATAGCCATGGAGGCAAGTGAATGCGCAACAAGGGATCTTTAACCTTCAAACTGTTTGAGGGAGAATACTCTATGATATGATTAAGAATCTTTGTGTTCCAAATCACATTCAAGGTAATCATATAAGCACAAGACTCACATTGGATAGTAGACATGAATAAACTATCAAACCAAACAATGTGGTCAAGAGTATTGTATTAGAGAAAGACCGTATTGCATTTGTAATCCTAAAACTGAATAGGTTCTCCACCTCTTCTGATTAGCTTGGGTAACCATGACATGCTGCTAGGCATCAACCATGGTTTGTGGAAGCCCTAAAAGTGTATTATCACTAACGGGAGAATTGAAAGTAAGTTTCAATTCACAATCGATTTGAAAGAGTTTGAATCGCCCACTCCCTCGCTAAAAGGAACCTAATGGATCGTACACCGTGTAAGGTGGAGATTGAAGATTCAACGGAGATGAGTAAGAATAATTAAATGGTTTAATTATTTATGGCAAGGATTAATTAATATGATTATTAATCAAACGAATAAGTTCGTTAAAGACCTCGGGATAGTTTTGGACCTTAAGGCCCAATGGGCTTCGAACGTCAAGTCCATTGACTTAAGTTGTATGACAACTTAATGAATAATGATTCACAAAGGCCCAAATAGCCCAATGAATACCCTAAGGCCGGCCATTTAGAGAAAGAGTGGGTTTTGACTTATTTACAAGTTTGCCACTCAAATGAATTAAGGTATAAGTGTGACTTAATAGCCAAAATTCATTAAGGGTTGTTTTTGGGGAAATTGGAGAAACACAAACTCTCCTTTCTCTCTAGAAATGGCCGGCCACCCTTGAGGAAAACATCTAGCAATCTTACTTCCTCAAGGTCACTCATTTCTTCTCCAATCTTACCTTGGTGTGGAGACTTAGAGGTTCTCAATTTTGGGAACTTGGAGAAACCTTTTCATCCATCCAAATCCATGGATCTAAGATGCAAGGAATGAAGGCCCTCTCTTTGGGTGATTAGCCTTTGCTTATGCAAAGAGGAATCTACAAAGGTATTGATTTCTCAACTCACTTTGTTTTGAGTTGAGTCTTGGTTCACCTATCTACTAGGCTTTGAAGTTCATGGGTTAAGTTTTGTTTTTGAGTGCATATAAACATGATTCCGCCTTTTAATTGTTAATTGCATGTTGTTGATGTTGCTCAAATGAACTTGTTTTTCACAAATCTTCCTTCAAGTGGTATCAAGAGCCTAAGTCTAGTAGTTGGTGAATCCTTTTGGGTTTTGTAGTTCATAGTTTGTGATTTGAATGTTGTAATTGTTACAAGCTTTATTCTTGCTTCTTTGAATGTAAATTTTGTTAGAAAATTTGCCATCTCAAATGTTGTAGATGTAGTTCATATGAGCATGAATTTTGGAGCTAAAATTTGGTGCCATGTTTTTGGGGAAATTCGGCCAAATCCAAAGGGTGGATTTTTGGGTTCTTGTTTGACTTGTTAAAAGTGTTTTAAAATGACTTTTGGAACCCCTATGTACCCTAGTATGGTTGCATGTTATTTCCCTTAAGTTTGAGTGGTTTTGGTATGTTTTTGGGTGAAGAATGTTCATGGAGCTCTTATGGGTTTTCATGGATGTTCTTCACTGTTCTTGATATGTTCTTGCCAAGAACACAAGGTTTGGTGTTTTGATTCAAAGTTTCGATTTATTTCATAAAGTTTTTGTTTTGATATTTCTTATGTTTAAATATCTTAGATATTTGTTTTGAAAAATTAAAGAAATTTTAGTGGGTAGGTGTGTAATGATTTATTCCATTACACACACCGCACTTACAAAAACTTTGAAATTTTTTTTATTACTTTGCTTCAAAACCGGCCACCCTACTCAATTAGGGTCCTTGTGGGGCTTTTGTGCAATTATATAAAGTTTTGATACTTTTGTGTATTTGCATTTTGACCCAAAAGTTTACGTTTTTACGTAAAGGTCCAAAATCACTAAAAGGACAAATTGTTTTGCTCCTTTAATGAAGTTTTAGCTTTTGTGGAAATTTTTGGGTTCTAGTTGTAATTACATGAAGTAGTGGACTTTTGTGTTTTTACAAAGTGACCCCAAAAGTTTAAGTTTTTGCAAAATAGCCCAAAAGTTGAGGTTAATTGCACTATGGCCCAAACAAGTTGAGGTCATAGCATTTTGGCCCAAATTAGGTAGAGAACAAAAATTGTTTTGTTTCTTTAAATGAGAATTGGATTTTCATTTCATTTAGCTCCATTTAAATCAATTCTATGGATACAAAAACCAAATGAAAATGTTGCATTCAAGTTTAATTAGTTAAAGCGTTAATTAATTAAAGAAAGGGTGATTATGAACCTAAGCCTACTATAATTGAGCTATGTGAAAGGTCGTTTCAAATTTGTTTGAACCATGGGAATGTGTAGATTAAATTTTGGTTGTAATTTGATATGATCAATTGTTGTAAAAGAGCATAAGCTCTTCTTTACTTTAAAGTAATTTGATTTGATCAATTGTTGTAAAAGAGCATAAGCTCTTATTTACTTTGAAGTAATCCTTTCTTGTTTTATTCGATATGCATGAAATTGGAGTAGTTGGGTCCAACGCCCAATAAGACAACACACCTTAATGTGATTAAACGCGTAACTAAAATCAATCACCATCCCTAGACCGAGATTCAACACAAGGCTCGTGTTGGATCTAATCAAAGGTTCATAGTCATCCTAAGGCCCTAAGGCAACTATATAGTCCATCAATGAATGCAAATCTTATGTTAGTAGTACCATATAATCTTGCTTTAAAAACCGTTTTAAAAGCATAGTGGGAGTATTATATACTACTAAATCAATCATATGGACCAATAGTTGTAATAGGACCAAAATGTTTTAATTGGATTAAAATGTATGTTTATATGTGATGAGACCTAAAACCCTCAACCAAACCATTATTAAGTTGATAAGCGAGAGATGCTTTGAATATCTCTTCGTGGCCTTCCACCATGGTAGGCTCCAATCGTTTTTGACTTGTACACCGGCTTCACCTATCATGGGGGAGTACAAAGTGCATGCTTACACTCAGGAGGAGTCTATACGCATATGATGAGGTGAGTGTAGGCAACGAGGATGGCCAATATCATATCATTGTGAGGCTATTTTTGAACCCCTTCATGAACTAAGCATGGTGGGAATAACTTAACTAAGTGCAATGGCGCCGATATCATATCATTGTGAGGCAACATTCTCTAGAGGCCAAATAAGATGGGTACTTGCAAGAGATGCAAATGAGTAAGCGTACTCTCTCATTATTATTAATGCTAGCCGATATCGTATCATCGTGAGGTGGGCTTGGTAATAGTGAGCCTCCCATACCCTACTAAGAGTTTCCTCCAAAACTCTCGAATTCCAATGAGGGATATGGAATTTGCCAAAAATAGTGGGTGGTGCTATTTGATTTAAAGACCCGAATCAAATGGCTTAAAATCAATCAATTTATATTCGTTATGTATTTGTTTACCAATATATTTGCAAACGCTATCCAAAACTTGACAAAGAAAAGCCGAATGCTTTAATTTCCGGACTTAGTTCTACAATCCCATAGATTGTCTTTAATGGCTTGTAGATGTAACTAAGTAGTCTCATCCTCACAATCTTCCTATTGATAATGTATCATTGGAAGAATATGTTAGATAAGTCTAACATGAGAAGGACAACACTTTTAATGTCATAATTCTTCAAATACAAATTGTTGTATGAAGAAATAAGAGTTGCTTTGAACAACCCTTAATCAACACAAACTGTAGTGCTTGTTTCTTTGTTACATAAACAAGGAACTTGAGAAGTAAGCACAAGGGCATGGACACTTTATGTGCCATGATTCTTCACTTACAAATTGTTGTATGAAGAAATAAGAGTTGCTTTGAACAACCCTTAATCAACACAAACTTTAGTGCTTGTTTCTTTGTTACATAAACAAGGAACTTGAGAAGTAAGCACAAGGGCATGGACACTTTATGTGCCATGATTCTTCACTTACAAATTGTTGTATGAAGAAATGAGAGTTGCCTTGAACAACTCTTGAAAGTTTGTAATTATGTCTAGAACATAATGGTTGGTTGACAAAAATAGTCCATCAACGTGGACTTATGATGATTTTGAATCATTGAGTGTTGAAGTGTTAAACCACTTAAAGAGACGGAAACTAGGCAAGGACTTCACCTTTGTGTCCCTATCCTAATGGTTCACTAAGTTTATTGTAAACTATATAGTGAACAATAACCGCACGCTCTCCAAATCGTTTGATGTGTATAACACATTTAAAATAAGTTTCAAGAGAGATAGTGGGACTTTAGGGACCATGACTATTGTAATCAAAAGGGAAGTCAAATGAAGAAGGAAAAATAACTCCAAGGGAACAAACTTTCTTTATGAAAGGATGGACATTGGAAGGGGTATTTGCAAGAAATGTCTTGCAAGTGTCAAGAACACACCTTTTGAAGGTGTTGTAAAATGTTCTTGAAAAGTTCATAACAGTTGGTTCTTCTACTTGAATGCATGATTCTGTATTAGTAACTATGTTTTACAATTGTTGTAAAAGTGTGCTAATAAGAAGTAGAAGATTAATGAGAGAAGAGAAAGTACTTCACATTCCAAACGTGAATCGAATATAGATCTCTGCGAAAGCGGATTGTACTTACTTCCTCATATGAACTACCAAAGAAATTGGAAAAAACCAAAGATTGTCTTTACATCCCAATTTTAAAGGAACATAATTCCGTCACAGTTGTAGAGATGGATGAATGTTTTGTTTGACAAAACATTGTTCTTTATTAATGAATGATTAGATTATGGTAATCTAATTAATTGTCTCTGTAGTAGAGATGATGTGGTAGTATTAACTGTTTAAGAATATACCGATGCTTAAAACCCAAAAGGTTGCAAGGTAGTGACTAATCCCAACTGAGTTGTGATACCTCTAAAACATAAGTTACGAGTTGGTCATAGATGGATGCTTTGGATCGTTAGATCCGGATCCAACACCTTCTTGTTAAAATTGTATAGAGGCGAAATGTTCGAATCTTTATTCTTTTGGAAAGAAGAAAGAATCACAAAGTTGTTGAGGTTAATTCACTTAGATGTTAGTGGCACTTGTCCACAACATAATACTACTCATGTTGTATGACATTCACCGAAGATCACTCTCGGTTGGACTATAGTTTATTTTGAATAAACACAAGTCCGAATACTTTGCAAAAGGTTTCAAAGAATTCAAGAAATGTAAGTAGATGAGTAAGACGTCTAAAGTATTTACCTCCTTAGATTTGATCCAAGGAAAAAGTAACACTTTAGATTAATTTCCTTGAAAAATATCAAGGAAAGTAGCATCGTAAGATAATGAATTTCTCCATTAGGAGAAGAATGAACATAAATAAGATTTAGTTCGTTGGACATTATCAATTACCCATATATATATGATATATACTTCTAAGACATGTTAGTTGTAGAGATCCATCCATCATGGATCTTAGCAAGCTAGTGGGAGCTATAAGCGTCTTATGAGAAAAGATCAATTGTTTGATTTCTCATAAAGATGTAAATGAATCTTTTGTTTACTAGGTTTACAAAAGATTAGTGGGAGTTGATCATATTCCTAAATTTGAATATATATACATGATATATATTAATTTTGAAAATGAAAGGAATTCTTCATCGTTAAAGTTATGACTTTAAAACATTCTATAATGATAGAATGTATATGGGAGACATAGTCTATATACATGGGATGGAAATCTATAATGATAGATTTCAAGATATAATTGGATTATATCAATCCCTAAAATAGACAATGAGATGCTAGGAAGTTTCTCATATGATGATAAACTTCAATTAGAATGACAATTCTAGTGAGACTAGGAAGTAGTTCTTCTCAAAGGGAATGTACCCTTTGACTCCCAAAGAAATAATGCGTAAATAGAATCCTTTATGCATACGCAGAAAGGTGATTTATGTATTACATATTGTATGAAAACATTGATATAAGTTGTACCTAGAACGGTACAAGATGATATCAGTGCAAGCCCAGGATCAGAACCATGGCAACTGTCAAGTGAATCCTTAGGTATTTAAGAAATACTAAGGATGGATTCCTCAAGAATGAGGAAGAATTAGAGTAACGTAATGGAAGCGTAAATGTATTAGATTATGAATCTAATCCATCATAGAATATCTCTTCATTATGAATGAAGTGATAATGAGATATCTCTTTATTATGACTAAAGAGATATTTGGGTGGAAACGTTAAAAGTAAATGACTTTAATGTGTTCCATCATGTATGCAAAATATATTGCCATATAGAAGCTTACAACATTGTTGTTTGGATGGGAAAGTTCATTCATGAACTCTCCATTCGGTTCCAACCAGAAAGTGTATGACACTAATGGGGCGATAGCTCAAGCCAAGGAATCAAGGTCTCATCAAGGTCCGAACTCAAATGAGAGACTGAACCACATGATTGAGAATCATGTATAATGGTGACGTCGTTATTCTCAAGGTTGCTTCTATGGATAACATATAGATATCCATTGTTTAGGCCTACTACTCAGCCATTTATGAAATGAATTACAGAAGAGGTATCATCAATGATGACTAAGCTGATTGGCTCTAGTGCCAGTGGGAGATTGTTGGAAATGTGCCCTAAAACCAATCATATGATGATACTTTACGGACATTTCAAACTAATGTAGTTTAAATGTAAAGGGCAAAGATTATTGTTTGAGCCGTCTTATATAAATGTTATATGCTTAAACGATAAGTCCAAGGTGTTGGAAATGTGCCCTAAAACCAATCATATGATGATACTTTATGGACATTTCACATGTTAAACTAATCTAGTTTAATATTAAGGGCAAACATTATTGTTTGAGCCGTCTCATATAAATGTTATATGCTTAAACGATAAGTCCAAGGAATTTGTGATTGGAAGAATGCGATCTAAAGAAGTTAGATTCATGAGACCATTCTTTCGTTGACACATCCTAAACGTTCCTGATCATAGGATTGTCAATTGGGCATTGACAGTCCGTTAAGATCAATACGTGCTATGTCTTCTCTCAGGGAGAGTGACTAGTCTCGAGTCATTGGTGTGTGTGACATCAAGACAAGTACGTAGGTGCTCAATAGAGAATGAGTTCACTGAACACGATCAACGAAGAGTTCTCATATTCATGTCACATGAGAACTCATGGTTGGGATAATGCAAATTAGTCTTTTGACCTGAGGCATCACAGTTGTCTTGTGGTTAGGTCCTTAATCTTTGATTATGTCAAAGTCACTCCATCATGAGGGTGTCCATGGCATCGTTGGGGTTCAGCCATTTAGCCATGGAGGCAAGTGAATGCGCAACAAGGGATCTCTAACCTTCAAACTGTTTGAGGGAGAATACTCTATGATATGATTTTGAATCTTTGGCCAAAGTATGAATGAGATTTAGGAATGTGTTCCAAATCACATTCAAGGTAATCATATAAGCACAAGACTCACATTGGATAGTAGACATGAATAAACTATCAAACCAAACAATGTGGTCAAGAGTATTGTATTAGAGAAAGACCGTATTGCATTTGTAATCCTAAAACTGAATAGGTTCTCCACCTCTTCTGATTAGCTTGGGTAACCATGACATGCTACTAGGCGTCAACCATGGTTTGTGGAAGCCCTAAAAGTGTATTATCACTAACGGGAGAATTGAAAGTAAGTTTCAGTTCACAATCGATTAGAAAGAGTTTTAATCGCCCACTGCCTCGCTAAAAGGAACCTAATGGATCGTTCACCAAGTAAGGTAGAGTTTGAAGAAACAACGGAGATGAGTAAGAATAATTAAATGGTTTAATTATTTATCTAAGGCTAGGATTAATTAATATGTTAATTAATCAAACGAATAAGTTCGTTAAAGACCTCGGGTTAGTTTTGGGCCGCAAGGCCCAATGGGATTTGAATGTCAAGCCCATTAACTCAAGTTGTATGACAACTTGAATAAACAAAGGGCTTGAAAGCCCAATAAACCTATAGGCCGGCCATGTGTAAAAGAATAGGGCTTTTGGTCCATTAGGTCACTTATTTGAAGGGACTATATAAAGGACTTTATAGCCTAAAATTTACTAAGGGTTATTTTTGGGGAAAGGATGAGAACACAAGCTCTCCTTTCTCTCAAGAATTTCGGCCACCTTGGAGGGATCATCTAGCAATCAAACTCCTCCAAGGTCACTCATTCTTCTTCATTATGCCTTGGTGATGAATCATTAGAGGTTCTCAATTTTGGGAACTTGGAGAAACCTTTTCATCCATCCAAATCCATGGATCTAAGATGCAAGGAATGAAGGCCCTCTCTTTGGGTGATTAGCCTTTGCTTATGTAAAGAGGAATCTACAAAGGTATTGATTTCTCAACTCACTTTGTTTTGAGTTGAGTCTTGGTTCACCTATCTACTAGGCTTTGAATTTCATGGGTAAATGTTATGTTTTTAAGTGCATACAAGCATGATTCCGCCTTTAATTGTTAATTGCATGCTATTGATGTTGCTTAAATGAACATGTTTTTCACAAATATTCCTTCACAAGGAATATGTGATTGGAAGAATGCGATCTAAAGAAGTTAGATTCATGAGACCATTCTTTCGTTGACACATCCTAAACGTTCCTGATCATAGGATTGTCAATTGGGCATTGACAGTCCGTTAAGATCAGTACGTGCTATGTCTTCTCTCAGGGAGAGTGACTAGTCTCGAGTCATTGGTGTGTGTGACATCAAGACAAGTACGTAGGTGCTCAATAGAGAATGAGTTCACTGAACACGATCAACGAAGAGTTCTCATATTCATGTCACATGAGAACTCATGGTTGGGATAATGCAAATTAGTCTTTTGACCTGAGGCATCACAGTTGTCTTGTGGTTAGGTCCTTAATCTTTGATTATGTCAAAGTCACTCCATCAGGAGGGTGTCCATGGCATCGTTGGGGTTAAGCCACTTAGCCATGGAGGCAAGTGAATGCGCAACAAGGGATCTTTAACCTTCAAACTGTTTGAGGGAGAATACTCTATGATATGATTAAGAATCTTTGGCCAAAGTATGAATGAGATTTAGGAATGTGTTCCAAATCACATTCAAGGTAATCATATAAGCACAAGACTCACATTGGATAGTAGACATGAATAAACTATCAAACCAAACAATGTGGTCAAGAGTATTGTATTAGAGAAAGACCGTATTGCATTTGTAATCCTAAAACTGAATAGGTTCTCCACCTCTTCTGATTAGCTTGGGTAACCATGACATGCTGCTAGGCGTCAACCATGGTTTGTGGAAGCCCTAAAAGTGTATTATCACTAACGGGAGAATTGAAAGTAAGTTTCAATTCACAATCGATTTGAAAGAGTTTGAATCGCCTACTGCCTCGCTAAAAGGAACCTAATGGATCGTACACCGTGTAAGGTAGAGATTGAAGATTCAATGGAGATGAGTAAGAATAATTAAATGGTTTAATTATTTATGGCAAGGATTAATTAATATGATTATTAATCAAACGAATAAGTTCGTTGAAGACCTCGGGATAGTTTTGGACCTTAAGGCCCAATGGGCTTCGAACGTCAAGTCCATTGACTTAAGTTGTATGACAACTTAATGAATAATGATTCACAAAGGCCCAAATAGCCCAATGAATACCCTAAGGCCGGCCATTTAGAGAAAGAGTGGGTTTTGACTTATTTACAAGTTTGCCACTCAAATGAATTAAGGTATAAGTGTGACTTAATAGCCAAAATTCATTAAGGGTTGCTTTTGGGGAAATTGGAGAAACACAAACTCTCCTTTCTCTCTAGAAATGGCCGGCCACCCTTGAGGAAAACATCTAGCAATCTTGCTTCCTCAAGGTCACTCATTTCTTCTCCAATCTTACCTTGGTGTGGAGACTTAGAGGTTCTCAATTTTGGGAACTTGGAGAAACCTTTTCATCCATCCAAATCCATGGATCTAAGATGCAAGGAATGAAGGCCCTCTCTTTGGGTGATTAGCCTTTGCTTATGCAAAGAGGAATCTACAAAGGTATTGATTTCTCAACTCACTTTGTTTTGAGTTGAGTCTTGGTTCACCTATCTACTAGGCTTTGAAGTTCATGGGTTAAGTTTTGTTTTTGAGTGCATATAAACATGATTCCGCCTTTTAATTGTTAATTGCATGTTGTTGATGTTGCTCAAATGAACTTGTTTTTCACAAATCTTCCTTCAATGAATGCATGTGCAAAGTTGGTTGAATGATTATGAGTGCATGTGGCTGATTTATGAAGGGAATGCATGTGGATTAAAGTGGAATGACAGCTAGGTTATGATGATGAATGCATGTGCAAAGTTGGTTGAATGATTATGAAGCATGTGGGTGGAAATGCATGTGGAATGGCTGATTGTTTATGATGATGTGCACGGCAAGGGGAGTGTTGGGTGATGGGTGCATGTGTTGATGGTTTATGGAGATGCATGTGGATTAAAGAAATGCATGTGCAATGACAGCTAGATTAAATGATTAAAGGGTGCATGTGGGTTGGAAATGCATGTGGAATGGCTGTTTTATTTGTTGGGAAAGCATGTGAATTAAAGCTAGGGTGAATGATGATGAATGCATGTGGGAGTGTGGCTGAAATGAAGGAGTGGAATGCTAGAATTAGGCACGGCACAAAAGGAATTTTCTGTGGTGAATGGGAATTCTTTGTTCTTCATTTTCATTTCTTCATCTCTTTATTTATTCCTAGCCTCCTTTGGTCTTCAATTTCGTCCATCTACTTGGCTTTAAGCATATGATATTCATTCCAATCTCTAATTTGCTCCAAAAGGCTCCAAAATGCATCCTTTTGCATACATTGCCCTTAGAACCTGAAAACACACAAAAGAAGCATAAAGGACTAAAATAACTAAAGAAACATAACGTAAATGCACGAGAACAAGCCATTTAAGTCGCATAAATATGCTCCTATCAACAATAGGGTTTAATTTGTGTGTCAAATTAATTTTCACATCATGCAGCAGGAATTAAGGTAGCAAAAGATTAGGATAGGATAAGATAAGATACGATTGGATAAGGTTTGGATAAGATAAGGTTGTTTGGATAATGTTCCTTCTTTATAGTTGATTCCTTATCTTTAATGCTTCCAAATTTGTTTTTCCAGATATTAAGCACATTCCTAGCCTCTCTTGATCTTCAAATTCGTCCATTCACCTTGCTCCATGCATGTGCAATCCATTCCAAGCCCAAAACTGCTCCAAATAGCTCTAAAATGCACTTTCTTGCCTCTTTTGCCATTTAAACCTACAAGCACACGAAAATAGCTTAAATCACTATAAGAAATAGAAACTAACTATGTAAATGCAAGAAAACAAGCTAACTTAGTCGCATAAATATGCTCCTATCAATTACTCACACGAACTTCCCAACTTTCCGAGTTTTGATTTACGTGGTGCCCCATTCCCACGATGTAGGGTTGTTTTGCAGAGTAATGGGTAGCGATAAGAAAAGAGAATTCCAAGTGGTGTAAGTGAGCTGCGCACTCGAGAGTAAGGATTGCCACACCTTTTTAAGTTATTTTCGCTGAAGCTCTGATGTATATTGTATATATGAGTCTCAGTGACTCTATGTATTATATGCTATACCACTACTGTTCTACTATCACGTGTCGATTCCTAACGTATATCAGAACCAAGGTGTGACATTGAACCCCATTTAGCAAAGCTAACTAAATCTCATCTTTGAGTTTTATATTTTTGGTTTTTTGTTGTTCAAATCCTCTTGGGAGTGTTCGTTTTTGTCAAGGTGACAAACAAAAAATCCCCGTCTACAGGAGGAGAAATTTTTTCATGTACCTGGAATATATGCTGACTTGGAGTTCCACAAATAAAAATTTGACATGTGTATATTTTATTCTTTTTAATTAAAGTACCAATTATTTTAGAAATTCACACTACAATAATCAGAAGCGCACGAGCATCAATCTGAGATGCCGATTAACCATCCAGTGCACCAACCTTCATCAAAAGTTGGTGATTTAACTATCCCTGCTCTCTGTACTTTCTCTTTCTTTTCTTTCCTCTCTTTCTCTCCCACTTTTGCTTTTACTACATGGAACCCAGGGATTGTCAGTGAGACTCCAACTCAGATTCGTTATCGCCAATCCCGATCTATCAACCGCTGAGGTCACCGACGTCTTCTTATTCTGGCGCAAGAAAGATAAGAAATAAAAAAGGGAAAAGAAACAGAGAAAGAAAGAGAAAGGGAGAGAGAGGTAAGGGGGAATGGCAAAATCGATGGGGGATGACGAGATGGGCCATGACAGCGAAGATGGTATTTAAAGAGGTGAGGGGGAATGGCAGAATCGGTGGGGGATGAGGGGATGGGCCGTAATGGTAGGGATGGTGTTTTACCTTCTTCTTTCTTTTTAAATTTTTTTGTTATTTTTATTATTTTCTGAAAATGAATATACAAGGATAAAATAGGTATTTCAATGAAGTTCATTAATCACAGTTAGTGCCATTTAAAGAGTGATAAAATAGGTGTCAAACAATTATTAGTGGGGAATTCTAGGTCACCATATGTGACCAATTCCTGAAAAAATTTCTTCCACGGGAGAGGGAATCAAAGTTTTTGAACTATCTTTAAAACCATTATTTAACACACTCACACACACTCTCTCTCTAGAAATCTCTCTCTCATTACTATCTTAGACTTGTTCATATTTATGTCGCATTGAAAAAGAGTATATATTGATTATATGACAACCACTTTGGTTTAGATTTGATATGGTTTTGTACCCAATAAGCCAGCAAGCTTCCATTTGGATCATTTTCCTTGCATTGACCATGATGTAATAAGCCACCAAACATCCATAAATTAGTCCATAAATTCATCTAGGATTTGGAAAAGCATTGACGATTATCATGAGTCCCATAAATTAAGCACTACGTTGAGTAAACCCCAAACGTCAATAAATATACTTTTCACATATCAATTCAATACAAGCGCTTCATAGATTTCGAGCAAGCATTCATGATATTCAAGGTAAAATTGACAGTTAACTTAATTGTCCATTTAAACTTATACTTTATACGCATATTTCATGATATTCTAAATTTTAATAACGCATTGTCATGTGCCACTTAGTACTAGGATCTAGTGGTATTCCTCTTTACTTATAAGTGACAGGTCTTATGTTCGATTCTCGCACAAATACAAATTTGAACCAACTTATTACTAACCTATTGTAAGGCTAAACTATTCTCTCTCCCTTAATGTATAAATGATATTAATTGTTCAAAGAAAAAAAAAAAAAACGCATTGTCACATGTATGCGTAGAAGACTCAAGAATGGTACAACTATCTCTCACCGCAGATCGCTGGAGGCAGCTTCCAAGTAAACACCATGCCAAGCCATAAGCGTGCATCACATGCTACTAAACCAAACACTTATCTAAGTAATGCGTCACCATTCATGATTTTGATCATTCCGTTAAAAACGATTTTGGGTAATTTTCAAAGTTTTGTAACTCAATCGTTTCTTAACCAAATTCGACCCATAATATATCAAAATAAAGATAGGAAAGTGTAAAATAAGATTATATCTATTTAGAAGCCTAATGGTTGGCAGAGATGGTCGGAAAATAACCTGAAATTTTCGAATTTAGAAAGAGAGTCCTCTCTCCTCTATCATTCTTTCTTTCTCTCTGGTGGAGTGGAGTTGTTTGGTATTAAATCTCTTCCCCGTCCTCCATCCTCTGCCAAATCCTTGTGCTTTTCTTGTTTTTTCTTTTATTTTCTTTTCTTTCGTTTTCTCATTGGAGATTGCTGATTGGAGATTATTGAAGGTCGGATAATGGAGGAATAACCCTCAACAACACCACATATCAGATCTTCCCAACACACAATCAAACAAACAAGGTACTTACTTACCTCCCTTCCAAAAGATTTGATCTGCTCTCCAAATTATTTGAATTTACAGTTCCGTCTGTGTTAGTTTGTTTGATATTCTTAACCAAGATTAGGTTATTTTTGTTGGGTCAATTGGGATTCTTGCTGCTGTTTTTAGTAATCTGTTTCCCATATTTTCCATTTTCAAGACCTTCATTGCTTTATATCCTTTTCCTTTCCTGTTACTTGGATCCATTGCCGGATCTGTTAATTGCTACAGATCTGGGCTACCATCATTACTTCATTTCCTCCTAGTAATTCGCTTTTCATCTTGTTTCAATTTTCAGGTGCTGGGTCAAACATGGCCATTGGTAAATATACTAGAGTAGATAGTAGGAGGCCCTCCTCCAATGGCTACTGCTCCACCGTCACCATTGTGGTGTTTGTGGCCTTGTGCTTGGTCGCCGTTTGGATGATGACCTCCTCCTCTGTAGTTCCCGTTCAAAATGTTGATGTGCCCCAGGAGAATAAGAGTGACCTCAACGAGCAGGACAGCAATGAAATTGGCGTCAAGGAACAAGTGAGTGACACCAAAAACAGGCAATTTGAAGATAACCCTGGTGACTTACCTGATGACGCAACCAAAGGTGACAGTGATGGTGCTGCTCAGGGCGAAGACAAGGTAGAAGAGAAGTCTGAAGACTCTACTGCGGAGAGATTTGTGGAAAAGACTCAAGAGACGCCTGAGGAGAAGACTGAAGACAAGACTGAGGACAAGACCGAAGACAAGATTGAGGAGAAGACTGAAGACAAGAGTGAGGAGAAAACTGAAGATGGTGACTCTAAGGCGGAAAATGGAGAATTGAATTCTGAAGATGCAGAAAAAAAAAGCGATGGTGGTGAAAACGAGAAGAAGTCTGATTCCAGTGATAATGATAAGAAGTCGGATGATGACAGTGATAAAAAATTAGACAGCTCTGAAGAAATAAATGATACAGAAAAGGTGAATGGTCAGATAGAGGAGAAACTGGAGGTAACTGATACCAAGGAGGCAGATGGGGAGAAAAAGGAAAATGAGCAGGCCAAAAACGAAAGTTCAAATGAGGTATTCCCTTCTGTTGCTCAGTCAGAGCTGTTGAACGAGACTACAACTCAAAATGGTTCGTGGTCAACTCAATTGGCAGAGTCAAAGAACGAGAAGGAGGCTCAGCGTACTTCTAATCAGAAGACCAGTTACAACTGGAAAGTCTGCAATTCCACTGCTGGGCCTGATTTCATCCCCTGCCTTGACAATTTGCAAGCCATCAAGAGTCTTCGAAGTACCAAGCATTACGAGCACCGGGAGAGGCACTGTCCCGAAGAGGCTCCCACCTGCCTTCTTCCTCTCCCAGAAGGATATAGACGCTCAATTGAGTGGCCAACAAGCAGGGAAAAGGTATATAACTTAATCAATGTATACATTTTTTTCCACATTGTCCTCTTTCCTTTGTGAGATAGATTGATAAGGTGCATTCTTGTAGATATGGTACTACAATGTTCCGCATGCCAAGCTTGCTCAAGTTAAGGGGCATCAGAATTGGGTCAAAGTTACTGGTGAATACCTTACTTTTCCGGGCGGTGGAACACAATTCAAGCGTGGTGCTCTTCATTATATAGATTTCATAGTAGAGGTGAATACTTTTATGCATTTGTTATTTTTCAAATACATTCCACTTGTATTACTTTGCATGCTGGTTTATTCTCTCTGTAAATATGTATGTACATTTCTTCAGATGTCTCAATGTGTGCATTCAATCCTTGTCTTCTCCCCTTCCCTAATATTTTTAATCAGCTCATGCTTTGGAGAATATGTCAGTCTTTGCTACGTCTATATCGTATTAATGCCTATGCATTTATGATGTAGTATATGCATTTCTGTGATTCTTGTTACAGTATAATTGATGCTCTGGTTAGATATGCAGAGTCCTAAGGAATATCTTTTTAAGACCTAGGCAGGAATTTCATCTCTAGAGTGACATGCCTTGGCAGCCTATGAATTTCACAAGTTTTGGATGTGATTCACCAGTGGAAAACAACGAGATAAGATATATCTTTCATGTTACTGCTCATCAAAATTATGCTAACCTTGGTTCTCTTCTGTTGTAGTCTGTTCCTGATATTGCCTGGGGAAAACGTTCACGTGTTGTATTAGATGTTGGATGTGGAGTTGCAAGCTTTGGAGGCTTTCTCTTTGACAGAGATGTCCTTGCAATGTCATTGGCCCCAAAAGATGAGCATGAAGCTCAAGTTCAGTTTGCACTTGAAAGAGGAATTCCAGCCATATCTGCTGTGATGGGCACAAAGAGACTTCCCTTCCCAGGCAAAGTTTTTGATGTTGTTCACTGTGCCCGCTGCAGGGTTCCTTGGCATATAGAAGGTAGTTCTTGTGAGTTGATTTACAGTGTGACATGTGATCAAGCTTAGATTGTTGTTTAAAAATGCAGTTTCCAATGTGTGAAATCCGGGGTTGTTTGGCTGAGTTTTCGATAACTGTCACACCTAGTTTAGGGTTTAGGTTGATAACTTGAAAACAATAATTTTCAGTTTTCTATTTTGTAACTTCTAAGTAGATAGCTGGAAACAGATTTTTAGTTTATGATGCATTGCGTTTTCAAGATTGTTTATTTCCTTGAGCAGTTTTCAAATTGAGCTGCAAATTTTGCACTGCTTTTCATGATTTATATGATAGAATGCTGTTTCTGAACTGACACCAAAGAAGCCCTAGATGTTTGAGTCAGTTTTTTCTGACATAGGAGACTTATTTGGTTATTTCTTTTCATTTGGACTTTCACCAATAAACATGGTGCAGGTGGTAAGCTTCTATTGGAGCTGAATCGTGTGTTGAGACCTGGTGGTTTCTTTGTGTGGTCTGCTACTCCAATATATCAGAAGCTGGCTGAAGATGTTGAAATATGGAAAGGTACATAAGTTTAAACCTTGTATATTTGAAACTTTTGAATTGGAGTTGGTTGTTTACTACTAACAAGTCTAAAATTTGTGGGAATCGTCTGCAGCCATGAAGGAACTAACAAAAGCAATATGCTGGGAACTGTTGTCAATTAGTAAGGATACAATAAATGGAGTTGGTATTGCTATATACAAAAAGCCTACTTCGAATGAGTGCTATGAGAAAAGATCACAGAACGAGCCTCCTATCTGCACTACGTCTGATGAGCCAAATGCTGCCTGGTACACATTATATTCAGCTGATCCTTTTCTTTCATCTTTAATTTAATGTTTTCAGGGAAACAAATTTTTCTCCAGACTTTTGGTTTAGTTGCCTAAGCATTCATGGTTGAATTACTCAGTTCTGTTTCTGGCTTAATGAGATTGCTGAACTTGAAGGAAAATGGACATTCTCTGTATACTGTAGTTCTAAAACCACGTGGAAAAAAAAAATATTATGATGCTTTGGAAAAGCAAAACTAAACCCCATCACAATTGGCAATGGTGTTACTCTTGCCAAAATTTGTCTGATGCGAACCCTGAGATAACTATAATCTAAGCTCTATAACTACCCTAATCTTAATTTTGTGCGTACAGGAATGTGCCATTACAAGCATGCATGCACAAAGTGCCTGTAGATGCAACAGAACGTGGGTCTGAATGGCCTGAACAATGGCCATCGAGGTTGGACAAGCCACCTTACTGGTTGTTAAGTTCCCAAGTTGGTGTTTATGGAAAACCTGCTCCTGAGGATTTCACTGCAGACAATGAGCACTGGAAACGTGTGGTGACAAAGTCATACCTGAATGGAATGGGGATTAACTGGACATCTGTCCGGAATGTTATGGACATGAGAGCTGTGTATGGAGGGTAAGAAAAATCGTTCCTTGGTTATGTTGAATAGTGTGTTTTGATGGATTCGTTTGATGCATGGAAAAACCGATCATCTTCAGTATAATTGTGCTTTGTCATTTATCTTTGTTATTGTTCTTGACATCACCAAAGAATATGTTGTCTTAGAGGTGGTTCTTGCATAACTTTTTGTTTTTTTTTTTTTTTTTTTTTATCTTTGAGGTAGCTTATTGCTCTATTTCTGACTTCTGGTTGTGCTTGCAGATTTGCTGCCGCTGTGAAAGATTTGAAAATTTGGGTCATGAATGTGGTCTCAGTAGACTCTCCAGATACACTACCCATAATTTACGAGCGTGGTTTGTTTGGTATGTATCATGATTGGTGCGAATCATTTAGCACATATCCAAGGTCTTATGATCTTATCCATTCCGACCATCTGTTTTCCAAGCTTAAAAAGAGGTGCACACTATTCCATTTCTTGTTTTCTCCACTGCAAAGCATTCATTATATGATACACCAATTTTTTTCACTGTCTGACTTTGGAATGGCTTGTGAATGGCAGGTGCAATTTAGTGGCTGTAGTTGCGGAGGTTGATCGAATTCTTCGACCTGAGGGAACCCTTATCGTGCGAGACGAGGTTGAGACTATTAATGAGCTGGAGAACATGGTGAGATCGATGCAGTGGGAGGTTCGCATGACCTATTCAAAGGACAAGGAGGGATTGCTCTGTGTGAAGAAGTCCATGTGGCGGCCCAAAGAGTTGGAGACACTCAAGTATGCCATCGCTTAAGCGTGGTGGCCGGAAGTGGCCGCTGGCATTGCTGAGGATATAATAGTTACACATTCTTTTTTTGTTTTGGTTGCTATCGAAATTCATGGTAACTGTACTTTATGTTATATTAGCCTTTTGTATCATTTTAGTTAGGGCTTGTAGTGTCTGTAATTCGTTTGTTACAATATTTTGTTTTCGTTTTTGAAAGGTCGGTGTTTGGAATTTCACTGTAACATTACCTTACAGGTTATTGATGGAAGAAAAATGAGCACATTATTACAATTGCATGCAAAACTAAACTTTTGGTTTATAGGATAGGGTGAAATGTTGATTTACTGAAAATTAGGTTTCTAAACCATATATTTTTTTTTCTGAAAAATCCTAGGGATGTACAAAAAAGTGAAGTTTTCATGACTAATGCTACTTGCATACACTTAGGGCGTCAAACTAATGCTGTAATTTCATAAATAATCAATGGAATTGTTATTGGCATTTCAAAAATTTCATTCTACACTCCAAACTTTCTATATTTGGAAACAAAAATACACTTATGAGGAGTGTAGAATGAGATTTTTGGAGTGTCAGTAACACTTTTCATAATCAAACTAATAAAATTTGCTAATTACATTTCTAATATTAGATTCGAAGTTATTTTATTCAAATTTTCGTTAATTTAAGTCACGTAACTTGCATGTGATACACTTTAGAGAGTAGATTGGTAGCTTTTCATAGTTTAAGGACTTATTTTCTTCGAAGAAATATTGTATGGAGTTAACTTTGAAGGATAAATTAAATGTTAGATGTGCGACCTATATGCAACATTAAGGCTTATAGGTAAGAAAATGACGGCAATATCCTCTAAAATGTGTTATGTGACTTAAGTTGACGAAAAATTGGATAAAATACCTTTGAGTATAATATTAGGGATGAAATTTGCAATTTCTAATGAATTTAGCGACTTATTTTACCGAAAAATAATTTAGAAACATAATTTTCACTGAGATGATAATACAGGGACTAAATCGGCAGTTCATCATATATAATACTTGAGGATTTCGATTCTATTGTTGTGAAATGCTTTTGCTAGACTTGGTACTCCGCATTATTCGGATCATTTTTCCTATTATTGGGTCACAATTTGTTTTATGGAAACAAAAGTTGGAGGCTCAAAGCTCGACTTTCCATTTTGGTTTTACTGTAAAATACGAGAGCATGTCGTGCTAGGAGCTAGTATTGTAAGTTTGATATACATTGTAATTGAATTAGAGTCTTATTTGCAAGCCAAAACTAGATGGTAGTCGAGTTGACGTGAGTCATTTTACAACGTTGAATAAAATCAGAGGTAAGACCTTGTAGTAATGAGGCATGCCAAAATATAAATGTTCTTTTGTCATCTGAACATAAAAAATTGAATAGTCAGTTATTTTTGGATTTGATATCAAGAGTAGAGGTTAAATAGATGTGCTTTTTAAGGTTTTGACCTCGATCTTTGACATCAAATTTAATTAAATTCAAAGTCGGATGATTATGAATCTTTAATCACTAAGTGACCAAGAGAACGAAATTGTGCTACGTAATAGGGGCACAATCTCTCTCTCTTTCTCTCTCTCTCTCTCTCACATCACAGACACACCCCAATCAAAATCAATAATATGGAAATAGAAATGGAAGATGAGATCTGTGATATCAAATTTAATTAAATTCAAAGTCGGATGATTATGAACCTTTAATCACTAAGTGACCAAGAGAACAAGATTGTGCTACGTAATAGGGGCACAGTCTCTCTCTCTCTCTCTCTCTCTCTCTCTCTCTCTCTCTCTCTCTCTCTCTCTCTCTCTCTCTCTCTCTCATCACAGACACACCCCAATCAAAATCAATAATTTGGAAATAGAAATGGAAGATGAGATACTACAGTTTAGAAGCAGTACTACTGCTAGTGCATGTGCACAACAACAAAGAACAAGATAGGTTCTTCCCCATCGCCAATGTCGCATTATGAAAAATGTGATTCCGGGCAACGGAAAAATCTCACAAGATGCAAACGAAACGTCTGAGAAAGTGTCTCCGAGTTCATCAGCTTCGTTACAGGAGAAGCATCCGACAAATGCCAAAGAGAAAAGCGCAAGACCATAAACGAGGAGGACATCATTCAAGGATTATGTAAATCCAATAAAATCGTACCTCCATAAATGTAGAGATCCTGAAGAAGAAAAGCTAAACGTTCCAAACCAACAAAAGATTAGAACAAAGGCTACACCAGCTACAAACAACAACAGGATCACCACCTAACTTTACTACCTTACAATAATAATAACACTCGCACATGCAAAAGGCCTTTTTATTTTAATCACAAGGGCTACGCACCCGTAAAGATCTTTTACATATGTTTGGTAAATGATTGAACGAAAATAATGCTAATGCAAAAGTGTAGGACGTGGGATAGAATTTTTGGAGGTGCTATGACGAAATGATGATATGTTTTGATACATTGTCATTGAATGAAAAAAAAAAAAAAAAAAACTCAGAATGAAGAATTTACATTCATAAGACATTACAAAAACAAAAGAAGGCGATCATGGTGTGACATTCATAGATTAATCCTAGTAGTGTATTAAATATGTTTATTTGCTTAAATTCCAAGGGGTGACAAACACATGCTCGTTTGATCACATGAACGCCGAAAATAAGCCAAATACACTCCATAAGGAAAACCGTGTACTTTTGACACCCAATAAGATTTTTCTCTTTTGAGTACTCATTCTTATGGTCCTAGTGGCGTATTATATGTGTTTATTTGCTTAAGTTCCAAAGGGTATCAAATGCACGCTCGTTTGACCACATGAATGCTAAAACAGTCCAAATACACCCCATAAGGAAAAACTGTGACTTTTTGACACCCAATATGCTTTTGATCTTCTGAGTACTCATTCTTATGGAACTAGTAGCGTATTATACATTTTTATTTGCTTAAGTTCCAAAGGGTGTCAAACGCACGCTCCTTTGTTTCCATGAATGCTTCAGTCCAAATACACTCCATATGGAAAAACTGTGTACTTTTAAGACCCAATAAAGTTTTGATCCTTTGAGGACTCATTGTTATGGTCCTAGTAGTGTATTGTATGTGTTTATTTTCTTAAGTTTCAAAGGGTGTCAAACACACGCTCGTTTGCTTCCATGAATGCCGAAAACTGTCCAAATACACTCCATAAAAACTGTCTCTTTTTGACACCCAATAAGGTATTATGCGTTTATTTTCTTAAGTTCCAAAGGGTGTCAAACGCACCCTGGTTTGATCACATGAATGCTGAAAACAATCCAAATAAACGCTGTGTACTTTTGACACCCAATAAGGTTTTGATCTTTTGAGTACTCATTCTTATGGTCTTAGTAGCATATTATATGAGTTTATTTTTTTTAGTTCCACATGGTATCAAACACATGCTCGTTTGACCACATGAATGCAGAAAACAGTCCAAATACGCTCCAAAGAGAAAAATTGTGTACTTTCAACACCCAATAATGTTTCGATCTTTTGAATACCCAACTTATTGTCCTAGTAGCATATTATATGTGTTTATTTTCTTAAGTTACAAAGGGTATCAAACGGACGCTTGTTTGTTTCCATGAATACCGAAAATAGTCCAAATACACTCCATATGGGAAAACTATGTACTTTCAACACCCGATACGCTTTTGATCTTTTGAGTACTCATTGTTATAGTCCTAGCAGTGTATTTTAAGTGTTTATTTGCTTAAGTTTCAAACGGTATCAATAGCATGCTCGCTTGTCTCCATGAATGTTGCAAGCAATCCAAATAAACTCCATAAGGACAAAATGTGTACTTTTGACACGCAATAAGTTTTGATTGTTATGGTCATCATAGCATATAATATGTTCATTTTCATAAGTTCCAAAGGGTGTTAAACGCACCCTCGTTTGATAACTTGAAGGCTGAAGATAGTCCAAATTCACTCCCAAGAAAAAATTGTGTGCTTTTGACAGCCAATAAAATTTTGATCTTTTGACCACTCATTCCTATGGTCCTAGTAGCGTATTATATGTGTTTATGTTCTAAAGTTCCAAAAAGTGTTAAAACGCGCGCTCGTTCGACCACATTAATGCTGAAAACAGTCCAAATATGCTCCATAGAGAAAAACTATGCACTTTTAACACCCAATAGGGTTTTGATCTTTTGGAAACTGATGTGAAAATTAACTTGACACACAAATTAAACCCTAATGTTAACAATTGTAGTATATATGTAAGTAGGGATCGTTCTAGACCGGGGATTAACTAGGGATGCTAATCAACACAAATATGACTTAAAAACACTAAATTAGACTTTATAGACTCAAAACTGACTCAAAACACTCAAAACAACAACCAGCATTAAAAAAGACTCAATTCTAGACCTAACAAGTGATTTCTATGAAAATAAGACTTAACTTGACTCAAAAGACTAAAAGAAAACAGATTTTGACTCAAAAGACAAGACTCAATGAATAGGGGATTGTTTTTGACGAATTTAAAACTTAAAACAGAAACTTTGCATAGAACACTTTATAAAAACGAATTTGGTGAATTAAAAAGGGTGAAATGCTAGTTAGATGGTCCTTCTCCACACATGGACATATGCATACAAACCAATATCTAGTTATTATTCCTTTAGACTGTGAATGACAATGCCCCAAATTAACCATGAAAAGCACAAATTAACTTTCAGATTTTCCTTAACTCATTGAATTGGATGGAATATGCATCGCAACCAAATTATCCTTATCAAGTTCCCTAACTATGAAAAGCATGATAGAAAGACATATCAAAGGTCATTAAGTTCTTTGAAAACCACAAGCATTGACGATGCATTCGTAACTATGAAAAGCATGATACTCATACCAAGGATTTACTTAACACAATCATGACTAGTGACTTCCACTACTTGTGAATATAAGTTCTTAATGATTAGGTGAAACTCCCTTAATCAACATACATAAATAGTTTTTATAACTCAGATAAGCAAATCACATTCAAGACTCAAGAAACAATAATTGGACGTAATCAATTCATATAAAACATAAAATCAAGGCTTCGAATTCACCTCCAACTACAAAGAAATTAGTTCCTCATGTTCATCATAATTGAAAACCAAATTAAAATAAACATCAAACTAAAACTAAGGATAGAAAGAACCCAAAAACACTCCACACTCCAATGGCAAGCTTGTGGAACTCCCTTGGATGGTAGATTGCACGACACTCTTCTTCTCCTTCCTTCCTTGCTGCGACACTAGGGTGATTTAGGTGTTTATGGTGTGAATTATGGTGTCTGATGGCTAAATGAATGAATGAATGAATGAATGAATGAATGAATGAATGAGTGAGTGAATGGATGGGATATTTTTTGCGGCATAAACATGTATATATATATATGATGCATGGTACAAATCCTAGGGAAATCAGATTAGGGTTTGGTAGAAATCAGGTGGGAAAAGGACTAGGGTGCACCAAAATCCGAAGGGAAAATGATAGGAGCATATTTATGCAACTTAGTTAGCTTGTTCTTGTGCATTTGTGTTGTTATTTCTTAGTTAATGTAGTACTTCAAGCTATTTTCGTGTGTTTGTAGGTCCAAAGGGTTAAAGTAGCAAGAAAGCGCATTTTGGAGCAGTTTTGGGCACTAAATAGATAGCACATGTATGGGCCAAGATGGATGGAAGAATTTGGAGTTCAAAAGGCTAGGAATCTGATAAGAAGATGAAGAAATTAAATTCAAGACAAAGAAGATAAGGAATCAGCTCAAAAGAGGAAACATTATCCAAAACCTTATCTAACCTTATCTTATCTTATCCTATCCTAATCTTATCATGCCTTAATCTAAGCTGCAAGAGGACCTAAGTGACACACCCCAACCGAGGCCAGGGCATGCTGGCCGTCACGTGGAAGTGACGTAGCCATGTGCACAGTGCGGAAGCTAAAGGAAATAATATAAAAGTACGAATAAGTTAAAACTAGCATATGTAATGTGATAAAATAAGTGCTAGCGTAAGTGAGACGCTGAATTCAGAGCCTAAAGACTACAGCAGTCCAAAGAAAAGATACAACAATAGTGCACCCGAAGGTGACCCTACATCGGTGAGTGTCTGTTAGAAATGCTGGGACGTCCTCTGGGAAAACCACCGAACCCGCTAAGCTACTAGAACCTGGAGGGGCGCAAAACAAAAGCGTGAGTGGGCAAAAACAAATTCTTTGAAAACCATTTCATAAAATACATTCTAACCCCTCGCCGTAAAACCTGTATACTTCCCAGAAAATAAACATATATACGTAGGTATAAATATGCCAAATATGCTCAAGGGTATGCCATCATGCTCAAAGGTATGCCGTCATGCTCAAAGCCTCATAATAATATGCAAGTGCTCAAGTATAAACCGTGTCAATAACTTATCACTGGCAGCCGGAGTCACCTAAAGTGACCTGTACGGCTGAATCTAGAGCTCAAATCTCAATCTCAACAACTAAACCTGCCCACGAGTCGGAACCACCTATAGTGGTCTGTACGACAAGCCTGGGTGTAATACATATAAACGCTCTAGTGCTACGATCACGTGAAGGCTGTGCGAATAATCGCGGGTCACCTACGAGTCGGAACCACTTATAGTGGTCTGTACGACAGGACTGTGCACCTAACTTGGATCCAAGCTGAGCGTGTGGTGCGGGAGGTGAACAACACGTGAAGGACTGTGCCCTACTCTGGGCGGGAGCACTAACACCAGGGGTGCAGGTTATGAGCTCTCTAATCACCTCTAACCACTATTTAATGCGAATATTAAATAACGTTTACCTGGCACTTACCTGTGCCTCCACAGCACCAATATATATAAACGTATTAATGAATATATATAATAACCATATATGCAACTAACCATGCATAATAACCAATTATATAAAAGAAACGGCATATAACGAATAAGCATTTATACTAATTTCTGGGAATTATATGTATATAGGTATATACGGAAAACCAAAAGCCCACTCACTGGTATGTGGAAGGGTCGTAGCCCCCCTGCCTCGAGTGTGCACGCTCGTCCTCGGGATAGGAATCACCTATATGCAAATTAACTATAAAAACGTTAACTTTAAAACACATAACCTTCCGTTCAAAATAACTTCTCATACATTGCTCAAAATGGACAAATGAATATACCAACGTGCTCTACACAACCTCAGGATCACAACCATATTTTTAGAAAAATTTTCCTCCGCCGCACGCGCCGCCACGCGCCGGCCAAGGCACGGCCACACGCGCCGGCCACGCGCAGGCACGTGTGGCGCACACTGACGGCGTCAACTGACGCCATTAGGAATATTCCGTCAAAACTGACAGATTCCGTTAACGGCGTCAGGAATATTCCGTCAGAATTCTGACGGAATATTCCGTCAGAATTCTGACGGAATATTCCGTCACCTTCTCCGGCGAGGCTCCGACGCCGTCGCCGGAAAACCTGCAACTTGGGTTTTCTCGCTCGTTTCTCAACCGTTTTTCATGATTTTTACACCAAATTAAAGCTCTAAGCTAGTAGAACACGATCCTACGAGTTTTAAGGCCTAAAACTACAAGATTATACCTGTCTAAATCTCCAAAACTCGGCCAACTCCACATCCAACGATCCCGACGTCCAAATTCACCCAACGAGCTACTCCGAGACTCCTGGGAACCTCACAAACACAACTACAAGCTTCAAAATCCCAAAAACTAGCTAGGTTAATTTTGCATGAATAGTACCCCAAACGGAGCTTGTGAAATTGACGTGAAAACGTCGAAGTTCTTACCTGAAAATGGCACCACTGGACTCCTCTCAGCCTCACAAGCACGATGGTGGTCTTGGTTCCCTCGATCTGTGATGTTTTAGTGTAGTTGTGTGTGTGTCCCTACGAGTTTGAAGGAGAAGAAGAAGGATAGAGACTCGGGAGAGAGAGAGACAGGGAAAGACAGTGAGAGTGAGAGTGACAGTGTGCGTGTGTGCGTGTGTGTGTGGCCCAACACATGCCACACCACACAAAGCAACCAAAAACATAACAAAAGCAAACTAGGGGCAAAACAGTCTTTTCACACGTACGTTTCCGATAATTCCGGGACGGGATGTCACACTAAGTATATATTTCTAAACCTATTTCTAGAAGCATTCTCTTCTAGAAGTCCCAAGTCAGCCACAAAACACATTGTTTCTAGAAACCCTACAAAGGTGGCGCTTATTCCCTTCTAGAAAGCCTTGCCTTGCCTTGCAATCCACTCTCCTTTCCCTCCAATATCTGCTGCACCCCTCTATCTTTTTTCCCTTGTGGATTCTGATTTATTAGGCCTTATTCCTTGTGGATTTGGGTTATACAAATCCTTTTCTGAAATTAATTGGGCCAAACCCTCTCCTTAGTGGATTTAATTAATTGTGCCGAACCCTAGGGCCCTAATCCTTAAAATGTGCTAAGTTGTAACCCTAATCTGATTAACCCTAGGGTTGGCCGAACCTATATATACATATTTTCAGCCACAATTTCAGGGGGAACCCTCATGCCATTCAGAAAGACCTTTGCCGCAACCCTAGACACCATTCTACATCATTCATTTAATCTATTCACTTCGATATACAATCTGCCACAACTTTTCACCCTCATTAGCCATCATTCATCATCCTAAGCAAGAATACACCATTCATCGCCCCTAAAACCACCCACCACACCTTGTGCCGCAGCAAGGAAGAAGGAGGAGAGTCTTTAGACGTGCCTGCCATTCGAAGTGGAGCTGCTGGAACGTTTTAGGTGTAATCTTTCTTGTGTTTTCAATGTTTAAATTCAATAATCTTTGTTTTGTGAGTATGAGGAACTAATCCCCTATTAGCTAGGGGGAATTTCGAAACCATGGCTATATTTGCAATATGATTTGATTACTTCCAGTTGTGATTTCATAAATTGTGAATTCAATTTACTTATCTATTTGAATTAAAACTAGTTTGTGTATGTGGATTGAGAGTGCACACTTAATTTGCATGCATAAATCTGATGATAGGATATAAGGGAGTTTCACCTAATCGTTGTGAACTTATATTCATAAGTAGTAAAGGTTGTTAGTCACAATCATGTTAAGTAAATTCCTGGCATATGTATCATGCGCTTTCATAGTTACGAACGCCTTGTCAACACTTATGATTTTCATAGAATTTAATGATCTTTGATTGTTTCTCTATTATAAGCTTTCATGTAGGGAACTTTTGAGGAATAATTTGATTGCGATGTGTTAATTTCATTCAATTCAATGACTTAAGAAAAATCTGAGGGTTAACTTAAGCGTACCTAATTAACCTGGGGTGTTGAGGTTCATGGTTCATTCAAAAAGCAACTGGAGATTGTTTTGTATGCAAGTATGTCATGTGTGGAGAAAGACCTCGTAGCTAGCCCATCATCCATCTATTTCCACCAAATTTGTGCAAATCTGCCTAGTTTTAGTTCTTGTTTTGTTTACTTTATTTTTGTCCAAAACCAAATCCCCCTTTATTTTAGAGTGTCTAACTAGTTAGGATCTGTTTAAGATTGTGTTTTCAAGTGTTTTGAGTCAAGTTAAAACTAAAATTCGTCCAAAATTGTGTTTAGAGTCAGAATCTGCCCAGTTTGTGTTTTTAGGCAGTTTTGAGTGTTTTTAGCTTATTTTGAGTCTTGTGAACTTGTTTTGAGTCTTTTAAGTTTAGTTAAGTGTTTTAAAGCTTAGTTTTAGCTATTTGAGTCAGTTTAAAGTGTTTTAGCAAACCCTCCTAATCCCCGGTTTAAGAACGATCCCTACTTACATATATACTACAATTGTCAAATAAGGGTTTAATTTTGTGTTAAGTTAATTTTCACATCAAATTTTGGCGCTGTTGCTGGGGATTAGCAACTTTGCTAATCCCTTGTTATTTCTTTTTGTTTATTTTCGTGTGTTTTTTGTTTTAGTTGCTGACATTGTGTTGTTTTCTTGTTTTTAGGTACTAGTTTATGACTCGGAGTTCTCAATCGGTTCGTGTGCATATCTTAGACTTCGACGACGATTTCGAGTGAACTTTGAGAAGGAAGAGGAATCAACAAGAGCCCCATCCACCTCAACCTGCACCAGATCTTGAAGAAGATGAAGTGCAAGTGGAAGAGGAGACCACGACTCAGATTTTTGAGGAAGAACAAGCTATGGCAGTAGACAATCGAACAATCAAGGAGCTTTTCGCTTCGGGATTGGACAATGCCATGCCTCTATACATTCAATATCCAAGGGCAGCCCCAGACAAGATCGACGAGTTCGAATTAAAGTCTAGCTTACTGCACCATATTCCTAAGTTCCATGGGTTGTCCATGGAAGATCCTAATAGACACTTGAAGGAGTTTGAGGTTGTTTGCTCAAGCATGACCCCGGTGAATGTTGATGGGAGCATTTTGAAGATGAAGGCTTTTCCCTTTTCCCTCTTAGAAAAGGCTAAAGATTGGTTGTATGAACTAGCCCCCGGAACTGTCACATCATGGAAGAGCATGAAACGGGCGTTTTTGGAGAAGTTTTTCCCAACTTCTCGAGTCATTCTTTTACGCAAAAGGATTAGTGGCATTCAACAAAACCAAGGTGAATCATTTCCAACTTATTATGAACATTTTAAAACTCTTGTTGCTTTATGTCCACAACACCAAATGAAGGAGGAGCTTCTTCTTCAATATTTCTACAAAGGGCTTCTACCAATTGAACGCCAAATGCTAGACGCCTCAGCGGGAGGAGCTTTCATGGACAAAACTGATGCGTTACGAATGTGACACACAAATTAAACCCTATTTGTGACAATTGTAGTAATGATGTAAGTAGGGATCGTTCTAACCGGGGATTAACTAGGGGTGCTAAACACTTTAAACTGACTCAAATAAATAAAACTAACCTTTAAAACACATAACTCAATCAAAAACTCAAAACAAGTCCACAAGACTCCAAATACTTAAAAACACAAAATAAGATAGCTTGTAATGACTAAGACTTAACAAAATATGGGGGGATTGTGTTTGGACAAAATTAAATTAAATGGACAGATTGTAAAGAAAACAGATTGTAAGACAAATTGTGATGAATCAATAGATGATGGAATAGCTAAGGGATTCATCTCCACACATGCCATCCTTGCACACAAAACGATTTCTAATTGCTTTTCAATAACCCATGAATTCTCAACGCCCCAGATTAACCGTGAATTGCACTAATTTACCCTCAGATTTTCCTAACGTTATTGAATTGGATGATTGCATACGGCAACCCAAAGCATTCCCCACAAGTTCCCTACATGAATTGCATAATAGAGATACAAGCAAAAATCATTAAGTTCTTTGAAAACCATAAGCATTGACGAAGCATTCGTTACTATGAATTGCATGAAACTTATGCCAAGAATTTACTTAACGCAATTGAGGTCATCAACTTTTACTACTTGTGAATATAAGTTTGTAACGATTAGGAGAAACTTCCTTATATCCTAGCATTAGATTTACGCATGATAATTAAGCGTGCACTCTCAACCAACATACACAAATCAGTTTAATTCAAATAGATAAGTAAATTGAATTCACAACTTATGAAACGCAATTAGAGGTAATCAAATCATATAGCAAGCATGATCATGGTTTCGAATCCCCCCTAGCCAAGGGGGGGTTTAGTTCCTCATACGTACAAGACAAAGATAAGTAAATTTAACCATTGAAATCAAGGAGAGAAAACACATAAAAATTCCAACAACTCAAACTTGAATTGTATGAACGTTTAGGCCCTCTTCTCCTCCTCTTTGTTGTGGCACAAGGTCTAAGGAAAGGTTTTGGGGTGGTGTTTGTATGTGGAATGGAGTGGGGAATGGTTGGAGTGGTGTTTTGGAGGGATGGGGAGTGGTGGAAATGGTTGGGTAAGCCACGGCAAAGGCTTTGTGTTAGTGTCAAGTGTGTATGAATGCATGGGTTTTTATAGGGGGAATGGGAGAATATGTGGCTGATTGTTTAAGAGTGCATGTGGCTCTTATGATTGAGAGTGCATGTGGCTGAAATAATGATGGAAAAACAGCTAGGAAAAGAATGATTAAAGAGGGAATGCATGTGGAAGTATGGCTGCAATGAAGGAGAAAAGCTGGAAAATGGAATGTTAAGCCACGGCAATGGGATTGTTCTAGGTGATGGGTGCATGTGGCTGAATTATTTGTTGGGAAAGCATGTGAGGGAATGATTATGGTGAATGATGATGAATGCATGTGGATTAAAGCTAGGTTGGTTGGTGGCTGCAATGGAGGAGAAAAGGTGCAGAAAATGTTGAATGGGAGTGCACGGCAAAGGGATGTGATTTCTGGTGTGTGAATGGGAATGGTGTGTTTTGCACGGCTTAGGCTTGTTTGATTGGGCCAGGCCCTTTGTTTTATGTCCTAAAGTGCATACAAGGCCTTCAATTTCGTCCAACACTTTGGCTCCAAGCATAAGCTATCCATGCTTAGCCCAAAAGTGCTCCAAAAGGCTCCAAAATGCACTTCTTTGCTCCTTTAGCCCTTAGAACCTGAAAACATACGAAAATAACTTAAAAGACTTAAAGAACTAAGAAATAACAACGTAAATGCACAAGAACAAGCCAACTAAGTTGCCTAAATATGCTCCTATCAAATTCCCCCACACTTATCTTTTGCTAGTCCTCGAGCAAAACAGAAAAACAAAACAAAACCTAAACCTTCCAACAATGGTCTCAGGGATTCTTAATGCACATGACATGTTTAAGAACATTACTCACATAGATTTTAGTCATCCTTATGCTTAGGCACATACGTAATCATAATCACTCCTTACTAGTTCTCATTTAATCAATTTAAAACAACGTTTGAATGTAGTAACATGCCTTAGAGAAATCACTTAATTCCTTACAAGATACTCTCTTATTTTCACACAGACTTTCTGATTACACACCCTACACTAAGTATATGTGAGAAGATTGATGTAAATATGAAACTAAACACTCACATATGTTTATAACAAGGAAAGCACTTTTCTGGAATGTATATGAATAAGATCTCATGAAAGGAATGCTACCAATTAGATGCGAGAACCAGGGACACCATATGCTTACATCAATTCCAAACTCCACATTATTGAAAACATAATGATCAAGATTGAAGCATAAGGATTGTTACGGGGTAAGGGTGATTGGCTAATAATGAAAGGTAAGGATAACAAACGTTCTTTAAGCAATAGCAAGCAAAGTAATGAAATTTGACACTTAGAATCACTTATGATTGCAGAAACTCACTTAGACACAGAAGGGGAAAATTCACACAACTCTTAGGGCCATATTCAACGTTTTGGACCCTTTCTTCAACTACCACAAACATGTGAGCTTATTTTCACTTATTTCATCCTCTTTTTCTCTCTTTTCACAACTTTTTCTTTTCTTTTTCTTTTTCCACGAATATTTTTTTTTTTCATGCCTTATTTCTTTTCGTGGCATATCAACACACACACACAAATTCCCCCACACTTGTTGTTTTGCATATTCGAAAGGATTCCCTCTAAGTCATGCTTACTATGCTTCAAGAACAAGGGTATGGGTGGTCCTAATCTAGGCTAGGTGGGGATGATATGGGTAAACAAAGAACAAAGGCTAACAATGGCTCAATGGGGGTTATGACCTACAATAAATATATAGTGCATGGGTTGGTTGTTTGGTTGATGGCTTCACTACACACTTCATCTTGATATATATTATGCAATCATGCTTTGACTGGAATGGATGCAAGTTCTAGCATTTGGAACTAAATGATGAAACGCCTTCTAATTAGCAACCAAGCAAGAATAATGAGATCATGCAACGAGTTTGAAAACAAGAATCACAGATTAATACTCTCCAAAGAATGTTTAAAGCTCAAGTCTCTCAGGGTTGTAATGTTTGTTTGAGTTTCTTCCTTCAAGCATGTTACAAAAACTAATTTTTCTTTTAGGATTGCATGTGAAGTCATACATTATAACCATAACCAAGCATATACCAAGAGTATATCAAACTTTTCTCCATGTTTATAACTCTTCTTAACAGTCATGCAATTAAAAACCAAATCCTCATCATTGTGTTGGAAGGTACCCTAAGACACAAACACACAAAAACGACTCAAAACACTCTTTTTTTTTTAGGCTTTTCAAAACATGTTTTTCAAATTTTTATGTGATTTTCGGAGTTATAAAACAAAACACACTAAAACACTCCAAATCAGCTTAAAAACATTTTAAAACAGCAAGGAACAACACTTGAAGTTATGGGTGATAAAATCCAACGAATTTGCATCAACATACTTAGTTACCCCCCCACACTTCAATCAAACATTGTCCTCAATGTTTTAAGCCTAAATTCACACCAAACAAAAGTAAACACATAAACAGCAACTAAACATACTAAACATGGCAGAATGTAGCTAACAAAGAGAAGAGTTTAGGGACGCAAATCTGGTTATGGAGTGTAAATTCCATCTTCTCCTTGGTGATTGCATTGAGGCTTGATCTTGAGCTTGACTGGAAGATTTTCTGGTTTCCTCCAATCGTTGATTTTCCATAGGCTAATCTTGAACTGGGCTGGAGGATTCTGACACATGGCAGGCAAGCACGAGGTGGAGGTGATGACCTGTTTCTTTGTTCAATCTTTCCAATTCGTATTGAAGAGGGTTAGAGGATAACTCAACATATGCAGTTGTTGCGTTTGCTGACTATCCACAAGATTGATGTTTCATTGTCACTCGTCTTAGCTGTTCTCCAAGCAGATGTGGTCCCTTCTCTGGAAGTGTATCAACCGTTGAAGATGACTACTCGAGAGCAACGCTAGGTAAGCAACCAGGGAATAGATTCCAGGTAGTCGGTTCCAGATCGGAAGACTGACTCCAAGTGCCGGCTGATTGCTCTCTTTCACTTTGCCATGCGAGTAATAACAAGGACAAAGGAAAAGACAGGGAAAGAGCATGATATGAGATACCTTTGCTTTCGCCCTTGATGATATGAGATACTTTTGCTTTTGAAGAAGCAGCGAATGAATCAGCACATATATTTGTTGCGCTTGTCTCCACATGCTTCGATCTACCGTTTCCTCCTGCCTCATCTGTACTCCAGGCATCTGGCATCTTCTTTGGGGGTACATCAATGGTTGAATAGGTGTTCTCAAGGGAAGAAGAAAACTGAGCACGTTGAGAGGTTTGGTTGCAGCTACATTCTCGGCCGAGAAGAAAAGTCATGCGTTTTTGGATGTATGCCTTGCCATGAATGTTGACGTATATAGGAATTGTAATGGCAAGTAGTAGTGCGGATGCGGCAATTACCTCCACGCGTCTTCAACTTTGTCAGAGATCTTTTGACAAAGTTGCACGCGTTATCTGAAAAGCCGAGATTGCGGCTTTGTCACCCACGCTTGTCGGCAAAAGTGTGTAGCTGGGATAATGACCTTCACGCGTCTTCAATTTTGTCAGAGATCTTTTGACAAAGTTGCACGCGTTATCTGAAAAGCCGAGATTGTGTCTGAAGAGTTGGCGAACTTTACGCAGGAAAATCCGGCTTTGAAGAGTGGTGTCTCTTCAATTTTGAATCGGTGGTTGTGTCGCCTCTCCTTTTATAGATGTATCGATCACCTCTAACATGCACACTTTGAAGATTGCCCATTCGTGAAAATTGTCTCCGGCCCTTTGAGATTTTACTCCATCCAACCCTTCTCTTTTAACATCTTTGAAAATGGCTAACCCATCTAACATTTGCTTAGATTTGAGTCTCAGCAGTGATCCGGTTGCGCCGCATCAGGGTAATATATGGTGCCCGTCTTTCTTATCTTCTAATGGCCCTCTTACAGGTGAAGACTCCGTGATGATGGATGCAACAACAGCTACGATAGTAGCTAGGAACCTCCTCACTCCTAAAGATAGTAGGCTGCTTTCAGGATGGTCCGATGAGTTGGCCGTTCAAGAGTCCCTAGCTCTCAGTGTTCAGTGTGCGGGCTCTGTGTCCAACATGGGCCAACGCCTACTTGCTCGATCCCGTCAAGTTGAATCATTGATGGTAGAGGTGGAAAATCTTAAGCAAGAGATCAAACAGCTTAAGCACGTGAATAGAAGTTTGCACGTGCTTGCAAATAATTATTTGACGAGCATGAAGAGGAAGCTTGATCAGCTGCAAGAATCTGAAGGTCGAATTCAAAGTGACCGTCAAAGGCTTGCGGCTTTCTTCCAGAGGCACCTTTTTCCTGCGTCATCTAGCGTTCCACCAAGTATTGAGGCCTTGAATGATCTATCTTCGATGCCTCCCACTCCTAGAGTTTTGCCACGTAGTGGGGCTTCACGTAAACAACCTTTGTGAAGGCTCCATCTTTCTCTTTTTTTTTTTTTTTTTTTTTTTTTTTTTTTTTTAACGCACTTGTAATTTCTCGGAGATCAATGAACATGCTTTGTTTTATTCAGTGTATTGGGTTGCCTCCCAAGTAGCGCTTTCTTTTACGTCTTGCAGCCGGACGAGACCTTCTTTTCTCACTTAGGACCCACAGCATGCAATGGGATCTTCTCCACAACATGCTCAATAAAGTTCTCGTAGTACGGCTCCATGAATGGGAGTGGATAGTGATCCTCCCTGATTCTGGCGTTTGGATTCCTAAAGTCCCTGTAACTGATCCCACCACCTTGAAATTGATTGGGTACCTGCACCAAAGAAGGTAACAACCTATTAATTGAAATGGGATTGGAGACTTACTAGGATGTTGCGGCACTGCCCCAAGGGCAGCCACCTTCTCACCAATTGTAGCACACGGCACGGCCATATTGGATGTTTTTCGGGTAGTGGCATGCTCGTTGTGCTCCAATCCAATTCCTTCCTCGGTGGTGATTCTAGATGCATCCTTCTTGATTTGTGCGGATCCTTTCGGCCCTATGTCCTTATGCACATCTATGACAAAACAAGAATGAACATCATTAGTATTCTTAATAGATTCAGAAACTTTGAAGTTAATCGTATCACCACCAAACTCCATAGTTAAGGCTCCCTTGGCCACATCAATCTTGGTGTGGGCTGTTTTCATGAAAGGTCGTCCAAGTAAGAGTGGCGATGGTGGAGAGTGGGTTGAATCGTCCATGTCAAGCACATAGAAATCTGCAGGAAAAATCAAGTGGTCTACCTGCACCAAGACATCTTCCAAAACTCCTCTCGGGTATGCATTAGATTGATCGGCTAATTGTATAATAACCCCATCATTTTTAAGCTCTCCTAGATTCATAGATGCATAAATAGAGTATGGCATGACATTAATTGATGCACCTAAATCTAGCATAGCATGTTCGAACTTTGTATTACCAATTACACAAGGGATAGTGAAACTACCTGGATCTTTGCATTTAGGTGGCAGCTTTCTTTGCAATATGGCAGAGACATTCTCACTTACATGTACCACCTCTTTTTCCCGAATCCGTTTCCTTGTTGTACAAATCTTCTTCAAAAACTTCGCATACTTCGGAATTTGCTTTATTGCATCAAGGAGCGGGATATTGACATGCACCTTCCTAAACGTCTCCAGGATGTCTTTTTCATCCTCCTCTATCTTGGCTTGCATAAACCTGCTAGGAAAGGGCACGTTTGGTGGAATCACATTAGAAACAATTGAGTTTGGACCTACCTTACATTTGTTGGACGGCCTAGGAGCTTGAAGTGGTTGCGGTAAGGGTTGCTCCACCCTTTCCGTGGCTTTGCCCTTCCTTTCTTCCTCTTGCAACAACTTTTCCTCCTCGTCTTGGCTTGATTTTGGTGGTTGTGAGGTGGTTCCAACTTCCTTGCCACTTCTTAAGGTGATTGCATTGGCGATTTCAAAGCCACATTTTGGATTGACCGTCGTAGTGCTTGGTAACTTACCATTTTCACGAAATTGTCCCAAAAATTCGGCCATTTGTCCCATTTGCTTCTTTAGCTCATTAACCTCTTTTGCTTGGTTCTGCATTCCCTGTGCCATTGTGGTTAATAATTGATATGTTTTATCATCATTCATAGACGTACCTGAGTTGGTTTGGGATGATTGTGCTTGAGGAGGTGGTTGTGGTGCCATTGGCCTTGGAAAGAAACCCGGGGGTTGTCGGAATCCACTTTGTTGGGCAGGTTGTTGTGCATCTCTCCATCTGAAATTTGGGTGGTCACGCCATCCTTGATTGTAAGTATTGGAGAAAGGATCACCCCTTGGTTGGTTTTGATTCCCATAACCCACAGCATTGGCAGATTCCCACCCTCCATTCTCAATTAATTGAGGGCATTGATCAGATTGGTGTCCTTGAATGGAGCATACACCACAGATTGTAGCTCCTTGCGCTTTGGGGCCTTCAACAAACTGCGACAACATAGACGTAAGGTTAGCCATTTGGAGTTGTAACTCAGAAATAGAGCTTACCTCATTTACATGATGTGGCCGTGGGGTGTCTCTCTGCCCACACCTTCATATTGTTGTGCATTGAGTGCTCGATTAGCAATGAGAGTTTTGGCATCCCTGGGTGTCTTGTCCACTAGAGCTCCTCCCACGGATGCATCTAACATTTGCCGTTCAAGTGGTAAAAGACCTTCGTAAAAATATTGAAGAAGTAGCTCCTCCTTCATTTGGTGCTGTGGACATGAAGCAACAAGAGTTTTAAAACGTTCATAATAAGTTGGAAAAGATTCACCTTGGCTTTGTTGAATTCCACTAATCTTCTTGCGAAGAAGAATGACTCGTGATGTCGGAAAGAACTTCTCCAAGAAGGCTCACTTCATACTCTCCCATGATGTGACAGTTCCGGGAGCCAACTCATACAACCAATCCTTGGCCTTCTCCATCAAAGAAAAAGGAAAAGCCTTCATCTTCAATATGTTGCTGCCCACATTCACCGGTGTCATACTTGAGCATACTACTTCAAACTCCTTTAAATGCTTATTGGGATCCTCCATTGATAATCCATGGAACTTGGGTATATGATGTAGCAAACTGGACTTCAACTCAAACTCATCGGTCTTCTCAGGGGCTGCATTGGGGTATTGGATGCAAAGAGGGGCTACTTTGGCCAAACCCGAGGCAGAAAGCTCCTTGATGGTTTGATTGTCCGCTGCCATGGTTGGTACTTCCTCTTTAAACTTTGCCGTGGCCTCCTCTTCAACCTCAACTTCTTGCTTTTCTACTTCAGGTTCGGGACTAGGAGGATTAGACTCTTGCAATTTCCTGTTCCTTCTCAAAGTCCTCTCGAAATCGCCGTCAAAGTCGGAGATATGCTCACGAACAGGTTGTGAGCTACGAGTCATAAACTAGTACCTACACACAAGAGCAAACAAGATAAGTAACCACTTAATAGACTCGGCACAAAAACAAAACACATACACACGGTGCAAAAATTAAAACAAAACAGAAACCAAACAATTTAAACAAGACTCAAGACAAGGGATTAGCAACTTTGCTAATCCCCGGCAACGGCGCCAAAATTTGATGCGTTACGAATGTGACACACAAATTAAACCCTATTTGTGACAATTGTAGTAATGATGTAAGTAGGGATCGTTCTAACCGGGGATTAACTAGGGGTGCTAAACACTTTAAACTGACTCAAATAAATAAAACTAACCTTTAAAACACATAACTCAATCAAAAACTCAAAACAAGTCCACAAGACTCCAAATACTTAAAAACACAAAATAAGATAGCTTGTAATGACTAAGACTTAACAAAATATGGGGGGATTGTGTTTGGACGAAATTAAATTAAATGGACAGATTGTAAAGAAAACAGATTGTAAGACAAATTGTGATGAATCAATAGATGATGGAATAGCTAAGGGATTCATCTCCACACATGCCATACTTGCACACAAAACGATTTCTAATTGCTTTTCAATAACCCATGAATTCTCAACGCCCCAGATTAACCGTGAATTGCACTAATTTACCCTCAGATTTTCCTAACGTTATTGAATTGGATGATTGCATACGACAACCCAAAGCATTCCCCGCAAGTTCCCTACATGAATTGCATAATAGAGATACAAGCAAGAATCATTAAGTTCTTTGAAAACCATAAGCATTGACGAAGCATTCGTTACTATGAATTGCATGAAACTTATGCCAAGAATTTACTTAACGCAATTGAGGTCATCAACTTTTACTACTTGTGAATATAAGTTTGTAACGATTAGGAGAAACTTCCTTATATCCTAGCATTAGATTTACGCATGATAATTAAGCGTGCACTCTCAACCAACATACACAAATCAGTTTAATTCAAATAGATAAGTAAATTGAATTCACAACTTATGAAACGCAATTAGAGGTAATCAAATCATATAGCAAGCATGATCATGGTTTCGAATCCCCCCCTAGCCAAGGGGGGGTTTAGTTCCTCATACGTACAAGACAAAGATAAGTAAATTTAACCATTGAAATCAAGAAGAGAAAACACATAAAAATTCCAACAACTCAAACTTGAATTGTATGAACGTTTAGGCCCTCTTCTCCTCCTCTTTTTTGTGGCACAAGGTCTAAGGAAAGGTTTTGGGGTGGTGTTTGTATGTGGAATGGAGTGGGGAATGGTTGGAGTGGTGTTTTGGAGGGATGGGGAGTGGTGGAAATGGTTGGGTAAGCCACGACAAAGGCTTTGTGTTAGTGTCAAGTGTGTATGAATGCATGGGTTTTTATAGGGGGAATGGGAGAATATGTGGCTGATTGTTTAAGAGTGCATGTGGCTCTTATGATTGAGAGTGCATGTGGCTGAAATAATGATGGAAAAACAGCTAGGAAAAGAATGATTAAAGAGGGAATGCATGTGGAAGTGTGGCTGCAATGAAGGAGAAAAGCTGGAAAATGGAATATTAAGCCACGACAATGGGATTGTTCTAGGTGATGGGTGCATATGGCTGAATTATTTGTTGGGAAAGCATGTGAGGGAATGATTATGGTGAATGATGATGAATGCATGTGGATTAAAGCTAGGTTGGTTGGTGGCTGCAATGGAGGAGAAAAGGTGCAGAAAATGTTGAATGGGAGTGCACGGCAAAGGGATGTGATTTCTGGTGTGTGAATGGGAATGATGTGTTTTGCACGGCTTAGGCTTTTTTGATTGGGCCAGGCCCTTTGTTTTATGTCCTAAAGTGCATACAAGGCCTTCAATTTCGTCCAACACTTTGGCTCCAAGCATAAGCTATCCATCCTTAGCCCAAAAGTGCTCCAAAAGGCTCCAAAATGCACTTCTTTGCTCCTTTAGCCCTTAGAACCTGAAAACATACGAAAATAACTTAAAAAACTTAAAGAACTAAGAAATAACAACGTAAATGCACAAGAACAAGCCAACTAAGTTGCCTAAATATGCTCCTATCAAAAACGCCCATGGCTGCCAAGACTCTCATTGCCAACCGAGCTTTAAATGCTCAACAATATGAAGGTGTTGGTCAAAGAGACATACCATGGCAGCAACAAGTTAATGAGGTAAATGCTATTTCCGAACTTCAAAATCAAATGGCTAATCTTACTTTTCTTCTTTCGTAGGTGGTTGAAATACCAAAGGTACAAGGTGTGGCTGTTTGTGGCGTGTGCTCAATGAATGGACATCTCACAGATAAGTGCCCTCAATTGATCGAGAACGGAGGGTGGGAATCTGCCAATGTCGTGGGTTATGGGAGCCAAAACCAACCAAGGAGTGATCCTTTCTCTAATACATACAATCCTGGTTGGAAAGATCATCTAAATTTCAAATGGAGGGAGCCCCAACAACCCCAACAACAAAGCCCATTTAGGCAGCAACCTCCGGGATTCTACCAAAGGTCGTATGCACACACACAACCCCAAGCACAACCTGCCCAATCCAAATCAGGTTCGTCCACAGATAATGATCAAATTTTCAATTACTAACTTTTATGGCGCAGGGAATGCAAAATAAGGACAAAAAGGTTGATGAATTAGAGAAGCAAGTAGGGCAGATTGCGGAGTTCGTGGGCCAATTCAGAGAACAAGGCAAGTTGCCTAGTTCAACCGTTGTCAACCCAAAAGGAGGACTCGAATATGCCAAAGCAATCATGTTGCAAAGTGGAAAACAAGTTGGAACGGCCTCACAACCATCTAAATCAGCCCCAACTGAGGACGAAAAGTTGCAATTCGAGGAGGAGGAACAAGAGCAAGCCACGGCAAGGGTAGCACCACCTATGCCACAGCCACCCAAACACTCCCATTTGTCTTCCAAAGGTAAGGAGGTTCCAAATTCGATTATTTCTAATGTTATTCCCCCAAATGTACCCTTTCCTCGTAGATTCATGCAATCGAAGAAGGAGGAGGTTGAAAAGGACATTTTGGAGACATTTAGAAAAGTAGAAGTCAATATACCACTTTTGGATGCAATTAAGCAAGTTCCAAGGTATGCTAAGTTTTTGAAATAACTTTGCACTACTAGGAAGAGAATTTCGAACAAAGAGGTTGTCAAGGTAAGCGAAAATGTCTCAGCCATCTTACAATGTAAAATGCCCCCTAAATGCAAAGATCTGGGTAGTTTTACAATTCCTTGTGTTATTGGCAATAATCGTTTTGAACATGCCATGCTAGACTTAGGTGTATCTATTAATGTCATGCCTTACTCAATTTATGCATCTATGAACCTAGGTGAGTTAAGAAATGATGGTGTGATTATTCAATTGGCCGATAGATTTAATGCCTATCCAAAGGGTGTTTTGGAAGATGTTTTAGTGCAGGTCAATCATTTAATCTTTCCATCGGATTTCTACATGCTTAAAATGGAAGAATCAGACCATTCCCCTTCGTTGCCAATCCTTCTTGGACACCCATTCATCAAAACTGCCACACTAAGATTGATGTGTTTAATGGGACTTTGACAATGGAATTTGATGGGGAAGTTATTAATTTCAATCTTTCTGAATCTATCAAGTATCCTAGTGATGATCATTCATGTTTTTCTATTGATGTAATTGATTCCTTGGCGCAGGACCATTTTGAACAATTGAATGAAGATGCACTTGAATTGGTTATTAGAAGAGGAATGGAATTAAAAAACAATGGATCAGCCACTTTGGCCACCCACGGCATGCATGGAGAACACCATGTCGTGCCCCCTAAAGTAGATATGATTAAGATAGTGGCTGTCCTTGAGTCATTGCCACTACAATCTGGTAAGTCTTTGGATCCAATTTCAATTTCAATTTCAACTAATAAGCCCCTTCCTTCAGTTGTGCAGCCACCTTCTCTTGAACTTAAACCATTGCCAAGCCATTTGAAGTATGTTTTCTTGGGAGACCAATAGACCTTGCCCGTCATTATCTCCTCCTCACTCACGGCACAAGAAGAAGGTAAGTTAGTGAGGGTGTTAAAGGAGTACAAAACAACAAATGGTTGGACCTTGGCCGACATCAAGGGAATAAGCCCTACCACATGCATGCATTGTATACTTTTGGAGGAGGGGTCTAAATCATCTCAAGAGGCTCAACACTAACTCAACCCTCCAATGATGGAAGTTGTGAAGAAGGAGATAATCAAGCTATTGGATTGTGGAGTGATCTATCCAATTTCGGATAGTCGTTGGGTTTCTCTGGTTCAATGTGTTCCAAAGAAATCTGGAGTAACTGTGGTGACAAATGCCGAAAATGAGCTTCTTCCTACTCGAATCCAAATAGGTTGGAGGGTTTGTATTGATTATAGGAAGCTCAATGCCACTACAAGGAAGGATCATTTCCCTTTGCCATTTATTGATCAAATGCTAATAGGAGCATATTTAGGCGACTTAGTTAGCTTGTTCTTGTGCATTTACGTTGTTATTTCTTAGTTCTTTAAGTCTTTTAAGTCATTTTCGTATGTTTTCAGGTTCTAAGGGCTAAAGGAGCAAAGAAGTGCATTTTGGAGCCTTTTGGAGCACTTTTGGGCTAAAGATGGATAGCTTATGCTTGGAGCCAAAGTATTGGACGAAATTGAAGATCAAGTGAGCCTAGAATCGAAGAAAGAAGGAGGAATCAAGAATTGGAAACCAGTTTCCATTATGGGGAGTTTCTATTCTTGAAAGGTTTCTAATTGTGCAAGTTTCCAAATAATGTTGGTCGCCTAAATCACATGTTCTAGAAGCCCTAGACATGTCCTAAATTGTGCTGCACCTTACCTTCCTTTTCTCTCCCAAAAATCTGCAAGATTATGTCATAATCCCTTTCTTAAAAGTCTTAGCCGCACCTATACATTCCCTTTCACTCAAAATCTGCAAGTATTGCACTTTCCCCTTCTTTTCCCCCTTTTGCCGCAAGACTTAGCCTTTTCCCCTAATTCCTGATTTCAATTACCTATTCTAAAGGGATTTAACTTAATTCCTGATTCTTAGAATTGATTTGGGGAATTAAACACTTACTTATTTCCTATGCAAGCCTTGCCATGCACCTCCCTTGACCTTTCCTCTTCCTTGCCGTGCAAGGGAGAGGGTCTTTCCTATTTCTAGAGCCTTTGACTTAATTTTTGATTACCTAAATAACCTAGGGTTTTAATTCTTGAAATCATATAAATAAACATCCTTGTTGCAGCCACAGAACTATCCATTCATTCACCATTCACGCCAGAAATTCATCCCACCTCTCTAACACATCCATACTTCACAATTCTCCATATTTTCTGCCCAAAACCAAGCCTTGCCGTCCCCTACATCCATCCCAACCCTAAATCCATCATTCTACATCATCCATAACCCCAAAACTCACCTTTAAACCTTGTGCCGCAGCAACTAGGAGAGGAAGGAAGCCTTGAACGTTTCATGCTTGCAGATTGGAGCGTTCTTAGGTGTACTTCGTTCTTGTTTTCAATGTTTACTTTGTTATTACCTTCTAAGTTTGCTGTAATCATGAGTGGCTAAACCCCTAATTAGTTAGGGGAAAGTTTGAAGCCATGAACATGTTTGAGATATGAATTGATTTCTTCCAATTGTGATTTGTTAAGTTGTGATTGCAATTCAATTATCTGTTTTATTCAAAACTTGTTCTTGTATGTTGATTAAGGATGCATACTTAGTTTTCATGCATGAACTTGATGCTAGTTTATAAACGAGTTTCACCTAATCGTCACAAGTTTATAAACATGAGTAGTGAAGGTTGCTAGTCACAACCGCGTTAATTGAATTCTTGGCAAGAGTTTCATGCTTTTCATAGTAACAATTGCCTCGTCAATATTTATAGTTTTCATGAAACTTAATGATCTTTGATTGTACCTTTATTGTGCTTTTCACGTAAGGGACTTTTAGAGAATGTTTTGAGTTGTTGTATGCGCATTCCCATCCAATTCAATAACTTAAGGAAAACTTGAAAGTTAGAAAAGTGCTGTCCACGGCTAACTTGGGGTGTTGAGCATCATAGTTAGTCAAAAGCAATTGGAGAATCGATTCATATACAAATGTGTCATGTGTGGAGAATGGACCTCTAACTAATCCATCCATCATCTTGTTTTCAAGAATTTCGTTTTACAATCTGCCTAGTTTTATAACTTGTTTTGTTATTTCAATTTTCGTCAAATCAAAACCCCCCTTTACTTTCTTGTTCTATAGTGTTTAGAATCTGTTTAATTTGTGTTTTAAAGTGTTTTGAATCAACCTATAATCTTAAATTCGTCCAAAATTGTGTTTAAGGTCAGAAACTGCCTAGTTAGTGTTTTTAGGCAGTTTTGAGTCTTTTGAACCTGTTTTGAGTCCTTTGAGTCTTTGTGAACGTTTTTAACTTTGTTTTTATGTTTTTGAGTCAATTTAGAGGTTTTAGCAAGCCCTCCTAATCCCCGGTCTAGAACGATCCCTACTTGCATCCTTACTACAATTTGACAACAAGAGGGTTAATTTGTGTGCTTAATTATTTTCGCATCAAATGCTTGAAAGGTTAGCGGGTTATGCTTTTTATTGTTTTCTTGATGGATATTCAGGTTATAATCAAATTGTGATAGCTCCGGAAGATCAAGAAAAAACCACTTTCACATGCACCTTTGGTACATTTGCTTATCGTCGCATGTCATTTGGTTTATGCAATCAACCTGCCACATTTCAAAGATGCATGATGAGCATATTTTTAGATTATGTTGAGAAAATTATTGAGGTTTTTATGGATGATTTCAGCGTTTTTGGTGATTCATTTGATGGTTGTTTGAATAATCTTAATTTGATTTTAAAACGATGCATTGAAACTAACCTTGTTCTAAATTGGGAAAAATGTCATTTCATGGTTAAACAAGGCATAGTTTTAGGTCATATCATTTCTAAAAAAGGTATTGAGGTTGATAAATCGAAAATAGATCTTGTGCGCCACTTGCCCTCTCCTACTTCGGTTACAGAGGTTTGTTCTTTCCTTGGACATGCAGGTTTTTATCGAAGATTCATCATGGATTTCTCAAAGGTTTCCCAACCTCTTTGCCGTCTCCTACAAAAAGATATGACTTTTGATTTCAATAAGGAGTGCACGGTAGCCTTCCAACACCTCAAGGACTTACTAACCACGGCACCCATCATTGTTCCACCTGATTGGAGCCTTCCGTTTGAGCTCATGTGTGATGCATCCGATTATGCGTTAGGGGCTGCTTTAGGCCAAAGAAAGGACAAGAAGCCGTATGTTATCTACTACGCATCCCGAACATTGAATGATGCTTAATTAAACTATTCAACCACTGAAAAAGAACTTCTTGCCATTGTCTTTGCTTTAGATAAATTTCGATCATATTTACTTGGTACTAAGGTTATTATTTTCACTGATCATGCAGCTTTAAAGTATTTGCTCACCAAGAAAGAAGCCAAACCAAGGCTAATTCGATGGATACTGCTTCTTCAAGAGTTTGGCATCCAAATTAGAGACAAAAAGGGGAGTGAAAACGTGGTGGCTGACCACCTAAGTCATATGGTACATGATTTGGAGCACTTACCTATTTCAGAAACATTCCCTAATGAGCAATTGCTGTCCATTAAGGTAAGTTAGCCTTGGTATGCTGATTTGGTGAATTATTTGGTGGCTAAACAAGTTCCAAACACTTTAAACAGAACCCAACGTGATAAATTGAAAAAAGATGCTAGATTTTATGTTTGGGATGATCCATACTTGTGGAAATATTGCTCGGATCAGATTATACGTAAGTGTGTGCATGACATGGAATTCAATTCTATTTTAACATTCTGTCACACTTATGCATGTGGGGGACACTTTGGGACACAATGCACAGCCCTTAAGGTTTTAGAATGTGGATTTTATCGGCCAACTTTATTTAAGGATGCTAGAACCTTTTGTATGTCTTGTGATCATTGCCAAAGAATGGGTAATATAAGTGCAAATGATCAAATGCTGCAAAATGTCATACTTCCTGTTGAAATTTTTGATGTTTGGGGCATTGATTTTATGGGTCCTTTTCTTTCCTCACATGGTTTCCTTTATATCTTACTTGCTGTGGATTATGTGTTGAAATGGGTGGAAGCAAAAGCCACCTGAACTAATGATTCTCGAGTGGTTGCAGATTTCATTAGAACTAACCTATTTGCAAAGTTTGGAATGCCACGAGTAATCATAAGTGATGGAGGTTCTCACTTTTGCAATCGAACCATGGAGGCTTTGCTCAAGAAGTACAACGTTACGCATAAGGTTTCAACACCTTATCATCCTCAAACCAATGGTCAAGCCGAGGTTTCAAATAGGGAGATCAAGCACATTCTAGAGAACACTGTTGGGCTGACAAGGAAGGATTGGAGCGTACGTTTGGAGGATGCATTGTGGGCATATCGTATGGCATATAAAACACCTATTGGCATGTCCCCATTTCGGCTCATCTATGGCAAACCATGCCATCTTCCCGTAGAATTGGAGCACAAGGCGCATTGGGCTGTCAAAACATTCAACATGGACCTTGATGCCACTAGAATCGGTAGGAAGCTCCAATTGAATGAACTTGAAGAGATTAGGCATGAGGCTTATGAAAACGCTTGAATTTACAAGGAGAAGACAAAGGCTTTCCATGATAAGATGATTCGAGGCAAATCATTCTCCATTGAGCAGAAAGTGCTACTCTTTAATTCCCGCCTTCGCTTGTTTCCTAGTAAGTTGCGTTCTAAGTGGGTTGGCCCGTTTGTTATTACTAATGTCTTTCCTTATGGTGCAGTCCATGTTCAAAGCTTGAAAACAGGACAAGAATTCAAAGTGAATGGCCATCGGTTAAAGCCCTACTATGAGAATTTTGAGGAGCATGTTGTGGATGATGTACCCCTCCATGTCGTGGGTACTAGTGAAGCTTAACATGGCATATTCGTCCGGCTGGAAGACGTTAAAGCAGACGCTTCTTGGGAGGCAACCCATGCATTCAACAAGGAGAAGATGGAACTTCCACTCCAAACCCAGATTTGCGTTTCTAAACCCTTCTCTTTGCTGCTTTATTTTATCATGATTAGTTGTTTATTATTTGTTTTCTTTTGTGTGAGTCTTCATGTGAAACATTGAGGACAATGTTTGAGTTAAGTGTTTGGGGGGGGGGGGGTAAACAAGTGTTTTTATGCAAATTCGTGGGATTCTATCACCTATCACTTGTAATGTTGTTTCTCATTGTTTTTAAGTGTTTTTAGTGCATTTTGAGCTGTTTTTGGTGTGTTTTGAAGTAAAAATCCGAAAATTTGAAAGAAAAAAAAAATTGAAAAAAGTGTTTTGAAAAAGCCAAAAAGAGTTGTTTCTATGTGTTTGTTTGTGTCTTAGGGTACCTTCCAACACAATGATGAGGATTTGGTTTTTAATGCATGACTATTAAAGAGAGTTATAAACATGGATGGAAGTTTGATATGCTCTTTGGTTTATGCGTGGTTGTAGTTATAGTTTACGAATTCACATGTAATCACAAAGGATAAAATCAGTTTTTGTAACATGCTTGAAGGAAGGAACCCAAACAAACACTACATCCCTGAGAGACTTGAGCCTAAACGTTTATTTGGAGAGTTATTAATCTGTGCATTCCTGTTTTCTAAAGTCGTTGCATGATCTCATTATTCTTCACTTAGTTGCTACTTAGAATGTGTTTCATCATTATAGATCCAAATACTAGAACTGATCCCCGTTCTATTCAAAGCATGACATTGATTTGCATAACACATGTTCAAGATGAAGTTGTTTGGTAGTCACCACCATAGCCAAATAGCCGAATCCACCCTTGTCATTTGTTATGTAGGTTTGAACCCCGTTGAACCTTGTTTAGCCTATTTTCTTTGTTAACCACATCACCCTTACCTAGCCTAGAGTAGGACTTTCCATACCCTTGTTCTTGAAGTATAGTGGAGCATGACTTAGAAGGAATTCCTTTTGAGTGACATTATTGCAGAAAACAAGTGTGGGGGAAGGGATTTGTGTGTGTGTGTGTGTGTGTGTGCCAAATTCTTAAAAGAGGCACGGATAGAAAAAGAAAAAGAAAAAAAAAATGTATAGAAAAGAAAGAAAAAGAGTTGCAAATAAGTGAGAATGAACTCACATGTATTGATTGTTAAAGAAAGGGTCCAAAAGTTTGAATCTGACCCTAGGTGTTGCATGAATCTTCCCTTGTGTTGAAAAGGTAGTTTTCTACATTCTAAAGTGAATTCTAAGTGCCTAATTCATTACTTTGCTCACTATTGCTTTAAGAACGTTTGTTTCCTCTTACCTTTCTTTGTTAGCCAATACCCTTAGCACCGTTACAACCCTGAGACTTCTATCTTGGGTGTTATGTGTTTTAATCTGTGGAGTTTGGGCTTGGTATGAGTATATGGTATCCCTGTTTCTTGCGTCTAAATAGTGGCATTCCATTCATGAGATCATATATATACATGCATTAATAATTCTAGAAAGTGCTTCCTTCGTTTAAAACATATGTGAGTGGCTCGTCTACATGTTTACATCAATCTTCTCACATATACCTAGTGTAGGGAGTGTAGTCAGAAAATCTGAGTGAAAATAGAGAGTATATCCGGTGAGGAATTGAGGGAATTCTCTAAGGCATGTTACCACATTCAAAATGTTGTTTTAATTGATTAAATGTGAGCTAGTGAATGGTGACTATGATTAAGTATGCTCGAGGGTAAGGATTGCTTAAATCTATGTGAGTGGTGATCTTTGACATGTTATGTTTCATTGGAAATCCCTGAGGCAAACGTTGGAAGGTTTAGATTGTATGTTTTGTTTCTTTTGTTTGTTTGTTTTGCTCGAGGACTAGCTAAAGCTAAGTGTGGGGGAATTTGATAGGAGCATATTTATGCGACTTAGTTAGCTTGTTCTTGTGCATTTGTGTTGTTATTTCTTAGTTAATGTAGTATTTCAAGCTATTTTCGTGTGTTTCTAGGTCCAAAGGGTTAAAGTAGCAAGAAAGCACATTTTGGTGCATTTTGGAGCAGTTTTGAACACTAAATGGATAGCACATGTATGGGCCAAGATGGATGGACGAATTTGGAGTTCAAAAGGCTAGGAATCTGATAAGAAGATGAAGAAATTAAATTCAAGACAAAGAAGATAAGGAATCAGCTCAAAAGAGGAAACATTATCCAAAACCTTATCTAACCTTATCTTATCTTATCATAATCTTATCATGCCTTAATCTTAGCTGCAAGGGGACCTAAGTTTATATTTCTAGAACCTATTTCTAGAAGCATTCTCTTCTAGAAGTCCCAAATCAGCCACACAACACATTGTTTCTAGAAACCCTACAAAGATGGCGCCTATTCCCTTCTAGAAAGCCTTGCCTTGCCTTGCAATCCACTCACATTTCCCTCCAATATCTGCTGCACCCCTTTATCCCTTTTTCCTTGTGGATTTTGATTTATTAGGCCTTATTCCATGCAGATTTGGGTTATACAAATCCTTTTCTAAAATTAATTGGGCCAAACCCTTTCCTTAGTGGATTTAATTAATTGTGCCGAACCCTAGGGCCCTAAACCTTAAAATGTGCTAAGTTGTAACCCTAATCTGATTAACCCTAGGGTTGGCCGAACCTATATATACATATTTTCAGCCACAATTTTGGGGGGAACCCTCATGCCATTCAGAAAGACCTTTGCCGCAACCCTAGACACCATTCTGCATCATTCATTCAATCCATTCACTTCCATATACAATCTGCCACAACTTTTCGCCCTCATCAGCCATCATTCATCATCCTAAGCAAGAATACACCATTCATCGCCCCCAAAACCACCAACCACACCTTGTGCCGCATCAAGGAAGAAAGAGGATAGCCTTTAGACGTGCCTGCCATTCGAAGTGGAGCTGCTGGAACATTTTAGGTGTAATCTTTCTTGTGCTTTCAATGTTTAAATTCAATAATCTTTGTTTTGTGAGTATGAGGAACTAATCCCCTCTTAGCTAGGGGGAATTTCGAAACCATGGCTATATTTGCAATATGATTTGATTACTTCCAGTTGTGATTTCATGAATTGTGAATTCAATTTACTTATCTGTTTGAATTAAAACTTGTTTGTGTATGTGGATTGAGAGTGCACACTTAATTTGCATGCATAAATCTGATGCTAGGATATAAGGGAGTTTCACCTAATCGTTGTGAACTTATATTCATAAGTAGTAAAGGTTGTTAGTCACAATCATGTTAAGTAAATTCCTGGCATAAGTATCATGCTCTTTCATAGTAACGAACGCCTAGTCAACACTTATGTTTTCGTAGAATTTAATGATTTTTGATTGTTTCTCTATTATGCACTTTCATGTAGGGAACTTTTGAGGAATAATTTGATTGCGATGCGCTAATTCCATTCAATTCAATGACTTAAGAAAAATCTGAGGGTTAATTTAAGCGTACCTAATTAACCTGGGGTGTTGAGGTAGAACAAGATTAGGTTAGGATTAGGTTTGGATAAGATAAGGTTGTTTGGATAATGTTCTATGTTTCTTGCTCTTTCCTTATGTTCTTTGTCTTAAACTTGTTTCTCCAGATTTGTTGCATGTTCCTAGCCTCTTTTGACTTCAAATTCGTCCATCCACCTTACTCCATATGCAAGCTATCCATTCCAAGCCCAAAACTACTCCAAATAGCTCCAAAATGTACTTTCTTGCTTCTTTTGCCATTTGAACCTACAAACAAACGATAATAGCTTAAAACACTATAATAAATTGAAACTAATTATGTAAATGCAAGAAAACAAGCTAACTAAGTTGCATAAATATGCTCCTACCAAATTCCCCCACACTTAGCTTTTGCTAGTCCTTGAGCAAAACAAAGAAAACAAAACATAACCTAGACCTTCCAACAATCGCCTCAGGGATTTCCAATGCAACATGACATGTTAAAAATCACTACTCCCACAAATTTTAGTTATCCCTACCCTCGAGCATACACTTAACTGTAGTAACCACTCACTAGCTCGCATTTAATCAATTAAAACAATATTTTTAATGTAGTAACATGCCTTAGAGAATCCCTCAATTCCTCACCGGATATACTCTCTAATTTCACACAGATTTTCTGACTACACTCCCTACTCTAGGTATATGTGAGAAGATTGATGTAAGCAGGTAGACTAATACTCACATATGTATAATCAAAGAAAACACTTTCTAGAATTATTAACATGTATATGATATGATCTCATCAAGGGAATGCCACTACTTAGACGCGGGGGCCAGGGATACCATATGCTCGTACCAATTTTAAACTCCACATATTGAAACACATAACAATCAAGATTGAAATCTAAGGGTTGTAACGGGGTTAAGGTATTGGCTAACAAAGAAAGGTAAGGATGAACAAAAGTTCTTAAAGCAATAGTAAGCAAAGTTATGAAATAAACACTTAGAATTCACTCTTGAATGTAGAAATCAACTTTGAACACCAAGGGAAGATTCACACAAAACTTTGGGTCAAATTCAAACTTTTGGACCCTTTCTTCAACTTCCAATACTTGTGAGTTCATTCTCACTTATTTTCAACTCTTTTTTACTTCTTTTCTTCAACTTTTTCTTCTTTTTTCTTTCTTTTTCACGTTTTTTTTTTCTTCCTTGCCCTAGTCTTTTTTTTGGCACACAAATCATGCATTCTCCTATATATATGATCTCAAGAATGGAACGCCACTACTTAGACGCGAGAACTAGGGATACCATATGCTCAAACCAATTTTAAACTCCACATATTGAAACACATAACAATCAAGATCGAAGTCTAAGGGTTGTAACGGGGCTAGGGTATTGGTAAACAAAGAAAGGTAAGCATAAACAAAAGTTCTTAAAGCAATAGTAAGCAAAGTAATGAAATAAACACTTAGAATTCACTTTTGAATGTAGAAATCAACTTTGAACACAAAGGGAAATTTCACACAACACTTAGGGCCAAATTCAAACTTTTTGGACCCTTTCTTCAACAACCAATACTTGTGAGTTCATTCTCACTTATTTTCAACTCTTTTTCTTTCTTTTCTTCAACTTTTTCTTCCTTTTTTTTATTTATTTTTTTTTTTGGTGCCCTTTTCTTTCTTCTTTGGCACCCTACACATACAACCTCATAGAATTCCAATGAAAATCCTTCCCCCACACTTGTTTTTCTACAATATGTGAATCAAAAGGAATTCCCTCTAAGTCATGTTTCACTATCCTTTAAGAACAAGGGTATGGATAGTCCTATTCTAGGCTAGGTAAGGATAATGTGGCTAACAAAGAGAATTGGCTAAATAAGGCTCAAAGGGGTTAAACCTACAATAATATGCAAAGGGTAAGGCTTTTTGGCTCTGGTTTAACTAAACAACTTCATCTTATTGTATGTTATGCAATCAATATCATGCTTTGAATGAAATGGGCATGAGTTCTAGTATTTGGAACTATAGTGTGATTGGAGCATATTTATGCTACTTAGTTATGTTGTTTCCTTGCATTTAGGGAGTTAATTACTATCTATTTCAGTCTTTTAAGTTATTTTCGTATTTTTTAGGTCCTAATGGCAAAAGGAGCAAGAAAGGGCATTTTGGAGCTAAATGGAGCATTTTTGGGCATGGATTGGACAACTTAACCATGGAGTAAAGAGGATGGACGAAATTGAAGTCAAGAAGGGCTAGGAAAGGCTACAAATCTGGTGGAAGAAGTCCAAATGCAAAGAAGATAAGGAAGAAGCAAGAAATAAGGAACCTTATCCAACCTTATCTTATCCTATCCTAACCAACCTTATCCTTTCCTAACTCTAACATTACCTTATCCTATCCTATCCAAATTAGGTTGTGCCTTAAATCTAGCTAATTAGAAGGGATTAGGTGCATATTTAAACACTTAGAACAATTTCTAGAAGCTTATCCATTTGTTTTGCCGCATAAACACCATTCCATATAGGTTTAGGAATTGCAATCCTTCTTCTACACTTATATCATGTGTCCTTGGCCCTTTAGATTTAGGAATCTGCCCTAAACCATTCCTTCTAGAAACCTTATCTCATCCCTACAATGATGCCACACCTACCCTTCTAGAATTCCCTAAATCCTAGCCGTGCACTACCTAGTCCATTCCCCCTTTGGTTTCTACCTTGAATTAACCCTTTTTCAATGGAATTGTGCAATCCTTCTCCTTTACTAAGTGTGCATAATTAGCCTATATAAACAGGCCTATGCCGCACCATTCATTCATCCACTCACTCATTCATTCATTCATACTTTCATCCATCAAACACCACAATCCATTCTACACCACCCTAGTGTCGCAAGCAAGGAAGCAAGGAGAGGAGGACTTGTGCAATCTGCCATCCAAGGGAGTGCCGTGCATGCCATTGGAGTGTGGAGCGTCTTTCTTGGTTCTTTCTATCCTTAGTCTTAGTTCAATGTTTAAATTTAATTATCTTTGTTTTGCGAACATGAGGAACTAACTAGCCTTTCACCCATTTATTTTACTTAAATTCGTTTTTCAAAAGTGTTTCCTACAAAGTTTTTGTTTTGAGTCTAAAATTCGTCAAAAACAATCCCCATGTTATTTAGTCTTCATATTTGAGTCAAAACTTGTTTTCCTTGAGTCTTTTGAGTCAAGTCAAGTCCTATTTTCGTCCAAAACCCTTATTGAGTCTAAAATTGAGTCTTTTTGAGTATTGGTTGCTGTTTTAAGTGTCTAAAGTTAGCTTTGAGTATATAGAGTCTAGTTTAGTGTTTTTGAGTCTTATTTATATAGATTAGCATCCCTAGTTAATCCCCGGTCTAGAACGATCCCTACTCACATATCTACTACAATTGTCACAAATAGGGTTTAATTTGTGTGTCAAGTTAATTTTCACATCAAATTTTGGCGCCGTTGCTGGGGATTAGCGAACTTGCTAATCCCTTTTGTCTCTGTAGTGTCTTTTTAGTGTCATTTTAGTGTCTTTGTGTTTTCTTTTAAGTGTGCCGTGCCTTTTAAATAGATTGCTGATTTGGTTGTGTTCTTTATTTTCAGGTACTAGTTTATGACTCGTTGTTCTCAACCTATTCGTGCAAACTGATGCAAAATATATAAGCACACAAATTAAAACCCTCTTTTGACAATTGTAGTTTGTGTATAAGTAGGGATCGTTCTAAACCAGGGATTAGGAGGGATTGCTAAATCACTTGAAAACTGACTCAAAAACGTAAAACAAAGGTTAAAACACTGAACTAGACTCAAAGAATGCAAAACTAAACACTAAAACACTAAAACAAACCAAAAGACTGAAAACAACAACAAAACACTCAAAACTGCCTTAAAAACACAATCTGGGCAGTTTTGAACACCTAACACTAATTTGGACGAATTTGGGTTATAACTTGAATCAAAACACTTAGAAACACAAACTAAGACACTTTCTAACTAAATTGAAACACTAAAGTAAAGGGGGATTTAGTTTTGACGAAATTAAAATAAAGAAGATAGATTGCAATAAAAACAGATTGTAAAAATGAATTTGATGAAAATATGGATGGAATGCTAGCTAGAAGGTTCTTCTCCACACATGTCACACTTGCATACAAGATGATTTTCAGTTGGTCTTTCGATGAATCATGCAACTCAACACCCCAGGTTAATTAGGTTCGCTTAAATTAAACTTTAAGTTCTCCTTAAGTTAATGAATTGGATGGGAAAGCGCATACAACAATTCAAAACATTCTCCAAAAGTCCTTTACGTGAAAAGCACAATAAAGATACAATCAAAGATCATTAAGCAACATGAAAACTATAGGTGTTGACGAGGCATTCGTTACTATGATGGGCATGAAACTAGTGCCAAGAATTCATTTAACGCGATTGTTTATAAGCAACCTCCACTACTTGTGAATATAAGTTTGTAACTATTAGGTGAAACTCCCTTATATTCTAGCATCATATTCATGCATGAAAACCAAGCGTGCACTCTCAATAAACATACACGAATAAGTTATCAAACAAGCAATTAAACAAATTGAATCCACAACTCATGAAATTCCAACTGAAGGTAATCAATTTATATTGCAAGCATAGACATGGTTTTGAATCACCCCCTAACTAACTAGGGGTTTAGCCTCTCATGTCCACAGAAAGTGAAACAAAAATGAAATTAAACATAGAGAACAAAAGATTGATTACACCTAGAACGCCCAATGATTCCACTTTGAATTTCTGCACGTTCAAGCTTTTCTTTCTTCTTCTCCTTGCTGCGGCAGAGAGGTTTTGGGGTGATTTTGGATGGAATTTTGATTTAAGAAGGGATTTAGGATGGTAAAAGGGTGCGGCTAGGAGGTTGATGGTGGCTGCAAGGGTGTAGAAGTGTATGGAGGTGTAGAATGGTGGCTGGAATGGATGAAAGGCTACGGCAGATATGGTAGAAGGTTGATGGTGGCTGCGGCAGATATGGAGTGATGAATGAATGAATCTCTTTTCTCCCTTGGGTGCGGCTTATATATGAGGGTTTTCAGAAATTAAAACCCTAACTTATTTTGGTTAATTAAAATTAAGTCAAAGGCTTCTAGAATTAGGAAAATCAAATCAGAAAATTAAAAGGAAATTGGTTAAGAGGTGCGGCTAGGGTTTTATTTGAAAGGGAAATATGTTTAAGTGCAGAAATTAAAGGGAAAGATGCGGCAAAGGTAAAGGGTTAGGGTTTTGATAGGAGCATATTTATGCACCTTAGTTTAGCTTGTCTTGTGCATTTAAAGTGTTTTTCCTTAGTAAAGTAGTCTTTTAAGCTAGTTTTATGTATTTTCAGGATTTAAGGGCAAAGTATGCAAAAGGATGCATTTTGGAGCATTTTGGAGCAAAATTGGGCTTGGAATGGATAGCATATGCTTGGAGCAAAAGGAATGGACGAAATTGAAGACCTAAAGGAGTTAGGATTCCCTTGCAACCTAAATTCCATGCCGTGGCATCCTTTAGTGTTTCCCTTCCTTGCCGTGCAAGGGAGGGCCCTGTTTCCTATTCTAAAGCATTAAAACACATTCCCTTTTCATATCAAACTCAGCCACAACTTACATACCTTTTCTATTCCAAAATCTTTGCCTAATTTTAGAAATAAAGCACATTCCCTTTCTTGCACTCCTTTGCCGCAAGTTACATGTTTTTCCCTTTAATTTCTGACTTTGTGTTTCCTTTTCCTTAGGGATTTGGAGTTACATCCTTTCCTAAAACTAAGTAATAAAGCCTTAGGATATTTTCTGCCCAATATTTCCCACCATAGCCGCACCCTACATGCATTCACTCTTCATAATTCACTCACATGCTCTCCCGTCATCATTCCACACCTCCATTGCAACCACCAACCAACCTAGCTGTCACCCACATGCTCTCCGATCATCATTCCCTCTTTAACCCATTCAGCCACATGCTTTCCCATTTGATTATTCAGCCACATCCATGCACTCTTCATGATGGCAGCCACCAACCAACCTAGCTGTCATATTCCCTCTTTAATCATTCAGCCACCTATAAATAAACATCCATTGCAGCCACAAAACAACCATTCATTCACCAATTCACGCCAGAAATTCATCCCCTCTCTACAACACATCCATACTTCACCATTCTTCATATTTTCTGCCCAAAAATAAGCCTTGCCATCCCCTACATCCATCCCTATCCTAAACACATCATTCTACACCATCCATAACCCCCAAAACTCACAACAAACCCTTGTGCCGCAACAAAGAGGAGGAGAAGAGGGCTTAAACGTTCATACAATTCAAGTTTGAGTTGTTGGAATTTTTAGGTGTTTTCCTTTCCTTGATTTCAATGGTTAAATTTACTTATCTTTGTCTTGTACGTACGAGGAACTAAACCCCCCTTGGCTAGGGGAGGATTCGAAACCATGATCATGCTTGCTATATGATTTGATTACCTCTAATTGCGTTTCATAAGTTGTGAATTCAATTTACTTATCTATTTGAATTAAACTGATTTGTGTGTGTTGGTTGAGAGTGCACGCTTAATTATCATGCGTAAATCTAATGCTAGGATATAAGGAAGTTTCACCTAATCGTTACAAACTTATATTCACAAGTAGTAAAAGTTGATGACCTCAATTGCGTTAAGTAAATTCTTGGCATAAGTTTCATGCAATTCATAGTAACGAGTGCTTCGTCAATGCTTATGGTTTTTAAAGAACTTAATGATTCTTGCTTGTATCTCTATTATGCAATTCATGTAAGGAACTTGTGGGGAATGCTTTGGGTTGTCGTATGCAATCATCCAATTCAATAACGTTAGGAAAATCTGAGGGTTAATTAGTGCAATTCACGGTTAATCTGGGGCGTTGAGAATTCATGGGTTACTGAAAAGCAATTAGAAATCGTTTTGTGTTCAAGTATGGCATGTGTGGAGATGAACCCCTTAGCTAGCTTCCATTCCATTCATTAAATCCAAATTCGTTTTAAAATCTGTTCGTTTTACAAAGTTTTAAGTTTTGTTTTCAAATTCGTTAAAAACTCAATCCCCCTTTGCTTTAGTGTCCAACTTAGTTAGAAAGTGTCTTAGTTTGTGCTTCTAAGTGTTTTGATTCATTTTATTACCCAATTTCGTCCAAAGTAGTCAAAGTGCTCAAAACTGCCCAAAAAGTGTTTTTAAGGCAGTTTTGAGTGTTTTGGGTACTGTTTGAGTCTTTTGGTTTGTTTTAGTGTTTTAAATGTTTAGTTTTGCATTCTTTGAGTCTAGTTTAGTGTTTTAAACTTTATTTTACGTTTTTGAGTCAGTTTCCAAGTGATTTTGCAATCCCTCCTAATCCCCGGTTAAGAACGATCCCTACTTATACTTATACTACAATTGTCACAAGAGGGTTTTAATTTGTATGCTTATTTAGTTAGCATCAAATTTTTGGCGCCGTTGCCGGGGATTAGCAAACTTGCTAATCCCTTGTGTTTGTGTCGTGTCAAAGTGTGTCTTAAGGTCAAGAGTCTAGTGTGTGTATTTGTTCTTTCTTTTTATTTTTGTGTTTGCCGTGCTTCTAAGAGAGTTTCTAAAATCTTTTGTTTCATTGTTCTAGGTACAAGTGTATGACTCGTAGTTCTCACCCCATTTGTGAGAATATCTTGGAGTTTGACGACGATTTTGAACGAACTTTGAGAAGAAAGAGGAAGCAACCAGAACCTAATCCACCTAGTTCTAGTTCTGAGGCCGAATCTGAAAAGGAAGAAGTGGAGGAAGAAGAACAAGTCATGGCGGTGGAGAATCGAACAATCAAGGAGCTTTCTGCCTCAGGATTAGATAATGCCATGCCATTATGCATTCAATACCCTAGGGCGGCTCAAGGCAAGACTGATGAGTTCGAATTAAAGTCAAGCTTGCTGCATCATATTCCTAAGTACCATGGGCTGTCCATGGAAGATCCAAACAAGCATTTGAAGGAGTTTGAAGTTGTATGCTCAAGCATGACACCCATTAATGTTGATGGGAATATTTTGAAGATGAAAGCTTTTCCATTCTCTCTTGTGGAAAAGGCTAAGGATTGGCTTTGTGAATTGGCACCCGGGACAGTGACTTCTTGGGAAAGCATGAAGAGAGCGTTCTTGGAGAAGTTCTTCCCTACTTCAAGAGTCATTCTCTTGAGGAAGAAAATTAGCAGAATCCAACAAAGTCAAGGAGAATCTTTTCCAGCATACTATGAGCGTTTTAAAGCCCTTGTTGCATCATGTCCTCAACATCAAATGAAGGAGGAGCTTCTCCTTCAATACTTCTATGAGGGCCTTCTTCCCATTGAAAGGCAAATGCTTGATGCTTCGGCGGGAGGTGCATTGGTGGACAAAACTCCTATGGCAGCCAAGACCCTAATTGCAAGCCGTGCTCTAAATGCACAACAATATGAAGGACTTGGGCAAAGGGGCCCCCCACGGCAACAATTGAATGAGGTAAGTTCTTAATCCGATATTCAATCTCAATTAGCTAATCTTACTTCTATTATGTCTCAAATGGCCGAAGGAATGAAGATACAAGGACCAATTGTATGTGGTGTATGTTCTATCCAAGGACACCCTTCGGAAAGGTGCCCTCAATTGATTGAGAATGGGGGATGGGAGAGTGCAAATGCCATTGGATTTCCAAGCCACAATCAACCAAGGAATGATCCATATTCCAACACATACAATCTGGGGTGGAGAGACCATCCCAACTAAAGGAAGATTTGTGAAAAACATGTTCATTTAAGCAACATCAATAGCATGCAATTAACAATTAAAGGCGGAATCATGCTTGTATGCACTTAAAAACAAAACATTTACCCATGAAATTCAAAGCCTAGTAGATAGGTGAACCAAGACTCAACTCAAAACAAAGTGAGTTGAGAAATCAATACCTTTGTAGATTCCTCTTTGCATAAGCAAAGGCTAATCATCCAAAGAGAGGGCCTTCATTCCTTGCATCTTGGATCCATGGATTTGGATGGATGAAAAGGTTTCTCCAAGTTCCCAAAATTGAGAACCTCTAATGATTCATCACCAAGGCATAATGAAGAAGAAATGAGTGACCTTGGAGGAGTTTGATTGCTAGATGATCCCTCCAAGGTGGCCGAAATTTTAGAGAGAAAAGAGAGCTTGTGTTCTCATCCTTTCCCCAAAAATAACCATTTTTGAATTTTAGGCTATAAAGTCCTTTATATAGTCCCTTCAAATAAGTGACCTAATGGACCAAAAGCCCTATTCTTCTAACATGGCGGGCCTATAGGGTTTATTGGGCTTTCAAGCCCTTTGTTTATTCAAGTTGTCATACAACTTGAGTTAATGGGCTTGACATTCAAATCCCATTGGGCCTTGCGGCCCAAAACTAACCCGAGGTCTTTAACGAACTTATTCGTTTGATTAATTAACATATTAATTAATCCTAGCCTTAGATAAATAATTAAACCATTTAATTATTCTTACTCATCTCCGTTGTTTCTTCAAACTCTACCTTACTCGGTGAACGATCCATTAGGTTCCTTTTAGCGAGGCAGTGGGCGATTAAAACTCTTTCTAATCGATTGTGAATTGAAACTTACTTTCAATTCTCCCGTTAGTGATAATACACTTTTAGGGCTTCCACAAACCATGGTTGACGCCTAGCAGCATGTCATGGTTACCCAAGCTAATCAGAAGAGGTGGAGAACCTATTCAGTTTTAGGATTACAAATGCAATACGGTCTTTCTCTAATACAATACTCTTGACCACATTGTTTGGTTTGATAGTTTATTCATGTCTACTATCCAATGTGAGTCTTGTGCTTATATGATTACCTTGAATGTGATTTGGAACACATTCCTAAATCTCATTCATACTTTGGCCAAAGATTCTTAATCATATCATAGAGTATTCTCCCTCAAACAGTTTGAAGGTTAGAGATCCCTTGTTGCGCATTCACTTGCCTCCATGGCTAAGTGGCTTAACCCCAACGATGCCATGGACACCCTCCTGATGGAGTGACTTTGACATAATCAAAGATTAAGGACCTAACCACAAGACAACTGTGATGCCTCAGGTCAAAAGACTAATTTGCATTATCCCAACCATGAGTTCTCATGTGACATGAATATGAGAACTCTCCGTTGATCGTGTTCAGTGAACTCATTCTCTATTGAGCACCTACGTACTTGTCTTGATGTCACACACACCAATGACTCGAGACTAGTTACTCTCCCTAAGAGAAGACATAGCACGTACTGATCTTAACGGACTGTCAATGCCCAATTGACAATCCTATGATCAGGAACGTTTAGGATGTGTCAACGAAAGAATGGTCTCATGAATCTAACTTCTTTAGCTCGCATTCTTCCAATCACATATTCCTTGGACTTATCGTTTAAGCATATAACATTTATATGAGACGGCTCAAACAATAATCTTTGCCCTTTACATTTAAACTACATTAGTTTGAAATGTCCGTAAAGTATCATCATATGATTGGTTTTAGGGCACATTTCCAACAATCTCCCACTTGCACTAGAGCCAATCAGCTTAGTCATCATTGATGATACCTCTTCTGTAATTCATTTCATAAATGGCTGAGTAGTAGGCCTAAACAATGGATATCTATATGTTATCCATAGAAGCAACCTTGAGAATAACGACGTCACCATTATACATGATTCTCAATCATGTGGTTCAGTCTCTCATTTGAGTTCGGACCTTGATGAGACCTTGATTCCCTGGCTTGAGCTATCGCCCCATTAGTGTCATACACTTTCTGGTTGGAACCGAATGGAGAGTTCATGAATGAACTTTCCCATCCAAACAACAACGTTGTAAGCTTCTATATGGCAATATATTTTGCATACATGATGGAACACATTAAAGTCATTTACTTTTAACGTTTCTACCCAAATATCTCTTTAGTCATAATAAAGAGATATCTCATTATCACTTCATTCATAATGAAGAGATATTCTATGATGGATTAGATTCATAATCTAATACATTTACGCTTCCATTACGTTACTCTAATTCTTCCTCATTCTTGAGGAATCCATCCTTAGTGTTTCTTAAATACCTAAGGATTCACTTGACAGTTGCCATGGTTCTGATCCTGGGCTTGCACTGATATCATCTTGTACCGTTCTAGGTACAACTTATATCAATGTTTTCATACAATATGAAATACATAAATCACCTTTCTGCGTATGCATAAAGGATTCTATTTATGCATTATTTCTTTGGGAGTCAAAGGGTACATTCCCCTTGAGAAGAACAACTTCCTAGTCTCACTAGAATTGTCATTCTAATTGAAGTTTATCATCATATGAGAAACTTCCTAGCATCTCATTGTCTATTTTAGGGATTGATATAATCCAATTATATCTTGAAATCTATCATTATAGATTTCCATCCCATGTATATAGACTATGTCTCCCATATACATTCTATCATTATAGAATGTTTAAAGTCATAACTTTAACGATGAAGAATTCCTTTCATTTTCAAAATTAATATATATCATGTATATATATTCAAATTTAGGAATATGATCAACTCCCACTAATCTTTTGTAAACCTAGTAAACAAAAGATTCATTTACATCTTTATGAGAAATCAAACAATTGATCTTTTCTCATAAGACGCTTATAACTCCCACTAGCTTGCTAAGATCCATGATGGATGGATCTCTACAACTAACATGTCTTAGAAGTATATATCATATATATATGGGTAATTGATAATGTCCAACGAACTAAATCTTATTTATGTTCATTCTTCTCCTAATGGAGAAATTCATTATCTTACGATGCTACTTTCCTTGATATTTTTCAAGGAAATGAATCTAAAGTGTTACTTTTTTTCTTGGATCAAATCTAAGGAGGTAAATACTTTAGACGTCTTACTCATCTACTTACATTTCTTGAATTCTTTGAAACCTTTTGCAAAGTATTCGGACTTGTGTTTATTCAAAATAAACTAGAGTCCAACCGAGAGTGATCTTCGGTGAATGTCATACAACATGAGTAATATTATGTTGTGGACAAGTGCCACTAACATCTAAGTGAATTAACCTCAACAACTTTGTGATTCTTTCTTCTTTCCAAAAGAATAAAGATTCGAACATTTCGCCTCTATACAATTTTAACAAGAAGGTATTGGATCCGGATCTAACGATCCAAAGCATCCATCTATGACCAACTCGTAACTTATGTTTTAGAGGTATCACAACTCAGTTGGGATTAGTCACTACCTTGCAACCTTTTGGGTTTTAAGCATCGTTATATTCTTAAACAGTTAACACTACCACATCATCTCTACTACAGAGACAATTAATTAGATTACCATAATCTAATCATTCATTAATAAAGAACAATGTTTTGTCAAACAAAGCATTCATCCATCTCTACAACTGTGACGGAATTATGTTCCTTTAAAATTGGGACGTAAAGACAATCTTTGGTTTTTCCAATTTCTTTGGTAGTTCATATGAGGAAGTAATTACAATCCGCTTTCGCAGAGATCTATATTTGATTCACGTTTCGAATGTGAAGTACTTTCTCTTCTCTCATTTATCTTCTACTTCTTATTAGCCACACTTTTACAACGATTGTAAAACATAGTTGCTAATACAGAATCATGTATTCAAGTAGAAGAACCAATTGTTTTGAATTATTCAAGAACATTTTACAACACCTTCGAAAGGTGTGTTCTTGACACTTGCAAGACATTTCTTGCAAATACCCCTTCCAATGTCCATCCTTTCATAAAGAAAGTTTGTTCCCTTGGAGTTATTTTTCCTTCTTCATTTGACTTCCCTTTTGATTACAATAGTCATGGTCCCTAGACTCCCACTATCTCTCTTGAAACTTATTTCAAATGTGTTATACACATCAAACGATTTGGAGAGCGTGCGGTTATTGTTCACTATATAGTTTACAATAAACTTAGTGAACCATTAGGATAGGGACACAAAGGTGAAGTCCTTGCCTAGTTTCCGTCTCGTTAAGTGGTTTAACACTTCAACACTCAATGATTCAAAATCATCATAAGTCCATATAAATGGACTATTTTTGTCAACCAACCATTATGTTCTAAACATAATAACAAACTTTCAAGAGTTGTTCAAGGCAACTCTCATTTCTTCATACAACAATTTGTAAGTGAAGAATCATGGCACATAAAGTGTCCATGCCCTTGTGCTTACTTCAAAAGTTCCTTGTTTATGTAACAAAGAAACAAGCACTAAAGTTTGTGTTGATTAAGGGTTGTTCAAAGCAACTCTTATTTCTTCATACAACAATTTGTATTTGAAGAATTATGACATTAAAAGTGTTGTCCTTCTCATGTTTAGACTTATCTAACATATTCTTCCAATGATACATTATCAATAGGAAGATTGTGAGGATGAGACTACTTAGTTACATCTACAAGCCATTAAAGACAATCTATGGGATTGTAGAACTAAGTCCGGAAATTAAAGCATTCGGCTTTTCTTTGTCAAGTTTTGGATAGCGTTTGCAAATATATTGGTAAACAAATACATAACGAATATAAATTGATTGATTTTAAGCCATTTGATTCGGGTCTTTAAATCAAATAGCACCACCCACTATTTTTGGCAAATTCCATATCCCTCATCGGAATTCGAGAGTTTTGTTGAACTCTTAGCAGGGAATGGGAGACTCACCATTACCAAGCCCACCTCAGAATTATATCATTTTGGTTAGCAAAAATAATGATGAGAGAATAACACTTTAGTCATTTACAACTCTTGTAATTACCCATCTAGTTTGGCCTCTAGAGAATGAATGCCTCAGAATTATATCATGTTGGCACCATTGCACTTAGTTAAGTTATTCCCACCATGCTTAGTTTATGTAGAGGTTCAAGCACAACCTCAGAATTATATCATGTTGGTCATACTCGTTGTCTACACTCACCTCATCATATGTTTATGGACTCCTCCTGGATGTAAGCACATACTTTGTACTTCCCCATTATAGGGTGAAGCCGGTGCATGAGTCACAAACGATTGGAGCCCACCACGGTGGAAGGCCTACGAAGAGATATTCAAAGCATCTCTCGCTTATCAACTTAATAATGGTTTGTTGAGGGTTTTAGGTCTCATCACATATAAACATACATTTTAATCCAATTAAAACATTTTGATCCTATTACAACTATTGGTCCATATGATTGATTTAGTAGTATATAATACTCCCACTATGCTTTTAAAACAGTTTTTAAAGCAAGACTATATGGTACTACTAACATAAGATTTGCATTCATTGATGGACTATATAGTTGCCTTAGGGCCTTAGGATGACTATGAACCTTTGATTAGATCCAACACGAGCCTTGTGTTGAATCTCGGTCTAGGGATGGTGATTGATTTTAGTTACGCGTTTAATCACATTAAGGTGTGTTGTCTTATTGGGCGTTGGACCCAACTACTCCAATTTCATGCATATCGAATAAAACAAGAAAGGAGTACTTCAAAGTAAATAAGAGCTTATGCTCTTTTACAACAATTGATCAAATCAAATTACTTTAAAGTAAAGAAGAGCTTATGCTCTTTTACAACAATTGATCATATCAAATTACAACCGAAATTTAATCTACACATTCCCATGGTTCAAACAATTTTGAAACGGCCTTTCACATAGCTCAATTATAGTAGGCTTAGGTTCATAATCACCCTTTCTTTAATTAATTAACGCTTTAACTAATTAAACTTGAATGCAACATTTTCATTTGGTTTTTGTATCCATAGAATTGATTTAAATGGAGCTAAATGAAATGAAAATCCAATTCTCATTTAAAGAAACAAAACAATTTTTGTTCTCTACCTAATTTGGGCCAAAATGCTATGACCTCAACTTGTTTGGGCCATAGTGCAATTAACCTCAACTTTTGGGCTATTTTGCAAAAACTTAAACTTTTAGGGTCACTTTGTAAAAACACAAAAGTCCACTACTTCATGTAATTACAACTAGAACCCAAAAATTTCCACAAAAGCTAAAACTTCATTAAAGGAGCAAAACAATTTGTCCTTTTAGTGATTTTGGACCTTTACGTAAAAACGTAAACTTTTGGGTCAAAATGCAAATACACAAAAGTATCAAAACTTTATGTAATTGCATAAAAGCCCCACAAGGACCCTAATTGAGTAGGGTGGCCGGTTTTGAAGCAAAGTAATAAAAAAAAATTTCAAAGTTTTTGTAAGTGGGGTGTGTGTAATGGAATAAATCATTACACACCTACCCACTAAAATTTCTTTAATTTTTCAAAACAAATATCTAAGATATTTAAACATAAGAAATATTTCAAAACAAAAACTTTATGAAATAAATCAAAACTTTGAATCAAAACACCAAACCTTTTGTTCTTGGCAAGAACATATCAAGAACAATGAAGAACATTCATGAAAACCCATAAGAGCTCCATGAACATTCTTCACCCAAAAGCATCCCAAAACCACTCAAACTTAAGGGAAATAACATACAACCATACTAGGGTACATAGGGGTTCCAAAAGTCACTTTAAAACACTTTTAACAAGTCAAACACGAACCCAAAAATCCACCCTTTGGATTTGGCCGAATTTCCCAAAAACATGGCACCAAATTTTAGCTCCAAAATTCATGCTCATAAGAACTACATCTACAACATTTGAGATGGCAAATTTTCTAACAAAATTTACATTCAAAGAAGCAAGAATAAAGCTTGTAACAATTACAACATTCAAATTACAAACTATGAACTACAAAACCCAAAAGGATTCACCAACTACTAGACTTAGGCTCTGATACCACTTGAAGGAAGATTTGTGAAAAACATGTTCATTTAAGCAACATCAATAGCATGCAATTAACAATTAAAGGTGGAATCATGCTTGTATGCACTTAAAAACAAAACATTTACCCATGAAATTCAAAGCCTAGTAGATAGGTGAACCAAGACTCAACTCAAAACAAAGTGAGTTGAGAAATCAATACCTTTGTAGATTCCTCTTTGCATAAGCAAAGGCTAATCATCCAAAGAGAGGGCCTTCATTCCTTGCATCTTGGATCCATGGATTTGGATGGATGAAAAGGTTTCTCCAAGTTCCCAAAATTGAGAACCTCTAATGATTCATCACCAAGGCATAATGAAGAAGAAATGAGTGACCTTGGAGGAGTTTGATTGCTAGATGATCCCTCCAAGGTGGCCGAAATTTTAGAGAGAAAAGAGAGCTTGTGTTCTCATCCTTTCCCCAAAAATAACCATTTTTGAATTTTAGGCTATAAAGTCCTTTATATAGTCCCTTCAAATAAGTGACCTAATGGACCAAAAGCCCTATTCTTCTAACATGGCGGGCCTATAGGGTTTATTGGGCTTTCAAGCCCTTTGTTTATTCAAGTTGTCATACAACTTGAGTTAATGGGCTTGACATTCAAATCCCATTGGGCCTTGCGGCCCAAAACTAACCCGAGGTCTTTAACGAACTTATTCGTTTGATTAATTAACATATTAATTAATCCTAGCCTTAGATAAATAATTAAACCATTTAATTATTCTTACTCATCTCCGTTGTTTCTTCAAACTCTACCTTACTCGGTGAACGATCCATTAGGTTCCTTTTAGCGAGGCAGTGGGCGATTAAAACTCTTTCTAATCGATTGTGAATTGAAACTTACTTTCAATTCTCCCGTTAGTGATAATACACTTTTAGGGCTTCCACAAACCATGGTTGACGCCTAGCAGCATGTCATGGTTACCCAAGCTAATCAGAAGAGGTGGAGAACCTATTCAGTTTTAGGATTACAAATGCAATACGGTCTTTCTCTAATACAATACTCTTGACCACATTGTTTGGTTTGATAGTTTATTCATGTCTACTATCCAATGTGAGTCTTGTGCTTATATGATTACCTTGAATGTGATTTGGAACACATTCCTAAATCTCATTCATACTTTGGCCAAAGATTCTTAATCATATCATAGAGTATTCTCCCTCAAACAGTTTGAAGGTTAGAGATCCCTTGTTGCGCATTCACTTGCCTCCATGGCTAAGTGGCTTAACCCCAACGATGCCATGGACACCCTCCTGATGGAGTGACTTTGACATAATCAAAGATTAAGGACCTAACCACAAGACAACTGTGATGCCTCAGGTCAAAAGACTAATTTGCATTATCCCAACCATGAGTTCTCATGTGACATGAATATGAGAACTCTTAGTTGATCGTGTTCAGTGAACTCATTCTCTATTGAGCACCTACGTACTTGTCTTGATGTCACACACACCAATGACTCGAGACTAGTTACTCTCCCTGAGAGAAGACATAGCACGTACTGATCTTAACGGACTGTCAATGCCCAATTGACAATCCTATGATCAGGAACGTTTAGGATGTGTCAACGAAAGAATGGTCTCATGAATCTAACTTCTTTAGATCGCATTCTTCCAATCACATATTCCTTGGACTTATCGTTTAAGCATATAACATTTATATGAGACGGCTCAAACAATAATCCTTGCCCTTTACATTTAAACTACTTTAGTTTGAAATGTCCGTAAAGTATCATCATATGATTGGTTTTAGGGCACATTTCCAACACCAACTTCAAGTGGAGGGAGCCTCAACAACTTCAACAACAAGGAGGCTTTAGACAACAACCCCCGGGGTTTTACACCAAAACCTACGGCAATGATCCAACCCCACCCCAATCTGCCCAAAACAATCAAGGTATGTCTTTAGATAATGCTACAATTCTTAAGTTACTTACCAATTTGTCTCAGGGGCTAGAAAATCAAAACAAGGCGATGCAAAACCAAGAAAAAAGGGTGGACCACTTAGAAAAGCAAATTGGGCAGATTGCGGAGTTTGTAGGACAATTCCGAGACCAAGGCAAGCTCCCTAGCTCAACCATTGTCAATCCAAAGGGAGGGTTCGAAACCGCCAAGGCCATTACGTTAAGAAGTGGTAAGGAGCTTGGAAATCATCCAGAACCATCCAAACAAAGCCTTAATGAGGAGAAAGAACTACTGCAAGAAGAAGAACAGGGAGCAAAGGCCACGGCAAGGGAAGCCAAAACCTTGCCGCAACCCTCTAGTACACCAAAACCATCCCAAACCACCAAGGTGAGTCCAAATTCGAATTTGTCTAGTTCTATTCCACTAAATGTGCCCTTTCCTAGCAGGTTTATGCAATCTAAGACAGAGGAGGATGAAAAAGACATCCTGGAGACGTTTAGGAAGGTGCATGTCAATATCCCGCTCCTTGATGCAATAAAGCAAATTCCGAAGTACGCTAAGTTTTTGAGGAAGATTTGTACAACAAGAAAATGGATTCGGGAGAAAGAGGTGGTACATGTAAGTGAGAATGTCTCTGCAATGTTGCAAAGAAAACTACCACCTAAATGCAAAGATCCAGGTAGTTTCACTATCCCTTGTGTAATTGGTAATACAAGATTCGGACATGCTATGCTAGATTTAGGTGCATCAATTAATGTCATGCCATACTCTGTTTATGCATCTATGAATCTAGGAGAGCTTAAAAATGATGGTGTTATTATTCAATTAGCCGATCGATCTGATGCATACCCAAGAGGTGTTTTGGAAGATGCTTTGGTGCAGGTAGACCACTTGATTTTTCCTGCAGATTTCTATGTGCTTGACATGGAGGATTCAACCCACTCTCCACCATCGCCACTCTTACTTGGACGACCTTTCATGAAAACAGCCCACACCAAGATTAACGTGGCCAAGGGAGCCTTAACTATGGAGTTTGGTGGTGATACGATTAACTTTAAAGTTTCTGAATCCATTGAGAATCCTAATGATGTTCGTTCTTGTTTTGCCATTGGTACAATTAAAAATATAGGACAAGAACGTTCAACAGCAATCAAGAAGGATGCGTCTAGAACCACCATCGAGGAAGGAATTGAAGGAGAGCACAAGAAGCACGCCACTACCCTACAAACACCCAATCTGGCCGTGCCGTGTGCTAAAATTGGCGAGAAGGTGGCTGCCCTTGGGGCAGTGCCACAACATCCTAGTAAGTCTCTAATCCCAATTCCGATTCCTATTTCAACTAATAGGTTGTTACCTTCTTTGGTGCAGGTACCCAATCAATTTCAAGGTGGTGGGATCAGTTACAGGGACTTTAGGAATCCAAACGCCAGAATCAAGGAGGATCACTATCCCCTCCCATTCATTGAGCCGTACTACGAGAACTTTATTGAGCTTGTTGTGGAGGAGATCCCATTGCATGCTGTGGGTCCTAAGTGAGAAAAGAAGGCCTTGTCCGGCTGCAAGACGTAAAAGAAAGCGCTACTTGGGAGGGAACCCAATACACTGAATAAAACAAAGCATGTTCATTGATCTCCGAGAAATTACAAGTGCGAAAAAAAAAAAAAAAAAAAAAAAAAAAAAAGAGAGAAAGATGGAGCCTTCACAAAGGTTGTTTACGTGAAGCCCCACTACGTGGCAAAACTCTAGGAGCGGGAGGCATCGGAGCGGGAGGCATCGAAGATAGATCATTCGAGGCCTCAATACTTGGTGGAACGCTAGATGACGCAGGAAAAAGGTGCCTCTGGAAGAAAGCCGCAAGCCTTTGACGGTCACTTTGAATTCGACCTTCAGATTCTTGCATCTCATCAAGCTTCCTCTTCATGCTCGTCGAATAATTATTTGCAAGCACGTGCAAACTTCTATTCTCGTGCTTAAGCTGTTTGATCTCTTGCTTGAGATTTTCCACCTCTGCCATCAATGATTCAACTTGACGGGATCGAGCAAGTAGGCGTTGGCCCATGTTGGACACAGAGCTCGCACACTGAACACTGAGAGCTAGGGACTCTTGAACGGCCAACTCATCGGATCGTCCTGAAAGCAGCCTACTATCTTTAGGAGTGAGGAGATTCCTAGCTACTATTGTAGCTGTTGTTGCATCCGTCATCACGGAGTCTTCACCTGTAAGAGGGCCATTAGAAGATAAGAAAGACGGGCACCATATATTACCCTGACGCGGCGCAACCTGATCACTGCTGAGACTCAAATCTAAGCAAATGTTAGATGGGTTAGCCATTTTCAAGAAGTTAAAAGAGAAGGGTTGGATGGAGTAAAATCTCAAAGGGCCGGAGACGATTTTCACGAATGGGCAATCTTCAAAGTGTGCATGTTAGAGGTGATCGATACCTCTATAAAAGAAGAGACACCACTCTTCAAATCTCAAAAGCCGGATTTTCCTGCGTAAAGTCTGTCAACACTCTTCAGACGCAATCTCGGCTTTTCAGATAACGCGTCCAACTTTGTCAAAAAATCTCTGACAAAGTTGAAAACGTGGCGCCAACTACCACACTTTTGCCGACAAGCGTGGGTGACAAAGCCGCAATCTCGGCTTTTCAAATAAAGCGTGCAACTTTGTCAAAAGATCTCCGCAATCTCGTCTTTTCAGATAAAGCGTGCAACTTTGTCAAAAGATCTCTGACAAAGTTGAAAACGCGTGGAGGTCATTATCCCAACTACACACTTTTGCCGACAAGCATGGGTGACAAAGCCGCATCTGCACTACTACTTGCCATTACAATTCCTATATACATCAACATTCATGGCAAGGCATACACCCAAAAACGCATGACTTTTCTTCTCGGCCGAGAATGTAGCTGCAACCAAACCTCTCAAACATGCTCAGTTTTCTTCTTCCCTTGAGAACACCTATTCAACCATTGATATACCCCCAAAGAAGATACCAGATGCCTGGAGTACAGATGAGGCAGGGGGAAACGGTAGATCGAAGCATGTGGAGACAAGCGCAACAAATATATGTGCTGATTCATTCGCTGCTTCTTCAAAAGCAAAAGTATCTCATATCATCAAGGGCAAAAGCAAAGGTATCTCATATCATGCTCTTTCCCTGTCTTTTCCTTTCTCCTTGTTATTACTCGCATGGCAAAGTGAAAGAGAGGAATCAGCCGGCACTTGGAGTCAGTCTTCCGATCTGGAACCGACTACCTGTAATCTATTCCCTGGTTGCTTACCTAGCATTGCTCTCGGGTAGTCATCTTCAACGGTTGATATACTTCCAGAGAAGGGACCACATATGCTTGGAGAGTAGCTAAGACGAGTGACAATGAAACATCAATCTTATGGATAGTCAGCAAACGCAACAACTGCATATGCTGAGTTATCCTCTAACCCTCTTCAATATGAATTGGAAAGATTGAACAAAGAAACAGGTCATCACCTCTACCTCGTGCTTGCCTGCCATGTGTCAGAATCCTCTAGCCCAGTTCAAGATTAGCCTGTGGAAAATTAACGATTGGAGTAAACCAGAAAATCTTCAAGTCAAACTCAAGATCAAGCCTCAATGCAATCACCAAGGAGAATATGGAATTTACACTTCATAACCAGATTTGCGTCCCTAAACTCTTCTCTTTGTTAGTTACATTCTGCCATGTTTAGTATGTTTAGTTGCTGTTTATGTGTTTGCTTGTGTTTAGTGTGGTTTTAAGCTTAAAACATTGAGGACAATGTTTGATTTAAGTGTGGGGGGGGGGGGGGGTAACTAAGTATATTTGATGCAAATTAGTGGGATTTTATCACCCATAACTTCAAATGTTGTTCCTTGCTGTTTTAAAGTGTTTTTAAGCTGTTTTGGAGTGTTTTAGTGTGTTCTATTTTATAAATCCGAAAATCAGATAAAAACTTGAAAAACATGTTTTGAAAAGCCAAAAAAGAGTGTTTTGAGTCGTTTTTGTGTGTTTGTGTCTTAGGGTACCTTCCAACACAATTATGAGGATTTGGTTTTTAATTGCATGACTGTTAAAAAGAGTTATAAACATGGAGAAAAGTTTGATTTAATCTTGGTATATGCTTGGTTATGGTTATAATGTATGACTTCACATGCAATCACAAAAGAAAAATTGGTTTTTGTAACATGCTTGAAAGAAGGAACTCAAACAAACGCTACAACCTTGTGAGACTTGAGCCTAAACGTTATTTGGAGAGTTAAAATCTGTGCATTTGTTTTCTAAAGTCATTGCATGATCTCATTATTCTTTGCTTGGTTACTACTTAGAAGGCGTTTCATCATATAGTTCCAAATGCTAGAACTCATGCCCATTTGATTCAAAGCATGTTATTGATTTGCATAACACATATTCAAGAAGAAGTTGTGTAGTGACCACCACCAAAGCCAAATTGCTGTGTATCCTACTTCATTATATGTTTAAGTTAACCCCATTGAGCCTTGTTAAGCTTACGTTCTTTGTTAACCCGCACTATCCTCACCTAGCCTAGATTAGGACCATCCACACCCTTATTCTTGAAGCATAGCAAAGCATGATTTGAATTGAACTCCTTTTGATTAATGTATGGTAGAAAACAAGTGTGGGGGAAGTAGTTTTCATGTGAGTTAGTGTGCCATAGGCACGGGTGGTGATAGGAGCATATTTATGCGCCTTAGTTAGCTAGTTCTTATGCATTTTTGTTATGTTTTATTCGTTAAAGTAGTCTTTTAAGCTACTTTCATGTGTTTTCAGGTTTAAGGACATATTACATGAAATGATGCAATTGGGAGCTTTTGGAGCAAAACTGAGCTGGAATGTGGTGTATGCAAATGGAGCACGAGGAATGAACGAGGTTGAAGGTCAAAGGAGCTTAAGAAATGAAGAAATGAAAGTGAAGAGCAAGGAAGTCGGAATTGGTAACCAAAGTTTCTAAAGTTGGAAGTTTCTATTCTTGGAGGTTTCCATTGTCGTGAGTTTCTATTCTTGGCTTTGGGCTTTTAGATGACCTAAACCCTAACTCTTTGTGGACCCTAAGCCTATGCCGCACCTAAACCCTAACCTTAGCCCATTTTAGAGCCATTGCCGTGGGCTTTAGCCCAAGTCCTTTCCCTTGCCATGCAAGGGGGGGCATTTTAGGCCCAAATCCATGCATTAAGCCCTTCACCCTAATTGGCCCAAATCCATGCATTAAGCCCTTCACCCTAATTCTTCCTCCTAATTAGTGCATCCCACCATTCCATTCCATAATTTCCATTAGTGCATCCCACCATTCCATTCACACTTAAATGCCCATTATCCCATTTTTTTTAGCTTTTAATTCCACACCATCCCATTATCCTTTACATCCACTAAACCATGCATCCACACTCACCTAAATAAACCCTAAATTACATCCACTAAACCATCCATCCACCATAATTCCCACCATCCACACCTTTTCCCATCCACCAAATACCTTAAACAAACATCCATTAACACCCATTCTCTTCCTATAAATACCCATTCATTCCATTCACCAAATCATCTCATTTTCCATTGTAATACACAAACACTTCCCCTTCTCCATCTTCTCCATTTCCACTCCATTCCACACTTCCATCCCCCCAACCAACCTATCCTTAAACCTTGTGCTACAACAACGAGGAAGAGAAGAGTGCCTAAACGTTCATACAATTCAAGTTTGAGTTGTTGGAATGTTTAGGTGTTTCTTTGATTTCAAAGTTTCATTTTAATTCTCTTTGTTTTGTACGTATAAGGAATGGAAGAGAAGAGTGCTTAAACGTTCATACAATTCAAGTTTTGAGTTGTTGGAATGTTTAGGTGTTTCTTTGATTTCAAAGGTATGAGGAACTAATCCCCCTTTAGCTAGGGGGTGATTCGAAACTATGTTTATATTTGCAATATGAATTGATTAACTTTCGTTGGAATTTCATAAGTTGTGGATTCAATTTGTTTAACCGTTTGATTGATAACTTATTTATGAATGTTTATTAAGAATGCGCGCTTAATTTTCATGCATAAATATGACGCTAGAATATAAGTGATTTTCACCTAATCGTTATGAACTTATATTCACAAGTAGTGGAGGTTGCTTATAAACAATCGCGTTAAATGAATTCTTGGCACGAGTTTCATGCTCATCATAGTAACGAATGCCTCGTCAACACTTATAGTTTTCATAATACTTAATGATCTTTGATTGTATCTTTATTGTGCTGTTCACGTAAAGGACTTTTGGAGAATGTTGTGAATTGCGTTGCGCAAACCCATCCAATTCATTAACTTAAGGAAAACTTGACGGTTAATTTAAGCGGACCTAATTAATCCGGAGTGTTGAGTTTCATAATTTATCGAAAAACCAACTGAGAATCAATCTTGTATGCAAGTATAACATGTGTGGAGAAGAACCCCTTAGCTAGCCTTCATTCCATTCATTCCATCACAAATTCATATTTACATTCCGCTTAGTTTATTAACTTGTTTTGTTATTTCAATTTTTGTCAAATCAAAACTTTTCCCCCCCCTTTACTTTCTTGTTCTTTAGTGCTTAGAATCTGTTTAGTTTATGTTTTAAAGTATTTTGAATCAAGCCATAATCTTAAATTCGTCCAAAATTAGTTTTGAGTCTTTTGGTTTGTCTTAATATTTTAAATTTTAGTTTTGCATTCTTTGAGTCTAGTTTAGTGTTTTATATTGTTTTTACGTTCTTAAGTCAATTTAGAAGGTTTTAGCAAGCCCTCCTAATCCCCGGTCTAGAACGATCCCTCACTTATCCATTCTACTACAATTGTCAAACGAGGGTTTAATTTGAGTGTCAAGTAATTATCGCATCAAATTTTGGCGCCGTTGCCGGGGATCCTTTCTAAGCTATGGGTCATCCCAAACATAAAACCTAGCATCCTTTCTAAGCTTATCACATTGATTCCTATTAAGTGTGCTAGGGGTATGTTTAGACACCAAAAAGTTCACCAAATCTGCGTACCAAGGCTCACTTACCTGTATAGACATTAATTGTTCATCGGGAAAGGTTTCAGAAATTGGCATTGCTTCCTCATGCACCATTCGGCTTAGGTGGTCAGCCATGTCACTTACCTGTGGAGTTGGAGCACAAGGCTCATTGGGCCGTGAGGAAGTTCAACATGGATGTGGATGCAGCGGGAATTCATCGTAAGCTTCAATTGAATGAACTTGAGGAGATACGGAATGAAGCTTATGAGAATGCTCGCCTTTACAAGGAAAAGACGAAGGCCTTTCATGATAAGATGATTCGCACCAAGTCCTTCTCTGTTGGACAGAAAGTGTTGTTGTTTAATTCTCGTCTTCGTCTATTTCCGGGTAAGTTACGTTCACGTTGGATTGGACCCTTTGTTATTACTAACGTTTTTCCTCATGGTGCAGTCCAAGTTCGTAGCTTCAAAACAGGTCAAGAGTTTAAGGTGAACGGGCATCGTTTGAAGGCCTATTATGAGAACTTTGTGGACCACACCGTGGATGACACCCCCTTGGGTACCGTGGGCTCCAATTTGGAGTAAATGGATTCTTCGTCTGGCTGCAAGACGTAAAAGAAAGCGCTACTTGGGAGGCAACCCAATACAGTGAATAAAGCTTGTTTATTGATTTCCGAGTGTTTAAAAAAAAAAAAAAAAAAAAAAAAAAACATGGCAGAAAGATGGAGTCTTCACAAAGGTTGTGTACTTGAGGCCCCACTACGTGGCAACACTCTCGGAACAGGAGGTATCGGAGCAGGAGGCACCGAAGATAGATCATTCAAGGCCCCAAACCTTGGTGGAACGCTGGATGACCCAGGAAAGAGGTGCCTCTGGAAGAAAGCTGCAAACCGTTGACGGTCATCAAGCTCATCAAGCTTCCTCTTCATGCCTGTTGAATAATTGTTGGCAAGCACGTGCAAACTTCGGTTCTCATACTTAAGCTGTTTGATCTCCTGCTTAAGACTCTCCACCTCCGCCATCAAGGATTCAACCTGTCGGGAGCGAGCAAGAAGGCGTTGGCCCATGTTGGACATAGAGCCAGTGCACTGAACACTTAGAGCCAGGGATTCTTGAACGGCCAACTCATCGAACCGTCCTGAAAGCAGCTGACTGTCTTTGGGAGTGAGGAGGTTCCGAGCCACTATCGTAGCCGTTGTGGGATCCGTCGTCACAGAGTCCTCATCTGTAAGAGGGCCATGGGAAGATAAGAAAGACGGGCACCATACCTTACCCTGACGAGACGCGACCGGATCACTGCTTAGACTCAAATCTAAGCAAAGGTTCGATGGGTTGGATGAGCTAGCCATTGTTCACGAAGTTAAAAGAAAAGGGGTGGACGGAGTAGATTTTCAAAAAGGGCCGGAGACGAGTTTCAAGAATGGAAAATCTTCAGAGTGTGTAAGTTGGCGGTGATCGATAGCTCTATAAAAAGCCAAGGCAACGCGTCCACCAATTCGAAAAGCCTCGGCTTTTCAGAAATCGCGTTCAACACGTGGAGGCCATCATCGCAACTACACGTCTTTAGCCGACAAGCGCAAAGTTCGGCGACGCTTTATCTGCTTTTCAGAAAACGCGTGCAGCTTTATCGAAGAGGCGTCTTCAAAGATCGAAGAGTCGTCACTATTCCAAAAAGCCGGATTTGCGGGATCAAAATGTTTGTCGACAACGGTAAAAGAACAGTATCACCACTTGCTATTGAATTCCCTATATATGTCGACCTTCATTTTTTTTTGGCAAGACAGAACTGAAGAAAATGCCCAACTCTTTCTCACCTCTGAAGGCGCACTCCCAGCAAAGCCTTTCGAAATACTCCATTCTTTCTTCTTCCCCAAAGATGATACCAGATGCCTGGAGTACAGATGACCCAGGAGGAAACAGCACCACAAATACATGTGCTGATTCATTCACCGCTTCTTCAAAAGCAAAGGTATCTCATATCATCAAGGGCAAAAGCAAAGGTATCTCATGTCATGCTCTTTCCCTGTCTTTTCCTTTGTCCTTGATATTATTTGCATGGCAAAGTGAAAGAAGCAATCAGCCGGCACTTGGAGTCTATCTGGACTCTATTCCCTGGTTGTTTACCTAGCTTTGCTGAGCTATCCTCTAACCCTCTTCAATACGAATTGGAGAGATTGAACAAAGAAACAGATAAAAGGAGGAAGCTCAGACCTTCGGGGGAGACCAAAGGAAGCCTGCTACCCAGTTCAAGAGTAGCACAAAGGAAAATCAACGATGGGAGCAGCGCATTTCAAGAGTAAGCCTGTGGAATCACTCAAGATGAAGCCTCACTGCAATCACCAAGGAGAAGATAGAATTTACACTCCATAACCAGATTTGCATCTCTAAAACTCTTCTCTTTGTTAGATACATTCTGCCATGTTTAGTATGTTTAGTTGCTGTTTTATATGTTTTCTTTTGTTTGGTGTGTTTTAAGCTTAAAACATTGAGGACAATGTTTGATTTAAGTGTGGGGGGGGTAACTAAGTATGTTGATGCAAATTTGTTGGATTTTATCACCCATAACTTCAAGTATTGATCCTTGCTGTTTTAAAATGTTTTTAAACTGTTTTAATGTGTTTTGACTTAAAAATTCGAAAATCCCATAAAAATTTGAAAAATTGTTTTGAAAAACCCAAAAAGAGTTGTTTTTTGTGTGTTTGTGTCGTAGGTTACCTTCCAACACAATGATGAGGATTTGGTTTTTAATTGCATGACGGTTAAAGAAAGTTACAAACATGGATGGACGTTTGATATACTCTTTGGTTTATGCTTGGTTGTCGTTATAGTTTACGAATTCACATGTAATCACAAATGATAAAAATTAGTTTTTGTAACATGCTTGAAGGAATGAACTTAAACAAACGATACATCCCTGTGAGACTTGAGCCTAAACGTTATTTGGAGAGTAATAATCTGTGCGTCATTGTTTTCTAAAGTCGTTGCATGATCTCATTATTCTTTGCTTGGTTACTACTTAGAAGGCGTTTCATCACTTAGTTCCAAATGCTAGAACTCATGCCCATTTCATTCAAAGCATGTCATTGATTTGCATACCACATATTCAAGATGAAGTTGTGTAGTGACCACCATCAAAGCCAAACAGCCATGTGCCCTTCACTCATTTTGTGTTTAAGTTTAACCCCGTTGAGCCGTGTTAGCCCATGTTCTTTGTTAACCCACATTATCCTCACCTAGCCTAGATTAGGACCATCCTTACCCTTGTTCTCAAAGCATAGTAAGCAATGAATTCCTTTTGATTAATATGTTGCAGAAAATAAGTGTGGGGGAAGGATTATTGATGTGAGTTTATGTGCCATAGGCACGGTAAGAAAAAAAAAAAAAAAAAAGAAAAGAAAGAAAGAAAAAGAAAAGAAAAAAATGGAAAAAGAGTTGAAAATAGTTGAAAAGTATTGGTTGTTGAAGTAAAGGCCCAAAACAATGAATTAGGCCCTAAGAGTTGTTTGAATCTCCCCTATTTGTTTAAAAGTTGATTTCTGCATTCTAAGGGAATTCTAGGTCTTAATTTCATTACTTTACTTATTATTGCTTAAAGAACGTTTGTTATTCCTTACCTTCCCTTGTTAGCCAAAACCCCAAGCCCCGTTACAACCCTTGACTTCTATCTTGAGTGTTGTGCATTTCAAATGTGGAGTTTGAATTTGGTATGAGCATATGGTGTCACTGGTTCTCGCATCTAAGTAGTAGCATCCCATTCATGAGATCATATCCATACACGTTTAATTACTCCCGAAATTGCTTTCTTTGTATAACGTATGTGAGTACTAGTCTTTCATGTTTACATCAATCTTCTCACATATAACTAGTGTAGGGTGTGTAGTCAGAAAATTTGAGTGAAAATTGAGTGCATAACGAGTGAGGAATTGAGGGAATTCTCTAAGGCATGTTACTACATTCAAAATATGTTTTAATTGATTAAATGCGAACTAGTGAATGGTGACTATGATTAAGTATGTGCTTGAGGGAAAGGAAGACTAAAAGCCATGTGAGTAATGAATTTTGACATGTCATGTTTCATTGGAAATCCCTGAGGCGAACGTTGGAAGGTTTAGTTTTTGGTTTTGGTTAGTTTGTTTCGTTTTGTTTTCTTTCTTTTGTTTGTTTTGCTCGAGGACTAGCAAAAGCTAAGTGTGGAGGAATTTGATAGGAGCATATTTATGCGCCTTAGTTAGCTAGTTCTTATGCATTTTTGTTATGTTTTATTCGTTAAAGTAGTCTTTTAAGCTACTTTCATGTGTTTTCAGGTTTAAAGGACATATTACATGAAATGATGCAATTGGGAGCTTTTGGAGCAAAACTGAGCTGGAATGTGGTGTATGCAAATGGAGCACGAGGAATGAACGAGGTTGAAGGTCAAAGGAGCTTAAGAAATGAAGAAATGAAAGTGAAGAGCAAGGAAGTCGGAATTGGTAACCAAAGTTTCTAAAGTTGGAAGTTTCTATTCTTGGAGGTTTCCATTGTCGTGAGTTTCTATTCTTGGCTTTGGGCTTTTAGATGACCTAAACCCTAACTCTTTGTGGACCCTAAGCCTATGCCGCACCTAAACCCTAACCTTAGCCCATTTTAGAGCCATTGCCGTGGGCTTTAGCCCAAGTCCTTTCCCTTGCCATGCAAGGGGGGGCATTTTAGGCCCAAATCCATGCATTAAGCCCTTCACCCTAATTGGCCCAAATCCATGCATTAAGCCCTTCACCCTAATTCTTCCTCCTAATTAGTGCATCCCACCATTCCATTCCATAATTTCCATTAGTGCATCCCACCATTCCATTCACACTTAAATGCCCATTATCCCATTTTTTTTAGCTTTTAATTCCACACCATCCCATTATCCTTTACATCCACTAAACCATGCATCCACACTCACCTAAATAAACCCTAAATTACATCCACTAAACCATCCATCCACCATAATTCCCACCATCCACACCTTTTCCCATCCACCAAATACCTTAAACAAACATCCATTAACACCCATTCTCTTCCTATAAATACCCATTCATTCCATTCACCAAATCATCTCATTTTCCATTGTAATACACAAACACTTCCCCTTCTCCATCTTCTCCATTTCCACTCCATTCCACACTTCCATCCCCCCAACCAACCTATCCTTAAACCTTGTGCTACAACAACGAGGAAGAGAAGAGTGCCTAAACGTTCATACAATTCAAGTTTGAGTTGTTGGAATGTTTAGGTGTTTCTTTGATTTCAAAGTTTCATTTTAATTCTCTTTGTTTTGTACGTATAAGGAATGGAAGAGAAGAGTGCTTAAACGTTCATACAATTCAAGTTTTGAGTTGTTGGAATGTTTAGGTGTTTCTTTGATTTCAAAGGTATGAGGAACTAATCCCCCTTTAGCTAGGGGGTGATTCGAAACTATGTTTATATTTGCAATATGAATTGATTAACTTTCGTTGGAATTTCATAAGTTGTGGATTCAATTTGTTTAACCGTTTGATTGATAACTTATTTATGAATGTTTATTAAGAATGCGCGCTTAATTTTCATGCATAAATATGACGCTAGAATATAAGTGATTTTCACCTAATCGTTATGAACTTATATTCACAAGTAGTGGAGGTTGCTTATAAACAATCGCGTTAAATGAATTCTTGGCACGAGTTTCATGCTCATCATAGTAACGAATGCCTCGTCAACACTTATAGTTTTCATAATACTTAATGATCTTTGATTGTATCTTTATTGTGCTGTTCACGTAAAGGACTTTTGGAGAATGTTGTGAATTGCGTTGCGCAAACCCATCCAATTCATTAACTTAAGGAAAACTTGACGGTTAATTTAAGCGGACCTAATTAATCCGGAGTGTTGAGTTTCATAATTTATCGAAAAACCATCTGAGAATCAATCTTGTATGCAAGTATAACATGTGTGGAGAAGAACCCCTTAGCTAGCCTTCATTCCATTCATTCCATCACAAATTCATATTTACATTCCGCTTAGTTTATTAACTTGTTTTGTTATTTCAATTTTTGTCAAATCAAAACTTTTCCCCCCCCTTTACTTTCTTGTTCTTTAGTGCTTAGAATCTGTTTAGTTTATGTTTTAAAGTATTTTGAATCAAGCCATAATCTTAAATTCGTCCAAAATTAGTTTTGAGTCTTTTGGTTTGTCTTAATATTTTAAATTTTAGTTTTGCATTCTTTGAGTCTAGTTTAGTGTTTTATATTGTTTTTACGTTCTTAAGTCAATTTAGAAGGTTTTAGCAAGCCCTCCTAATCTCCGGTCTAGAACGATCCCTCACTTATCCATTCTACTACAATTGTCAAACGAGGGTTTAATTTGAGTGTCAAGTAATTATCGCATCAGGTGGAAAAGAAAATAAAAAGAAAATAAAAAAAAAATAAAAAAAAAAGAATTTCGTGGAAAAAGAAAAAGAAAAGAAAAAGTTGTGAAAAGAAAGAAAAAAGAGTATGAAATAACTGAAAATAAGTTCACATGTTTGAGGTAGTTGAAGAAAGGGTCCAAAATGTTGAATATGGCCCTGAGTGTTGCTTAGATTTTCCCTTTGTGTTAAAAGTTGATTTCTGTGTTTTAAAGTGAGTTCTAAGTCTCAATTTCATTACTTCGCTTGCTATTGCTTTAAGAACCTTTGTTTTCCTTTATCCTTCCATTGTTAACCAATACCCCAAGCCCCATTACAACCCTTGACTTCTATTTTGAGTGTTGTGCATTTCAATTTGTGGAGTTTGAAGTTGGTATGAGCATATGGTGTCACTGGTTCTCGCATCTAAGTCGTAGCATTCCATTCATGAGATCATATCTAAACATGCTTATTAACTCCAGAAATTGCTTTCTTTGTGATATATATATATATATATATATATATGTGAGTGTTCGTTTTCATTAATCTTCTCACATATAACTAGATTAAGGTGTGTAGTTAGAAAATCTGAGTGAAAATTGAGTGCATATCTTGTAAGGAATTGAGCAAATTCTCTAAGGCATGTTACTACATTCAAAACATCGTTTTAAGTGGTTATTTGCGAACTAGTAAGTAGTGACTATGATTAAGCATGTGCTCGAGTGTAAAGATGGCTAAAATCTGTGGGAATAATGATTTTTAACATGTCATGTGCATTGGAAATCCCTAAGACGATTGTTGGAAGGTTTAGGTTGTGTTTTACTTGTTTAGTGTCGTTTTCTTTGTTTGTTATCGTTTTGTTTTGCTCGAGGACTAGCAAAAGCTAAGTGTGGGGGAATTTGATAGGAGCATATTTATGCACCTTAGTTTAGCTTGTCTTGTGCATTTAAAGTGTTTTTCCTTAGTAAAGTAGTCTTTTAAGCTAGTTTTATGTATTTTCAGGATTTAAGGGCAAAGTATGCAAAAGGATGCATTTTGGAGCAAATTTGGGCTTGGAATGGATAGCATATGCTTGGAGCAAAAGGAATGGACGAAATTGAAGACCTAAAGGAGCTAGGATTCCCTTGCAACCTAAATTCCATGCCGTGGCATCCTTTAGTGTTTCCCTTCCTTGCCGTGCAAGGGAGGGCCTTGTTTCCTATTCTAAAGCATTAAAACACATTCCCTTTTCATATCAAACTCAGCCACAACTTACATACCTTTTCTATTCCAAAATCTTTGCCTAATTTCAGAAATAAAGCACATTCCCTTTCTTGCACTCCTTTGCCGCAAGTTACATGTTTTTCCCTTTAATTTCTGACTTTGTGTTTCCTTTTCCTTAGGGATTTGGAGTTACATCCTTTCCTAAAACTAAGTAATAAAGCCTTAGGATATTTTCTGCCCAATATTTCCCACCATAGCCGCACCCTACATGCATTCACTCTTCATAATTCACTCACATGCTCTCCCATCATCATTCCACACCTCCATTGCAGCCATCAACCAACCTAGCTGTCACCCACATGCTCTCCCATCATCATTCCCTCTTTAACCCATTCAGCCACATGCTTTCCCATTTGATTATTCAGCCACATCCATGCACTCTTCATGATGGCAGCCACCAACCAACCTAGCTGTCATATTCCCTCTTTAATCATTCAGCCACCTATAAATAAACATCCATTGCAGCCACAAAACAACCATTCATTCACCAATTCACGCCAGAAATTCATCCCCTCTCTACAACACATCCATACTTCACCATTCTTCATATTTTCTGCCCAAAAATAAGCCTTGCCATCCCCTACATCCATCCCTATCCTAAACACATCATTCTACACCATCCATAACCCCCAAAACTCACAACAAACCCTTGTGCCGCAACAAAGAGGAGGAGAAGAGGGCTTAAACGTTCATACAATTCAAGTTTGAGTTGTTGGAATTTTTAGGTGTTTTCCTCTCCTTGATTTCAATGGTTAAATTTACTTATCTTTGTCTTGTACGTACGAGGAACTAAACCCCCCTTGGCTAGGGGAGGATTCGAAACCATGATCATGCTTGCTATATGATTTGATTACCTCTAATTGCGTTTCATAAGTTGTGAATTCAATTTACTTATCTATTTGAATTAAACTGATTTGTGTGTGTTGGTTGAGAGTGCACGCTTAATTATCATGCGTAAATCTAATGCTAGGATATAAGGAAGTTTCACCTAATCGTTACAAACTTATATTCACAAGTAGTAAAAGTTGATGACCTCAATTGCGTTAAGTAAATTCTTGGCATAAGTTTCATGCAATTCATAGTAACGAGTGCTTCGTCAATGCTTATGGTTTTCAAAGAACTTAATGATTCTTGCTTGTATCTCTATTATGCAATTCATGTAGGGAACTTGTGGGGAATGCTTTGGGTTGTCGTATGCAATCATCCAATTCAATAACGTTAGGAAAATCTGAGGGTTAATTAGTGCAATTCACGGTTAATCTGGGGCGTTGAGAATTCATGGGTTATTGAAAAGCAATTAGAAATCGTTTTGTGTGCAAGTATGGCATGTGTGGAGATGAACCCCTTAGCTAGCTTCCATTCCATTCATTAAATCCAAATTCGTTTTAAAATCTGTTCGTTTTACAAAGTTTTAAGTTTTGTTTTCAAATTCGTTAAAAACTCAATCCCCCTTTGCTTTAGTGTCCAACTTAGTTAGAAAGTGTCTTAGTTTGTGCTTCTAAGTGTTTTGATTCATTTTATTACCCAATTTCGTCCAAAGTAGTCAAAGTGCTCAAAATTGCCCAAAAAGTGTTTTTAAGGCAGTTTTGAGTGTTTTGGGTGCTGTTTGAGTCTTTTGGTTTGTTTTAGTGTTTTAAATGTTTAGTTTTGCATTCTTTGAGTCTAGTTTAGTGTTTTAAACTTTATTTTATGTTTTTGAGTCAGTTTCCAAGTGATTTTGCAATCCCTCCTAATCCTCGGTTAAGAACGATCCCTACTTATACTTATACTACAATTGTCACAAGAGGGTTTTAATTTGTGTGCTTATTTAGTTAGCATCAGGTTTAGGTGCGGCTAGGGTTTTATTTTGAAAGGGGAAGTGTCCTAAAACCAAGGGAAAAGGGGTCCCTTGCGCGGCAAGGGAAGGGGAGAGAGGGAAAGGTGCGACAAAGGTCCCTAAGGGGTCTAAGGCCTTTGTTTTGTGTCCTAAAGCACATACGAGGCCTTCAAAGTGGCTGGAAAATAAGGAATTTCAAGATTAGGAAAGGTTACCAAAATGGGAAACCTTGGCTTAACTTTCCTACATCAAGTAGGAATCCTTGTTGGAGTAGGACTCCTTGTTCTTCTAGGAATCCTCATGTGAGTAGGAATCCATCTTCAATTAGGAATTCATATTTCTTCACGTCTTCAACTCATTCATTCCTCTTTTGCTCCAAAAGACTCCAATTTGCATCTTCTTTCACACTTTGGCTTTATAATCTGAAAACACACAAAAGTGACTTTAAACACTAAAATAACTAAGGAAACACAACATAAATGCACGAGAACAAGCCAATTAAGTCGCATAAATATGCTCCTATCACAAACATATTGGATTTTGACGACGATTTTGAATGAACTTTGAGAAGAAAGAGGAAGCAACCGGAACCTTATCCGCCTAGTTCAAGTTCAGATTCTGAATCTGAATTTGAAGAAGAAGAAAGCATGGCGGCAGACAATCGAACAATCAAAGAACTTTCGGCCTTGGGATTAGACCATGCCGTACCTTTGTGCATTCAATATCCTATGGCCGCCCAAGGCAAGATCGATGAGTTCGAATTGAAGTCTAGCTTGTTGCATCACATTCCCAATTACCATGGTTTGTCCATGGAAGATCCAAACAAGCATCTTAAGGAGTTCGAAGTGGTATGTTCGAGTATGACCCCCATCAATGTCGATGGGAACATTTTGAAGATGAAGGCCTTTCCATTCTCTCTTCTAGAAAAGGCTAAAGATTGGCTATACGAATTGGCATCCGAAACCGTCACTTCTTGGGAAAGCATGAAGCGGGCATTCTTAGAGAAATTCTTCCCAACTTCAAGAGTGATTCTGTTGAGGAAGAAAATAAGTGGCATTCAACAAAACCAAGGGGAGTCTTTTCCGGCATATTATGAACGTTTCAAGACTCTAGTTGCATCATGCCCTCAACATCAAATGAAGGAAGAACTTTTAATTCAATATTTCTACGAGGGGCTTCTTCCAATAGGGAGACAAATGCTAGATGCCTCGGTGGGAGGCGCTTTGGTTGACAAAACACCCATGGCGGCCAAGGTTTTAATTGTAAATAGAGCGTTGAATGCACAACAATATGAAGGTGTTGGTCAAAGAGACACCCCACGGCAGTAAGTGAATGAGGTAAGTTCCCAATCCGACATTCAATCTCAATTAGCAAATCTTACTTCTATTGTGTCTTAGATGGCCGAAGGAATGAGGATACAAGGACCAAGTGTATGTGGTGTATGTTTTATCCAAGGACATCATTCGGACAAGTGCCCTCAATTGATTGAGAATGGGGGATGGGAAAGTGCAAATGCCATTGGATTTCCAACCCAAAATTAGCCAAGAAATGATCTATACTCCAACACATACAATCCGGGTTGGAGAGACCACCCAAATTTCAAGTGGAGGGAGCGTCAACAACCTCCACAACAAGGAGGCTTTAGACAACAACCCCCGGGGTTCTACACCAAGCCATTCGGCCCTAATCCAAACCAAGCACAACCTGCCCAAAACAATCAAGGTATGTCTTTGGACAATGAAACACTTCTTAAGTTACTTACCAATTTGTCTTAGGGGCAAGAGAATCAAAACAAAGCCATGCAAAACCAAGACAAAAGGGTGGATCACTTGGAGAAGCAAATTGGGCAGATTGCGGAGTTTGTAGGACAATTCCGAGACGAAGGCAAGCTCCCTAGCTCAACCATTGTCAATCCAAAGGGAGGGTTCGAATCTGCCAAGGCAATCACATTGAGAAGTGGTAAGGAGGTTGGAACCACCCCAAAATCGTCCAAAACAAGTCAAGAAGAGGACATGTTGCTGCAAGAAGAGAAGGAACAAGACACAAAGGCCATGGCAAGGGTGGAACAAACCTTGCCGCAGACATCTAGCACCCCAAAACCGTCCAACACCCCTAAGGTAAGTCCAAATTCGACTTTGTCAAGTTCTATTCCACTAAATGTGCCCTTCCTTAGCAGATTTAGGCAATCAAAGAAAGAAGAGAATGAGAAGGACATTCTGGAAACCTTTAGGAAAGTTCAAGTCAATATTCTGCTCCTTGATGCAATTAAGCAAGTTCCTAAGTATGCGAAATTTTTGAAAGAGCTTTGCACCACAAGGAAGAGGATTTCGAACAAAGCGGTGGTCTAGGTAAGTGAGAATGTTTCGGCAGTGTTACAAAGAAAACTACCACCTAAATGCAAAGATCCGGGTAGTTTTACAATTCCTTGTGTTATTGGAAATACTAAATTTGAACATGCTATGCTAGATTTAGGAGCTTCAATTAATGTCATGCCTTACTCAATTTATGCATCTATGAACTTGGGAGAACTTAAAAACGATGGTGTGATTATTCAATTGGCCGATCGTTCTAATGCCTATCCAAAAGGGGTTTTGGAAGATGTGTTGGTGCAGGTTTACAATTTGATCTTTCCGGCGGACTTTTACATGCTTGACATGGAGGATTCATCCCATCCTACACCATTGCCAATCCTACTTGGGAGACCTTTCATGAAAACAGCCCGCACCAAGATCGACGTGTTCAAAGGAACTTTCACGATCGAATTTGATGGGGAAGTTATTGATTTCAATCTTTCTGAAACTATTAAATATCCTAATGACGATCATTCTTGTTTATCTATTAATATACTTGAGTCATTGGCGTAGGATTTTCTTGATTCATTGGACAAAGACCCACTTGAAACCACAATTGCCGAAGGAATGGGTATAGAACCAAATCTGGCCGTGCATGATGATGGCATTGCCGAGATGGTGGCTTCACTTGAATCATCGCCACAATATCAAAGTAAGCCCCCAAACCCAATTTCAATTCCTGTTTCTACTAACAAGTTATTACCTTCAGTGATTCAGGCACCCGTTCTTGAACTTAAACCATTGCCAAGTCACTTGAAGTATGTCTATTTGGGAGACAAAGAAACGTTGCCCGTCATTGTTTCTTCATCACTCACGGCAATGGAGGATGAGAAATTGGTTCGAGTGTTGAAAGAGCACAAAACAGCCATAGGATGGACCTTGGCCGATATTAAGGGAATTAGCCCTACAACATTCATGCATTGCATACTTCTAGAGGAGGGGGCTAAACCAACTCGAGAGGCTCAACGTCGGCTCAACCCTCCAATGATGGAAGTTGTGAAGAAGGAGGTTATCAAATTACTTGATTGTGGAGTGATTTATCCTATCTCGGATAGCCGTTGGGTTTCACCAATTCAAGTAGTGCCAAAGAAATCCGAAGTGACGGTGGTGAAGAATGCTGAGAATGAGCTTGTGCCAACACGTATCCAAACGGGTTGGAGAGTTTGCATCGATTATAGGAAGCTCAACGCCACCACAAGGAAGGACCACTTCCCTTTGCCGTTCATTGATCAAATGCTTGAAAGCTTAGCCGGTCATTCTTTTTATTGTTTTCTTGATGGATATTCGGGATATAATCAAATTGTCATGGCTCCGGACGACGAAGAAAAGACCACTTTCACGTGCCCTTTTGGTACTTTTGCTTATCGTCGCCTGCCATTCGGTTTATGCAATGCACCGGCCACTTTTCAAAGATGCGTGGTAAGTATATTTTCAAATTTTGTGGAGAAAATAATTGAAGTTTTTATGGATGATTTTAGTGTATTTGGAGATTCGTTTGACGATTGCTTACATAATCTCACTTTAATCTTAGAACGATGCATTGAAACTAACCTTGTTTTAAATTGGGAAAAATGTCATTTCATGGTAAAACAAGGCATAGTTTTTACGGCATATAATTTCGGCCAAAGGGATTGAAGTTGATAAATCAAAAATAGATCTTGTACGCTACTTACCCTCTTCTACTTCGGTTAGAGAGGTTCGTTCTTTTCTTGGACATGCAGGATTCTATAGGTGATTCATCAAGGACTTTTCAAAAATCTCCAACCCCCTTTGCCGACTTCTCCAAAACGATGTGCCATTCAAGCTCGATGAGGAGTGTGAGAAGGCCTTCAAACACCTCAAGGAAATGCTCACTTCGCCCCCCATCATTATTCCTCCAGATTGGAGCCTTCCTTTTGAGCTTATGTGCGATGCCTCGGATTATGCATTAGGACCCGTTTTAGGCCAAAGGAAGAAAAAGCAGCCACATGTCATCTATTATGCATCCCAGACCTTGAATGATGCCCAATTGAACTACTCCACAACGGAAAAAGAACTTCTTGATGTTGTTTTTGCTTTAGATAAATTTCGTTCTTATTTACTTGGTACTAAAGTTATCATTTACACTGATCATGCAGCGTTGAAGTACTTACTCACCAAAAAGGAAGCTAAACCAAGCCTTATTCGTTGGATGCTTCTACTTCAAGAGTTCGATATCGAAATCCGGGACAAGAAAGGAAGTGAAAATATGGTGGCTAACCACTTGAGCCGCATGGTACATGAAGAAGAAGCCGTACCTGAAGGAAGATTTGTGAAAAACAAGTTCATTTGAGCAACATCAACATCATGCAATTAACAATTAAAAGGCGGAATCATGTTTATATGCACTCAAAAACAAAACTTAACCCATGAACTTCAAAGCCTAGTAGATAGGTGAACCAAGACTCAACTCAAAACAAAGTGAGTTGAGAAATCAATACCTTTGTAGATTCCTCTTTGCATAAGCAAAGGCTAATCACCCAAAGAGAGGGCCTTCATTCCTTTCATCTTAGATCCATGGATTTGGATGGATGAAAAGGTTTCTCCAAGTTCCCAAAATTGAGAACCTCTAAGTCTCCACACCAAGGTAAGATTGGAGAAGAAATGAGTGACCTTGAGGAAGTAAGATTGCTAGATGTTTTCCTCAAGGGTGGCCGGCCATTTCTAGAGAGAAATGAGAGTTTGTGTTCTCATCCTTACTCCTTAGAAAACCCTAAGGATGAAATGGCTATAAAGATGTCTTTATACCACCTCACAATGGAGTGGCAAACTTGCAATTAAGCCAAGTTCACTACCCTCCTCTAAATGGCCGGCCTAAGGGGATTTATTGGGCTATTTGGGCCTTTGTGAATCATTATTCATTAAGTTGTCATACAACTTAAGTCAATGGACTTGACGTTCGAAGCCCATTGGGCCTTAAGGTCCAAAACTATCCCGAGGTCTTTAACGAACTTATTCGTTTGATTAATTAACATATTAATTAATCCTTGCCATAAATAATTAAACCATTTAATTATTCTTACTCATCTCCGTTGAATCTTCAATCTCTACCTTACACGGTGTACGATCCATTAGGTTCCTTTTAGCGAGGCAGTGGGCGATTCAAACTCTTTCAAATCGATTGTGAATTGAAACTTACTTTCAATTCTCCCGTTAGTGATAATACACTTTTAGGGCTTCCACAAACCATGGTTGACGCCTAGCAGCATGTCATGGTTACCCAAGCTAATCAGAAGAGGTGGAGAACCTATTCAGTTTTAGGATTACAAATGCAATACGGTCTTTCTCTAATACAATACTCTTGACCACATTGTTTGGTTTGATAGTTTATTCATGTCTACTATCCAATGTGAGTCTTGTGCTTATATGATTACCTTGAATGTGATTTGGAACACATTCCTAAATCTCATTCATACTTTGGCCAAAGATTCTTAATCATATCATATAGTATTCTCCCTCAAACAGTTTGAAGGTTAGAGATCCCTTGTTGCGCATTCACTTGCCTCCATGGCTAAGTGGCTTAACCCCAACGATGCCGTAGACACCCTCCTAATGGAGTGACTTTGACATAATCAAAGATTAAGGACCTAACCACAAGACAACTGTGATGCCTCAGGTCAAAAGACTAATTTGCATTATCCCAACCATGAGTTCTCATGTGACATGAATATGAGAACTCTTAGTTGATCGTGTTCAGTGAACTCATTCTCTATTGAGCACCTACGTACTTGTCTTGATGTCACACACACCAATGACTCGAGACTAGTCACTCTCCCTGAGAGAAGACATAGCACGTACTGACCTTAACAGACTGTCAATGCCCAATTGACAATCCTATGATCAGGAACGTTTAGGATGTGTCAACGAAAGAATAGTCTCATGAATCTAACTTCTTTAGATTGCATTCTTCCAATCACATATTCCCTGGACTTATCGTTTAAGCATATAACATTTATGTGAGACGGCTCAAACAATAATCTTTGCCCTTTACATTTAAACTACATTAGTTTGAAATGTCCGTAAAGTATCATCATATGATTGGTTTTAAGGCACATTTCCAACAGTACCTATCCCAGAGACATTCCCAGATGAGCAATTTATGTCCGTCGAGGTAAGTGAGCCATGGTATGCCAATTTAGTGAATTATTTGGTGTCTAAACAAATTCCAAGCAACCTAAATAAACAGCAATGTGATAAACTTAAAAGGGAGGCTCGGTTTTATGTGTGGGATGATCCTTATTTGTGGAAATATTGCGCGGATCAAATCATTCGTAGGTGTGCGCATGAATCGGAGTTTAATTCAATTTTAACGTTTTGTCACACTTATGCATGTGGAGGTCACTTTGGCACTCAAAGGACGGCACGTAAAGTACTTGAATGTGGTTTTTATTGGCCTACTATATTTAAAGATGCAAGAACTTTTTGCATAACATGTGATCGATGCCAAAGAACCGGAAATATAGGTCCAAAGGACCAAATGCCGTAGACACCTATCCATGGTGTCGAAATTTTTTATGTTTGGGGTATTGATTTTATGGGTCATTTTCCTTCATCTAATGGTTTCCTTTATATTTTACTTGAAGTTGATTATGTGTCGAAATGGGTGGAAGCAAAAGCCACCCGTACTAATGATTCCAAAGTGGTTGCAGATTTTGTCAAAACTAACAAATTTGCTAGATTTGGAATGCCAAGAGTTCTTATAAGTGATGGAGGATCACATTTTTGCAATCAAACCATTGAAGCTTTGCTCAAGAGATATAACGTCACACATTAGGTGGCAACACCTTATCATCCTCAAACAAGTGGGTAAGCCGAGGTTTCTAATCAGGAAATCAAGCAAATTTTGGAGAAGACCGTTGGGCCAAACCGGAAGGATTGGAGCTTGCGCTTGAATGATGCATTGTGGGCATATCGTACGGCCTACAAAACACCAATTGGAATGTCCCCATTTTGGCTCATCTATGGGAAACCATGTCATCTTCCCGTTGAGTTGGAGCACAAAGCACATTGGGCCGTCAAAACATTCAACATGGACATTGATGTTGCTGGAATCCATAGGAAGCTTCAACTGAATGAGCTTGAGGGGATAAGGCATGAAGCATACGAGAATGCGTTGATTTACAAGGAGAAGTCAAAGGCATTCCATAACAAGATGATTCGTAGCAAGACATTTGTTCTAGGGCAGGAAGTGCTACTCTTTAATTCCAGCCTTCACTTGTTTCTAGGTAAGTTATGTTCTAAGTGGATTGGCCCGTTTGTTGTTATTAATGTATTTCCTTATAGTGCAGTCCAAATTCAAAGCTTAAAGACCGGCCAAAAGTTCAAAGTCAACGGACATCGTTTGAAGCCATACTATGAGAACTTTGAAGAGCATGTCGTGGATGGTGCAAGCTTCCATGTCGTGGGTCCAATTGAAGTTTAAGAGGAACAATCGTCCGGCTGGAAGACGTTAAAGCAAGCGATTCTTGGGAGGCAACCCATGCAAATAAAGAACTAGGAAGCTCCAACACTTCATAACCAGATTTGCGTTCCTAAACCCTACTCTTTATTGCTTTTACTTTGCCATGATTGTCGTGTTTGTTAGTTGTGTTATGTGTTTGTTTGTTTGTGAGTCTGTACTTAAAACATTGAGGACAATGTTTGGTTTAAGTGTGGGGGGGTAAACAAAGTGTTTTTCATAAAAATTCGTGGGATTTTATCACCTATCATTTCTAAAGTTGTTTTTCACTGTTTTTAAGTGTTTTTAGTGTGTTTTGAAGTGTTTTTATGTGTCTTAAACAGAAAATCCGAAAATTTGAAAAAAAAATCGAAAAAGAGTGTTTTAAAAACCCAAAAAGAGTTGTTTTTAGAGTCGTTTTGTTTTTGTGTTTGTGTCTTAGGGTATCTTCCAACACAATGATGAGGATTTGGTTTTTAATTGCATGACTATTAAAGAAAGTTACGAACATGGATGGAAGTTTGATATGCTCTTTGGTTTATGTTTGGTTATAGTTGACAAGTACGAATTCACATGTAATAACAAAATAAAAAATCAGTGTTTGTAACATGCTTGAAGGAAGAAACTCAAACTAACGCTACAACCCTGAGAGATTTGAGCCTAAACATTCTTTGGAGAGTTATTAATCTTGATTTCTTGTTTTCTAAAGTCGTTGCATGATCTCATCATTCTTTGCTTGGTTGCTACTTAGAATGCATTTCATCACTATAGTTCCAAATACTACAACTCATGCCCATTTCATTCAAAGCATAAAATTGATTAGCATAACAAATAATAAGATGAAGTTGGTTAGTTTAAACCCAGAGCCAAAATGCCTTACCCCTTTACATATGTATTGTAGGTTTAAACCCCTTTGAGCCTTATTCAGCCTATTTTTTAAACACATAATCCTTACCTAGCCTAGATTAGGACTATCCAAACCCTTATTCTTAAAGGATAGTAAAACATGACTTAGAAGGAATTCCTTTCGATCTAAAAATTGCAACAAAAACGAGTGTGGGGGAAGGGTTTTTCGTAGGAATTTATGAAGTAGTATGTTTGTGTGCCAAAGAGAAGAATAGGCCACGGGAAAAAAAAAAAAAAACGTGAAAAAGAAGAAAAAGAAGAGAAAGAAAGAAGAAAAGAGTGAAAATAAGTGAGAATGAACTCACAAGTGTTGATTGTTGAAGAAAGGGTCCAAAACTTTGAATTTGACCCTAAGTTTTGTGTGAATCTTCCCTTGGTGTTCAAAGTTGATTTTTGCATTCAAAAGTGAATTCTAAGTGTTTATTACATTACTTTGCTTACTATTGCTTTAAGAACTTTTGTTTATCCTTACCTTTCTCTGTTAGCCAATACCTTAGCCCGATTACAAACCCTTTGACTTCAATCTTGGTTGTTATGTGTTTCAATATGTGGAGTTTAAAATTGGTTTGAGCATATGGTATCCCTGGTTCTCGCGTCTAAGTAGTGGCATTCCATTCATGAGATCATATACATGTTAATAATTGATAGGAGCATATTTATGTGACTTAGTTTGCTTGGTTTCGTGCATTTTTGTTATTAGTTCTTAGTTATTTTAGTTCTTTAAGCTTCTTTTGTGTGTTTTTAGGTTCATGAGACGTATTTGGCGAAATGATGCATTTTGGAGCCTTTTGGAGCACTTTTGGGCACAAATTGGATAGCTTATGCTTGGAGCAAAAGGAATGGACGAAATTGAAGAGTTGATGTCGCAAGGATTCGTACTACGATGAGGATTCCTAGTTGGACGAGGATTCCTAATCACACCAGGATTCCTACTTGAAGTAGGAAAGTTAAGCCAAAGTTTCCTATTTTGGTTGACCTTTCCTAAATCAAGAATGCTCTAAGTTTTAGCAACTAAGATGGCTCCCGAGCACCCTTGGACAACAAACAAAGGTTCTTTGCAACTTTCCCTTCCTTGCTGTGCAAGGAAGGTTGTTTCCCTTTCTTTGTGTAAACTTCCCTATTTTCCATCTGTGTTAGGACCTTTCCCTTATTCTAATACCTCTTGCTTTGTGTCTTACCTTTCCCTAAACTTGTTTCCTGATTTCAATTTCCTATTTCCTAGTTTAATTCACTTTCCTAGTTCTAAAACTTTCCCTAAAGTCCTAATTTCTGATTTCTTGCAAGGAATGGACTTTTCCTTCCTTCTTTTGCACCAATTTCATAGCTTACCTTAAATTCCCTTTCCTTGCTGTGCAAGAGGTTCAATTTCTGACTCCTTGCAAGGCAAGGACATTCCTTACTTGTTTTAAATTTGTGCATTCCCCTTTTATGACCTTATTTGGACTTTATTCACTTACCTTTTCTATTTAAACTAGGAAATCTGAATCATAACTCAATTAGGTATGTTATGAACTTCCCAAAACACTTATAATCAGCCCTTGGTCGAACCCTAGAGGACCATTCACCACCAAAACTCGTCCATTCACTCCCACACACAACCATCCATCCCAAAACACCATTCTGCAACCTAGAAACACAACCAGCCATTCCACCTTCTTCCACCATCATTGCCGAGTCCTCCACCACCTTCCAACCATCAAACACTCATCCACGATCAACCTACATCCCTTGCCGTGCCTCTAAACACCCCAAATCCATTCTATATCATCAAAACAACCCAGAAACCATCATCACCCAATATGCCGCAAGCAAGGGAAAGGAGATAGATTCACTCAATTGTTTGGCTCTTCATTCTGAGTTGTTGAACAATTTTGGGTGTATTCTATCTTATATTTCAATGTCTAATTCATGTAATCTTTGTTTTGCTTTGAGTATGATTGGCTAAATTCGTTTTGGCTAAGGGTGTATTCGAAACCATGATTATATATGTGAAATAAGTTGATTACTTCCAGTTATCGTTGCATAAGTCGTGAATACAATTTACTTAACCGTTTGATTTAGAACTTATTCTTGTATGTTGATTGAGAGTGCACGCTTAATTTGCATGCTTGAATCTGGTGCTAGGGTATAAGTTTGTTTCACCTAATCGTTATGAATTTATATTTGCAAGTAGTGAAGGTCGCTAGTCACGATCGTGTTAAGTGGATTCCTGGCAGGAGTATCATGCTTTTCATAGTTACAAATGCCTTGTCGATGCTTATGATTTCCAAAGAACGTAATGATTCTAACTTGTGTCTTTATCATGCTGTTCATATAGAGAACTTGTTAGGAATAATTTGGTTGCGTTGCATATTCATCCAATTCAATGATTCTAGGGAAATCTGAAGTTTAATTTAAGCGGACCTAATTAACTTGGAGTGTCGAGGTTCATAACTTATTGAATTGATAACTGGAAATTGATTTACGTTGCATATATTTCATGTGTGGAGAAGAACCCCTTAGCTATTCCATCATCCATTGGTTCATCACAAATTGTCTTACAATCTATTTTTCTTTACAATCTGTCCATTAAATTTAATTTCGCTCAAACACAATCCCCCCATATTTTGTTAAGTCTTAGTCATTATAATCTGTCTTATTTTGTGTTTTTAAGTATTTTGAGTCACAAGCACTTTCAAATTAGTCCAAATCAAGTTTTAGTTTCTGTTTGAGTCAATTTGATTGTTTTAGGCAGTTTTGAGTGTTTCAAATCTGTTTTGAGTCATAGTAGTCTAGTTATAGTCTTTAAGTTTAGTTTTTGTGTTTTTAAGTCAATTTATATTAGATTAGCACCCCTAGTTAATCCCCAGTTAGAACGATCCCTACTTACATCATTACTACAATTGTCACAAATAGGGTTTAATTTGTGTGTCACATTCGTAACGCATCAATAATTCCAGAAATTGCTTTCTTTGTTATGACATATGTGAGTATTAGTTTACATGTTTACATCAATCCTCTCACATATACCTAGTGAAGGGAGTGTAGTCAGAAAATCTGTGTGAAAATAGAGTGTATCCAGTGAGGAATTGGGGGATTCTCTAAATCATGTTACTACATTCAAAATCATGTTTTAATTGATTAAATGGGAGCTAGTTTGTGGTAACTATGGTTAAGTATATGCTCGAGGGTAGGGATAACTAAAATCTATGTATGTGGTGTTCTTTAAATGTGTCATGTTCATTGGAAATCCCTGAGGTACATGTTGGAAGGTCTAGAATGTGTTTTGTTTGTTTCGTTTATTTCGTTTATTTCGTTTTCCTCGAGGTCTAGCAAAAGCTAAGTGTGGGGGAATTTGATAGGAGCATATTTATGCTACTTCGTTATGTTGTTTCCTTGCATTTAGGGAGTTAATTACTATTTATTTCAGTCTTTTCAGGTATTTTCGTATGTTTTTAGGTCCTAATGGCAAAAGGAGCAAGAAAGGGCATTTTGGAGCTAAATGGAGCATTTTTGGGCATGGATTGGATAGCTTAACCATGGAGTAAAGAGGTGTTGGAAATGTGCCCTAAAACCAATCATATGATGATACTTTACGGACATTTCAAACTAATGTAGTTTAAATGTAAAGGGCAAAGATTATTGTTTGAGCCGTCTCATATAAATGTTATATGCTTAAACGATAAGTCCAAAGAATATGTGATTGGAAGAATGCGATCTAAAGAAGTTAGATTCATGAGACCATTCTTTCGTTGACACATCCTAAACGTTCCTGATCATAGGATTGTCAATTGGGCATTGACAGTCCGTTAAGATCAGTACGTGCTATGTCTTCTCTCAGGGAGAGTGACTAGTCTCGAGTCATTGGTGTGTGTGACATCAAGACAAGTACGTAGGTGCTCAATAGAGAATGAGTTCACTGAACACGATCAACTAAGAGTTCTCATATTCATGTCACATGAGAACTCATGGTTGGGATAATGCAAATTAGTCTTTTGACCTGAGGCATCACAGTTGTCTTGTGGTTAGGTCCTTAATCTTTGATTATGTCAAAGTCACTCCATCAGGAGGGTGTCCACGGCATCGTTGGGGTTAAGCCACTTAGCCATGGAGGCAAGTGAATGCGCAACAAGGGATCTCTAACCTTCAAACTGTTTGAGGGAGAATACTCTATGATATGATTAAGAATCTTTGGCCAAAGTATGAATGAGATTTAGGAATGTGTTCCAAATCACATTCAAGGTAATCATATAAGCACAAGACTCACATTGGATAGTAGACATGAATAAACTATCAAACCAAACAATGTGGTCAAGAGTACTGTATTAGAGAAAGACCGTATTGCATTTGTAATCCTAAAACTGAATAGGTTCTCCACCTCTTCTGATTAGCTTGGGTAACCATGACATGCTGCTAGGCGTCAACCATGGTTTGTGGAAGCCCTAAAAGTGTATTATCACTAACGGGAGAATTGAAAGTAAGTTTCAATTCACAATCGATTTGAAAGAGTTTGAATCGCCCACTGCCTCGCTAAAAGGAACCTAATGGATCGTACATCGTGTAAGGTAGAGATTGAAGATTCAACGGAGATGAGTAAGAATAATTAAATGGTTTAATTGTTTATGGCAAGGATTAATTAATATGATTATTAATCAAACGAATAAGTTCGTTAAAAGACCTCGGGATAGTTTTCGACCTTAAGGCCCAATGAGCTTCGAACGTCAAGTCCATTGACTTAAGTTGTATGACAACTTAATGAATAATGATTCACAAAGGCCCAAATAGCCCAATAAATCCCATATGGCCGGCCATTTAGAGGAGGGTAGTGAACTTGGCTTAATTGCAAGTTTGCCACTCCATTGTGAGGTGGTATAAAGACATCTTTATAGCCATTTCATCCTTAGGGTTTTCTTAGGAGTAAAGATGAGAACACAAACCTCCCTTTGCTCTAAAAGAGGCCGGCCACCCTTGAGGAAAACATCGAGCAATCTTACTTCCTCAAGGTCACTCATTTCTTCTACAATATGCCTTGGTGTGGAGACTTAGAGGTTCTCAAAATTGGGAACTTGGAGAAACCTTTTCATCCATCCAAATCCATGGATCTAAGATGCAAGGAATGAAGGCCCTCTCTTTGGGTGATTAGCCTTTGCTTATGCAAAGAGGAATCTACAAAGGTATTGATTTCTCAACTCACTTTGTTTTGAGTTGAGTCTTGGTTCACCTATCTACTAGGCTTTGAAGTTCATGGGTTAAGTTTTGTTTTTGAGTGCATATAAACATGATTCCGACTTTTAATCGTTAATTGCATGTTGTTGATGTTGCTCAAATGAACTTGTTTTTCACAAATAATCCTTCAAGTGGTACAGGTTGTGGTGGCTGCATAGGTGTTGTATAGAACTCCTCTTATGGTTGCCAATATTCTCCTTGTTGAGCCTCCTCGAGTTGGTTTTGTGAGCCCTGCACCAAAGAAATTAATTCATTAAGAGCTTGATTATAATCTATTGACAAACCTGAGTTTGGTTGGGCATATTGTATATGAGGTTGTGGTGGATGCATAGACGTTGAATAGAACTCCTCATAGGGCTGCCAATATCCTTCTTCTTGAACATGTTGAGGTTCCCACCATATAGAGTTTGAATGATCACTCCAATCTGAATTGTAAGTATTGGAAAACACGTTATTCCTTGATTGAAGATCAAATATATCAACGCTTTGCATTTGGGACCTTTCCATGAGCTGTGACAATAGAGAAGCATTATCAAGTGCCATGTTGTGCTTCTCTAGTACTTGAATTCAACAAACAAAACACAAATAAAAAAAACTAAAACTAAAATACATAACAGAAACGAACAATCCAAGGGATTAGCAAATTTGCTAATCCCCGGCAACAGCGCCAAAATTTGATGCGAGAATTATACGCACACAAATTAAACCCTCTTTTTGTCAATTGTAGTAAGTATGTAAGTAGGGATCGTTCTGGACCGGGGATTAGGAGGGATTGCAAATCTCTTGGAAACTGACTCAAAAACGTAAAAATAAAGTTTAAAACACTAAACTAGACTCAAAGAATGCGAAACTAAATGCTTAAAACATAAAAACAAACCAAAAGACTCAAACATCACCCAAAACACTCAAAACTGCCTTAAAAACACTTTCTGGGCAGTTTTGAGCACCTTGGTGAATTTGGACGAATTTGTGCAACAAATTGAATCAAAACACTTATAAACACAAACTAAGACACTTTCTAACTAATTTGGACAATAAAGTAAAGGGGGATTGGTTTTGGATGAATTTGAAATTAAAACAGAAACTTGGAAACAAAACAGATTGTAAAGATGAATGTGATGGAATTGAATGGATGGGATGGCTAGCTAAGGGGTTCATCTCCACACATGTTACACTTGCATACAAAACGATTTCTAATTGCTTTTCAATAAACCATGAATTCTTAACGCCCCAGATTAACCGTGAATTGCACTAATTAACCCTCAGATTTTCCTAACGTTATTGAATTGGATGATTGCATACGACAACCCAAAACATTCCCCACAAGTCCCCTATATGATTGCATAATAGAGATACAAGCAAGAATCATTACGTTCTATGAAAACCATAAGCATTGACGAAGCACTTGTTACTATGATTGCATGAAACTTATGCCAAGAATTTACTTAACGCGATTGTTTATAAGCAACCTCCACTACTTGTGAATATAAGTTCATAACTATTAGGTGAAACTCACTTATATTCTAGCGTCAAATTCATGCATGAAAATTAAGCGTGCACTCTCAATAAACATACATAAATAAGTTGTCAATCACATAGATAAGTAAATTGAATTCACAACTTATGAAACGTAATTAGAAGTAATCAAATCATATTGCAAGCATAAACATGTATTTCGAATCCCCCCCTAGCCAAGGGGGGGTTTAGTTCCTCATACGTACAAAATAAAGAGAATTGAAATTAAACATTGAAATCAAAGAAACACCTAAACATTCCAACAACTCAAACTTGAATTGTATGAACATTTAGGCCCTCTTCTCTTCCTCTTTATTGTGGCACAAGGTCTAAGGATAGTTTGATGGTGTGAATGGTTTGGGGAGTGGTGGAAATGGAAGGATGGTGTTTGGATTGTAAGGGAGACACACGGCTAAGGAAGGGAGAATGCTGTTTTTGTGTTTGAATGGGAATTTCTGAATGAATGACTCCCCTCCCTTGTGGCTGCAATGGATGTTTATTTATAGGTGAAAAAGAGGGAATATGACAGCTAGGAACTTGTTGGAAAGCTGGAAATGCAAAAGGGGAATGCATGTGGCTGAAATAGCATGTGGAATGGCTGATTTATTTGAAGATGCATATGCAATGAAGTGGAATGACAGCTAGGTTATGATGATGAATGCATGTGGATTAGGTTGGAATTGCATGTGGCTGCAATGGATAAAAGGATGGAAGTGCATGTGGCTCTAATGTAGCCTTCTAGAAATCAGGTTTTTAGGCCCCCTTGCAACTCCCTAACTGAATTCAAGCCTTTCAAATTCGTCCATCCTCATGCCTCCATGCTTGCACTATCCAATCTTGGCCCAAAAATGCTCTAGAATGCTCCAAATTGCTTCTTTTTGCACACTTTGACACTAAAACCTGAAATTGCATGAAAATAACTTTAAACACTATAATTAACATAGTTTAGCTAATTAAATGCAAGAAAACAAGCTAACTAAGTCGTATAAATATGCTCCTATCAATGAATTCTTGATATTCCCTACTTTTCACCTTTTGAAGGGCTTCCAATATGTCTTTTTCACTTTCTTCTTCCTTGGAATTCATGAACTTGCAAGGAATAGGGACATTTGGTGGAATGGGGTTAGAAATAATTAAATTTGGAACAACCTTACCTATGGTGGGCGAATTGGGATCTTGAGGTGGCTGCGGCAAAGGTGTTTCCACCCTTGTCGTGGTTTTGTCCAACTCCTCTTCCTCAAATTGTAATCTTTCATCTTCCTTGTGATGTGATTTTGATGGTTGAGGGTCCGTTCCAACCTCTTTGCCACTTCTTAACGTGATAGCATCGGTGGTTTCAAATCCTCCCTTCAGATTTACAATGGTTGAACTAGGGAGTTTGCCTTGGTCACGAAATTGTCCTACGAACTCCGCTATCTGCCCAATTTGCTTTTCCAAGTGGTTCAACCTTTTGTCTCGATTTTGCATTGCTTTCTTTTGATTTTCTTGCCCCTGAGACAAATTGGTGAGTAACTTAATAAGCGTATCATTATACAAAGACGCACCTGAATTTGTTTGGGCAAGTTGTATATGAGGTTGTGGTGGCTGCATAGGGCTTGAATAGAACTCCTCATATGGCTGCCAATATCCTTCTTGTTGGACTTTTTGAGATTCCCACCACATAGAGTTTGAATGATCACTCCAATCTGAATTGTACATGTTGGAAAACAAATTGTTCCTTGATTGTTTATGATCTTGATAACCCCAGGTATTGAAATTCTCCCAACTTCTTTGTGGACATAGATTTGCTTGATATTCTTGCCTATAAGGAGCACCAAATGTAGGGACAGTTTGCATTGTGGACCCTTCAGCATACTGTGATAACTGACACGTAAGATTTGCTATTTGAGCTTGAAGGTTAGCAATGTCCATGTCTTGCTTCTCTAGTACCTGAAATCAAAGAAATAAAACTAAATCAAATATCAAAAGAAAAATAAACAAAGTCCAAGATATGTTCACGAATCAGATGAGAACTCCGAGTCATAAACTAGTACCTAAAACAAGAAACAAAACAAGATTAAGAATCTGGAATAAAATAAAACAAACGAAAATAAAACAATCCAAGGGATTAGCAAAGTTGTTAATCCCCGGCAACGGCGCCAAAATTTGATGTGAGAATTCTACGCACACAAATTAAACCCTCTTTTTATCAATTGTAGTGAAGAATGTAAGTAGGGATCGTTCTGGACCGGGGATTAGGAGGGATTGTTAATCACTTGGAAACTGACTCAAATACGTAAAAACAAGTTTAAAACACTATACTAGACTCAAAGAATGCAAAACTAAACTTTAAAACACCAAAACAAACCAAAAGACTCAAAACAACACCAAAACACTCAAAACTGCCTTAAAAACACAATCTGGGCAGTTTTGAACACTAGACACAACTTTGGACGAAAATTGGTTTTAACTTGACCTAAGACACTTAAAAAACACAAACTAAAGTGATTTCTAACTACTATGACTCAACAAAGTAAAGGGGGATTGGTTTTGGACGAATTAAAAACAAAACAACTTTTTGAATTAGAACAGATTGTAAAAACGAATTTGATGGAATTGAATGGATGGGAAGCTAGCTAAGGGGTTCATCTCCACACATGTTATACTTGCACACAAAACGATTTCTAATTGCTTTTCAATAACCCATGAATTCTCAACGCCCCAAGTTAATTAGGTTCGCTTAAATTAACCTTCAGATTTTCCTAACGTTATTGAATTGGATGATTGCATACGACAACCCAAAACATTCCCCACAAGTCCCCTACATGATTGCATAATAGAGATACAAGCAAGAATCATTAAGTTCTATGAAAACCATAAGCATTGACGAAGCACTTGTTACTATGATTGCATGAAACTTATGCCAAGAATTTACTTAACGCGATTGAGATCATCAACTTTACTACTTGTGAATATAATTCCATAACGATTAGGTGAAATTTCCTTATATCCTAGCATCCAATTTATGCATGAAAATTAAGCGTGCACTCTCAACCAACACACACAAATCAATGTAATTCACATAGATAAGTAAATTGAATTCGCAACTTATGAAACGCAATTAGAAGTAATCAAATCATATTGCAAGCATAAACATGTGTTTCGAATCCCCCCCTAGCCAAGGGGGGGTTTAGTTCCTCATACGCACAAAACAAGGAGAATTGAAATTAAACATTGAAATCAAAGGAAAAGAAACACCTAGAAATTCCAGAGACGTGAACTTGAATTGCATGAACTTCCGAGCTTCCTTCTCCTCCTCCTTGGTGCGGCAAAGGTCTAGGGGCAAGTTTTAGGGCCTTAGGTGTATGGATGCAAGTTTATGGAGGGATGTAGTAGTGTTTAGGGGAAGGGGATGGTGCGGCAAAGGTCTAAAACTAAGAAAAAAGGTGTTTGGTGGCTGCGGCAAGGGTGTGGAGAGGTTTGGACGAATTTCTGGAATGAATGAATGTGTATGAGAGGTGGTGGTCTGATCTAGGGGTTAATATGAGTATATATAGGCACTTAAAACCCTAGGGTAATCAGATATGGACTTGAATAACCCAAATCCACCAGGAAATAGGCTTAGAAATCAGAAATACAAAGGGATAATGCTTCCTAGGTGCGGCAGGTAAGGGGATAAGGTGATAAGGCTTCTAGAATGCCTTGCAAGGCAAGGGAAATCAGATTTCTAGAAGGGTTTGGGCGCCACCTTTGTAGGAGATAAGATAAGGTTCCTAGAATCATGATTTAAGTGCCAAATTTGTAGGGAAAAAGAGATAAAGGTGCGGCAAGGCTTAGGGATAATGTTTAGGGCTTCTAGAAAGCCTAAAACTAAGGGGAATTGGATAAAACCCATGGCAAGGATAGGATAGGGTTTCTAAGGCTCCTATAAACCCTCCAAGATAAGGTAAAGTGCATGGCATCCCTATAGGATTAGGATAAGGTGTCCTAAATGGATAAGGTGCCCTAAATGGATAAGGACTCCTCATTGTACTTGGAAACTTTGCCTATTAGGATTAGGAAACCTTGTCTTCATCATTCCTTCTTCATCTTGGACTCATTTTCCTTCTTGGACTTGGAAAACTTCTTTGTTGCTTCTCTTGAGACCGTTGGGATTTAACTTTCCTACTTCAAGTAGGAAACCTTGTTTGAGTAGGAATCTTCATTCTTCTAGGAATCCTAATTCAACTAGGAAACCCATTTCCATTAGGGACTTTCCTACTTCAACTATGAAACCTTGCTCAAGTAGGAAACATCATCTTCAAATCTTCAATTTCGTCCATCCTCTTGGCTCCAAGCATATGATGTCCATTCCAAGCTCTAATTTGCTCCAAAAGGCTCCAAAATGCATCCTTTTGCATACTTTGCCCTTAAAACCTGAAAACACATAGAACTAGCTTAAAAGACCACTTTACTAAGGAAAAACACTATAAATGCACAAGAACAAGCTAAACTAAGGTGCATAAATATGCTCCTATCATGTTTCCTTGCACTTAATGAGTTAATTGCTATGTATTTCAGTCTTTTAAAGTATTTTCGTATGTTTTTAGGTCCTAATGGCAAAAGGAGCAAGAAAGTGCATTTTGAGGCTATTTGGAGCATTTTTGGGCATGGATTGGATAGCTTAACCATGGAGCAAAGAGGATGGACGAAATTGAAGACTAGAAGAGCTAGGAAAGGCTACAAATCTGGTGGAAGAAGTTCTAATGCAATGAGGATAATGAAGAAGCAAGAAACAAGGAACCTTATCCAACCTTATCCAACCTTATCTTATCCTATCCTAGAAACCTTATCCTATCCTATCTCTAACATTATCCTATTCTATCCTATCCAAATCAGGTGGGGACTTAAACCTAGCTAATTAAGGGGAATCAATTACACATTTAAACACCTATTTCAGTTTCTAGAAGATTTATCCATACCAATGCCGCAAGACACCATTCCTTGTAGGTTTAGGAATCACAATCCTTTTCCTACTCTTATATCACATGTCCTAGGCCCTTTAGGAGTAGGAATCTGCCTTAAACACAGTTTCTAGAACAACTTATCCTATCCCTACATGTGTGCCGCACCTAGCCTTCTAGAATCCCTAAATCCTAGCCGAATTCCCTATTCCAATTCCCATTTGATTTCTGCCTTGAATTAACCCTTTTTCAATGGGATTGTGCAATCCTTTTCCTTCACTAAGTGTGCCAAACTAGCCTATATAAACACCCCTTGCCGCACCATTTACACGACCACCTTTTCACACAACATTCAAACCTTCATTCAGAAATCCACCCTTTGCCGTGACCTTGCCGCACTCCCCATCCCTCCTAAACACTACCCTACCATCACACATCCATTCCTCCATACAAATACCACCCAAAACCTGTCCTTAGACCTTGTGCCGCAACAAAGAGGAGGAGAAGAGGGCTTGGACGTTCATACAATTCAAGTTCGAGTTGCTGGAATTTTTAGGTGTTTCCTCTCCTTTGATTTCGATGGTTAAATTTATTTCTCTTTGTCTTGTACGTATGCGGAACTAAACCCCCCCCCCCCCTTGGCTAGGGGGGGATTCGAAACCATGATCATGCTTGCTATATGATTTGATTACCTCTAATTGCGTTTCATAAGTTGTGAATTCAATTCACTTATCTATTTGAATTAAACTGATTCTGTGTGTTGGTTGAGAGTGCACGCTTAATTATCATGCATAAATCTAATGCTAGGATATAAGGAAGTTTCACCTAATCGTTACAAACTTATATTCACAAGTAGTAAAAGTTGATGACCTCAATTGCGTTAAGTAAATTCTTGGCATAAGTTTCATGCAATTCATAGTAACAAGTGCTTCGTCAATGCTTATGGTTTTCAAAGAACTTAATGATTCTTGCTTGTATCTCTATTATGCAATTCATGTAGGGAACTTGTGGGGAATGCTTTGGGTTGTCGTATGCAATCATCCAATTCAATAACGTTAGGAAAATCTGAGGGTTAATTAGTGCAATTCATGGTTAATCTGGGGCGTTGAGAATTCATGGGTTATTGAAAAGCAATTAGAAATCGTTTTGTGTGCAAGTATGGCATGTGTGGAGATGAACCCCTTAGCTAGCTTTCATTCCATTCATTAAATCCAAATTCGTTTTAAAATCTGTTTGTTTTACAAAGTTTTAAGTTTTGTTTTCAAATTCGTCAAAATCAAAATCCCCCTTTACTTGGAGTGTCAAATTAGTTAGAAATCAATTTATTTTGTGTTTTTAAAGTATCTTGAGTCAAGTTATAACTATTTTCGTCCAAATTCTTCTCTAGTGCTCAAAACTGCTCAGAAAGTAGTTTTAAGGCAGTTTTGAGTGTTTTCTTGCTGTTTTGAGTCTTTTGGTTTGTCTTAGTGTTTTAAACTTTAGTTTTGCATTCTTTGGGTCTAGTTTGGTGTTTTATATTGTGTTTTTACGTTTTTGAGTCAAATCCAAGTGATTAACAATCCCTCCTAATCCCCGGTCCAGAACGATCCCTACTTACATTCTTCACTACAATTGATAAAAAGAGGGTTTAATTTGTGTGCGTATAATTATCACATCACTTTAGTACCAAGAAGATATGATCTAAACTTATCTAATGCAAATACAATAGCCAAGAGTTCTTTTTCGGTTGTAGAATAATTTAGTTGTGCATCATTCAACGTCCGTGAGGCATAGTAGATGACATGCGGCCTCTTGTCTTTTCTCTGCCCTAAAACAGCCCCTAGAGCATAATCAGAGGCGTCACACATCAACTCAAAAGGGAGACTCCAATCAGGGGGAGCAATGATTGGTGCCGTGGTCAACAACTCCTTGAGTTGATTGAATGAAGCCGTGCACTCCTTGGTGAATTCAAACACCACTTCTTTTTGTAGGAGACGGCAAAGAGGTTGTGCAACTTTTGAGAAGTCTTTGATAAACCTACGATAGAATCCTGCATGGCCAAGAAAAGAACGAACCTCTCTAACCGAAGTTGGAGAGGGTAAGTGACGTACAAGATCTATTTTGGATTTGTCTACTTCAATGCCGTTTTCAGAGATGATATGACCTAAAACTATGCCTTGTTTAACCATGAAATGACACTTTTCCCAATTAAGAACAAGGTTAGTTTCAACACAACGTTTTAGAATCAAACTCAGATTATGCAAGCAACCATCAAAAGAATCACCAAAGACACTAAAATCATCCATAAAAACTTCAATGATTTTCTCAAAAAAATATACTCATCATGCATCTTTGAAATGTAGCAGGTGCATTACATCAACCAAAAGGCATGCGACGATATGCAAATGTACCAAAAGGGCATGTGAAAGTGGTTTTTTCTTGGTCCTCGGGTGCTATGACAATTTGATTATAACCAGAGAAACCATCAAGAAAACAATAGAAAGCATAACCCGCTAACCTTTCGAGCATTTGGTCAATGAACGACAATGGGAAGTGGTCCTTCCTTGTGGTGGCGTTTAGCTTCCTATAGTCGATGTACACCCTTCAACCAGTTTGAATACGCGTAGGAACAAGCTCATTCTCGGCATTTTCAACCACAGTCACTCCAGATTTCTTTGGAACGCATTGCACGGACGAAACCCACTTGCTATCAGAAATAGGATAAATCACTCCACAATCAAGTAATTTGATTACCTCTTTCTTCACTACTTCCATCATCGGAGGGTTGAGACGGCGTTGAGCCTCTCGAGATGTTTTGGACCCCTCCTCTAGAAGTATGCAATGCATACACATAGCAGGGCTGATTCCCTTTATGTCGGCCAAAGTCCATCCAATTGCCGTTTTGTACTCTTTAAGCACTTGCACCAATTTGATCTCCCTTGTGCCGTGAGTGAGGATGAGATGATGTCGGGCAATGTCTCATCCTCTCCCAAGAACACGTACTTCAAGTGACTAGGCAACGGCTTAAGTTCAAGTGTAGGTGGCTGCACAACTGAGGGAAGCATTTTATTAGCCGAAACTGAACTTAAAATAGGGTCCAAAAACTTACCTGAATGTGATGGCAATGACTCGAGGGCAGCCACCATCTCAATCATAGCTTCACTAGGGGGCACGGCCAAGGATTCCTCATGCATGCCGTGGGGTTCCTTGGTGGTTGTTTCGATGTTTTGCATATCCCTTCCTTGTGCAATGACCAATTCAAGTGTATCATCCTTCAAATTGTCTAAATAGTCCTGCGCCAAAGAGTCAATTATATCAATAGCAAAACACGAATGATTCTCACTAGGGTACTTCATAGAATCAGAAAGATTGAAATTAATAACTTCCCCATCAAATTCCATTGTCAAAGTGCCATTAAATACGTCAATCTTCGTACGAGCAGTTTTCATGAATGGCCTTCCAAGGAGGATGCGCAATGAAGGAGTATGTTCGGATTCATCCATTTCAAGCACATAGAAATTGATGCGAGAATCATACGCACACAAATTAAACCCTCTTTTTGACAATTGTAGTATAGAATGTAAGTAGGGATCGTTCAGGACCGGGGATTAGGAAGGATTGTTAATCACTTGGATTTCACTCAAAAACGTAAAAACACAATATAAAACACTCTACTTGACTCAAAGAATGCAAAACTAAACTTTAAAACACTAAAACAAACCAAAAGACTCAAAACAGCACCAAAACACTCAAAACTGCCTTAAAAACACTTTCTGGGCAGTTTTGAGCACTTTGAGTACTTTGGACGAATTTGGGTAACAATTTGAATCAAAACACTTATAAACACAAACTAAGACACTTTCTAACTAATTTGGACAATACAAAGACTCAAAGTACTCAAAACAAGTTCAAAAGACTCAAAACTGCCTAAAAACACTAACTAGGCAGTTTCTGACCTTAAACCCAATTTTGGACGAATTTAAGTTGTAACTTGACTCAAGACTCTTAAAAACACAAACTAAATTGATTTCTAACTAATTTGACAATAAAGTAAAGGGGGATTTAGGGTTTGACGAAATTAAACTAAATGAACAAATTGCAATTAAAACAGAATGTAAATATGAAATGGATGAATTGGAATGAATGGATGCTAGCCAAGGGGTTCATCTCCACACATGTTACACTTGCATAATAAAAAGATTTCCAATTGGATTTCAATAAACCATGAATTCTCAACACCCCAAGTTAACCGTGATGCACTAATTAACCTTCAAATCTTCCTAACGTTATTGAATTGGATGATTGCATACAACAACCCAAAACATTCCCCACAAGTCCCCTACATGATTGCATAATAGAGATACAAGCAAGAATCATTACGCTCTATGAAGATTATAAGTGTTGACGAGGCATTCGTTACTATGATTGCATTAAACTTATGCCAAGAATTCGTTTAACGCGATTGTTTATAAGCAACCTCCACTACTTGTGAATATAAGTTCGTAACTATTAGGTGAAACTCACTTATATTCTAGCGTCATATTCATGCATGAAAATTAAGCATGTACTCTCAATAAACATACATAAATAAGTTATCAATCAACAGTTAAACAAATTGAATCCACAACTTATGAAACGCAATTAGAAGTAATCAAATCAAAATGCAAGCATAAACATATATTTCGAATCCCCCCCTAGCCAAGGGGGGGTTTAGTTCCTCATACGTACAAAACAAAGAGAATTGAAATTAAACATTGAATTCAAAGGAAAAGAAACACCTAACAATTCCAACAACTCAAACTTGAATTGTATGAACGTTTAGGCCCGCTTCTCTTCCTCTTTGTTGTAGCACAAGGTCTAAGGATAGTTTGATGGTGTGAATGGTTTGGGGAGTGGTGAAAATGGAAGGGGTAAGCCACGGCAATAAGGAAATGGTTGGTGTTTGTGGATGATTTTCTGAAAATGGAAGAGTGAATGAGAATGAATGGAAATTCACGGCATGGGTAGGAATGATGGCAGGTTGTGTATGATGATGAATGCATGTGGATTAGGTTGGAAAGGTGTGTGGAATGGCTGAATGTGGTGCAATGATAATGTCTTGTGGCTGAATGGATTAAAGAATGGGAGTGCATGTGTTGAATGATTGCACGGCATGGGTATTTTCTGGAATGTTGAATGTGCATGTGAAGTGGCTGATTAGAATCTAGGGTGCATGTGCACGGCAATGTGTTAGAATGGATGTGTGGCTGCATGTGATGAAGTGGTGATGAATGTGAATGTGGTTGAATGATTAAGTGGCTGAATTAAAGAATGGGATGCATGTGAATTAGGTTGGAAAGTGGTGGAAATGGAATGTTATGCACGGCTAGGTTGTTGTTGTGAATGATTGAATGCATGTGGCTGATAGGTATGAATGATTATGGGTGCATGTGGGTTGGAAATGATTAAAGAGTGAGGGTATGCACGGCAATGATGGTGGCATGTGCTGATGGTTTATGAAGATGCATGTGCAATGAAGTGGAATGGATGTGGCTGCAAGGTTTTGTGTTAGGTGATAAGTGGTGATGATAAGTGTATGATATGTGATTATGATAAGTGATAAGTGGTGATGATAAGTAATGATATGTGATTATGATAAGTGATAAGTGGTGATGATAAGTAATGATATGTGGGAGTGTGGCTGAAATGAAGGAGTGGAATGTTGGAATGTTATGCACGGCTAAGGATATAGGAAAGGTTTAAATGTCCTAAAACTAAAGGGAACAAGGTTCCAACACTTTGGTCTTCAATTAGGTCTTCAATTTCGTCCAACACTTTGGCTCCAAGCATAAGCTATCCATCCTTAGCCCAAAAGTGCTCCAAAAGTCTCCAAAATGCATCTTTTTGCTCCTTTAGCCCTTTGGACCTACAAACACACGAAAATAGCTTAAAGTACTAAAATAACTAAAGAAACATAACGTAAATGCACAAGAACAAGCCATTTAAGTCGCATGAATATGCTCTTATCAGAAATCTGCCGGAAAGACTAAATGATTGACCTGCACTAAAACATCTTCCAACACTCCCTTTAGATAGGCATTAGATCTATCGGCCAATTGTATAATAACACCATCTTTTTTCAATGCTCCTAGATTCATAGATGCATAAATTGAATATGGCATGACGTTTATTAATGCACCTAAATCTAACATGGCAGATTCAAAACGAGTGTTACCAATGACACATGGAATTGTAAAACTACCCGGATCCTTGCATTTAGAGGGCAGTTTTCTTTCCAAGATGGCTGAGACGTTTTCACCCACTTTTACAACCTCCTTGGTCGAAATTTTCCTCTTATTAGTGCAAAGTTCCTTCAAGAACTTGGCGTACCTCGGGACTTGCTTGATTGCATCCAAAAGAGGGATGTTAACTTGAACTTTCCGAAACGTCTCGAGAATGTCCTTTTCGGCTTCCTCTTTCTTTGTTTGCATGAACCTACTAGGAAAAGACACATTCGAAGGAAACATATTAGTAGGAACTGAACTTAACACGTTTTTACCTTTATTGGACAGATTGGATGGTTTAGGGTCACTAGAAACTTGCGGCAAAGGGAGTTCCACCCTTGCCGTGGGTTTGGTTGCTTCCCCTTCTTCAAAATGCAGTTTTTCATCCTCTTTGTGACCTGTTTTTTGATGAAGAACCTGACCCAACTTCTTTTCCGCTTCTCAACACTATGGCTTTTGCAGATTCGAATCCACCTTTCGGGTTTACCTCCGTTGAACTTGGTAACTTACCTTGTTCTCTACTAAATTGCCCCATGAATTCAGCCACTTGTCCCACTTGTCTCTTCAACTCAGTCACCTCTCGAGCTTGATTCTGCACCTCATTGGCGTAATTTTGCATGTCCTTTGTTTGTTTTTCTTGCCCCTGCGCCAATGTAGTTAGCAATTGAATAACTTGGGAATTATCAAAAGACGAACCTGAGTTGTTTTGGGACGATGGTGGCTGGTTGGATTGGTATGGCCGTGGGAACCCAGGGGGATTTTGTTGGAATCCCCTTTGTTGTGCAGATGGTTGGGGCTCCCTCCACTTGAAATTAGGGTGATCTCTCCACCCGGGGTTGTAGGTGTTGGAGTATGGATCATGTTTGGGTTGGTTTTGGCCTTGGAAACCAATGGCATTGGCAGATTCCCATCCTCCATTCTCTATCAACTGAGGGCATGTCTCGGATGGATGCCCTTGCATTGAACACACGCCACACACTTGGTTTTCTTGTGGTTTTGACCCCTTGACAACCTGAGACACAAGAGAAGTAAGATTAGCCAATTGTGATTGAATGTCAGAAATTGCACTTACCTCATTTACACTTTGTTGCCGTGGCCCCTCTCTTTGTCCAACACCTTCATATTGTTGAGCATTGTGTGCTCGGTTGGCAATTAGAGCTTTGGCATCCACTAGAGTCTTGTCCACTAATGCACCACCCGCCGAAGCATCTAGCATTTGACGTTCCATAGGAAGGAGTCCCTCGTAGAAATATTGAATGAGCAGCTCCTCCTTCATTTGATGTTGTGGATGATAGGAGCATATTTATGCGCCTTAGTTTGCTTGTTTTCGTGCATTTACGTTGTGTTTCTTTAGTTATTTTAGTACTTTAAGCTATTTTCGTGTGTTTGTAGGTCCAAAGGGTTAAAGGAGCAAGAAAGTGCATTTTGGTGCATTTTGGAGTAGTTTGGGGCATTAAATGGATTGCATATGCTTAAAGCCAAGTAGATGGACGAAATTGAAAACCAAAGGAGGCTCGGAATAAATAAAGGGATGAAGAAATGAAAATGAAGAACAAAGAGTTCACATTCATCACCAACACAACCATGCAGCCACACATTCACCCACATGCACCCATAATCATTCAACCAACCTAGCCGTGCATTTCATGTTCATTCCAGCCATTTCACATGCATTTCCTTCATTATTTCACCCACATGCTTTCCCATTTCATTATTCATTTACTTTGCACCACCAATTCAGCCACATGCACTTATTCCTTCATCATTGCACTATAATTCAGCCAACACATGCACCCATCACCTAACACACCATCATTGCCGTGCATTCCACAATTCCAGCACCTCCACACACCTTGCTGCAGCTTTCCAGGTTGTCCACTTAATCATTAAGCCACATGTTCACCCACATGCACCCATAATCATTCAACACCAAAGGGAGAAAGCCAACCCGTGCATACACACTTCATTCCAGCAATCAAATCCTTTTGTGCCGTGCCTAATTCCATGCATTCCATCCATATTTCAGCCATTCACCAAAACAATCATTCTTTGCCGTGCATCCCTTCACCAAGAAATCATTCAGCCATCTTCCACCCCCTTTAATCATTTAAGCCACATGCACTCCCATTAATTAATTCAACCATTCAGCTACACTTTCACCAACAACAAGCACATGCCATGCACTCCCATCCACATTTTCAGCTTTCCTCCTTGCAATTCCACATGCATTTCCAACCTAGCAACACCCCTTTAATCATTCAACCTAGCTGTCATATTCCCTCTTTTCTTCCTTCATTCACCTATAAATAAGCATCCATTGCAGCCACAAAATTCATTCGGATTCATACACACCACAACACAACACAAAAACAGCATTCTTCCATCTTTGCCGTGGGTTCCCTATCATTTCCAGCATCATTCTCTTCATTTCCAACACACTCCACTCCATTCCACACTTCCATCCCTCCAAAACACGATCCTTAGACCTTGTGCTACAACAAAGAGGAGGAGAAGAGTGCCTAAACGTTCATACAATTCAAGTTTGAGTTGTTGGAATGTTTAGGAGTTTCTTTTCCTCGATTTCAATGGTTAAATTTACTTTTGTACGTATGAGGAACTAAACCCCCCCTTGGCTAGGGGGGGATTCGAACTACATGTTTATGCTTGCAATATAATTTGATTACTTCTAATTACGTTTCATAAGTTATGAATTCAATTTACTTATCTATGTGATTGACAACTTATTTATGTATGTTTATTGAGAGTGCACGCTTAATTTTCATGCATGAATTTGACGCTAGAATATAAGTGAGTTTGACCTAATAGTTATGAACTTATATTCACAAGTAGTGGAGGTTGCTTATAAACAATCGCGTTAAGTAAATTTTTGGCATAAGTTTCATGCAATCATAGTAACAAGTGCTTCGTCAATGCTTATGGTTTTCATAGAACGTAATGATTCTTGCTTGTATCTCTATTATGCAATCATATAGGGGACTTGTGGGGAATGTTTTGGGTTGTCGTATGCAATCATCCAATTCAATAACGTTAGGAAAATCTGAGGGTTAATTAGTGCAATTCACGGTTAATCTGGGGCGTTGAGAATTCATGGTTTATTGAAAAGCAATTAGAAATCGTTTTGTATGCAAGTATAACATGTGTGGAGATGAACCCCTTAGCTAGCTTCCCATCCATTCATTTCCGTCAAATTCGTATTTACAATTTGTTTTCTTTACAATCTGTCCATTTTAGTTTAATTTCGTCAAAACCTCAATCCCCCCATATTTTGTTTAGTCTTAGTCTTAATCTATCTTATTTTGAGTTTTGCATTCTTTAAGTCTAGTATAGTGTTTTAAACTTGTTTTTACGTATTTGAGTCAGTTTTCAAGTGATTTTGCAATCCCTCCTAATCCCCGGCCTAGAACGATCCCTACTTACATACTTACTATAATTGATAAAAAGAGGGTTAATTTGTGTGCTTATATATTTAACGCATCAGTGGACATGAAGCAACAAGTGATTTAAAATGTTCATAATAAGATGGAAACGACTCACCTTGATTTTGTTGGATGCCACTAATTCGTTTCCTCAAGAGAATGAGCTTTGCAGTGGGAAAGAATTTCTCTAAGAATGCACGTTTCATACTTTCCCAAGAATTGACAATTCCAGGGGACAATTCAAACAACCAATCTTTGGCCTTGTCCATAAGTGAGAATGGAAAGGCCTTCATCTTCAAAATACTCCCATCCACGTTGATGGGTTTCATACTTGAGCAAACTACTTCAAATTCCTTAAGATGTTTGTTAGGATCTTCCATGGACAACCCATGGAATTTAGGAATATGATGTAATAAACTAGACTTAAGTTCAAATTCTTCCGTCTTACCTTCAGCTGCCGTAGGGTATTGTATGCATAAAGGAACGGCATTGCCCATACCTGAGGCGGGGAGCTCTTTGATGGTTCGATTGTCCACGGCCATGGTTTGTACTTCCTCCACAACCTCTGCCGTGGCTTCTCCTTCCTCACCTCCTTCGTCAAACTCGGATGTAGAGCTCGAAGATGGTGGGTTAGGTATTTGTTGATGCTTTTGCTTCCTCAAGGTCTGCTCAAAATCGTCGTCAAAGTCAAGGATGTGCTTACTAACAGGTTTTGAACTCCTAGTCATAAACTAGGACCTAGAAACAAGAACAAAAAATAGGGTCAGTAACTAAAACGAAAATACATAAAAATAAATAAATAAAAGAATTAACGAGGGATTAGCAAAGTTGCTAATCCTCGGCAACGGCGCCAAAATTTGATGCGAAAATAGTTAAGCACACAAATTAACCCTCTTGTTGTCAAATTGTAGTAAGGATGCAAGTAGGGATCGTTCTTGGACCGGGGATTAGGAGGGCTTGCTAAAACCTCTAAACTGACTCAAAAACCTTAAAACAAAGTTAAAAACGTTCACAAAGACTCAAAGGACTCAAAACAGGTTCAAAAGACTCAAAACTGCCTAAAAACACTAACGAGGCAGTTTCTGACCTTAAACACAACTTTTGACGAATTTAAGATTATGGGTTGATTTAAAACACTTTAAAACACAAACTAAACAGATTCTAAACAATATTGGACAAGAAAGTAAAGGGGGGGTTTTGATTTGACGAAAATTGAAATAACAAAACAAGTTAATAAACTAGGCAGATTGTAAAACGAAATTCTTGAAAACAAGATGATGGATGGATTAGTTAGAGGTCCATTCTCCACACATGACACATTTATATATGAATTGATTCTACAATTGCTTTTCACTAACTATGATGCTCAACACCCCAAGTTAGCCGTGGACAGCACTTTTCTAACTTTCAAGTTTTCCTTAAGTTATTGAATTGGATGGGAATGCGCATACAACAACTCAAAACATTCTCTAAAAGTCCCTTACGTGAAAAGCATAATAAAGGTACAATCAAAGATCATTAAGTTTCATGAAAACTATAAGTATTGACGAGGCAATTGTTACTATGAAAAGCATGAAACTCTTGCCAAGAATTCAATTAACGCGGTTGTGACTAGAAACCTTCACTACTCATGTGTATAAACTTGTGACGATTAAGTGAAACTCGTTTATAAACTAGCATCGAGTTCATGCATGAAAACTAAGTATGCATCTCTAATCAACATACAAAAACAAGTTTTTAATAAACAGATAATTGAATTGCAATCACACTTTAACAAATCACAATTGGAAGAAATCAATTCATATTTCAAACATGTTCATGGCTTCAAACTTTCCCCTAACTAATTAGGGGTTTAGCCACTCATGATTACAGCAAACTTAGAAAGTAATAACAAAGTAAACATTGAACACAAGAACGAAGTACACCTAAAACGCTCCAATCTGCAAGCATGAAACGTTCTAGGCCTCCTTCCTCTCCTAGTTGCTGCGGCACAAGGGTTTGTTGTGAGTTTAGGGGGTTATGGATGGTGTAGAATGATGTGTTTAGGATAGGGATGGATGTAGGGGACGGCAAGGGTTAGTTTTGGGCAGAAAATATGAAGAATGGTGAAGTATGGATGTGTTAGAGAGGTGGGATGAATTTTGATGTGAGAATTATACGCACACAAATTAAACCCTCTTTTTATCAATTGTAGTGAAGAATGTAAGTAGGGATCGTTCTGGACCGGGGATTAGGAGGGATTGTTAATCACTTGGATTTGACTCAAAAACTTAAATACACAATATAAAACACTATACTGGACTCAAAGAATGCAAAACTAAACTTTAAAACACCAAAACAAACCAAAAGACTCAAAACTGCCTTAAAAACACAATCTGGGCAGTTTTAAACACTAGACACAACTTTGGACGAAAATTGGTTTTAACTTGACCTAAGACACTTAAAAACACAACTAAAGTGATTTCTAACTACTGTGACTCAACAAAGTAAAGGGGGATTGGTTTTGGACGAATTTAAAAACAAAACAAACTTTTTGAATTAGAACAGATTGTAAAAACGAATTTGATGGAATTGAATGGATGGGAAGCTAGCTAAGGGGTTCATCTCCACACATGTTATACTTGCACACAAAACGATTTCTAATTGCTTTTCAATAAACCATGAATTCTCAACGCCCCAGATTAACTGTGAATTGCACTAATTAACCCTCAGATTTTCCTAACGTTATTGAATTGGATGATTGCATACGACAACCCAAAACATTCCCCACAAGTCCCCTACATGATTGCATAATAGAGATACAAGCAAGAATCATTAAGTTCTATGAAAACCATAAGCATTGACGAAGCACTTGTTACTATGATTGCATGAAACTTATGCCAAGAATTTACTTAACGCGATTGAGATCATCAACCTTAGGTGAAATTTCCTTATATCCTAGCATCCAATTTATGCATGATAATTAAGCGTGCACTCTCAACCAACACACACAAATCAATGTAACTCACATAGATAAGTAAATTGAATTCACAACTTATGAAACGCAATTGGAAGTAATCAAATCATATTGCAAACATAAACATGTATTTCGAATCCCCCCCTAGCCAAGGGGGGTTTAGTTCCTCATACGTACAAGACAAAGATAAGTAATTTTAACCATTGAAATCAAGGAGAGGAAAGCACCTAAAAATTCTAACAACTCAAACTTGAATTGTATGAACGTTTAAGCACTCTTCTCCTCCTCTTCGTTGCGGTACAAGGTCTAAGCACGAGTTTGATGGCTAGAATGGATGTGTGATGATAGGGTAGTGTTTTAGAGGGATGGGAAGTGTTGGGAATGGAAGGAGGAAGTACACGGCTTTTGGGCAGATTGGGAGATGGTAGGGGGAATGCACGACTTTTGGGCAGATTGTGTGAAGTGTGTATGAATGAATGGTCCATTTGTGGCTGCAATGGAGGTTTATTTATAGGTGGATGAATGATTAAAGAGGGAATATGACAGCTAGGGAGAGAATGTGGCTGCCATCATGAAGAGTGCATGGATGTGGGTGAATAATCACATGGGAAAGCATGTGGCTGAATGGATTAAAGAAGGAATGATGATGGGAGAGCATGTGGGTGACAACTAGGTTGGTTGGTGGCTGCAATGGAGGTGTGGAATGATGATGGAAGAGCATGTGGGTGCGGCTATGGTGGGAATTTTGGGCAGAAAATATCCTAAGGCTTTGTTACTTAGTTTAGGAAAGGATGTAACTCCAAATCCCTTCTTTGACTAAGATTCCTCATTTGATTAGGAATCCTCTTCAATTTTGTCCATTCCTTTTGCTCCAAACGTAAGCTATCCATTCCAAGCCCAATTTTGCTCCAAAATGCACCTTTTTGCTTCCTTAGCCATATGAAACTAGAAACACACGAAAATGGCATAAAGGACTAAAATAACTAAAGAAACACAATGTAAATGCTCGAGAACAAGCCAATTAAGTCGCATAAATATGCTCCTATCAAATTTCTGGCGTGAATGGTGAATGAATGAATGAATCTTTCGTGGCTGCAACCAGGAGGTTTATTAATAGGATTTCAGGAATTAAAACCCTAGGGGGGCGTTTGTTTGCCCTCACTAGGTTGGACTGGACTGGACTGGACTAGCTATTAGTCCAATACTGTGTTTGTTCCATGCTGGGACTAACATTAATGAGACTAAAGGGGACTAGCATGGACAAAACCCTTCACTAAGAGGTCTTAGCGAGACCCCCCAATAACCATGGGACTAGCTAAGACTATCCTCTCTTTCTCATCCTCGTTATGCTCAACGACCACTCCCGACAAACTCCTCGTCATCTCTGGTCACCTAGATCAATCATTAACTTTCCGACTCTCTTTCAGATCCATTTCACAACCAACTTTCATATAAAATATACCAAATTGAAGCTGGGAGTGACAAGATTACGATTTTACCTGAATCGAGGCCAAAATGTGGTCGAATGTGGCCGGAAAATGGCCTGGAAGTCTCGGCCTGTTTGGGCTTCTTCAAATCCATGACAGATTCGAGCATTCAAAGCTAAGATCTCGGTCTAGGGATGGTGATGAATTTTTTGGCGGTGCTAACTTCATCCAATTTAACAAGGGTTGGCCGAAAAACACATTGGGAAACCTGCAACTCATCGGGAAAATTGGAGCCGTGAGGTTCCATTCGAACAACGCATAGCTAGAGAGGGAGGGAGGACAGAGAAATAGAGACTGGAATCAATAAGGAGTTTGACCAGGAATGAGAAAGAGACATGAATTGAGAGGTCTAAGAGGAAAAAAAGAGGGAGAGGGTGGGACGATGAGAGAAGAGGAAAAGAGTGGGACGGAAATGGTAGGAAAAGATGAAGAAAAAGATAAGATCATAATAAAATATTAATAATTTATATATTAAATAATATAATATTAGAATTTGTTATTATCCAGCTTCTTAGTCCAATACTGCACCAAACGCTTCACTAAGTTAGTCCAGTTTAGTCTAGTCTAAGCCAGTCCAGCTTAGTCCTTGAAGCTAATCCAGTCCGAGATAGTCCGGCGCAACAAACGCCCAGGTTATTTAGGTAATCAGAAATTAAGTCAAAAGCTTTAGAAATAGGAAAGAACCCTCTCCCTTGCACGGCAAGGAAGAGGAAAGGTCAAGGGAGGTGCACGGCAAGGCTTGCATAGGAAATAAGTAAGTGTTTAATTCCCCAAATCAATTCTAAGAATTAGGAATTAAGTTAAATCCCTTTAGAATAGGTAATTGAAATCAGGAATTACGGGAAAAGGCTAAGTCTTGCGGGAAAAGGGGGAAAAGAAGGGGAAAGTGCAAAACTTGCAGATTTTGAGTGAAAGGGAATGTATAGGTGCGGCTAAGACTTTTAAGAATGGGATTGTGACATAATCTTGCAGATTTTGGGAGAGAAAAGGAAGGTAAGGTGCGGCACAATTTAGGACATGTCTAGGGCTTCTAGAACATGTGATTTAGGCAACCAACATTATTTGGAAACTTGCACAATTGGAAACCTTTCAAGAATAGAAACTCCCCATAATGGAAACTGGTTTCCAATTCTTGATTCCTCCTTCTTTCTTCGATTCTAGGCTCACTTGGTCTTCAATTTCGTCCAACACTTTGGCTCCAAGCATAAGCTATCCATCTTTAGCCCAAAAGTGCTCCAAAAGGCTCCAAAATTCACTTCTTTGCCCCTTTAGCCTTAGAACCTGAAAACATACGAAAATGACTTAAAAGACTTAAAGAACTAAGAAATAACAACATAAATGCACAAGAACAAGCCAACTAAGTTGCCTAAATATGCTCCTATCAGAATGCTAGCTAGAAGGTTCTTCTCCACACATGTCACACTTGCATATAAGATGATTTTCAATTGGTCTTTCGATAAATTATGAAACTCAACACCCCGAGTTAATTAGGTCCGCTTAAATTAACCGTCAAGTTCTCCTTAATTTAATGAATTGGATGGGACAACGCATACGCAATTCAAAACATTCTCCAAAAGTCCTTTCCGTGAAAAGCACAATAAAGATACAATCAAAGATCATTAAGCAACATGAAAACTATAAGTGTTGATGAGGCATTCGTTACTATGATGAGCATGAAACTAGTGCCAAGAATTCATTTAACGCGATTGTTTATAAGCAACCTCCACTACTTGTGAATATAAGTTCATAACTATTAGGTGAAACTCACTTATATTCTAGCGTCATATTCATGCATGAAAATTAAGCGTGCACTCTCAATAAACATCCACAAATAAGCTATCAATCAAGCAGTTAAACAAATTGAATCCACAATTTATGAAATTCCAACAAAAGGTAATCAATTCATATTGCAAGCATAAACATGGTTTCGAATCACCCCCTAGCTAACTAGGGATTTAGCCTCTCATGTTCACAGAAAAAGAAACAAAATTGCAATTAAACATAAAAAACAAAAGATTGATTACACCTAAAACGCAAAAGGAATCCATTTTGAATTTCTGCACGTGTCAAGCCCTCTTTCTCCTTTCTTCTTGCTGCGGCAGAGAGGTTGTATGGATGATTTGGATGTTATTTTGGGTTGGGGATGGATTTAGGGAGGTTTGGTGGTGCGGCAAGGGGATTGGGAAGGTGTATGGAGGTGTGGATGGTGGTTGGAATGGGTGGTGAAGGCTGCGGCAATGGTGGGGAGTGGCTGGAATGGGTGAATGGGGGCTGCGGCAATGGTGGGGAGTGGCTGGAATGGGTGAATGGTGGCTGCGGATTGAAGGGTTTTTGGGTGATGGTTGCGGCTGAGATGCTTTGTGGCTTAAAATCTGAAAAGAATGAATGAGAGAAGAAGAATAGGGTGCAGCAAGCTTTAGTTTATATAGGTTTTAGAAAAATAAAACCCTTGCTGATTTTTATTAATGATAGGAGCATATTTATGCTACTTAGTTATGATGTTTCCTTGCAATTAATGAGTTAATTACTATCTATTTAAGTCTTTTAAAGTATTTTCGTATGTTTTTAGGTCCTAATGGCAAAGGGAGCAAGAAAGTGCATTTTGAGGCTATTTGGAGCACTTTTGGGCATGGAGTGGATAGCTTAACCATGGAGCAAAGAGGATGGACAAAATTGAAGACTAGAAGAGCTAGGAAAGGCTACAAATCTGGTGGAAGAAGTTCTAATGCAAAGAGGATAAGGAAGAAGCAAGAAACAAGGAACCTTATCCAACCTTATCCAACCTTATCTTATCCTATCCTAGAAACCTTATCCTATCCTATCTCTAACATTATCCTATGTTATCCTATCCAAATCAGGTGGGGACTTAAACTTAGCTATTTTGGTGGGATTAGATGTATATCTAAACACTTAGAACAGATTCTAGACCCTCATTCCTTTGTATGCCGCATGTACACCACTCCTAGTAGGTTTAGGAATTGAAAACCTTCTCCTACTCTTATATCACATGTTCATGTCCCTTTAGGATTTGGAATCTATTCTAAACCCTTCTTTCTAGAAGCCTTATCTTATGCCTACAACCCTTGCCGCACTTATCCTTCTAGAAGGGCCTAAATCCATACCGTGCACTACCTATCCCAATCCCCTTTGGTTTCTGCCTTGAATTAACCCTTTTTCAATGGGATTGTGTAATCCTTTTCCTTCACTAAGTGTGCCAAACTAGCCTATATAAACAGCCCTTGCCGCACCATTTAGGGCACCACCCCTTCACACAACATTCAAACCTTCATTCAGAAATCCACCCTTTGCCATGACCTTACAACCACCCATCCATCATTCCCCTACTTCCACACCTCCATCCCAACCTCCATACACCACCATCAACCCTTGCCGCACTCCCTATCCCTCCTAAACACTACCCTACCATCACACATCCATTCCTCCATACAAATACCACCCAAAACCTGTCCTTAGACCTTGTGCCGCAACAAAGAGGAGGAGAAGAAGGCTTGGGCGTGCATGCAATTCAAGTTCGAGTTGCTGGAATTTTTTTAGGTGTTTTCTCTCCTTTGATTTCAATGGTTAAATTTACTTCTCTTTGTCTTGTACGTATGAGGAACTAAACCCCCCCTTGGCTAGGGGGGGATTCGAAACCATGATCATGCTTGCTATATGATTTGATTACCTCTAATTGCGTTTCATAAGTTGTGAATTCAATTCACTTATCTATTTGAATTAAACTGATTTGTGTGTGTTGGTTGAGAGTGCACGCTTAATTATCATGCATAAATCTAATGCTAGGATATAAGGAAGTTTCACCTAATCGTTACAAACTTATATTCACAAGTAGTTAAAGTTGATGACCTCAATTGCGTTAAGTAAATTCTTGGCATAAGTTTCATGCAATTCATAGTAACGAGTGCTTCGTCAATGCTTATGGTTTTCAAAGAACTTAATGATTCTTGCTTGTATCTCTATTATGCAATTCATGTAGGGAACTTGTGGGGAATGCTTTGGGTTGTCGTATGCAATCATCCAATTCAATTTCGTTAGGAAAATCTGAGGGTTAATTAGTGCAATTCACGGTTAATCTGGGGCGTTGAGAATTCATGGGTTATTGAAAAACAATTAGAAATCGTTTTGTGTGCAAGTATGGCATGTGTGGAGATGAACCCCTTAGCTAGCTTTCATTCCATTCGTTAAATCCAAATTCGTTTTAAAATCTGTTCGTTTTACAAAGTTTTAAGTTTTGTTTTCAAATTCGTCAAAATCAAAATCCCCCTTTACTTGGAGTGTCAAATTAGTTAGAAATCAATTTAGTTTGTGTTTTTAAAGTATCTTGAGTCAAGTTATAACTATTTTCGTCCAAATTCTTCTCTAGTGCTCAAAACTGCTCAGAAAGTAGTTTTAAGGCAGTTTTGAGTGTTTTCTTGCTGTTTTGAGTCTTTTGGTTTGTCTTAGTGTTTTAAACTTTATTTTTGCATTCTTTGGGTCTAGTTTGGTGTTTTATATTGTGTTTTTACGTTTTTGAGTCAAATCCAAGTGATTAACAATCCCTCCTAATCCCCGGTCCAGAACGATCCCTACTTACATTCTTCACTACAATTGATAAAAAGAGGGTTTAATTTGTGTGCGTATAATTCTCACATCAAATTTTGGCGCCGTTGCCGGGGATTAGCAACTTTGCTAATCCCTTGGATTGTTTTATTTTCGTTTGTTTTATTTTATTCCAAATTCTTAATCTTGTTTTGTTTCTTGTTTTAGGTACGAGTTTATGACTCGGAGTTCTCATCCGATTCGTGAACATATCTTGGACTTTGACGACGATTTCGAGCGAGAGTTGAGACGAAAGAGAAAGAACCCAGAACCTAGCGAATCAAGTGAAAGTTCCGAGTCCGTTTCTGAATTTGAAGAAGAGGAACCCACGGCAAGAGTGGGTGAAGTAGACATGGCAGCGGAGAACCTAACAATCAAGGAGCTTTCTGCTTCGGGATTGGACAATGCCGCACCCCTATGTATTCAATATCCTAGGGCGGCTCCAGATAAGACTGCCGAGTTCGAATTGAAGTCAAGTTTGTTACATCACATTCCGAAGTACCATGGGCTGTCCATGGAGGATCCAAACAAACACTTAAAGGAGTTCGAAGTTGTTTGTTCGAGCATGACCCCGGTGAATGTCGATGGAAGCATCTTGAAGATGAAAGCTTTTCCATTCTCTCTAATGGATAAAGCTAAAGATTGGTTGCATGAATTGGCTCCCGGAACTGTCACATCTTGGGAGAGCATGAAACGGGCTTTCTTGGAGAAGTTTTTCCCAACTTCTCGAGTCATCCTCCTACGAAAAAGGATAAGTGGAATTCAACAAGATGAAGGTGAATCTTTTCCTCCTTATTATGAACGTTTTAAATCTCTTGTTGCTTCATGTCCACAGCATCAGATGAAGGAGGAACTTCTCTTACAATACTTCTACGAGGGACTTCTACGAATCGAACGTCAAATGCTAGATGCCTCAGCGGGAGGAGCCTTGGTGGACAAGACCCCCACGGCTGCAAAGACCTTGATTGCTAATCGAGCATTGAACGCTCAACAATACGAAGGCGTTGGACAGAGGAGTACCCCACGGCAACACCAAGTCAATGAGGTAAGTGCCATAACCGAACTTCAAAATCAAATGGCTAACCTCACTACTTTGCTTTCTCAGGTGATGGACGGTCCAAAAGTCCAAACCGTAGCTTCTTGTGGTGTGTGCTCCATGCAAGGACATCCCACGGATAAGTGCCCACAATTGATCGAGAATGGAGGGTGGGAGACACTTAATGCCGTGGGATATGGGAATCAATACCAAAATCGTGGTGACCCCTTCTCCACTACCTACAATCCCAGTTGGCGTGATCATCCAAATTTCAAATGGCGGGATCCTCAACAACCCCAACAAGAAGGAGGATTTAGGCAGCAACCACCGGGCTTTTATACAAAGCCATTCGTCCCCAGTCAAACTCAATCGCAATCTACCCCAACAAGCTCAGGTATGTCTTTGGATAATGATCAAGTTGTTAAGTTACTTACTACTTTGACGCAGGAAGTACAAACTCAAACTAAGGAGAGACAAATCCAAGACAAAAGGGTGGACAATTTGGAGAAGCAATTGGGGCAAATTGCCGAGTTCATGGGACAATTTCGAGAGCAAGGTAGGTTGCCAAGTTCAACTGCGGTCAATCCGAAAGGTGGATTCGAATCTGCAAAAGCTATGAGTTTGCGAAGTGGAAAGCAAGTTGGATCTGATCCTAGACCACCCACATCAAATTCCAACGAGGAGGAAGAATTGAGAATTGAAGAGGAGGAACAAAGCTCACTCACGGCCAAGGTGGAAACACCTTTGCCGCAAGCCTCATGTGCTCCTAAACCGTCGAATTCACCCAATAAAGGTAAAAACGTGTTAAGTTCAGTTCCTACTAATGCTTTTCCTTTGAATGTTCCTTTTCCTAGTAGGTTTAAGCAAACAAAAAAAGAGGAAGCGGAAAAGGACATTCTCGAGACGTTTCACAAAGTTCAAGTCAATATCCCTCTTTTGGATGCAATCAAGCAAGTCCCGAGGTACGCCAAGTTCTTGAAGGAACTTTGCACTAATAGGAGGAGGATTTCGAACAAGGAAGTTGTAAAAGTGGGTGAAAACGTCTCAGCCATCTTGCAACCCAAACTGCCCCCTAAATGCAAAGATCCGGGTAGTTTCACAATTTCGTGTGTTATTGGTAATTCTAGGTTTGAATCTGCCATGTTAGACTTAGGTGCATCCATAAATGTCATGCCATATTCAATTTATGCATCTATGAACCTAGGGGCGTTGAAAAATGATGGTGTTATTATACAATTGGCCGATAGATCTAATGCCTATCCAAAGGGAGTTTTGGAAGATGTTTTAGTGCAGGTTAATCATTTGATCTTTCCGGCGGATTTCTACGTACTTGAGATGGATGAATCGGACCATGCCCCGTCATTACCCATTCTCCTTGGAAGGCCATTCATGAAAACTACTCGTACGAAGATCGACGTCTATAATGGCACTTTGACGATGGAATTTGATGGGGAAGTTATTAAATTCAATCTTTCTGATTCTATGAAGTACCCTAGTGAGAATCATTCATGTTTTGCTATTGATATAATTGACTCTTTGGCGTAGAACCATTTGGACAATTTGAAGGACGATGCACTTGAATTGGTCATTGCACAAGGAAGGGACATGCAAAACATGGAAACAACCACCAAGGAACCCCACGGCATGCATGAGGAATCCTTGGCCGTGCCCCCTAATGAGGATATTATTGAGATGGTGGCTGCCCTCGAGTCATTGCCATCACAATCGGGTAAGTTTTTGGACCCTATTTTAAGTTCAGTTTCGGCTAATAAAATGCTTCCCTCAGTTGTGCAGCCACCTACACTTGAACTTAAGCCGTTGCCTAGTCATTTGAAGTATGTTTTCTTGGGCGAGGCTGAGACATTGCCCGTTATTATCTCATCCTCACTCACGGCACAAGAAGAAAACAAACTGGTGCGAGTGCTTAAAGAGTACAAAACGACAATTGGATGGACATTGGCCGACATAAAGGGAATTAGCCCTAATACGTGCATGCATCGCATACTTCTAGAGGAGGGGTCCAAAACATCTCGAGAAGCTCAACGATGCCTCAACCCTCCGATGATGGAAGTTGTGAAGAAGGAGATAATCAAGCTTTTGGATTGTGGAGTAATCTATCCAATCTCGGATAGTAGGTGGGTTTCGCCCGTGCAATGCGTTCCAAAGAAATCCGGAGTAACTGTCGTTGCAAATGCCGAGAATGAGCTTGTTCCTACGTGCATTCAAACTGGTTGGAGGGTGTGCATCGATTATAGGAAGCTAAACGCCACCACGAGGAAGGATCACTTCCCATTGCCGTTCATTGACCAAATGCTTGAGAGGTTAGCCGATTATGCTTTCTATTGTTTTCTTGATGGTTATTCCGGTTATAATCAAATTGTCATTGCACCCGAGGACCAAGAAAAAACCACTTTCACATGCCCTTTTGGTACATTTGCATATCGTCGCATGCCTTTTGGTTTATGTAATGCACCTGCCACATTTCAAAGATGCATGATGAGCATATTTTCCGATTATGTTGAGAAAATAATTGAAGTCTTTATGGATGATTTCAGTGTCTTTGGAGATTCCTTTGATGGTTGCTTGCATAATCTAAGTTTGATTCTAAAACGTTGTGTTGAAACTAACCTTGTTCTTAATTGGGAAAAATGTCATTTCATGGTTAAACAAGGCATAGTTTTAGGTCATATCATCTCTGAAAACGGCATTGAAGTTGATAAGTCAAAGATAGATCTTGTACGTCACTTGCCCTCTCCGACTTTGGTTAGAGAGGTTCGTTCGTTTCTTGGCCATGCAGGTTTCTATCGTAGGTTTATCAAAGATTTCTCAAAAGTTGCACAACCTCTTTGCCGCCTCCTACAAAAAGACGTGGCATTTGAATTCACTAAGGAGTGCACGGCATCATTCAACCAACTCAAGGAGTTGTTGACCACGGCACCCATTATTGTTCCCCTGGATTGGAGCCTCCCGTTCGAGCTTATGTGTGATGCGTCGGATTATGCTTTAGGGGCTGTTTTGGGACAAAGAAAGGACAAGAGGCCGCTGAAGGAAGATTTGTGAAAAACATGTTCATTTAAGCAACATCAATAGCATGCAATTAACAATTAAAGGCGGAATCATGCTTGTATGCACTTAAAAACAAAACATTTACCCATGAAATTCAAAGCCTAGTAGATAGGTGAACCAAGACTCAACTCAAAACAAAGTGAGTTGAGAAATCAATACCTTTGTAGATTCCTCTTTGCATAAGCAAAGGCTAATCACCCAAAGAGAGGGCCTTCATTCCTTGCATCTTAGATCCATGGATTTGGATGGATGAAAAGGTTTCTCCAAGTTCCCAAAATTGAGAACCTCTAATTATTCATCACCAAGGCATAATGAAGAGGAAATGAGTGACCTTGAAGGAGTTTGATTGCTAGATGATCCCTCCAAGGTTGGCCGAAATTCTTGAGAGAAAGGAGAGCTTGTGTTCTCATCCTTTCCCCAAAAACCACCCTTTTATGAATTTTGGCTATTAAGTCATACTTATTCCTTAATTCATTTGAGTGGCAAACTTGTAAATAAGTCAAAACCCACTCTTTCTCTAACATGGCCGGCCTTAGGGATTTATTGGGCTATTTGGGCCTTTGTGAATCATTATTCATTAAGTTGTCATACAACTTAAGTCAATGGACTTGACGTTCGAAGCCCATTGGGCCTTAAGGTCCAAAACTATCCCGAGGTCTTTTAACGAACTTATTCGTTTGATTAATTAACATATTAATTAATCCTAGCCTTAGATAAATAATTAAACCATTTAATTATTCTTACTCATCTCCGTTGTTTCTTCAAACTCTACCTTACTCGGTGAACGATCCATTAGGTTCCTTTTAGCGAGGCAGTGGGCGATTAAAACTCTTTCTAATCGATTGTGAATTGAAACTTACTTTCAATTCTCCCGTTAGTGATAATACACTTTTAGGGCTTCCACAAACCATGGTTGACGCCTAGCAGCATGTCATGGTTACCCAAGCTAATCAGAAGAGGTGGAGAACCTATTCAGTTTTAGGATTACAAATGCAATACGGTCTTTCTCTAATACAATACTCTTGACCACATTGTTTGGTTTGATAGTTTATTCATGTCTACTATCCAATGTAAGTCTTGTGCTTATATGATTACCTTGAATGTGATTTGGAACACATTCCTAAATCTCATTCATACTTTGGCCAAAGATTCTTAATCATATCATAGAGTATTCTCCCTCAAACAGTTTGAAGGTTAGAGATCCCTTGTTGCGCATTCACTTGCCTCCATGGCTAAGTGGCTTAACCCCAACGATGCCATGGACACCCTCCTGATGGAGTGACTTTGACATAATCAAAGATTAAGGACCTAACCACAAGACAACTATGATGCCTCAGGTCAAAAGACTAATTTGCATTATCCCAACCATGAGTTCTCATGTGACATGAATATGAGAACTCTTCGTTGATCGTGTTCAGTGAACTCATTCTCTATTGAGCACCTACGTACTTGTCTTGATGTCACACACACCAATGACTTGAGACTAGTCACTCTCCCTGAGAGAAGACATAGCACGTACTGATCTTAACGGACTGTCAATGCCCAATTGACAATCCTATGATCAGGAACGTTTAGGATGTGTCAACGAAAGAATGGTCTCATGAATCTAACTTCTTTAGATCGCATTCTTCCAATCACATATTCCTTGGACTTATCGTTTAAGCATATAACATTTATATGAGACGGCTCAAACAATAATGTTTGCCCTTAATATTAAACTAGATTAGTTTAACATGTGAAATGTCCATAAAGTATCATCATATGATTGGTTTTAGGGCACATTTCCAACAATCTCCCACTTGCACTAGAGCCAATCAGCTTAGTCATCAGTGATGATACCTCTTCTGTAGTCATTTCATAAATGGCTGAGTAGTAGGCCTAGACAATGGATATCTATATGTTATCCATAGAAGCAACCTTGAGAATAACGACGTCACCATTATACATGATTCTCAATCATGTGGTTCAGTCTCTCATTTGAGTTCGGACCTTGATGAGACCTTGATTCCCTGGCTTGAGCTATCGCCCCATTAGTGTCATACACTTTCTGGTTGGAACCGAATGGAGAGTTCGTGAATGAACTTTCCCATCCAAACAACAATGTTGTAAGCTTCTATATGGCAATATATTTTGCATACATGATGGAACACATTAAAGTCATTACTTTTAACGTTTCCACCCAAATATCTCTTTAGTCATAATAAAGAGATATCTCATTATCACTTCATTCATAATGAAGAGATATTCTATGATGGATTAGATTCATAATCTAATACATTTACGCTTCCATTACGTTACTCTAATTCTTCCTCATTCTTGAGGAATCCATCCTTAGTATTTCTTAAATACCTAAGGATTCACTTGACAGTTGCCATGGTTCTGATCCTGGGCTTGCACTGATATCATCTTGTACCGTTCTAGGTACAACTTATATCAATGTTTTCATACAATATGAAATACATAAATCACCTTTCTGCGTATGCATAAGGATTCTATTTACGCATTATTTCTTTGGGAGTCAAAGGGTACATTCCCTTTGAGAAGAACAACTTCCTAGCCTCACTAGAATTGTCATTCTAATTGAAGTTTATTATCATATGAGAAACTTCCTAGCATCTCATTGTCTATTTTAGGGATTGATATAATCCAATTATATCTTGAAATCTATCATTATAGATTTCCATCCCATGCATATAGACTATGTCTCCCATATACATTCTATCATTATAGAATGTTTAAAGTCATAACTTTAACGATGAAGAATTCCTTTCATTTTCAAAATTAATATATATCATGTATATATATTCAAATTTAGGAATATGATCAACTCCCACTAATCTTTTGTAAACCTAGTAAACAAAAGATTCATTTACATCTTTATGAGAAATCAAACAATTGATCTTTTCTCATAAGACGCTTATAGCTCCCACTAGATTGCTAAGATCCATGATGGATGGATCTCTACAACTAACATGTCTTAGAAGTATATATCATATATATATGGGTAATTGATAATGTCCAACGAACTAAATCTTATTTATGTTCATTCTTCTCCTAATGGAGAAATTCATTATCTTACGATGCTACTTTCCTTGATATTTTTCAAGGAAATTAATCTAAAGTGTTACTTTTTCCTTGGATCAAATCTAAGGAGGTAAATACTTTAGACGTCTTACTCATCTACTTACATTTCTTGAATTCTGTGAAACCTTTTGCAATGTATTCGGACTTGTGTTTATTCAAAATAAACTATAGTCCAACCGAGAGTGATCTTCGGTGAATGTCATACAACATGAGTAGTATTATGTTGTGGACAAGTGCCACTAACATCTAAGTGAATTAACCTCAACAACTTTGTGATTCTTTCTTCTTTCCAAAAGAAAAAAGAATCGAACATTTCGCCTCTATACAATTTTAACAAGAAGGTATTGGATCCGGATCTAACGATCCAAAGCATCCATCAATGACCAACACGTAACTTATGTTTTAGAGGTATCACAACTCAGTTGGGATTAGTCACTACTTTGCAACCTTTTGGGTTTTAAGCATCATCGTATTCTAAACAGTTAAACTACCACATCATCTCTACTATAGAGACAACCAATCTAATTATTCATTAATAAAGAACAATGTTTTGTCAAACAAAACATTCATCCATCTCTACAATAGTGACGGAATTAAGTTCCTTAAAATTGGGACGTAAAGACAATCTTTGGTTTTTCCAATTTCTTTGGTAGTTCATATGAGGAAGTAAGTACAATCCGCTTTCGCAGAGATCTATATTTGATTCACTTTTCGAATGTGAAGTACTTTCTCTTCTCTCATTTATCTTCTACTTCTTATTAGCCATACTTTTACAACAATTGTAAAACATAGTTACTAATACAGAATCATGCATTCAAGTAGAAGAACCAACTGTTATGAACTTTTCAAGAACATTTTACAACACCTTCAAAAGGTGTGTTCTTGACACTTGCAAGACATTTCTTGCAAATACCCCTTCCAATGTCCATACTTTCATAAAGAAAGTTTGTTCCCTTGGAGTTATTTTGCCTTCTTCATTTGACTTCTCCTTTGACTACAATAGTCATGGTCCCCCCACTATCTCTCTTGAAACTTATTTCAATTGTGTTATACACATCAAACAATTTGGAGAGTGTGCGGTTATTGTGCACTATATAGTTTACAATAAACTTAGTGAACCATTAGGATAGGGACACAAAGGTGAAGTCCTTGCCTAGTTTCCGTCTCGTTAAGTGGTTTAACACTTCAACACTCAATGATTCAAAATCATCATAAGTCCATATAAATGGACTATTTTTGTCAACCAACCATTATGTTCTAAACATAACAACAAACTCTCAAGAGTTGTTCAAGGCAACTCTCATTTCTTCATACAACAATTTGTAAGTGAAGAATCATGGCACATAAAGTGTCCATGCCCTTGTGCTTACTTCTCAAGTTCCTTGTTCGTGTAACAAAGAGACAAGCACTAAAGTTTGTGTTGATTAAGGGTTGTTCAAAGCAACTCTTATTTCTTCATACAACAATTTGTATTTGAAGAATTATGACATTAAAAGTGTTGTCCTTCTCATGTTAGACTTATCTAACATATTCTTCCAATGATACATTATCAATAGGAAGATTGTGAGGATGAGACTACTTAGTTACATCTACAAGCCATTAAAGACAATCTATGGGATTGTAGAACTAAGTCCCGAAATTAAAGCAAACGGCGCCATTTTTGTTGATGTATATTTCCTTCCTAATGCTAGAATATATTTAGTATAATGGCACAAGCAAGGGTGTCGAATCCACAGGGACTAATTGGACCTATGTAATTACTTGTTTTGCAAGAACTCTATGAAATGAATCAAACTAGTCTAAATAGGCAGATTTGGAATATGAATCAAACTAATCAAACTAGGCATATTTGTTGTTGTAACTTGAAAGCATAAGAAAATGAAGTAAACACAAATCAATGAATCAATAACTAATATAATGGGATAGTATCAATGGAAATGAAACTAGGGATTCGATTTCACCATTGCTCAACTAAGTCCATGTTTGTTAAGTTAGTTTGTACTCATTCATCTACCTATTTCTTGAGTTTGTTTCACTTGGACATGATCAACCATATGATGTGTGGATTTGATCAAATGTCTCTAATCATGAACCTAATTGTGATGTGCAACTTTGGTTTATAATCAAGAGTATGTAATGTACAAGAAACTTTCATAAAACTAAAGGGATTAACTCGGCAGGATGTGTGCTAAACAATCCCTTCATTCATTCACATATCTACCAAGATTATGCATGATGTGTGTTCTAATCTTGGTTACACAACTTTGTGATTAATTCAAATGATGTTCAAACATTAAAATCAACACACTAAGTCACCATTAAATCAGAGAATGAAACAAGAAATAGATGGACAAACTGAGCATTCTAACTTAATTACATAGCAAACTTTGCAAGGTTACATCGAATCCCTAGAGTAAGCTTAGTTACAATTCATGTCTACAAAAGATTTGACATAAAAATATAAAACATGAATGAACATAGAATTGATAAGAATGAACCCTTGAAGCAAAACTGATGTTGAAGTCCTTGAAGAGTCCCTTGGTGTTGCTTCTCCAAATGTGGTGCGGATGAACTAGATTGGTTTGGTTGAATGGTTTCTGCCCTTGGGACAGAAATGGACATAGAATGGAGTGAAATGGGAGAGTTTAAGTGTGTGTGATGGACTGAATGAAGAAGAACATATACGGAACCCTTTGAAGAGTGAAGTGAGACTTGTTTTATAGAAAAGAATGTGGCTCCAACATTCAGATTGGATCTTGAATATATTTAACTCAGATGGCAGTGCATAATTCAGCAGGAATGATGGGTTTCTGAAGTGGTGGATGCACGGCCTTTAGGGAAATATGCATGCCTTTGGCTATTTTAGTTGAATCATCCATGTGTAGTGGCTGCAAAGCTGAAATGACAGCCTGGAAAGGGTAACAAACTGCACGGCCTAGACAAGGAGAAGATGCAATCACATGGAATGATGGGAGGAATGCATTTCTGGATTGATGGATGCAAGGAATGGACATGATCTGCAGGTATATGGTGTATTTAATCAAGGATGCATGTGGATTTCTGCAAAGGTGAATTGAACCACTTGAAGTTGTTTGCACAAATCTGGAAAGGTGAAATAGGCACACGGCATGGACAAAGGGATGAGTTGGATTTCTGAAATGATGGCTGCAAGGAGTGGTTTGTTTAATCACAATGCATGTGAATTTCTGCAAAGAATGATTGTGTTTGTTGGTGGAAATATGGCTGAATGTTTTAGGCTAGGAAGTACACGGCACAAGCCATGTGGAACAATAAGAAATCTGCATGTTTTTGCCTTGTTTAGAACCACCCAATGTGACTCTAATGCACCACTTTCCTAATCACATCTTCTCTTGAATTTCAGCAGCCACATTAGTCCTAGATTCCTCATATTTGGACTTCAAATTAATTCCCAAGAACCCTTTCCACGTTTGGAATAATGCTCAACTACCAAAAGGAATGTTTTTACTTTATTTGCCTTCTCATTGATCCAAATTCACCCTTGGCTGCACATTAACACCAAATAATGTAAAATGCAACTAGTTTAATCCAAAACAATCACAAAGACACCAAATAAGGAAGATATAAATGTATGCAAAATGTGACTTATCAAATACCCCCAAACCTGGTTTTTGCTAGTCCTCGAGCAAACTTAAAACTAAAACACACGAAACACAAACATCTAACTAAACCACTTTCGCTGGATAAACGATTGCACTGAGCATGTGCAACAAGCCTTTGAACCCCTAGGTGTCCCTAGTTGGAGGAGTTGTGTCTCCTGAGGGTTTACAGTGATGACACCCACAAACATCTACAAACACTGCAAACAATTTGGTTAATACATGCTTTAAACAAACTAATAAGAACCAATGAAGATTTTGTCATTCATTCAACTCAAAAGTTTGCCACTTCAAAGAATCGTATCAATTGTAACGTATAAAGATATTTCTCCATGTCTTACAACTTCAAGGTCACCATACCCAAATGCTTAAGATAGAATTCGCCTCAACTCTGCTCCTCACAGCTTCCACTCAAGTTTTCACTCAGATCTTAAGGTTTAGTCTCTCAACAACATATATGAGTGAAATTATGTAAAGGAAATCAAAATTCTCACATATGAAATTTGAAATGGAAGCACAGTTTCTGAGTAGATCTCATGAAATGAATCAAATGCTAAGAATATAGATAACACACACACTTACCATCACCCATGAATACATCCTCAATGATCAGCTAGGTCTTTCTCAAGGTTGTAATGCAAGGCTTAGGGTATAGGTTATGAAAGACTTGATATGAAATGCTAGAGTTTGGGGCATACCAAGGTGTCTCTGAGGCTCTTCACTGGCATTTGTCTTCTTTTGTTTTTGGCGTCCAGGCCCTATGCTTTATAATTAGGCGATTTGGAATTTGTATCCACTTTGATCCTCTTTTTTTTCTTTTTTTTTTTTTTTTTTAGAAACATTTTCAACATAGGTGCCCTCAGTACACGCCACAATCTTGCTTTATAACTCAATCTGCCCTTAGTCTTCATCACATTGGTATTTCCCCAAACTATAAGGTATGGCTTGTAATGGGCTAGCATGGGTAGATTATGGTGTGGGTGATGAAAGAATTAGGCTAAAGTGTTTGGCTGCAACAAGGGTGAATGGAGCACACAAATGGGTAGGATTTAAGCCCTTTTAGTAGTTAAACATGCATAGCCTAACATCATCTCATTGAGTTCATTCATGAATGACACTAAACACATGGTATCTGCAAAGGAGAATGATTCTTAGTATCCAAACAAAATAGAAGTAATGAGATCATTTAGAGTGAAATTGAAAGAAAAAGATAGGAGTAGAAACACTTTAAACCCTCTCAAAGAAGCAATTAGGCTCAAAATAACTCACTAGGGTAGTCTCCACTATTCTTCTTCTAGAATTTAAGTATGGTACCTCTATCATCATAATTCCAAGAGTTAAAGCTTTATACATGACAACAAGATGCAACACTTTTTCACAGCAACCCAATCGTTTATTTTCAAACATAACCCTCATATACATTCATATTAGTAAGCAAAGCACACTTAACTAAAACAAACCCACACAAATTGAACAAAATAAAAGCAAAACACACTTAACTAAAACAAACACATAAAACAACACAACACACAAACTTTCCATCCCACACCCCCAAACCTAACCTAAGCATTGTCCTCGATGCTTAAAATTGTATGCAAAGTACATAGGCAAAGAATATGGAATGGAAATAACATAAACACAAAATAAGGAAAGAACACAAACCACACTAGGTTGCCTCCTAGCAAGCGCTTTATTTAATGTCTAGGCAAGACATGGTAGTTTGTTCATGGTGTTGTAAACTCAAGAAAATCTACAACTTGATACACTGGCTCCTCCTCTACTTTCTCCAAATATGGTTTCAATCGCTGCCCATTGACTTTAAAAGAGGTGCCATTCTTCATGTTCTCTATCTCCACAGCTCCATGGGGAAATGTTTGCAGTACTTTGAATGGTCCCACCCACCTAGACTTCAGTTTTCCTGGAAAAAGTCTCAAACGTGAGTCATACAAAAGTACTTTCATACCTTGGTGAAACTCCTTCCTTAGGATGGCTTTGTCATGATAGAGCTTAGTCCGTTCCTTGTAGATTTTGGCATTCTCATATGCCTCATTTCTAAGCTCTTCCAACTCATTAAGTTGGAGCTTCCTTGCTATTCCAGCATCCTTGTAATCAAAGTTGAACTTCTTGATGGCCCAATATGCACGGTGTTCAAGCTCCATTGGCAAATGACAAGCTTTCCCAAACACAAGGCGATAAGGACTCATGCCAATGGGGGTCTTGTATGCTGTTCTATATGCCCATAGTGCATCATTTAACCTTAATGACCAATCCTTCCTTGTAGGGCTCACCGTCTTCATCAGAATGTTCTTGATCTCCCTGTTGCTAATCTCCACTTGTCCTGAGGTTTGAGGATGGTATGGGGTTGCCACTTTGTGGTTGATGTTGTACTTCTTCATCAAGGATTCAAAAGGTTTGTTGCAGAAATGGCTGCCACCATCACTAATAATAGCTCTTGGGGTTCCAAACCTACAAAAAATCACATCTTTAAGAAAATTCAACACAACCTTATGATCATTAGTTCTTGTAGCAATGGCTTCAACCCATTTGGATACGTAATCCACTACCACTAATATGTATAAGTAGCCAAAAGAGGATGGAAATGGTCCCATAAAATCTATTCCCCAAACATCAAAGAGCTCCACCACCAAAATGTTGTTCAATGGCATTTCATTTCTTCGACTAATGTTCCCCATTTTCTGGCACCTATCACACTTAGAACAAAAGTCAAAAGCATCTTTGAATAAAGTGGGCCAAAAGAAACCAGATTGTAAAACCTTTAGAGATGTCTTTTTGGCACCAAAATGTCCTCCACATGCCAATGTATGGCTAAATGTTAGAATGCTTTGTTGCTCACTCTCTGGGACACATCTCCTAATGATTTGATCAGGGCAATATTTAAACAAATATGGTTCGTCCCAAACGTAGTGCTTTACCATGGCCATGAACTTCTTTCTTTCCTGAAAAGAAATGTCATTTCTCATTACACCACAAGCCAGATAAATAACAAAATCAGCATACCATGGCTCTTGTTCTTGAACAACAAGAAGTTGTTCATCTGGAAATGATTCATTTAGGGGCAAGGGTTGTCCCACTCCATGGTTTTCATTAAGCCTGGACAAATGATCAGCCACAACATTATCACTGCCCTTCTTATCTCGAATTTCCAAGTCAAACTCTTGTAGTAATAGTATCCATCTAATCAAGCGTGGTTTAGCATCTTTCTTTGTCATCAAGTACCTAAGGGCTGCATGATCAGAAAACACAATAACTTTAGATCCCACAAGATATGACCTAAACTTTTCTAAGGCAAAAACAACAGCAAGCAACTCCTTTTCAGTTGTGGAATAGTTAAGTTGAGCATCATGCAGAGTCCGGCTTGCATAGTAGATCACATGTGGAAGTTTGTTCACCCTTTGCCCTAAAACTGCACCAACAGCATAGTCAGAGGCATCACACATTAATTCAAAAGGTAACGACCAATCTGGTGCCATAATAATAGGGGCCGAGGTTAGTTCACTTTTCAAAGTATTGAATGCATCCATACAAGCCTTATGAAAATGAAATACAACATCTTTAGCTAACAGATTGCATAATGGACGAGTGATCATTGAAAAGTTCTTAATGAAACGACGATAAAAACCCGCATGGCCCAAAAAACTTCTTACTCCCTTCACAGTGGTGGGGGCTACCATATTGGTGATGACGTCAATTTTGGCTTTGTCCACCTCCATTCCTTTGCTAGAGATTACATGTCCCAACACAATTCCTTGTTTCACCATAAATTGGCACTTTTCCCAATTGAGAACCAAATTTGTTTCCTGACATCTTTGAAGCACTAAAGATAGATGGTTAAGACATTCATCAAAAGAGGAACCAAACACTGAGAAGTCATCCATAAATACCTCAATGAACCTTTCTACCATGTCAGAAAAGATGGCCAACATGCATCTTTGGAATGTTGCTGGAGCATTGCAAAGTCCAAAAGGCATTCTCCTATATGCAAATGTGCCAAAGGGGCAAGTAAAGGTTGTTTTCTCTTGATCCTCCGGAGCGATTGCAATTTGATTGTAACCTGAGTATCCATCAAGAAAACAATAGTGTGAGTACCCTGCCAATCTCTCAAGCATTTGATCTATGAAAGGCATAGGAAAATAATCTTTTCTAGTGCTAGAATTCAACTTCCTGTAATCGGTGCAAACACGCCAACTAGCTGTAGGCTTTGTGGGCACAAGCTCATTGTTTTCATTCTTCATCACAGTGATTCCCACCTTCTTAGGTACCACCTGAATAGCACTCACCCATTTGCTATCAGAAATGGGATATATGATCCCCACATCTAACAATTTCAACACTTCATTCCTAACCACTTCCTTCATGTGTGGGTTGAGCCTTCTTTGTGGTTCACGGGTTGATTTTGCCCCTTCCTTCAAAAGAATCCTATGCATGCACATGGTAGGGCTTATTCCCTTGATATCTGCAATAGACCAACCAAAAACTGATTTGAACTCTTTTAACACCCTAATTAGTTTATCTTCTTCATTTGGGGTGAGATCAGAAGCTATGATAATTGGAAGAGTTTCAAATTCAGCTAGATATGCATATTTTAGATGTGGTGGAAGTGGTTTAAGTTCAAGTTTTGGTGCCTTAACAGTGGAAGGAATTAGATGTGACATTGATGATTCTAAAGGCTCTAAAAGAGGTGACACATTCAAAGGATACAATGCTAATGCATCCAAGGCAGCTACTTCTTCCATGAGTGCATCTTCTTCATCAAACTCATCTTGAGATTGACTCAAAATAGTTTGTAACGGTTCATTCGATTGTGCCTGCAAGAACTTAGAGAATACAAGTGAATTAAGCACATCAATGGCATAACAATCAAGGGATGAAGAAGGATGAGAAAGAGATTCAAACACTTTGAATTGAACTGTCTCTCCTAACATTGTCATAGTGAGGAATCCATTTTTCACATCAATGATGGTCTTGGCCGTGGCCATGAAAGGTCTCCCAAGCAATATAGGCAACTCTCGATCATGTATAGGAGCTTCTTCCATGTCCAACACTACAAAATCTGCAGGCAAGATTAGTTTATCAACTTGAACTAGAATATCTTCTACTATACCTCTTGGATATTTCACAGATCTGTCTGCAAGTTGTAATGAAATGGTGGTGGCTTTCAAATCTCCCAAACCTAGTTGAAGGTACACTGAATAAGGCATTAAGTTGATGCTAGCACCCAAATCAAGCATTGCCTTCTCTACTTTCTTGTCCCCTATGGTGATGTTGATAGAGAAACTTCCTGGATCCTTGAGCTTTGGTGGAAGTTTTCTTTGCAAAACTGCACTCACATTCTCAGACACCACTACCTTCTCATGTGGGCCATACTTCCTTTTGTAGTTGTTTAACTCCTTGAAGAACTTCCCATATGCTGGCATGTTCCTAATGACATCAAGCAAAGGTAAGTTAACATTCACTTTGCTTAGTATATCAAAAATTTCCTTGAATGACTTATCCTGCTTACTCTTGGCAAGTCTTCCAGGGAATGGTATTGGTGGAGTGTATGGTTTCTCAGCCTTGTGAAGATTTGGTGCTTCAAATGAGGAAGTAGCATGGCTTGGTTCCTCATTTGGTTTCTCATTGTCTCCTTGAGTAACACCTGCATTCACATGATCATATTCATTAGTAACTTCATTGCCAACCCTATTATCAATAACCTTACCACTTCTAAGTGTAGTGATTGCTTTGGCTTGCTCTTGGTTCCTTTGGAGTATCACTGGTTGGCTTGGAAACTTTCCAACTTCTCTTTGGTTCAAGGCATCTGCAATCTGCCCCAATTGTGTCTCCATTTTGGTTAGAGCTGCTGAATGTTGTTGGAGAGTGCTATTGGTGGAATGTTGGAATTGCAAGGTGTTTTGGGCTAACAATTTAACCGTGTCCTCAAGGGTAGGGGCAGGTTTTGGTTGGAAATTTTGGAATTGATTGTTGTTCTTCCATGAAAGGTTGGAATACACATCATTCCTTGGCCTTTGATTGTAAGAATTCATGAGGTTCACTTGTTCTTGAACATACTCGGGGTAAGCCTCCCTAGATGGACATTGGTGAGTAGGATGGCTTGGTATGTTGCAAATGGCACACACTTCATTAGTTTTTGGCACCATATTGAGCACGGATTCAAGCTTCCTTTCTAGGTTAGCTACCTGCAACAAAAGCTCATGATTAGAACTTGTTTCATAAACTCCAACTTTCTTACCCCTTAAATCTTTGTGTTGAGCATTAGACCCCAACATCTCATAAATGTTGTATGACTCTTGAGCATTCTTTTTCTTCAATGCTCCACCTGCTGCATTATCAACAGTTGATTGACAATTTTGGGTTAGTCCATCATAGAAAATTTGCATTTGTAAGTGAAAAGGTAACCCATGGTGTGGACATTGCAACAAGAGGCCCTTAAAACGTTCCCAACACTCATTGAAAGGTTCTCCATCATCTTGTTTGAAGTTGAAGATTTGTCCCCTTAATGTGGCTGTCTTTTGAGTGGAAAAGAACTTCTCCAAGAACTTCTTAGCCACGGCATCCCATGTGGTGAGGGAACCTGGTGTTAGAGTCATCAACCAACTCTTGGCCTTATCTTTCAAGGTGTAAGGAAACACTCTCATCCTCAAATTTGCTTCACTTACTCCCTGCAAAGGTAAACCACTCACAACATTGTAAAACTCTTTAATATGAGCTAAAGGGTCTTCATTAGGTAAGCCATAAAATGAGGGAAACATATGGAAATGTGAAGATTTGAGATCATAGTTTCTAGCTTCTGTGGGCAGCAAGATGCATGAAGGTGAATTTGGTATGATTGGTTGAGCAAAGTCCTCCAAAGCTCTAAGTTCATCTAGGTTGCCCGCCATCTCTTCCTCTCATTCCCAATCAACTTGCTCAGATCCTTTACTTGTTGAACTAGGTGAAATCCTTTCCTCTTCCTCACGGATAAAGGATGAACTTGATGGCACAAAGTTGTCCAAAGTGTGGCCCTTTAACCTTTCAATTCTTTGGCCTAACTTAACAAGTCTATTTGACATATACTACCTGAAACAAAGTAACACAAGTTTGAATGAAAATCAAGAAGCAAACAACAATGAAAAGAACAAAAATAAACTTAAAAACGTTTGAAAAGACTCAAGGGACTCAAAACAGATTCACAAGACTCAAAACAAGCTAAAAACTCTCAAAACTGCCTAAAAACACAAACTGGGCAGTTTTGACACTAAACTCAACTTTGGACGAAAATTAGGTTTGGACTTGACTCAAAATGCTTCAAAACACAAAATAAGACAGGTTCTAAGCCTAAGACTTAACAAAATATGGGGGGAATTTGTATTTGGACGAAATGCAATTAAATGGACAGATTATAAAGAAAACAGATTGTAAAGCAAATTGATGTAAACCAATGGATAATGGAATGGCTAAGGGATTCTCTTCCACACATGAAATGTATGCAACTTAAATCAACTTCCAGTTATCAATTTGACAAGTTACGAACCTTGACACTAATCAAAATAGCAAACAAGCAAACAAGCAATTACAAGGGACTGAAATCAGTCCCCGGCAACGGCGCCATTTTTGTTGATGTATATTTCCTTCCTAATGCTAGAATATATTTAGTATAATGGCACAAGCAAGGGTGTCGAATCCACAGGGACTAATTGGACCTATGTAATTACTTGTTTTGCAAGAACTCTATGAAATGAATCAAACTAGTCTAAATAGGCAGATTTGGAATATGAATCAAACTAATCAAACTAGGCATATTTGTTGTTGTAACTTGAAAGCATAAGAAAATGAAGTAAACACAAATCAATGAATCAATAACTAATATAATGGGATAGTATCAATGGAAATGAAACTAGGGATTCGATTTCACCATTGCTCAACTAAGTCCATGTTTGTTAAGTTAGTTTGTACTCATTCATCTACCTATTTCTTGAGTTTGTTTCACTTGGACATGATCAACCATATGATGTGTGGATTTGATCAAATGTCTCTAATCATGAACCTAATTGTGATGTGCAACTTTGGTTTATAATCAAGAGTATGTAATGTACAAGAAACTTTCATAAAACTAAAGGGATTAACTCGGCAGGATGTGTGCTAAACAATCCCTTCATTCATTCACATATCTACCAAGATTATGCATGATGTGTGTTCTAATCTTGGTTACACAACTTTGTGATTAATTCAAATGATGATCAAACATTAAAATCAACACACTAAGTCACCATTAAATCAGAGAATGAAACAAGAAATAGATGGACAAACTGAGCATTCTAACTTAATTACATAGCAAACTTTGCAAGGTTACATCGAATCCCTAGAGTAAGCTTAGTTACAATTCATGTCTACAAAAGATTTGACATAAAAATATAAAACATGAATGAACATAGAATTGATAAGAATGAACCCTTGAAGCAAAACTGATGTTGAAGTCCTTGAAGAGTCCCTTGGTGTTGCTTCTCCAAATGTGGTGCGGATGAACTAGATTGGTTTGGTTGAATGGTTTCTGCCCTTGGGACAGAAATGGACATAGAATGGAGTGAAATGGGAGAGTTTAAGTGTGTGTGATGGACTGAATGAAGAAGAACATATACGGAACCCTTTGAAGAGTGAAGTGAGACTTGTTTTATAGAAAAAAAATGTGGCTCCAACATTCAGATTGGATCTTGAATATATTTAACTCAGATGGCAATGCATAATTCAGCAGGAATGATGGGTTTCTGAAGTGGTGGATGCACGGCCTTTAGGGAAATATGCATGCCTTTGGCTATTTTAAACTGCACGGCCTAGACAAGGAGAAGATGCAATCACATGGAATGATGGGAGGAATGCATTTCTGGATTGATGGATGCAAGGAATAGACATGATCTGCAGGTATATGGTTTATTTAATCAAGGATGCATGTGGATTTCTGCAAAGGTGAATTGAACCACGTGAAGTTGTTTGCACAAATCTGGAAAGGTGAAATAGGCACACGGCATGGACAAAGGGATGAGTTGGATTTCTGAAATGATGGCTGCAAGGAGTGGTTTGTTTAATCACAATGCATGTGAATTTCTGCAAAGAATGATTGTGTTTGTTGGTGGAAATATGGCTGAATGTTTTAGGCTAGGAAGTACACGGCACAAGCCATGTGGAACAATAAGAAATCTGCATGTTTTTGCCTTGTTTAGAACCACCCAATGTGACTCTAATGCACCACTTTCCTAATCACATCTTCTCTTGAATTTCAGCAGCCACATTAGTCCTAGATTCCTCATATTTGGACTTCAAATTAATTCCCAAGAACCCTTTCCACGTTTGGAATAATGCTCAGCTACCAAAAGGAATGTTTTTACTTTATTTGCCTTCTCATTGATCCAAATTCACCCTTGGCTGCACATTAACACCAAATAATGTAAAATGCAACTAGTTTAATCCAAAACAATCACAAAGACACCAAATAAGGAAGATATAAATGTATGCAAAATGTGACTTATCAGCTTTTCTTTGTCAAGTTTTGGATAGCGTTTGCAAATATATTGGTAAACAAATACATAACGAATATAAATTGATTGATTTTAAGCCATTTGATTCGGGTCTTTAAATCAAATAGCAGCACCCACTATTTTTGGCAAATTCCATATCCCTCATCGGAATTCGAGAGTTTTGGTGAACTCTTAGCGGGGTATGGGAGACCCACCATTACCAAGCCCACCTCAAAATTATATCATTTTGGTTAGCAAAAATAATGATGAGAGAATAACACTTTAGTCATTTACAACTCTTGTAATTACCCATCTAGTTTGGCCTCTAGAGAATGAATGCCTCAGAATTATATCATGTTGGCACCATTGCACTTAGTTAAGTTATTCCCACCATGCTTAGTTTATGTAGAGGTTCAAGCACAACCTTAGAATTATATCATGTTGGTCATACTCGTTGTCTACACTCACCTCATCATATGTGTATAGACTCCTCCTGAATGTAAGCATGCACTTTGTACTCCCCCATTATAGGGTGAAGCCGGTGTACAAGTCACAAATGATTGGAGCCTACCACGGTGGAAGGCCACGAAGAGATATTCAAAGCATCTCTCGCTTATCAACTTAATATTGATTTGGTTGAGGGTTTTTAGGTCTCATCACATATAAACATGCATTTTAATCCAATTAAAACATTTTGGTCCTATTACAACTATTGGTCCATATGATTGATTTAGTAGTATGTAATACTCCCACTATGCTTTTAAAACGGGTTTTAAAGCAAGACTATATGCTACTACTAACATAAGATTTGCATTCATTGATGGACTATATAGTTGCCTTAGGGCCTTAGGATGACTATGAACCTTTGATTCGATTCAACACGAGCCTAGTGTTGAATCTCGGTCTAGGGATGGTGATTGATTTTAGTTACGCGTTTAATCACATTAAGGTGTGTTGTCTTATTGGGCGTTGGACCCAACTACTCCAATTTCATGCATATTGAATAAAACAAGAAAGGAGTACTTCAAAGTAAATAAGAGCTTATGCTCTTTTACAACAATTGATCAAATCAAATTACTTTAAAGTAAAGAAGAGCTTATGCTCTTTTACAACAATTGATCATATCAAATTACAACCAAAATTTAATCTACACATTCCCATGGTTCAAACAAATTTGAAACGGCCTTTCACATAGCTTAATTATAGTAGGCTTAGGTTCATAATCACCCTTTCTTTAATTAATTAACGCTTTAACTAATTAAACTTGAATGCAACATTTTCATTTGGTTTTTGTATCCATAGAATTGATTTAAATGGAGCTAAATGAAATGAAAATCCAATTCTCATTTAAAGAGACAAAACAATTTTGTTCTCTACCTAATTTGGGCCAAAATGCTATGACCTCAACTTGTTTGGGCCATAGTGCAATTAACCTCAACTTTTGGGCTATTTTGCAAAAACTTAAACTTTTGGGGTCACTTTGTAAAAACACAAAAGTCCACTACTTCATGTAATTACAACTAGAACCCAAAAATTTCCACAAAAAATAAAACTTCATTAAAGGAGCAAAACAATTTGTCCTTTTAGTGATTTTGGACCTTTACGTAAAAACGTAAACTTTTGGGTCAAAATGCAAATACACAAAAGTATCAAAACTTTATATAATTGCACAAAAGCCCCACAAGGACCCTAATTGATTAGGGTGGCCGGCCATTTGAAACAAAATGTATAAAAATTTCAAAGTTTTTGTAAGTGGGGTGTGTGTAATGGAATAAATCATTACACACCAACCCACTAAAATTTCTTTAATTTTTCAAAATAAATATCTAATATATTTAAACATAAGAAATATTTCAAAACAAAAACTTTATGAAATAAATCAAAACTTTGAATCAAAACACCAAACCTTTTGTTCTTGGCAAGAACATATCAAGAACAATGAAGAACATTCATGAAAACCCATAAGAGCTCCATGAACATTCTTCACCCAAAAACATACCAAAACCACTCAAACTTAAGGGAAATAACATTCCACCATACTAGGGTACATAGGGGTTCCAAAAGTCACTTTAAAACACTTTTAACAAGTCAAACAAGAACCCAAAATTCCACCCTTTGGATTTGGCCGAATTTCCCCAAAAACATGGCACCAAATTTTAGCTCCAAAATTCATGCTCATATGAACTACATCTTCAACATTTGAGATGGCAAATTTTCTAACAAAATTTACATTCAAAGAAGCAAGAATAAAGCTTGTAACAATTACAACATTCAAATCACAAACTATGAACTACAAAACCCAAAAGGATTCACCAACTACTAGACTTAGGCTCTTGATACCACTTGAAGGAAGATTTGTGAAAAACATGTTCATTTAAGCAACATCAATAGCATGCAATTAACAATTAAAGGCGGAATCATGCTTGTATGCACTTAAAAACAAAACATTTACCCATGAAATTCAAAGCCTAGTAGATAGGTGAACCAAGACTCAACTCAAAACAAAGTGAGTTGAGAAATCAATACCTTTGTAGATTCCTCTTTGCATAAGCAAAGGCTAATCACCCAAAGAGAGGGCCTTCATTCCTTGCATCTTAGATCCATGGATTTGGATGGATGAAAAGGTTTCTCCAAGTTCCCAAAATTGAGAACCTCTAATTATTCATCACCATGGCATAATGAAGAGGAAATGAGTGACCTTGAAGGAGTTTGATTGCTAGATGATCCCTCCAAGGTTGGCCGAAATTCTTGAGAGAAAGGAGAGCTTGTGTTCTCATCCTTTCCCCAAAAACCACCCTTTTATGAATTTTGGCTATTAAGTCATACTTATTCCTTAATTCATTTGAGTGGCAAACTTGTAAATAAGTCAAAACCCACTCTTTCTCTAACATGGCCGGCCTTAGGGATTTATTGGGCTATTTGGGCCTTTGTGAATCATTATTCATTAAGTTGTCATACAACTTAAGTCAATGGACTTGACGTTCGAAGCCCATTGGGCCTTAAGGTCCAAAACTATCCCGAGGTCTTTTAACGAACTTATTCGTTTGATTAATTAACATATTAATTAATCCTAGCCTTAGATAAATAATTAAACCATTTAATTATTCTTACTCATCTCCGTTGTTTCTTCAAACTCTACCTTACTCGGTGAACGATCCATTAGGTTCCTTTTAGCAAGGCAGTGGGCGATTAAAACTCTTTCTAATCGATTGTGAATTGAAACTTACTTTCAATTCTCCCGTTAGTGATAATACACTTTTAGGGCTTCCACAAACCATGGTTGACGCCTAGCAGCATGTCATGGTTACCCAAGCTAATCAGAAGAGGTGGAGAACCTATTCAGTTTTAGGATTACAAATGCAATACGGCCTTTCTCTAATACAATACTCTTGACCACATTGTTTGGTTTGATAGTTTATTCATGTCTACTATCCAATGTGAGTCTTGTGCTTATATGATTACCTTGAATGTGATTTGGAACACATTCCTAAATCTCATTCATACTTGGGCCAAAGATTCTTAATCATATCATAGAGTATTCTCCCTCAAACAGTTTGAAGGTTAGAGATCCCTTGTTGCGCATTCACTTGCCTCCATGGGTAAGTGGCTTAACCCCAACGATGCCTTGGACACCCTCCTGATGGAGTGACTTTGACATAATCAAAGATTAAGGACCTAACCACAAGACAACTGTGATGCCTCAGGTCAAAAGACTAATTTGCATTATCCCAACCATGAGTTCTCATGTGACATGAATATGAGAACTCTTCGTTGATCGTGTTCAGTGAACTCATTCTCTATTGAGCACCTACGTACTTGTCTTGATGTCACACACACCAATGACTCGAGACTAGTCACTCTCCCTAAGAGAAGACATAGCACGTACTGATCTTAACGGACTGTCAATGCCCAATTGAAAATCCTATGATCAGGAACGTTTAGGATGTGTCAACGAAAGAATGGTCTCATGAATCTAACTTCTTTAGATCGCATTCTTCCAATCACATATTCCTTGGACTTATCGTTTAAGCATATAACATTTATATGAGACGGCTCAAACAATAATGTTTGCCCTTAATATTAAACTAGATTAGTTTAACATGTGAAATGTCCATAAAGTATCATCATATGATTGGTTTTAGGGCACATTTCCAACAGCCGCATGTCATCTACTATGCCTCACAGACGTTGAACGATGCCCAGTTGAACTACTCCACTACGGAAAAAGAACTTCTTGCTGTTGTCTTTGCTTTAGATAAATTTCGTTCATATCTAATTGGTACTAAAGTAATTGTTTTCACTGATCATGCAGCTCTAAAGTACCTGCTCACCAAAAAGGAGGCCAAGCCCTGGCTAATTCGATGGACGTTGTTACTTCAAGAGTTCGACATCGAGATTCGTGACAAGAAGGGAAGTGAAAACGTGGTGGCTGACCACCTAAGCCGAATGGTGCATAATGAGGAGTCCCTACCCATTGCAGAGACATTCCCCGATGAACAATTGCTGTCCATAAAGGTTAGTACACCTTGGTATGCCGATATAGTTAATTTTTTGGTGTCAAAACGTATTCCAAGTGAGTTCAATAGGCACCAACGTGACAAACTTAGGGCATGATGCACGGTTTTATGTGTGGGATGATCCATACTTATGGAAATTTTGTCCCGATCAGATTATACGTCGTTGTGTGCATGATTCTGAATGTCATTCAATTTTGAGTTTTTGTCATACATATGCTTGTGGAGGGCACTTTGGCACACAACGCACGGCCCTCAAAGTGTTACAATGTGGATTTTATTGGCCTAGTATTTTTAAGGATGCTAGAACGTTTTGCTTAACATGTGATAAATGCCAAAGAATAGGTGGTATTAGTGCAAGGGACCAAATGCCGCAGGTTTCTATCCTAAATGTTGAAATTTTTGATGTTTGGGGTATTGACTTTATGGGTCCCTTTCCATCATCATATGGTTTTATGTATATTTTGCTTGCGGTTGATTATGTGTCGAAGTGGGTGGAAGCAAAAGCCACCCGAACTAATGATTCTAAAGTGGTTGCAGATTTTATTAGAACTAACATTTTTGCAAGGTTTGGCATGCCACGAGTGATCATTAGTGATGGAGGGTCCCATTTTTGCAACCGGACCATTGAGGCATTATTGAGGAAATACAGTGTCAACCATAAGGTTTCTACACCTTACCATCCTCAAACAAATGGCCAAGCCGAGGTTTCCAACCGAGAGATCAAGCAAATCCTAGAAAAGACCGTTGGGCCAACAAGAAAGGATTGGAGTTTACGGTTAGATGATGCACTTTGGGCGTATCGTACGGCATACAAAACCCCCATTGGGATGTCCCCTTTTCGACTTGTCTATGGCAAGGCATGCCATCTTCCCGTGGAGTTGGAGCATAAAGCTCTTTGGGCCGTCAAGAAGTTCAACATGCACTTAGATGAAGCGGGAAGTCATAGGAAATTCCAATTGAATGAGCTTGATGAAATACGGCACGAGGCGTACGGGAATGCAAGCATTTACAAGCAAAAGACCAAAGCTTTCCATGACAACATGATCTGTGGGAAATCCTTCTCCATTGGGCAGAAAGTGCTATTGTTCAATTCCCGTTTACGTTTGTTTCCCGGTAAGTTACGTTCCAAGTGGATTGGACCGTTTGTTATTACTAATGTTTTTGTTCATGGTGCAGTCCAAATCCAAAGCTTGAAAACGGGACATGAATTTAAGGTGAACGGGCATCGTTTGAAGGCCTATTATGAGAACTTTGTGGAGCACACCGTGGATGACACCCCCTTGGGTGCCGTGGGCTCCAATCTGGAGTGATTGGGTTCTTCATCCGGCTGTACGACGTTAAAGCAAGCGCTACTTGGGAGGCAACCCATGCATTCAACAAAGGAAGACCTAGAAAGCACTCCAATTCCAGATTTGCGTTCCTAAACTCTTCTCTTTGTTGCTATTTCGTTTCTGTCATGTTAGGTTGTTTAGTTGTTGTTTTGTTTGTTTGTCTGTTAATTGTGTGAGTCTATGCTTGAAACATTGAGGACAATGTTTGATTTAAGTGTGGGGGGGGGGGGGGGTAACTAAAGTGTTTTGATGCAAATTCGTAGGGTTTTATCCACCATAACTTCTAATGTTGTTTCTTGCTGTTTTTAAGTGTTTTTAAACTGTTTTAGTGTGTTTTGACTTAAAAATTCGAAAATCCCATAAAAATTTGAAAAATTGTTTCAAAAAAAAAACCCAAAAAGAGTTGTTTTTGTGTCTTAGGGTACCTTCCAACACAATGATGAGGATTCGGTTTGTAATTGCATGACTATTAAAGAGAGTTGTAAACATGGATGAAAGTTTGATTTACTCTTTGGTTCATGCTTGGTTGTGGTTATAATTTATGAATTCACATGCAATCATAAAAGAAAAAAATCAGTTTTTGTAACATGCTTGAAGGAAGGAACTCAAACTAACGCTACAACCTTGAGAGACTTGAGCCTAAACGTTTATTTGGAGAGTTAATAATCTGTGCATTGTTGTTTTCTAAAAGTCATTGCATGATCTCATTATTCTTTGCTTGGTTGCTACTTAGAAGGCATTTCATCATTTAGTTCCAAACACTAGAACTCATGCCCAATTCATTCAAGGCATGTTATTGATTTGCATAACACATATTCAAGATGAAGTTGTGTAGTGACCACCATAGCCAAATTGCCATATTTCCCTATTTCATTTGTTTTGTAGGATTTAACCCCGTTGAGCCTTGTGTAGCCTACTTTCTTTGTTAACCCACAATTATCCTCACCTAGCCTAGAGTAGGACCACCCATACCTTTGTTCTTGAAGCATAGTAAAAGCATAACTCAAGATGAATTCCTTTTGATCATTGCATTGCAGAAAACAAGTGTGGGGGAAGGATTCTTGATATATGGGTGTGCCAAAGTCTTGAATGAGGCACGGCAAAGAAAAGAAAAAAAAAATTTCGTGGAAAATAAGAAGAAAAAAAAAAGAAAAGTTGTGAAAAGAGTGAAAAATGATGCGAAAATAGTTAAGCACACAAATTAACCCTCTTGTTGTCAAATTGTAGTAAGGATGCAAGTAGGGATCGTTCTAGACCGGGGATTAGGAGGGCTTGCTAAAACCTCTAAACTGACTCAAAAACATAAAAACAAGGTTAAAAACGTTCACAAAGACTCAAAGGACTCAAAACAAGTTCAAAAGACTTAAAACTGCCTAAAAACACTAACTAGGCAGTTTCTGACCTTAAATCCAATTTTGGACGAATTTAAGATTATGGCTTGATTCAAAACATTTTAAAACATAAACTAAACAGATTCTAAGCACTAAAGAACAAGAAAGTAAAGGGGGGTTTTGATTTGACGAAAATTGAAATAACAAAACAAGTTAATAAACTAGGCAGAATTGTAAAACGAATTCCTTGAAAACAAGATAATGGATGGATTAGTTAGAGGTCCATTCTCCACACAAGACACATTTGTATATGAATCGATTCTCCAATTGCTTTTCATTAACTATGATGCTCAACACCCCAAGTTAACCGTGATGCACTAATTAACTCTCAAATTTTCCTTATGTTATTGAATTGGATGATTGCATACGACAATTCAAATCATTCTCCAATGGTTCTCAACATGAATGCATAGAAGAGATATAATGAGAGATCATTATGCTCTATGAAAATTATAAGTGTTGACGAGGCAATTGTAACTATGAATGCATGATACTCTTGCCAAGAATTCAATTAACGGGGTTGTGACTAGCAACCTTCACTACTCATGTTTATAAACTTGTGACGATTAGGTGAAACTCGTTTATAAACTAGCATCGAGTTTATGCATGAAGACTAAGTATGCATCCCTAATCAACATACAAAAACAAGTTTTTAATAAACAGATAATTGAATTGCAATCACAACTTAACAAATCACAATTGGAAGAAATCAATTCATATTTCAAACATGTTCATGGCTTCAAACTTTCCCCTAACTAATTAGGGGTTTAGCCACTCATGATTACAACAAACTTAGAGAGTAATAACAAAGTAAACATTGAAAACAAGAATCGAAGTACACTTAAAAATTCCAACAGCTCAATCTTGAATTGTATGAACGTTTAAGCCTCTTCTCCTCTAGTTGATGCGGCACAAGGGGTTTTGGTGAGTTTTTGGGGGTTATGGATGATGTAGAATGATGTGTTTAGGGTAGGGATGGATGTAGGGGAAGGCAAGGAGTGTTTTTGGGCAGAAAATATGAAGAATGGTGAAGTATGGCTGTGTTAGAGAGAGGAAATGAATTTCTGACGTGAATGAATGTGTATGAGAGGTGGTGATCTGATCTAGGGGTTAATATGAGTATATATAGGCACTTAGACCCCTAGGGTAATCAGATATGGACTTGAATTAATTAATGGGAGAGCATGGGAGTGACAGCTAGGGTGAATGATTAAAGGCAAAGTGCATGTGGCTGATTTGTGGTGCAATGATGAAAGGCAAAGTGCATATGGCTGATTTGTGGTGCAATGATGGGAGTGCATGTGGCTGCAATGGATTAAAGGATGGGAGTGCATGTGGCTGCAATGGATTAAAGGATGGAAGTGCATGTGGCTGCAATGGATTAAAGGATGGAAGTGCATGTGGCTCTAATGTAGCCTTCTAGAAATCAGGTTTTTAGGCCCCCTTGCGACTCCCTAACTGAATTCAAGCCTTTCAAATTCATCCATCCTCATGCCTCCATGCTTGCACTATCCAATCTTGGCCCAAAAATGCTCTAGAATGCTCCAAATTGCTTCTTTTTGCATACTTTGACACTAAAACCTGAAATTGCACGAAAATAACTTTAAACACTATAATTAACATAGTTTAGCTAATTAAATGCAAGAAAACAAGCTAACTAAGTCGTATAAATATGCTCCTATCAAAAAAGGAGTTGAAAAGATGAGAAAAAGTGTTCTCAAGTGTTGTTTGTTGAAGCAAGGGTCCAAAACATTGAATTCGGCCCTAATTGATTGCTTGAACCTTCCCGTTGAGTTTAAAAGTTGATTTCTGCATTCTAAGGGGAATTCTAAGTTCAATTTCATTATGTTGCTTACTAGTGCTTGATGCAAACTAAGTAAGCACACAAATTAAAACCCTCTTGTGACAATTGTAGTATATGAATAAGTAGGGATCATTCTTAACCGGGGATTAGGAGGGATTGCAAAATCACTTGGAAACTGACTCAAAAACGTAAAATAAAGTTTGAAACACTAAACTAAACTCAAAGAATGCAAAACTAAACAATAAAACACTAAAACAAATCAAAAGACTCAAAACAGCCCCAAAACACTCAAAACTGCCTTAAAAACACTTTCTGGGCAGTTTTGAGCACTTTGGTGAATTTGGACGAATTTGTGTAATCAAATGAATCAAAACACTTATAAACACAAACTAAGACACTTTCTAACTAAATTGGACACTAAAGTAAAGGGGGATTGAGGTTTTGACGAAATTAAAATAAATGCACAGATTGTAATTTAAAGGCAGAATGTAAATATGAATGTGATGAAACTATGGATAAATGCTAGCTAGAAGGTTCTTCTCCACACATGTCACACTTGCATACACTTTGATTTTCAGTTGGTCTTTTGATAAATTATGAAACTCAACACCCCGGGTTAATTAGGTCCGCTTAAATTAACCGTCAAGTTTTCCTTAAGCTAATGAATTGGATGGGTTAGCGCAACGCAATTCAAAACATTCTCTAAAAGTCCTTTACGTGAAAAGCACAATAAAGATACAATCAAAGATCATTAAGCATCATGAAAACTATAAGTGTTGACGAGGCATTCGTTACTATGATGAGCATGAAACTAGTGCCAAGAATTCATTTAACGCGATTGTTTATAAGCAACCTCCACTACTTGTGAATATAAGTTCATAACTATTAGGTGAAACCATCTCTGCTCGTGCATTCCCCCCTCCATTCCAGCCACTTCCAAGCTTTGCCGCAGCCTCTCCACCACTCTCCACCACCTTACACACCTCCCTACACCACCCCATAACCTTGCCGCACCCCTAAACCACCTTAAATCTATCCCTAACCCAGAAAACCATCCAAAAACACAAGAAAATCTCTCTGCCGCAGCAAGGAGAAGAGGAAAGAGGAGCTTCGACGCGCACCAATTCAAGTGGATTCATCGTGCGTTCTAGGTGTAATCAATCCTTTGTGCTTTATGTTTAAATTCATTTGTAATTCTCTTTTTGTGAACATGAGAGGCTAAATCCCCCTAGTTAGCTAGGGGGTGATTCGAAACCATGTTTATGCTTGCAATATGAATTGATTACTTTTGGTTGGAATTTCATGAATGTTGGATTCAATTCGTTTAACTATTTGATTGATAACTTGTTTGTGTATGTTTATTGAGAGTGCACGCTTAATGTTCATGCATGAATTTGACGCTAGAATATAAGTGAGTTTCACCTAATAGTTATGAACTTATATTCACAAGTAGTGGAGGTTGCTTATAAACAATCGCGTTAAATGAATTCTTTGCACTAGTTTCATGCTCATCATAGTAACGAATGCCTCGTCAACACTTATAGTTTTCATGATGCTTAATGATCTTTGATTGTATCTTTATTGTGCTTTTCACGTAAAGGACTTTTGGAGAATGTTTTGAATTGCGTTGCGCTAACCCATCCAGTTCACTAACTTAAGGAAAACTTGACGGTTAATTTAAGCGGACCTAATTAACACGGAGTGTTGAGTTCCATAATTCATCGAAAGACCAACTGAAAATCAAAGTGTATGCAAGTGTGACATGTGTGGAGAAAAACCCTTTAGCTATTCCATCATCCATATTTTCATCAAATTTATATTTAGAATCTGCCTTAAATTTACAATCTGTGCATTTAATTTATTTTCGTCAAAACCTCAATCCCCCTTTACTTTAGTGTCCACTTTAGTTAGAAAGTATCTTAGTTTGTGTTTTTAAGCATTTTGATTCATTCTATTACCCAATTTCGTCCAAAGTTACCAAAGTGCTCAAAACTGCCCAGAAAGTGATTTTAAGGCAGTTTTGAGTGTTTTGGGGCTGTTTTGAGTCTTTTGATTTGTTTTAGTGTTTTATTATTTAGTTTTGCATTCTTTGAGTCTAGTTTAGTGTTTCAAACTTTATTTTACGTTTTTGAGTCAGTTTCCAAGTGATTTTGCAATCCCTCCTAATCCCCGGTTAAGAACGATCCCTACTTAGTCATATACTACAATTGTCACAAGAGGGTTTTAATTTGTGTGCTTACTTAGTTCGCATCATTAAGCAAGAGATCAAACAGCTTAAGTACGAGAATAGAACTTTGCACGTGCTTGCCAATAATTATTCGACAGGCATGAAGAGGAAGCTTGATGAGATGCAAGAATCTCAAGGTCGAATGCAAAGTGACCGTCAAAGGCTTGCGTCTTTCTTCCAGAGGCACCTTTTTCCTGCGTCATCTAGCGTTCCACCAAGTATTGGGGCCTCGAATGATCTATCCTTGGTGCCTCCCGCTCCTATGCCTCTCGCTCCGATGCCTCCTGCTCCGATGCCGCTTGCTCCGATGCCTCCTGCTCCGATGCCTCCCGCTCCTAGAGTTTTGCCACGTAGTGGGGCTTCACGTAAACAAAAACAACCTTTGTGAAGGCTCCATCTTTCTCTTTCTTTAGATACAAACTTTTTTTTGTTTTTTTTTTTTTTTTTTTTCCGCACTTGTAATTCTCGAAAATAAATGAACATGCTTTGTTTTATTCAGTGCATTGGGTTGCCTCCCAAGTAGCGCTTGCTTTAACGTCGTACAGCCGGACGATGCTCCCTTGAAGGTTTATGGAACCCCACGGCATGGAGGGGTGCAACTACAATCTGTCCGACGAACCACTTCATGCTTTGGGTCCTTGAATGGAGTGGGATAAAGATCCTTTCTTATTGTCGTGTTTTGCTTTTCTACATCAACACGAATTCTCCCACGACGTTGAATTCGATTAGGTACCTGCACCACATGAGGTAACAACCTATTAGTTGAAATGGGAATCGAATTTGGAATAGGTGGCTTACCTTTGTACGGCAAAGAAGTGGTAGCACAATGGACGGATGCACAAGGGTTGCTCATGGCCAATTGTGGTGCTTTCAAGGTTGGAGCCGTGCACTCCTTGTGCTCTACTCCAAGTTCCTTCTCGGTGGTAGTTCGTGAAACATCCTTCTTGATCTTTGTTGAATACTCCGTCCCTATTGATGCGAGAATTATACGCACACAAATTAAACCCTCTTTTTGACAATTGTAGTATAAGTATAAGTAGGGATCGTTCTTAACCGGGGATTAGGAGGGATTGCAAATCACTTGGAAACTGACTCAAAAACGTAAAATAACGTTTAAAACACTAAACTAGACTCAAAGAATGCGAAACTAAACGCTTAAAACACTAAAACAAACCAAAAGACTCAAACATCACCCAAAACACTCAAAACTGCCTTAAAAACACTTTCTGGGCAGTTTTGAGCACTTTGGTGAATTTGGACGAAATTAAGTTGTAACTTGACTCAAGACTCTTAAAAACACAAACTAAATTGATTTCTAACTAATTTGAACAATAAAGTAAAGGGAGATTGAGTTTTGACGAAATTAAACTAAATGAACAAATTGCAATTAAAACAGAATGTAAATATGAAATTGATGAAATGGAATGAATGGATGCTAGCCAAGGGGTTCATCTCCACACATGTTACACTTGCATAATAAAAAGATTTCTAATTGCATTTCAATAAACCATGAATTCTCAACACCCCAAGTTAACCGTGATGCACTAATTAACCTTCAAATCTTCCTAACGTTATTGAATTGGATGATTGCATACGACAACCCAAAACATTCCCCACAAGTCCCCTACATGATTGCATAATAGAGATACAAGCAAGAATCATTACGCTTTATGAAAATTATAAGTGTTGACGAGGCATTCGTTACTATGATTGCATGAAACTTATGCCCGTTTAACGCGATTGTTTATAAGCAACCTCCACTACTTGTGAATATAAGTTCGTAACTGATGCGAAAATTATACGCACACAAATTAAACCCTCTTTTTGTCAAATTGTAGTAAGGATGCAAGTAGGGATCGTTCTGGACCGGGGATTAGGAGGGATTGTTAATCACTTGGATTTGACTCAAAAACGTAAAAACAAGTTTAAAACACTATACTAAACTTGAAGAATGCAAAACTAAACTTTAAAACACTAAAACAAACCAAAAGACTCAAACATCACCCAAAACACTCAAAACTGCCTTAAAAACACTTTCTGGGCAGTTTTGAGCACCTTGGTGAATTTGGACGAATTTGTGCAACAAATTGAATCAAAACATTTATAAACACAAACTAAGACACTTTCTAACTAATTTGGACAATACAAAGACTCAAAGGACTCAAAACAAGTTCAAAAGACTCAAAACTGCCTAAAAACACTAACTAGGCAGTTTCTGACCTTAAACCCAATTTTGGACGAATTTAAGATTATGGCTTGATTCAAAACATTTTAAAACATAAACTAAACAGATTCTAAGCACTAAAGAACAAGAAAGTAAAGGGGGGGGGGGTTTTGATTTGACGAAAATTGAAATAACAAAACAAGTTAATAAACTAGGCAGAATTGTAAAACGAATTTGGATCTAATGAATGGAATGGAAAGATAGCTAAGGGGTTCATCTCCACACATGTTATACTTGCATAATAAAAAGATTTCCAATTGCATTTCAATAAACCATGAATTCTCAACACCCCAAGTTAACCGTGATGCACTAATTAACCTTCAAATCTTCCTAACGTTATTGACTTGGATGATTGCATACGACAACCCAAAACATTCCCCACAAGTCCCCTACATGATTGCATAATAGAGATACAAGCAAGAATCATTACGCTCTATGAAAATTATAAGTGTTGACGAGGCATTCGTTACTATGATTGCATGAAACTTATGCCAAGAATTCGTTTAACGCGATTGTTTATAAGCAACCTCCACTACTTGTGAATATAGATTCGTAACTATTAGGTGAAACTCACTTATATTCTAGCGTCATATTCATGCATGAAAATTAAGCGTGTACTCTCAATAAACATACATAAATAAGTTATCAATCAAACAGTTAAACAAATTGAATCCACAACTTATGAAACGCAATTAGAAGTAATCAAATCAAAATGCAAGCATAAACATATATTTCGAATCCCCCCCTAGCCAAGGGGGGTTTAGTTCCTCATACGTACAAAACAAAGAGAATTGAAATTAAACATTGAATTCAAAGGAAAAGAAACACCTAAACATTCCAACAACTCAAACTTGAATTGTATGAACGTTTAGGCCCGCTTCTCTTCCTCTTTGTTGTAGCACAAGGTCTAAGGTGAGTTTTGGGGATTATGGATGATGTAGAATGGAGTGGGGTGGTAGGATAGGGAACTCACGGCACAAGTTGGTGTGTATGGATGATTTTCTGAAATGGAAGAGTCTATCAATTGTGTGAAGTGTGTATGGTTTTTATAGGGAGATGAATGGATGGGAGAGGGAACATGACAGCTAGGTTAAGTGAGTGCATGTGCAATGAAGTGGAATGACAGCTAGGTTATGATGATGAGTGCATGTGCAAAGTTGGTTGAATGATTATGGGTGCATGTGGCTGATTTATATGAAGGGAATGCATGTGAGTGACAGCTAGATATGTTGATGAATGCATGTGGAATGAATGTGTGAATGATGGCAGATTGTGTATGTGAATGATTAGGGTGAATGTGCATGTGCTTTGACAGCTAGGTTGAATAAATTAAAGGGAGTGCATGTGGCTTGGCTGGAATGATTGGAATGCAATCTGAAATGGGATGTGTTGGTGTGAATTTCTGGTACAAAGGGCCTCCTTTGGTCTTCAATTTTGTCCATCTACTTGGCTTCAAGTATATGCAATCCATTTAACGCCCTAAACTACTCCAAAATGCACCAAAATGCACCCTTTTGCATACTTTGCCCTTAGAACCTGAAAACACACAAAAGAAGCATAAAGGACTAAAATAACTAAAGAAACATAACGTAAATGCACGAGAACAAGCCATTTAAGTCGCATGAATATGCTCCTATCAGTAACTATTAGGTGAAACTCACTTATATTCTAGCGTCATATTCATGCATGAAAAATTAAGCGTGCACTCTCAATAAACATACATAAATAAGTTATCAATCAAACAGTTAAACAAATTGAATCCACAACTTATGAAACGCAATTAGAAGTAATCAAATCAAAATGCAAGCATAAACATATATTTCGAATCCCCCCCTAGCCGAGGGGGGTTTTAGTTCCTCATACGTACAAAACAAAGAGAATTGAAATTAAAAATTGAAATCAAAGGAAAAGAAACACCTAAACATTCCAACAACTCAAACTTGAATTGTATGAACGTTTAGGCCCGCTTCTCTTCCTCTTTGTTGTAGCACAAGGTCTAAGGTTAGTTTGATGGTGTGAATGGTTTGGGGAGTGGTGAAAATGGAAGGGAGTGGCCACGGCAATGGGATGATTTCTGGTGGTGTTTGGATTGGTAGGGAGCTCACGGCACAAGGGGATGTTTGGTGTTTGTGGATGATTTTCTGAAATGGAAGAGTGTCTGAATTGTGGCTGCAATGGATGCTTATTTATAGGTGAAAAAGAGGGAATATGACAGCTAGGTTATGATGATGAATGCATGTGCAAAGTTGGTTGAATGATTATGAGTGCATGTGGCTGATTTATGAAGGGAATGCATGTGGATTAAAATGGAATGACAGCTAGGTTATGATGATGAATGCATGTGCAAAGTTGGTTGAATGATTATGAAGCATGTGGGTGGAAATGCATGTGGAATGGCTGATTGTTTATGATGATGTGCACGGCAAGGGGAGTGTTGGGTGATGGGTGCATGTGTTGATGGTTTATGGAGATGCATGTGGATTAAAGGAATGCATGTGCAATGACAGCTAGATTAAATGATTAAAGGGTGCATGTGGGTTGGAAATGCATGTGGAATGGCTGTTTTATTTGTTGGGAAAGCATGTGAATTAAAGCTAGGGTGAATGATGATGAATGCATGTGGGAGTGTGGCTGAAATGAAGGAGTGGAATGCTAGAATTAGGCACGGCACAAAAGGAATTTTCTGTGGTGAATGGGAATTCTTTGTTCTTCATTTTCATTTCTTCATCTCTTTATTTATTCCTAGCCTCCTTTGGTCTTCAATTTCGTCCATCTACTTTGCTTTAAGCATATGATATTCATTCCAATCTCTAATTTGCTCCAAAAGGCTCCAAAATGCATCCTTTTGCATACATTGCCCTTAGAACCTGAAAACACACAAAAGAAGCATAAAGGACTAAAATAACTAAAGAAACATAACGTAAATGCACGAGAACAAGCCATTTAAGTCGCATGAATATGCTCCTATCACCTATGTGTTCAATTACATTAATGGCAACACAAGAACGAACATCATTAGTATTCTCAATCGATTCAGGAACCTTAAAGTTAATCATATCACCACCAAAGGCCATAGTGACTGCTCCCTTGGCCACATCAATCTTGGTTTGAGCTGTTTTCATGAAAGGTCGTCCAAGTAAGAGTGGTGATGATGGAGAGTGTGCCGAATCTTCCATGTCAAGCACATAGAAATCTGCAGGAAAAATCAAATGGTCTACCTGCACCAAAACATCCTCCAAAACTCCTTTCGGATATGCATTAGATCGATCGGCTAATTGGATAATAACACCATCATTTTTAAGCTCTCCTAGATTCATCGATGCATAAACAGAATATGGCATGACATTAATTGAAGCACCTAAATCTAGCATGGCATGTTCAAACCTTGTATTACCAATTACGCAAGGGATAGTGAAACTACCTGGATCTTTGCATTTAGGTGGTAGCTTTCTTTGCAACAGTGCAGAGACATTCTCACTTACATGTACTACCTCTTTCTCCCGAATTCGTTTCCTTGTTGTACAAATCTTTTTCAAGAACTTCGCATACTTCGGGATTTGCTTGATTGCATCCAAAAGGGGTATGTTGACTTGAACTTTCCTAAATGTCTCTAGAACATCTTTTTCCTCCTCTTCTTTCTTGGATTGCAAAAACCTGCCAGGAAAGGGCACATTTAGTGGAAAGGAACTAGAAGAATTCGAATTTGGACTTACCTTGACGAGTTGAGATGGTTTAGGGGCATGTTGTGGTTGTGGCAAGGGTGGTTCTACCCTTTCCGTGGGTTGGGCTCCATGTTCTTCTTTTTGCAGCAGCTTTTCATCCATTATTTGACTTGATTTTGATGAGTTTGGATCAGCCCCAACTTGCCTACCACTTCTCAAAGTAATTGCTTTGGCAGATTCGAACCCTCCCTTTGGATTGACAATGGTTGAACTTGGGAGCTTGCCTTGGTCTCGGAATTGTCCCATAAACTCCGCAATCTGCCCTATTTGCTTCTCTAAGTAGTCCACCCTTTTGTCTTGGTTTTGCAATACCCTTTCTTGGTTTTGCAATACTTTGTTTTGATTTTCTTGCCCCTGAGACAAACTAGTAAGCAACTTAAGAATAGTAGCATTATCTAAAGACGTACCTTGATGGTTTTGGGCGGATTGGGGTTAGGTTTGGTCTTGGCCGTGGGTTTTGGTGTAAAACCCCCGGGGTTGCTGCCTAAAGCCTCCTTGTTGGTAAGGTTGTTGAGGCTCCCTCCACTTGAAGTTTGGATGGTCTCTCCAACCTGGATTGTATGTATTGGAATATGGATCATTCCTTGGTTGATTTTGGCTTGGAAATCCAATGGCGTTTGCACTCTCCCACCCACCATTCTCAATCAATTGAGGGCACTTTTCCGAAGGATGACCTTGAATAGAACATACGCCACATACAATTGGACTTTGGATCTTCATTCCTTCGGCCATCTGAGACACAAGAGAAGTAAGATTAACTAATTGAGTTTGAAGGTCGGATTGAGAACTTACCTCATTCACTTGTTGCCGTGGGGGGTCCCTTTGCCCAATTCCTACGTATTGTTGTGCATTGAGAGCTCGGTTTGCAATGAGGTTCTTGGCTGCCATAGGAGTTTTATCCACCAACGCTCCTCCCGCCGAAGCATCAAGCATTTGCCTTTCAAAGGGAAGAAGACCTTCATAGAAGTATTGAATTAGAAGCTCCTCCTTCATTTGATGTTGAGGACATGATGCAACAAGGGTTTTAAAATGCTCATAGTATGTTGGAAAAGACTCCCCCTTGACTTTGTTGAATTCCGCTAATCTTGTTTCTCAAGAGAATGACTCTTGAAGTAGGAAAGAACTTTTCAAGAAACGCCCTCTTCATGCTCTCCCAAGAGGTGACCGTTCTGGGTGCTAGCTCGTATAACCAATCTTTGGCCTTCTCCAAAAGTGAGAACGGGAAAGCCTTGATAGGAGCATATTTATGCGCCTTAGTTAGCTAGTTCTTATGCATTTTTGTTATGTTTTCTTCGTTAAAGTAGTCTTTTAAGCTACTTTCATGTGTTTTCAGGTTTAAAGGACATATTACATGAAATGATGCAATTTGGAGCTTTTGGAGCAAAACTGAGCTGGAATGTGGTGTATGCAAATGGAGCACGAGGAATGGACGAGGTTGAAGGTCAAAGGAGCTTAAGAAATGAAGAAATGAAAGTGAAGAGCAAAGAAGTCGGAATTGGCAACCAAAGTTTCTTAAGTTGGAAGTTTTTATTCTTGGAGGTTTCCATTGTCGTGAGTTTCTATTCTTGGCTTTGGGCTTTTAGATGACCTAAACCCTAACTCCTTGTGGACCCTAAGCCTATGCCGCACCTAAACCCTAATCCTAGCCCACTTAATCAGCCGCACCCTAGGGCCCTTAACAACCAATGTCGTGGGCTTTAGCCCAAGTCCCTATCCTTGCCGTGCAAGGGGGGGGCATTTAGGCCCATTCCATGCACTCAAACCCTAGCCTTTAACCTTGCAGCCGAACCCTAGCTCTATCATTCCTTCCATTTCAGATTTTCACCCTAATTCTCACCCTAGCCGTCACTCCCATTCCCCATCCACTCATTCATCAAACCATTTCAGCCACAAAAATCCCCTTAAGCCGTGACCATTTGATTCATTCATACAAAAACCATCTCAGCCATTCATTCATAAACCCTAAACCAAACCCCCCTAGCCGTCACTCCCCTTTCATTCATTCCATATTCATTCAGCCATTTTTCACACCCAAAACTGCCCAATCCGTTCACTCCCATTCACCTCTCATTCCATAACAAAACCGTGCATTCCATGAGCCATTTTGAACCTAATTCCATCTCAGCCACACCCTTTATTTCACCCTAGAATCTCATCCATTCATTCATATTTTTTAGCCACCAACATACACATATTACACCCTAGCCGCACCTAATTCCCATTGATTCTACACATTCAGCCACCATCATTAAACATTCTCTTGAATCCGTGCATCCATTCATCCAAAATCTCCCATTCCTTCCCATAAGCCGTAGCCATTCACCCTAATTCTCCCATACACTCATCAGCCGTAGCCTCCATAACCCAAAAAATCCTCTCTAATCCGCAGCCACCTCTCCATCTTCCCCTTCCATTCCAGCCACCTCTCCATCTTTCCCTTCCATTCCAGCCGCCATCTCCACCATACCAGCACCATACAAACCTTACTCCATCACTCCACCATCTTGCCGCACCACCAAATAACCCTAAACCCAGCTATAACCAAGAAATTCACCCAAAATCATCCAAAACCCAATCTGCCGCAGCAAGGAGAAGGGGATAGAGGAGCTTCGTCGCGCACCAATTCACGTGGATTCGTTGGGCGTTCTAGGTGTAATCAATCCTTTGTGCTTTATGTTTACATTCATTTGTAATTCTCTTTTTGTGACTATGAGAGGCTAAAACCCCCTTGGTTAGGGGGGAATTCGAAACCATGTACATGCTTGCACTATGATTTGATTACATTCAGTTGTTATTTCATAAGTTGTGGATTCAATTCGTTCATCTATTTGATTGATAACTTATTTGTGTATGTTGATTGAGAGTGCACGCTTAGTTTTCATGCATGAATATGATGCTAGATTATGAGGGAGTTTCACCTAATAGTTACAATCTTATAATCACAAGTAGTGAAGGTCGCTTGAAAACGATCGCGTTGAATGAATTCTTAGCATAATTTTCATGCAATTCATAGTAACGAATGCTTCGTCAATGCTTATGTTTTTCATAGAACTTAATGATTCTTGCTTGTATCTCTATTATGCAATTCATGTAGGGATCTTGTAGGGAATGTTTTGGGTTGTCGTATGCAATCATCCAACTTAATAACTTGTGGAAAAACTGAGGGTTAATTAGTGCAATTCACGGTTAATTTGGGGCGTTGAGTATTTATAATTTATTGGAAGAACAACTGAAAATTGTTTTGTTTGCAAGTGTGACATGTGTGGAGAAGAACCTCCTAACTAGCCTTTTATCCATCCTTATTATCCAAAAACATTCTACAATCTGTTTAGTTTAAAGTTTCTGTTTTATGTTAAATTTTCGTCCAAAACAAATCCCCCTTTAATTTGAAGTCTTAGATTAGTTAGAAAGTGTTTTGATTTGTGTTTCTAAGTATTTTGATTCAAGTTTTCATCCAATTTCGTCCAAATTAGTGTAGGTGCTCAAAACTGCCCAGAAAGTGGTTTTTAGGCAGTTTTGAGTCTTCTAGTTGCTGTTTTGGGTTTTAGGTTTGTTTAAGTGTTTTAACTTTTAGTTTTGCATTCTTTGAGTCGAGTTTAGTGTTTTAAACTTGTTTTTGAGTTTTTAAGTCAGTTTCCAAGTGTTTAGCAATCCCTCCGAATCCCCGGTCTAAAACGATCCCTACTTATTCATATACTACAATTGTCACAAGAGGGTTTTAATTTGTGTGCTTACTTAGTTCGCATCAAGCCTTCATCTTCAAAATGCTACCATCAACGTTAACTGGAGTCATGCTTGAACACACCACCTCGAACTCCTTCAAATGCTTGTTGGGATCCTCCATGGATAGTCCATGGAATTTTTGAATGTGGTGCAACAAGCTTGACTTCAATTCAAATTCTTCGGTCTTGTCTTGCGCCGCCCTTGGGTATTGAATGCACAAGGGTGCGGCATTGGCCAATCCCAAAGCGGAAAGCTCCTTGATTGTTCGATTGTCTGCTGCCATATCTTCTTCACCCACTCTTGTCGTGGGTTCCTCTTCTTCAAATTCAGAAATGGACTCGGAACTTTCACTTGATTCGCTAGGTTCTGGGTTCTTTCTCTTTCGTCTCAACTCACGCTCAAAATCGTCGTCAAAGTCTAAAATATGTTCGTGAACCGGATTAGAACTCCGCGTCATAAACAAGTACCTAGAACAAGAAACAAAATAACATAAGAATATGATCTAATAAGAAAACGAAAATAACAATCCAAAGGATTAGCAAAGTTGCTAATCCCCGGCAGCGGCGCCAAAATTTGATGCGAAAATAGTTAAGCACACAAATTAACCCTCTTGTTGTCAAATTGTAGTAAGGATGCAAGTAGGGATCGTTCTAGACCGGGGATTAGGAGGGCTTGCTAAAACCTCTAAACTGACTCAAAAACATAAAAACAGGTTAAAAACGTTCACAAAGACTCAAAGGACTCAAAACAAGTTCAAAAGACTCAAAACTGCCTAAAAACACTAACTAGGCAGTTTCTGACCTTAAACCCAATTTTGGACGAATTTAAGATTATGGCTTGATTCAAGACATTTTAAAACATAAACTAAACAGATTCTAAGCACTAAAGAACAAGAAAGTAAAGGGGGGTTTTGATTTGACGAAAATTGAAATAACAAAACAAGTTAATAAACTAGGCAGAATTGTAAACCGAATTCCTTGAAAACAAGATAATGGATGGATTAGTTAGAGGTCCATTCTCCACACAAGAGACATTTGTATATGAATCGATTCTCCAATTGCTTTTCATTAACTATGATGCTCAACACCCCAAGTTAACCATGATGCACTAATTAACTCTCAAATTTTCCTTATGTTATTGAATTGGATGATTGCATACGACAATTCAAATCATTCTCCAATGGTTCTCAACATGAATGCATAGAAGAGATATAATGAGAGATCATTATGCTCTATGAAAATTATAAGTGTTGACGAGGCAATTGTAACTATGAATGCATGATACTCTTGCCAAGAATTCAATTAACGCGGTTGTGACTAGCAACCTTCACTACTCATGTTTATAAACTTGTGACGATTAGGTGAAACTCGTTTATAAACTAGCATCGAGTTTATGCATGAAGACTAAGTATGCATCCCTAATCAACATACAAAAACAAGTTTTTAATAAACAGATAATTGAATTGCAATCACAACTTAACAAATCACAATTGGAAGAAATCAATTCATATTTCAAACATGTTCATGGCTTCAAACTTTCCCCTAACTAATTAGGGGTTTAGCCACTCATGATTACAACAAACTTAGAGAGTAATAACAAAGTAAACATTGAAAATAAGAATCGAAGTACACTTAAAAATTCCAACAACTCAATCTTGAATTGTATGAACGTTTAAGCCTCTTCTTCTCTAGTTGATGCGGCACAAGGGGTTTTGGTGAGTTTTTGGGGGTTATGGATGATGTAGAATGATGTGTTTAGGGTAGGGATGGATGTAGGGGAAGGCAAGGAGTGTTTTTGGGCAGAAAATATGAAGAATGGTGAAGTATGGCTGTGTTAGAGAGAGGGAATGAATTTCTGGCGTGAATGAATGTGTATGAGAGGTGGTGATCTGATCTAGGGGTTAATATGAGTATATATAAGCACTTAGACCCCTAGGGTAATCAGATATGGACTTGAATTAATTAATGGGAGAACATGGGAGTGACAGCTAGGGTGAATGATTAAAGGCAAAGTGCATGTGGCTGATTTGTGGTGCAATGATGAAAGGCAAAGTGCATATGGCTGATTTGTGGTGCAATGATGGGAGTGCATGTGGCTGTAGTGGATTAAAGGATGGAAGTGCATGTGGCTGCAATGGATTAAAGGATGGAAGTGCATGTGGCTCTAATGTAGCCTTCTAGAAATCAGGTTTTTAGGCCCCCTTGCAACTCCCTAACTGAATTCAAGCCTTTCAAATTCGTCCATCCTCATGCCTCCATGCTTGCACTATCCAATCTTGGCCCAAAAATGCTCTAGAATGCTCCAAATTGCTTCTTTTTGCATACTTTGACACTAAAACCTGAAATTGCACGAAAATAACTTTAAACACTAAAATTAACATAGTTTAGCTAATTAAATGCAAGAAAACAAGCTAACTAAGTCGTATAAATATGCTCCTATCAAAAAAGGAGTTGAAAAGATGAGAAAAAGTGTTCTCAAGTGTTGTTTGTTGAAGGAAGGGTCCAAAACATTAAATTCGGCCCTAATTGATTGCTTGAACCTTCCCGTTGAGTTTAAAAGTTGATTTCTGCATTCTAAGGGGAATTCTAAGTTCAATTTCATTATGTTGCTTACTAGTGCTTGATGCAAACTAAGTAAGCACACAAATTAAAACCCTCTTGTGACAATTGTAGTATATGAATAAGTAGGGATCGTTCTTAACCGGGGATTAGGAGGGATTGCAAAATCACTTGGAAACTGACTCAAAAACGTAAAATAAAGTTTGAAACACTAAACTAAACTCAAAGAATGCAAAACTAAACAATAAAACACTAAAACAAATCAAAAGACTCAAAACAGCCCCAAAACACTCAAAACTGCCTTAAAAACACTTTCTGGGCAGTTTTGAGCACTTTGGTGAATTTGGACGAATTTGTGTAATCAAATGAATCAAAACACTTATAAACACAAACTAAGACACTTTCTAACTAAATTGGACACTAAAGTAAAGGGGGATTGAGGTTTTGACGAAATTAAAATAAATGCACAGATTGTAATTTAAAGGCAGAATGTAAATATGAATGTGATGAAACTATGGATGAATGCTAGCTAGAAGGTTCTTCTCCACACATGTCACACTTGCATACACTTTGATTTTCAGTTGGTCTTTCGATAAATTATGAAACTCAACACCCCGGGTTAATTAGGTTCGCTTAAATTAACCGTCAAGTTTTCCTTAAGCTAATGAATTGGATGGGTTAGCGCAACGCAATTCAAAACATTCTCTAAAAGTCCTTTACATGAAAAGCACAATAAAGATACAATCAGAGATCATTAAGCATCATGAAAACTATAAGTGTTGACGAGGCATTCGTTACTATGATGAGCATGAAACTAGTGCCAAGAATTCATTTAACGCGATTGTTTATAAGCAACCTCCACTACTTGTGAATATAAGTTCATAACTATTAGGTGAAACTCACTTATATTCTAGCGTCATATTCATGCATGAAAATTAAGCGTGCACTCTCAATAAACATACATAAATAAGTTATCAATCAAACAGTTAAACAAATTGAATCCACAACTTATGAAATTCCAACCAAATGTAATCAATTCATATTGCAAGCATAAACATGGTTTCGAATCACCCCCTAACTAATTAGGGGTTTAGCCTCTCATGTTCACAGATAGAGAAATAAAATTGAATTTAAGCATAACGAACAAAGGATTGATTACACCTAGAACGCCCAACGAATCCACGTGAATTGGTGCGCGTCGAAGCTCCTCTTTCCTCTTCTCCTTGCTGCGGCAGAGATGGTTTTGGATGATTTTGGGTGAATTTCTGGGTTATAGATGGGTTTAGAGTGGTTTAGTGGTGCGGCAAGGTTATGGGGTGGTGTAGGAAGGTGTGTAAGGTGGCTGGAATGGAAGAGGAAGGGTAGAGTGGCTGCGGCAAGGCTTGGAAGTGGCTGCAATTGGTGGTGTTTGTTGCGGCAAAGGGAGAATAGGTGATGGTGGCTGCGGATTGAAAGGTGAATTAGGTTGAATGATGAAGGGTGACGGCTAGAGAGGAATATGTGTGAAGGGGGCTGAATGGGAGTGCCCGGATTGGGGAGTTTTTGGTTGTATGATGAAGAGTCAATGAATGGTGTGTTAGGGTGAATGAATTCGAATGAATGGGAAGTTGGGGGTCACGGCTTAAGGGGGAAATTTGGGTTATGGTGGCTGATTAGTGTATGAATTAGGGTGTGACGGCTAGGGTAAATTTGTGGCTGAATTTCTGAATATATGTGAATGCAGAGAATAGCGGCTAGGTTGTAAAACTAGGGTTATTAGGGTGAATGGCTGAGATTAGAGCTAGAAGGCTTAGGGTTAATGGATGGTGGATGGGAGAATGCGGCTACTATGTAATTAGGGTGATTAGGGTTAGGGTTTCAGTGCATAAAAGGAGACCAAAGTGCCCCCCCTTGCACGGCAAGGGAAGGGGAGAAGGGATAAGTCACAGCTAAGGCTATGTAATTGGACTAGGGCCTTGGTTTTGTGTCCTAAAGTGCATACAAGACCTACAAAGTGGCTAGAAAATACGGACGTTTAAGATTAGGAAAGGTTACCAAAACGGGAAACTTAGGGTTAACTTTCCTAAAATAGGAAACCTTGTTTGAGTAGGATTCCTCGTTTTGGTAAGAATTCATCGTTGGAGTAGGAATTCGTCGTTTCTTCAAGTCTTCAACTCATTCATTCCTCTTTCGCTCCAAAAGACTCCTATTTGCATCTTCTTGCACCCTTTGGCCTTATAATCTGAAAATACACAAAAGTGGCCTTAAACACTAAAATAACTAAGTAAACACAACATAAATGCACGAGAACAAGCTAATTAAGTCGCATGAATATGCTCCTATCAATGCTTTAAAGAACGTTTGTTTTCCCTATCCTTTCATTGTTAGCCAACTCCCCAAGCCCCGTTACAACCCTTGACTTTAATCTTGAGTGTTGTGTGTTTCAATTTGTGGAGTTTGAATTTGGTTTGAGCATATGGTGTCACTGGTTCTCGCGTCTAAGTAGTAGCGTTCCATTCATGAGATCATATACATGCCATTGTCATAATTCCAGAAAATGCTTTCCTTGTTATAACATATGTGAGTGTTCGTTTACATGTTTACATCAATCTTCTCACATATACCTAGTGTAGGGAGTGTAGTCAGAAAATCTGAGTGAAAACAGAGAGTATATCCGGTGAGGAATTGAGGGAATTCTCTAAGGCATGTTACTACATTCAAAACGTCGTTTTAATTGATTAAATGTGAACTAATAAGTAGTAACTATGATTAAGTGTGTATTGAAGTATAAAGATAGATAAAAACCGTGGGAATGATGTTCTTTAATGTGTCATGTTCGTTGGAAATCCCTGAGGCATTTGTTGGAAGGCTTAGATTGTGTTTTGTTTGTTTTGTTTATTTCGTTTTGCTCGAGGGCTAGCAAAAGCTAAGTGTGGGGGAATTTGATAGGAGCATATTTATGCTACTTAGTTATGATGTTTCCTTGCAATTAATGAGTTAATTACTATGTATTTTAGTCTTTTAAAGTATTTTCGTATGTTTTTAGGTCCTAATGGCAAAGGGAGCAAGAAAGTGCATTTTGAGGCTATTTGGAGCATTTTTGGGCATGGATTGGATAGTTTAACCATGGAGCAAAGAGGATGGACGAAATTGAAGACTAGAAGAGCTAGGAAAGGCTACAAATCTGGTGGAAGAAGTTCTAATGCAAAGAGGATAAGGAAGAAGCAAGAAACAAGGAACCTTATCCAACCTTATCTTATCCTATCCTAGAAACCTTATCCTATCCTATCTCTAACATTATCCTATGTTATCCTATCCAAATCAGGTGGGGACTTAAACTTAGCTATATAGGTGGGATTAGATGTATATCTAAACACTTAGAACAGATTCTAGACCCTCATTCCTTTGTATGCCGCATGTACACCACTCCTAGTAGGTTTAGGAATTGAAAACCTTCTCCTACTCTTATATCACATGTTCATGTCCCTTTAGGATTAGGAATCTATTCTAAACCCTTCTTTCTAGAAGCCTTATCTTATCCCTACAACCCTTGCCGCACCTATCCTTCTAGAAGGGCCTAATTCCATGCCGTGCACTACCTATCCCAATCACCTTTGGTTTCTGCCTTGAATTAACCCTTTTTCAATGGGATTGTGTAATCCTTTTCCTTCACTAAGTGTGCCAAACTAGCCTATATAAACAGCCCTTGCCGCACCATTTAGACACCACCCCTTCACACAACATTCAAACCTTCATTCAGAATTCCACCCTTTGCCGTGACCTTACAACCACCCATCCATCATTCCCCTACTTCCACACCTCCATCCCATCCTCCATACACCACCATCAACCCTTGCCGCACTCCCCATCCCTCCAAAACACTACCCTACCATCACACATCCATTCCTCCATACAAATACCAACCCAAAACTTGTCCTTAGACCTTGTGCCGCAACAAAGAAGACGAGAAGAGGGCGTGGACGTTCATGCAATTCAAGTTCGAGTTGCTGGAATTTTTAGGTGTTTCCTCTCCTTTGATTTCAATGGTTAAATTTACTTCTCTTTGTCTTGTACGTATGAGGAACTAAACCCCCCCCTTGGCTAGGGGGGGATTCGAAACCATGATCATGCTTGCTATATGATTTGATTACCTCTAATTGAATCATGCTTGCTATATGATTTGATTACCTCTAATTGCGTTTCATAAGTTGTGAATTCAATTCACTTATCTATTTGAATTAAACTGATTTGTGTGTGTTGGTTGAGAGTGCACGCTTAATTATCATGCATAAATCTAATGCTAGGATATAAGGAAGTTTCACCTAATCGTTACAAACTTATATTCACAAGTAGTAAAAGTTGATGACCTCAATTGCGTTAAGTAAATTCGTGGCATAAGTTTCATGCAATTCATAGTAACGAGTGCTTCGTCAATGCTTATCGTTTTCAAAGAACTTAATGATTCTTGCTTGTATCTCTATTATGCAATTCATGTAGGGAACTTGTGGGGAATGCTTTGGGTTGTCGTATGCAATCATCCAATTCAATAACGTTAGGAAAATCTGAGGGTTAATTAGTGCAATTCACGGTTAATCTAGGGCGTTGAGAATTCATGGGTTATTGAAAATCAATTAGAAATCGTTTTGTGTGCAAGTATGGCATGTGTGGAGATGAACCCCTTAGCTAGCTTTCATTCCATTCATTACATCCAAATTCGTTTTAAAATCTGTTCGTTTTACAAAGTTTTAAGTTTTGTTTTCAAATTCGTCAAAATCAAAATCCCCCTTTACTTGGAGTGTCAAATTAGTTAAATCAATTTAGTTTGTGTTTTTAAAGTATCTTGAGTCAAGTTATAACTATTTTCGTCCAAATTCTTCTCTAGTGCTCAAAACTGCTCAGAAAGTAGTTTTAAGGCAATTTTGAGTGTTTTCTTGCTATTTTGAGTCTTTTGGTTTGTCTTAGTGTTATAAACTTTAGTTTTGCATTCTTTGGGTCTAGTTTGGTGTTTTATACTGTGTTTTTACGTTTTTGAGTCAAATCCAAGTGATTAACAATCCCTCCTAATCCCCGGTCCAGAACGATCCCTACTTACATTCTTCACTACAATTGATAAAAATAGGGTTTAATTTGTGTGCGTATAATTCTCACATCAAACATGAGAGGTGATGCGTAAATTATACGCACACAAATTAAACCCTCTTTTTGACAATTGTAGTATAGAATGTAAGTAGGGATTGTTCAGGACCGGGGATTAGGAGGGATTGTTAATCACTTGGATTTCACTCAAAAATGTAAAAACACAATATAAAACACTCTACTAGACTCAAAGAATGCAAAACTAAACTTTAAAACACTAAAACAAACCAAAAGACTCAAAACAGCACCAAAACACTCAAAACTGCCTTAAAAACACTTTCTGGGCAGTTTTGAGCACTTTGAGTACTTTGGACGAATTTGGGTAACAAATTGAATCAAAACACTTATAAACACAAACTAAGACACTTTCTAACTAATTTGGACAATACAAAGACTCAAGGGACTCAAAACAAGTTCAAAAGACTCAAAACTGCCTAAAAACACTAACTAGGCAGTTTCTGACCTTAAACCCAATTTTGGACGAATTTAAGTTGTAACTTGACTCAAGACTCTTAAAAACACAAACTAAATTGATTTCTAACTAATTTGACAATAAAGTAAAGGGGGATTTAGGGTTTGACGAAATTAAACTAAATGAACCAATTGCAATTAAAACAGAATGTAAATATGAAATGGATGAATTGGAATGAATGGATGCTAGCGAAGGGGTTCATCTCCACACATGTTACACTTGCATAATAAAAAGATTTCCAATTGCATTTCAATAAACCATGAATTCTCAACACCCCAAGTTAATCGTGATGCACTAATTAACCTTCAAATCTTCCTAACGTTATTGAATTGGATGATTGCATACGACAACCCAAAACATTCCCCACAAGTCCCCTACATGATTGCATAATAGAGATACAAGCAAGAATCATTTCGCTCTATGAAAATTATAAGTGTTGACGAGGCATTCGTTACTATGATTGCATGAAACTTATGCCAAGAATTCGTTTAACGCGATTGTTTATAAGCAACCTCCACTACTTGTGAATATAAGTTCGTAACTATTAGGTGAAACTCACTTATATTCTAGCGTCATATTCATGCATGAAAATTAAGCGTGTACTCTCAATAAACATACATAAATAAGTTATCAATCAAACAGTTAAACAAATTGAATCCACAACTTATGAAACGCAATTAGAAGTAATCAAATCAAAATGCAAGCATAAACATATATTTCAAATCCCCCCCTAGCCAAGGGGGGGTTTAGTTTCTCATGATACAAAAGAAAGAGAATCAAAGAAACACCTAAACATTCCAACAACTCAAACTTGAATTGTATGAACGTTTAGGCCCTCTTATCTTCCTCTTCGTTGTAGCACAAGGTCTAAGGATAGTTTGATGGTGTGAATGGTTTGGGGAGTGGTGAAAATGAAAGGAGGAGGCCACGGCAATGGGATGATTTCTGGTGTGGTGTTTTTGACTGAAATGTGTATGGAAGAATGAATGAGAATTTAGGTGTAATGAATGCTTATTTATAGGCGAAATGGGGGGAACATGACAGCTAGGAGGGAATGTGGCTGCATGTTTGAATGATTAAAGGATGCATGTGGGTTGGAAATGCATGTGCAATGAATATGTGGCTGCAATGCAAGGGGACAACCTGGAAATGAATGTGAATATGCACGGCAATGATTCTTTGGTGCTGAAAATGCATGTGTAAGCATGTGTTGGCTGAATTAAAGAATGTGAGGGAATGATGAAAGGGGAAACATGACAGCTAGGTTGGAAATGCATGTGTAATGGCTGGAAATGCAATGAGTAATGCACAGCAAGGATGGGCTGTTTTGTGTTGTTGGTGTGTGAATGGGAATGTAATCTGAAATAGGAGAGCATGTGGGTGGAAATGCATGTGGGTTAAAGTGGAATGATGATGGGAGATGCATGTGGCTGATTTATGCATGTGATTAAAGGGAGTGCATGTTTGAATGATTAAAGGGACATGTGGGGGTGGAAATGATGAATGAAATGCATGTGACTTGTTTGTGGTGAGTGATTGTGCACGGCAAAGGGGGAGATTGAATGTGTGAATGATGGCAGATTGTTTATGTTGAGAAATGAATGAATGCACGGCAAAAGGGGGGAAGAAATGGGCTGGAATATGTGGTGGATGATTAAAGGTATGTTGCTAATGATTTATGATAAGTGATAAGTGGTGATGATAAGTGTATGATATGTGATTATGATAAGTGATAAGTGGTGATGATAAGTAATGATATGTGGGAGTGTGGCTGAAATGAAGGAGTGGAATGTTGGAATGTTATGCACGGCTAAGGATATAGGAAAGGTTTAAATGTCCTAAAACTAAAGGGAACAAGGTTCCAACACTTTGGTCTTCAATTAAGTCTTCAATTTCGTCCAACACTTTGGATCCAAGCATAAGCTATCCATCCTTAGCCCAAAAGTGCTCCAAAAGTCTCCAAAATGCATCTTTTTGCTCCTTTAGCCCTTTGGACCTACAAACACACGAAAATAGCTTAAAGTACTAAAATAACTAAAGAAACATAACGTAAATGCACGAGAACAAGCCATTTAAGTCGCATGAATATGCTCCTATCAAGAGGCTAAACTCGTTTTAGCCTAGGGATGCTTTAAAGCCATGATTACGTTTATAATATGAGTTGATCAATTCCAGTTGTGATTTCATAAATTGTCAATGCAATTTACTTAACCGTTTGATGGATAACTTATTCTTGTATGTTGATTAGGGAGGCCTACTTAATTTGCATGCTTGAATTTGGTGCTAGAATATAAGGGAGTTTCACATAATCGTTTCAACCTTATATTCACAAGTAGTTAAGGTTGTTTTCACAATCATGTTAAGTAAATTCCTAGCATACGTATCATGATGTCATAGTTACAAGTGCTTTGTCAATACTTATGATTTCCATTGAACGTAATGATCTTTGATTGTATCTCTATTATGATGTCATGTAGGGGACTTTTGAAGAATGCTTTGGGTTGTCGTATGATGTCATCCAATCCAATAACTTAAGGGAAATCTGAGGGTTAATTAGTGATGTCATGGTTAATCTGGGGTGTTGAGGTTCATGGTTTATCGAAAAGCAACTGGAAATCAACTTATGTTTGAATGTATCATGTGTGGAGAAGTATCCCTTGGCTAGTCCATCGTCCATTGGTTTTACTTAAATTCGTCCAAAAATCTGTTTTAAGTTTTAAGTTACTTGTTTTCTTTTAAATTCGTCCAAAATCAAACCCCCTTTACTTACTTGTTCCAAAACTGTCCAAAAGTGTATTTTTGAGTCTTTTGAGTCAAAACTAATTGTATTTTCGTCCAAATTGAGTCCTAAGGTCTGAATTGAGTCTTTTTGGTTGTTTTGAGTCTTTAAAATCTGTTTTGAGTCATATAAGTTAGTAAAGAGTCTTTTGAGTTTATATTAAGTGTTTTAAAAGCTTATTTTCACTTCTTTGAGTCTATTTTCATTAGGTTAGCAATTCCTCCTAATCCCCGGCCTAGAACGATCCCTACTTATATCTATACTACAATTGTCAAAAAGAGGTTTTTAATTTGAGTGCTATTATTTATCACATCAGCCGATCGATCTAATGCCTATCCAAAGGGAGTTTTGGAAGATGTTTTAGTGCAGGTGAATAACTTGATATTCCCGGCGGATTTTTATGTGCTTGACATGGACGACTCGGTTCATTCTCCACCCTTGCCACTCCTACTTGGAAGACAGTTCATGAAAACAGCCCAAACAAAGATTGATGTGGCCAAAGGAGCACTAACAATGGAGTTTGGTGGTGATATAATTAAATTCAATGTTTATGACTCTATTAAGAATCCTAATGATGGACATTCTTGTTTTGCCATAGATGTGCATAAGGATATAGGACTGAAAGGATCCACACCTATCAAGAAGGGTGTATCAAGAACCACCATTGGAGAGGAACTTGGAGTGATTGCCCTGCAACCACCCAATATGGCCGAAAGTAGCCATAGTGACATTGTTGATAGGGCTGCCACTTTTGAGCCTTCACCACTGTATGTTTGTAAGTCTTCAATCCCAATTTCAATTCCCATTTCAACTAATAGGTTGTTACCTTCTTTGGTGCAGGTGCCCAACCGATTTCAAGGTGGTGGGAGCATTTACATGGACTTTCGGAACCAAAATACCACCATCATGGAGGATCACTATCCCCTCCCATTCATTGAGCCATATTATGCAAGTGTTGAAGGGCAGGTTGTGGAGGACATCACACTCCATGCCGTTGGCTCTAAGTGAGGATAGGAAGAAAGTTCGTCCGGCTGCACGACGTTAAAGCAAGCGTTTCTTGGGAGGCAACCCATGCATTCAACTAGAGAGGAATTGGGCAATTCACCAATACATGCCACAAAATTAGATTTGCGTTCCTCAATCTCTATCTCTTTACTGTTTTTATTTCATCATGTTAGTTAGTTTATGTTGTTTGTTTGAATGTGAGTCTTTGTTTGAAACATTGAGGACAATGTTTGATTTATTTGTGGGGGGGGTAAACAAGTTGTTTTTGCATGATTTTCGTGGGATTTTATCACCTATTGATGCGAACTATATAAGCACACAAATTAAAACCCTCTTGTGACAATTGTAGTATATGTATAAGTAGGGATCGTTCTTAATCGGGGATTAGGAGGGATTGCAAAATCACTTGGAAACTGACTCAAAAACGTAAAATAAAGTTTAAAACACTAAACTAGACTCAAAGAATGCAAAACTAAACACTTAAAACACTAAAACAAATCAAAAAACTCAAAACAGCACCAAAACACTCAAAACTACCTTAAAAACACAATCTGGACAGTTTTGACCACTTTGACTACTTTGGACGAATTTGGGTAATAAATTGAATCAAAACACTTAGAAACACAAACTAAGACACTTTCTAACTAAATTGGACACTAAAGTAAAGGGGGATTGAGTTTTTGACGAAATTAAATAAAATGCACAGAATGCAATTCAAACAGATTTTAAATATGAATTTGATGAAAATATGGATGGAATGCTAGCTAGAAGGTTCTTCTCCACACATGTTACACTTGCATATAAGATGATTTTCAGTTGGTCTTTCGATGAATCATGAAACTCAACACCCCGGGTTAATTAGGTTCGCTTAAATTAACCGTCAAATTCTCCTTAAGTTAATGAATTGGATGGGACAACGCATACGCAATTCAAAACGTTCTCCAAAAGTCCCTTACGTGAAAAGCACAATAAAGATACAATCAGAGATCATTAAGCAACATGAAAACTATAAGTGTTGACGAGGCATTCGTTACTATGATGAGCATGAAACTAGTGCCAAGAATTCATTTAACGCGATTGTTTATAAGCAACCTCCACTACTTGTGAATATAAGTTCATAACTATTAGGTGAAACTCACTTATATTCTAGCGTCATATTCATGCATGAAAATTAAGCGTGCACTCTCAATAAACATACACAAATAAGTTATCAATCAAGCAGTTAAACGAATTGAATCCATAACTCATGAAATTCCAACCAAAGGTAATCAATTCATATTGCAAGCATAAACATGGTTTCGAATCACCGCCTAGCTAACTAGGGATTTAGCCTCTCATGTTCACAGAAAGAGAAATAAAATTGAATTTAAACTTTAAACATAGAGAACAAAGGATTGATTACACCTAAAACGCCCAACGAATCCACTTGAATTTCTGCACGTCTAATCTCCTCTTTCTTCTTCTCCTTGCTGTGGCAGAGATGGTTTAGGGGGTTTTTGGATGTTATTTTGGGTTGGGGATGGATTTAGGGAGGTGTTGTGGTGCGGCAAGGTGGTGGGAAGGTGTATGGAGGTGTGGATGCTGGCTGCAATGGTGGGAATGGCTGCGGCAAAGTTGGTTAATGGCTGGAATGGAGGGGGAAGGCTGTGGCAAAGGGAGAGAATTAGGTTAATGGTGGCAGAATGAATGAAAAGAATGAATGAAAGGAAAAAGAACTAGGGTGCGGCAAGCTTTAGTTTATGTAGGGTTTAGAAAAATAAAACCCTAGCTTATTTTTATTAACTAAAATTAAATTAAAGGCTGCTAGAATTAGGGAATGAAATCAGAAATTAAAGAGGGATTGGCTGAAAGGTGCGGCTAGGGTTAGGAGCATGTGTTTTAAGTGCAAACCTAGGACAAAACTACCCCCCCTTGCACGGCAAGGGAAGGGAAAAAGGGTTAAGGCACGGCAAGGGCTTTAAAGTGAGCTAGGACCTTTGTTTTGTGTCCTAAAGTGCATACAAGGCCTTCAAAGTGGCTAGAAAATACGGACGTTTAAGATTAGGAAAGGTTACCAAAACGGGAAACCTAGGGTTAACTTTCCTACTTCAAGTAGGAATCCTTGTTTGAGTAGGAATCCTCATTTTGGTAGGAATTCATCGTTTCGTCAAGTCTTCAACTCATTCATTCCTCTTTCGCTCCAAAAGACTCCAATTTGCATCTTCTTGCACACTTTGGCCTTATAATCTGAAAATGCACAAAAGTGACTTTAAACACTAAAATAACTAAGGAAACACAACATAAATGCACGAGAACAAGCTAATTAAGTCGCATGAATATGCTCCTATCAAATTCCCCCACACTTAGCTTTTGCTAGTCCTCGAGCAAAACAAAACAACTAAAGAAAACAAGACGAAACAAAACAAACAAAACATAACCTAAACCTTCCAACGTTTGGCTCAGGGATTTCCAATGAAACATGACATGTCAAAGATCATTACTCACATAGCTTTTAGCCTTCCTTCCCCTCAAGCACATACTTAATCATAGTCACCATTCACTGGCTAGCATTTAATCAATTAAAACACATTTTGAATGTAGTGACATGCCTTAGAGAATTCCCTCAATTCCTCACTAGTTATGCACTCAATTTTCACTCAGATTTTCTGACTACACACCCTATACTAGTTATATGTGAGAAGATTGATGTAAACATGAAAAACTAGTACTCACATACGTTATAACAAAGAAAGCAATTTCTGGAGTAATTAAACGTGTTTAGATATGATCTCATGAATGGAATGCTACTACTTAGATGCGAGAACCAGTGACACCATATGCTCATACCAAATTCAAACTCCACAAATTGAAGTGCACAACACTCAAGATAGAAGTAAAGGGTACTGGGGCTTGGGGTATTGGCTAACAAGGAAAGGTAGGGATAAACAAAAGTTCTTTAAGCAATGGCAAGCAAAGTAATGAAATTAAAACCTAGAATTCCCTTAGAATGCAGAAATCAACTTTTAGACAAACAAGGGAGATTCAAACAACTCTTAGGGCCTAATTCATTGTTTTGGGCCCTTACTTCAACAAACAATACTTTTCAACTCTTTTTTTCACTTCTTTTTTCTTTTCTTTTCTTTCTTTCTTCTCTTTTTTTTTTTTTTTACAAATTTTTTTTTCTTTTCTAGCCGTGCCTATGGCACATAAACTCACATAAATACTCCTTCCCCCACACTTATTTTCTGCAACACATTGATCAAAAGGAATTCATTTTTAGTCATGCTTACTATGCTTCAAGAACAAGGGTATGGATGGTCCTAATCTAGGCTAGGTGAGGATAATGTGGGTTAACAAAGAACATGGGCTAACACGGCTCAATGGGGTTAAACTTAAACACAAAATGAGTGAAGGGCACACGGCTATTTGGCTTTGATGGTGGTCACTACACAACTTCATCTTGAATATGTGTTATGCAAATCAATAACATGCTTTGAATGAAATGGGCATGAGTTCTAGCATTTGGAACTAAGTGATGAAACGCCTTCTAAGTAGTAACCAAGCAAAGAATAATGAGATCATGCAACGACTTTAGAAAACAATGATGCACTTATTACTCTCCAAATAAACGTTTAGGCTCAAGTCTCACCGAGATGTAGCGTTAGTTTGAGTTCATTCCTTCAAGCTTGTTACAAAAACTAATTTTTTTCTTTGTGATTACATGTGAATTCGTAAACTATAACTACAACTAAGCATAAACCAAAGAGTATATCAAACGTCCATCCATGTTTGTAACTTTCTTTAACCATCATGCTATTAAAAACCAAATCCTCATCATTGTGTTGGAAGGTAACCTACGACACAAACAAACACACAAAAACAACTCTTTTTGGGTTTTTCAAAATTTTATGGGATTTTCGGATTTTTAAGTCAACACACACTAAAACACTCTAAAATAGCTTAAAAACACTTAAAAACAGCAAGGAACTACATTGGAAGTTATGGGTGGTAAAATCCCACGAATTTGCATCAACAACACTAGTTACCCCCCCACACTTAAATCAAACATTGTCCTCAATGTTTCAAGCTTAAAATCACACCAAACAAAAGTAAACACACAAACAGCAACTAAACACACTAAACATGGCAGAATGTAAATAACAAAGAGAAGAGGCTAGGAACACAAATCTGATTATGGAGTGTAATTGCCATCCTCTCTTTGGTGATTGCATGGGTTGCCTCCCAAGAAGCGCTTGCTTTAACGTCTTGCAGCCGGACGAACATGCTTCTTAGCCTTACTTAAAGCCCACGGCATGGAGGGTGATGTCCTCCACAACATGCCCTTCAACACTTCCATAATACGGCTCAATGAATGGGCAGGGATAATGATCCTCCCTGATGGTGGTGTTTTGGTTCCGAACGTCCATGTAAATGCTCCCACCACCTTTAAATCGGTTGGTCACCTGCACCACAGAAGGTAACAACCTATTATTTGAAATGAGAATTGGAATTGGGCTAGTGACTTACAAACATATTGTAGTGAAGGCTCAAAATCGGCAGCCCTATCAACAATATCACCATGGCTACTTTCGGCCATATTGGGTGGTTGTAGACCAATCACTCCAAGTTCTTCTCCAATGGTGGTGCTTGATACATCCTTCGTGATAAGTGTGGATCCTTTCGGCCCTATGTCCTTATGCACATCTATGACAAAACAAGAATGACTATCGTTAGGATTCTTAATAGAGTCATAAACATTGAATTTAATTATATCACCACCAAACTCCAGTGTTAGTGCTCCCTTGGCCACATCAATCTTTGTTTGGGCTGTTTTCATGAACGGACGACCTAGCAAGAGTGGCAATGATGGAGCATGGCTCGAATCCTCCATTTCTAAGACATAAAAATATGCAGGAAAGATGAGATGATTGACCTGCATTAAAACATCCTCAAGGACTCCCTTGGGATAAACATTAGAACGATCGGCCAATTGAATTATAACGCCATCTTGTTTTAACTCACCAAGATTCATAGATGCATGAATGGAATATGGCATGACATTAATAGAAGCACCTAAATCTAACATGCATTGTTCAAATCTAGTGTTTCCAATTATGCATGGGATAGTACACCTCCCTGGATCCTTACATTTTGGAGGTAACTTTCGTTGCAAAACCGCGGATACATTTTCACTTACTTTCACAACTTCTTTGTTTGAAATTCTTTTCCTAGTTGTGCATAACTCTTTTAAAAACTTTGCATACCTGGGCACTTGCTTAATGGCATCAAGTAAAGGAATGTTTACTTGGACCTTCCTAAACGTCTCAAGAATGTCTTTCTCCTGCTCCTCCTTCTTTGTTTGCAAAAATCTCTGAGGAAAGGGCACGTTTGGTGGAATCACATTAGAAACAATTGAGTTCGGACCTACCTTGCATTTGTTGGACGGCCTAGTGATAGGAGCATATTTATGCACCTTAGTTTGCTTGTTTTCGTGCATTTACGTTGTGTTTCTTTAGTTATTTTAGTACTTTAAGCTATTTTCGTGTGTTTGTAGGTCCAAAGGGCTAAAGGAGCAAGAAAGTGCATTTTGGTGCATTTTGGAGTAGTTTGGGGCATTAAATGGATTGCATATGCTTAAAGCCAAGTAGATGGACGAAATTGAAGACCAAAGGAGGCTAGGAATAAATAAAGGGATGAAGAAATGAAAATGAAGAACAAAGAGTTCACATTCATCACCAACACAACCATGCAGCCACACATTCACCCACATGCACCCATAATCATTCAACCAACCTAGCCGTGCATTTCATGTTCATTCCAGCCATTTCACATGCATTTCCTTCATTATTTCACCCACATGTTTTCCCATTTCATTATTCATTCACTTTGCACCACTTGCACTATAATTCAGCCACATTCCACATGCATAACCAACCTAGCTGTCAAAGCACATGCACTCCCATCCTTTAATCCATTGCAGCCACATGCACTCCCATCCTTTAATCCATTGCAGCCACATGCACTCCCATTCTCTCCCAAAACCGTGCATCCCATCACCCATTCACCTTTGCCGTGCATTACTCCCTTCATTCCAGCCAATCCACACACCTTTCCAACCTAGCAGCACCCTTTAATCATTCACCCTAGCTGGCACTCCCATGCTCTCCCATTAATTAATTCAAGCCCATATCTGATTACCCTAGGGTTCTAAGTGCCTATATATACTCATATTAACCCCTAGATCAAGGGGACATCTCATACACATTCATTCACGCCAGAAATTCATTCCCTCTCTCTAACACAGCCATACTTCACCATTCTTCATATTTTTTGCCCAAAAACACTCCTTGCCTTCCCCTACATCCATCCCTACCCTAAACACATCATTCTACATCATCCATAACCCCCAAAACTCACCAAAACCCCTTGTGCCGCAGCAACTAGAGGAGAAGAGGCTTAAACGTTCATACAATTCAAGATTGAGTTGTTGGAATTTTTAAGTGTACTTCGATTCTTGTTTTCAATGTTTACTTTGTTATTACTCTCTAAGTTTGTTGTAATCATGAGTGGCTAAACCCCTAATTAGTTAGGGGAAAGTTTGAAGCCATGAACATGTTTGAAATATGAATTGATTTCTTCCAATTGTGATTTGTTAAGTTGTGATTGCAATTCAATTATCTGTTTATTAAAAACTTGTTTTTGTATGTTGATTAGGGATGCATACTTAGTCTTCATGCATAAACTCGATGCTAGTTTATAAACGAGTTTCACCTAATCGTCACAAGTTTATAAACATGAGTAGTGAAGGTTGCTAGTCACAACTGCGTTAATTGAATTCTTGGCAAGAGTATCATGCATTCATAGTTACAATTGCCTCGTCAACACTTATAATTTTCATAGAACTTAATGATTCTTGCTTGTATCTCTATTATGCAATCATGTAGGGGACTTGTGGGGAATGATTTGAATTGTCGTATGCAATCATCCAATTCAATAACATAAGGAAAATTTGAGAGTTAATTAGTGCATCACGGTTAACTTGGGGTGTTGAGCATCATAGTTAATGAAAAGCAATTGGAGAATCGATTCATATACAAATGTGTCTTGTGTGGAGAATGGACCTCTAACTAATCCATCCATTATCTTGTTTTCAAGGAATTCGTTTTACAATTCTGCCTAGTTTATTAACTGTTTTGTTATTTCAATTTTCGTCAAATCAAAACCCCCCCCTTTACTTTCTTGTTCTTTAGTGCTTAAGAATCTGTTTAGTTTATGTTTTAAAATGTTTTGAATCAAGCCATAATCTTAAATTCGTCCAAAATTGGGTATAAGGTCAGAAACTGCCTAGTTAGTGTTTTTAGGCAGTTTTGAGTCTTTTGAACTTGTTTTGAGTCCTTTGAGTCTTTGTGAACGTTTTTAACCTTGTTTTTATGTTTTTGAGTCAGTTTAGATGTTTTAGAAAGCCCTCCTAATCCCCGGTCTAGAACGATCCCTACTTGCATCCTTACTACAATTTGACAACAAGAGGGTTAATTTGTGTGCTTATATATTTAACGCATCAAATTTTGGAAAGGGCACGTTTGGTGGAATCACATTAGAAACAATTGAGTTTGGACCTACCTTACATTTGTTGGACGGCCTAGGAGCTTGAAGTGGTTGCGGCAAAGGTTGTTCCACCCTTGCTGTGGCTTTGCCCTTCCTCTCTTCCTCTTGCAACAGCCTTTCATCCTCTTCTTGGCTTGATTTTGGTGGTTGTGGGGTAGTTCCAACTTCCTTGCCACTTCTTAAGGTGATTGCATTGGCGGTTTCAAAGCCTCCCTTCGGGTTTGGAATGGTTGAGCTTGGGAGCTTGCCTTGGTCTCGGAATTACCCTACAAACTCTGCAATCTGCCCAATTTGCTTCTCCAATTGATCCACCCTCTTTTCTTGATTTTGCATTGCTTTGGCTTGATTCTCTTGCCCTTGAGACAAATTAGTTAGTAACTTAAGAAGTGTATCATTGTCTAGGGACGTACCTGAAGCATTTGGAGCAGATTGTTGTAGAGCACGTGTGGGTCCGTATGGCTTGGTGAAGAACCCCGGGGGTTGTTGTCCAAAGCCTCCTTGTTGTGGAGGTTGTTGGGGCTCCCTCCACTTGAAGTTCGGGTGGTCTCTCCAACCTGGATTATAAGTGTTCGAATATGGGTCGTTCCTTGGTTGGTTTTGGCCTTGAAATCCAATTGCATTTGCACTTTCCCATCCACCATTCTCGATTAATTGTGGGCACTTCTCAGAAGCATGTCCTTGGATCGAACACACTCCGCATACAATTGGTCCTTGTATCCTCATTCCTTCGGCCATTTGAGACACAATGGAAGTAAGATTAGCTAATTGCGAATGAATGTCGGGTGTGGAACTTACCTCATGCACTTGCTGCCGTGGGGGTCCTCTTTGGCCTACTCCTTCGTATTGTTGAGCGTTCAACGCTCGATTAGCAATTAAGACCTTGGCAGCCATGGGCGTCTTGTCCACCAATGCTCCACCCGCCGAGGCATCGAGCATTTGACGTTCAATTGGTAGGAGCCCCTCGTAGAAGTATTGTAAAAGTAACTCCTCCTTCATCTGATGCTGTGGACAAGAAGCAACAAGGGATTTAAAACATTCATAATACGTAGGAAAAGACTCACCTTCATCTTGCTGAATTCCACTTATCCTTTTACGTAAAAGGATGATTCGAGAAGTTGGGAAAAACTTCTCCAGAAATGCCCTCTTCATACTCTCCCATGATGTGACGGTTCCGAGAGCTAATTCATACAACCAATCCTTGGCTTTGTCCATTAAAGAGAATGGAAAAAGCCTTCATCTTCAAAATACTTCTGTCGACGTTGACGGGAGTCATGCTTGAACACACCACCTCAAATTCCTTCAGATGCTTGTTCGGATCCTCCATGGACAACCCATGGTACTTCGGAATGTGGTGGAGCAAACTTGACTTCAACTCGAACTCCTCGGTCTTGCCTTCGGCCGGTGGGGGATATTGGATACACAAAGGTGCGGCATTATCCAATCCCGAAGCCGAAAGCTCCTTGAGTGTTCGGGTGTCCACGACCATGCCTTGTGGTTCTTCAAATATCCCTGCCGTGACCTATTCTTCCTCTTCTAGGACTTGTTCTTCAAGGTCATGTTCCGAGCTTGGTGGATTTGATTCGTGTTGCTTCTTCTTTCGTCTCAAAGTCCTCTCAAAATCGCTGTCAAAGTCCAAGATATCCTCACGAATCGGTTGCGAGAATTATACGCACACAAATTAAACCCTCTTTTTGTCAATTGTAGTAAGTATGTAAGTAGGGATCGTTCTTAACCGGGGATTAGGAGGGATTGCAAATCACTTGGAAACTGACTCAAAAACGTAAAATAAAGTTTAAAACACTAAACTAGACTCAAAGAATGCGAAACTAAACGCTTAAAACACTAAAACAAACCAAAAGACAAAAACATCACCCAAAACACTCAAAACTGCCTTAAAATCACTTTCTGGGCAGTTTTGAGCACCTTGGTGAATTTGGACGAATTTGTGCAACAAATTGAATCAAAACACTTATAAACACAAACTAAGACACTTTCTAACTAATTTGGACAAAACAAAGACTCAAAGGACTCAAAACAAGTTCAAAAGACTCAAAACTGCCTAAAAACACTAACTGGGCAGTTTCTGACCTTAAACCCAATTTTGGACGAATTTAAGATTATGGCTTGATTCAAAGCATTTTAAAACATAAACTAAACAGATTCTAAACACTATAGAACAAGAAAGTAAAGGGGGGTTTTGATTTGACGAAAATTGAAATAACAAAACAAAGTAACAAACTAGGCAGATTGTAAAACGAATTCCTTGAAAACAAGATGATGGATGGATTAGTTAGAGGTTCATTCTCCACACAAGACACATTTGTATATGAATCGATTCTCCAATTGCTTTTCATTAACTATGATGCTCAACACCCCAAGTTAACCATGATGCACTAATTAACTCTCAAATTTTCCTTATGTTATTGAATTGGATGATGCATGCGACAATTCAAATCATTCTCCAATGGTCCTCAACATGAATGCATAGAAGAGATACAGTGAGAGATCATTATGCTCTATGAAAATTATAAGTGTTGACGAGGCAATTGTAACTATGAATGCATGATACTCTTGCCAAGAATTCAATTAACGCGGTTGTGACTAGCAACCTTCACTACTCATGTTTATAAACTTGTGACGATTAGGTGAAACTCGTTTATAAACTAGCATCAAGTTCATACATGAAAACTAAGTATGCATCCTTAATCAACATACAAGAACAAGTTATGAATAAAATAGATAATTGAATTGCAATCACAACTTAACAAATCACAATTGGAAGAAATCAATTCATATTTCAAACATGTTCATGGCTTCAAACTTTCCCCTAACTAATTAGGGGTTTAGCCACTCATGATTACAACAAACTTAGAGAGTAATAACAAAGTAAACATTGAAAACAAGAATTGAAGTACACTTAAAAATTCCAACAACTCAATCTTGAATTGTATGAACGTTTAAGCCTCTTCTCCTCTAGTTGCTGCGGCACAAGGGGTTTTGGCGAGTTTTGGGGGTTATGGATGATGTAGAATGATGTGTTTAGGGTAGGGATGGATGTAGGGGAAGGCAAGGAGTGTTTTTGGGCAGAAAATATGAAGAATGGTGAAGTATGGCTGTGTTAGAGAGAGGGAATGAATTTCTGGCATGAATGAATGTGTATGAGAGGTGGTGATCTGATCTAGGGGTTAATATGAGTATATATAGGCACTTAGAACCCTAGGGAAATCAGATATGGACTTGAATTAATTAATGGGAGAGCATGGGAGTGCATGTGGCTGATTTGTGGTGCAATGATGAAAGGCAAAGTGCATGCGGCTGATTTGTGGTGCAATGATGAAAAGGCAAAGTGCATGTGGCTGATTTGTGGTGCAATGATGAAAGGCAAAGTGCATGCGGCTGATTTGTGGTGCAATGATGAAAAGGCAAAGTGCATGTGGCTGATTTGTGGTGCAATGTGAAGGAAGATTTGTGAAAAACAAGTTCATTTGAGCAACATCAACAACATGCAATTAACAATTAAAAGGCGGAATCATGTTTATATGCACTCAAAAACAAAACTTAACCCATGAACTTCAAAGCCTAGTAGATAGGTGAACCAAGACTCAACTCAAAACAAAGTGAGTTGAGAAATCAATACCTTTGTAGATTCCTCTTTGCATAAGCAAAGGCTAATCACCCAAAGAGAGGGCCTTCATTCCTTGCATCTTAGATCCATGGATTTGGATGGATGAAAAAGTTTCTCCAAGTTCCCAAAATTGAGAACCTCTAATGATTCATCACCAAGGCATAATGAAGAAGAAATGAGTGACCTTGGAGGAGTTTGATTGCTAGATGATCCCTCCAAGGTGGCCGAAATTTTAGAGAGAAAGGAGAGCTTGTGTTCTCATCCTTTCCCCAAAAATTACCATGTGTCAATTTTAGGCTATAAAGTCCTTTATATAGTCCCTTCAAATAAGTGACCTAATGGACCAAAAGCCCTATTCTTCTAACATGGCCGGCCTATAGGGTTTATTGGGCTTTCAAGCCCTTTGTTTATTCAAGTTGTCATAAAACTTGAGTTAATGGGCTTGACATTCAAATCCCATTGGGCCATGCGGCCCAAAACTAACCCGAGGTCTTTAACGAACTTATTCGTTTGATTAATTAACATACTAATTAATCCTAGCCTTAGGTAAATAATTAAACCATTTAATTATTCTTACTCATCTCCGTTGTTTCTTCAAACTCTACCTTACTCGGTGAACGATCCATTAGGTTCCTTTTAGCGAGGCAGTGGGCGATTAAAAACTCTTTCTAATCGATTGTGAATTGAAACTTACTTTCAATTCTCCCGTTAGTGATTATACACGTTTAGGGCTTCCACAAACCATGGTTGACGCCTAGCAGCATGTCATGGTTACCCAAGCTAATCAGAAGAGGTGGAGAACCTATTCAGTTTTAGGATTACAAATGCAATACGGTCTTTCTCTAATACAATACTCTTGACCACATTGTTTGGTTTGATAGTTTATTCATGTCTACTATCCAATGTGAATCTTGTACTTATATGATTACCTTGAATGTGATCTGGAACGCATTCCAACATCTCATTCATACTCTGGCCAGAGATTCTAAATCATATCATAGAGTATTCTCCCTCAAACAGTTTGAAGGTTAGAGATCCCTTGTCGCGCATTCACTTGCCTCCATGGCTAAGTGGCTTAACCCCAACGATGCCGTGGACACCTTGATAGAGTGACTTTGACATAATCAAAGATCAAGTACCTAACCACAAGACAGCTGTGATGCCTCAGGTCAAAGGACTACTTTGCATTATCCCAACCATGAGTTCTTATGTGACATGAATATGAGAACTCCTCGTTGATCGTGTTCAGTGAACTCATTCTCTATTGAGCACCTACATGCTTGTCTTGGTGTCACTCACACCAATGACTCGAGACTAGTCACTCTCCCTGAGAGAAGACACAGCACGTACTGATCTTAACGGACTGTCAATGCCCAATTGGCAATCCTATGATCAGGAACGTTTAGGATGTGTCTACGAAAGAATGGTCTCATGAATCTAACTTCTTTAGATCGCATTCTCCCAATCACATATTCCTTGGACTTATCGTTTAAGCATATAACATTTATATGAGACGGCTCAAACAATAATGTTTGCCCTTATATTAAACTAGATTAGTTTAACATGTGAAATGTCCATAAAGTATCATCATATGATTGGTTTTAGGGCACATTTCCAACAATCTCCCACTTGCACTAGAGCCAATCAGCTTAGTCATCAGTGATGATACCTCTTCTGTAGTCATTTCATAAATGGCTGAGTAGTAGGCCTAGACAATGGATATCTATATGTTATCCATAGAAGCAACCTTGAGAATAACGACGTCACCATTATACATGATTCTCAATCATGTGGTTCAGTCTCTCATTTGAGTTCGGACCTTGATGAGACCTTGATTCCCTGGCTTGAGCTATCGCCCCATTAGTGTCATACACTTTCTGGTTGGAACCGAATGGAGAGTTCATAAATGAACTTTCCCATCCAAACAACAATGTTGTAAGCTTCTATATGGCAATATATTTTGCATACATGATGGAACATATTAAAGTCATTACTTTTAACGTTTCCACCCAAATATCTTTTTAGTCATAATAAAGAGATATCTCATTATCACTTCATTCATAATGAAGAGATATTCTATGATGGATTAGATTCATAATCTAATACATTTACGCTTCCATTACGTTACTCTAATTCTTCCTCATTCTTGAGGAATTCATCCTTAGTATTTCTTAAATACCTAAGGATTCACTTGACAGTTGCCATGGTTCTGATCCTGGGCTTGCAATGATATCATCTTGTACCGTTCTAGGTACAACTTATATCAATGTTTTCATACAATATGAAATACATAAATCACCTTTCTGCGTGTGCATAAAGGATTCTATTTACGCATTATTTCTTTGGGAGTCAAAGGGTACATTCCCTTTGAGAAGAACAACTTCCTAGTCTCACTAGAATTGTCATTCTAATTGAAGTTTATCATCATATGAGAAACTTCCTAGCATCTCTTGTTTATTTTAGGGATTGATATAATCCAATTATATCTTGAAATCTATCATTATAGATTTCCATCCCATGTATATAGACTATGTCTCCCATATACATTCTATCATTATAGAATGTTTAAAGTCATAACTTTAACGATGAAGAATTCCTATCATTTTCAAAATTAATATATATCATGTATATATATTCAAATTTAGGAATATGATTAACTCCCACTAATCTTTTGTAAACCTAGTAAACAAAAGATTCATTTACATCTTTATGAGAAATCAAACGATTTGATCCTTTTTCTCATAAGATGCTTATAGCTCCCACTAACTTGCTGAGATTCATGATGGATGGATCTCTACAACTTATATGTCTTGTGATTCTTAGTTTTAGACATATATTATCAAGACTATCTTGATAATGGTTTCGGAAACCCATATTATGTCCAAACATTGAATCACCTTTTAGTTGTTTCTAGCAATCTTCGAATTAATTGAAACTAAGACTATGTCAAAGACGGTTTCTTCAAAGTCAACCATTTTCTTTGAGTGTAGTCACCTTAAGCTACCGATTAGCTATTAAGGTTTCATTATTTCGATTCAAATGGTACTTTACCATTTCCTTGAGTATATGTCATATATATACACTCAGTGTAGTCATAAGGATTTTCATTCTTATTTCTTTCGAATTAAGAGGTGTAACTCTATGACATAGTCATAAAGTTCAAACCATTCAACTGAGACGATTTATATATCCTTCTCGACTACCTTGGAGCTTGTGGTGTAAGAACTAGGTTGTTATATTTGTTGATCATATCAAACAAATATTGCTTATTAGCACACAACCCCAAATCTTAACATGTTTAAGATTTGTCTTTCTTTCCAACTACATCTTATGGAGTTATGAAAATTTTGGAAGATCTTCTAATTGACAATCATATTGTTTTAGAAGTATATATATCCTATATATGGGTAATAGATAACATCCAACGAACTAAATTTTATTCAAGTTCGTTCTTCTCCTAATGGAGAAATTCATTATCTTATGATGCTATTTTCCTTGATATCTTTCAAGGAAACTCATCTAAAGTGTTATCTTTCCTTGGATCAAATCCAAGGAGGTAAATACTTTAGACGTCTTACTCATCAACTCACATTTCTTCAATTCTTTGAAACCTTTTGCAAAGTATTCGGACTTGTGTTTATTCAAAATAAACTATAGTCCAACCGAGAGTGATCTTCGGTGAATGTCATACAACATGAGTAGTATTATGTTGTGGATAAGAGCCACTAACATCTAAGTGAATTAATCTCAACAACTTTGTAATTCTTTCTTCTTTCCAAAAAGAATAAAGATTCGAACATTTCGCCTCTATACAATTTTAACAAGAAGGCATTGGATCCGGATCTAACGATCCAAAGCATCCATCTATTACCAACTCGTAATTTATGTTTTAGAGGTGTCACAACTCAGTTGGGATTAGTCACTCCCTTGCAACCTTTTGGGTTTTAAGCATCATCGTATTCTAAACAGTTAAACTACCACATCATCTCTACTATAGAGACAACCAATTAAATTACAATAATCTAATTATTGATTAATAAAGAACAATGTTTTGTCAAACAAAACATCTATCCATCTCTACTATAGTGACGGATTTAAGTTCCTTAAAATTGGAATGTAAAGACAATCTTTAGTATTTTCCAATTTCTTTGGTAGTTCATATGAGGAAGTAAGTACAATCCGCTTTCGCAGAGATCTATGTTTTATTCACTTTCCGAATGTGAAGTACTTTCTCTTCTCTCATTAATCTTCTACTTTTTATTAGCACACTTTTACAACAATTGTAAAACATAGTTACTAATACGGAATCAAGCATTCAAGTAGAAGAACCAACTGTTTTGAACTATTTCAAGAACATATTACAACACCTTCGAAAGGTGTGTTCTTGACACTTGCAAGACATTTCTTGCAAATACCCCTTCCAATGTCCATCCTTTCATAAGGAAAGTTTGTTCCCTTGGAGTTATTTTGCCTTCTTCATTTGACTTCTCCTTTGACTACAATAGTCATGGTCCCTAAACTCCCACTATCTCTCTTGAAACTTATATCAAATGTGTTATACACATCAAACGATTTGGAGAGCGTGCGGTTATTGTTCACTATATAGTTTACAATAAACTTAGTGAACCATTAGGATAGGGACACAAAGGTGAAGTCCTTGCCTAGTTTCCGTCTCATTAAGTGGTTTAACACTTCAACACTCAATGATTCAAAATCATCATAAGTCCATATAAATGGACTATTTTTGTCAACCAACCATTATGTTCTAAACATAATAACAAACTTTCAAGAGTTGTTCAAGGCAACTCTCATTTCTTCATACAACAATTTGTAAGTGAAGAATCATGGCACATAAAGTGTCCATGCCCTTGTGCTTACTTCTCAAGTTCCTTGTTCGTGTAACAAAGAGACAAGCACTAGAGTTTGCATTGTCCTCTTCATGGTAGACTTATCTAACATGTTCTTCCATTGATACATTATCAATAGGAAGATTGTGAGGATGAGACTACTTAGGTACTTTTACAATCCATTCAAGACAATCTATGGGATTGTGGTACCAAGTTCGGAAACTAAAGCGTTCGGTTTTTCTTTGTCAAGTTTTGGATAGCGTTTGCAAATATATTGGTAAACAAATACATAACGAATATAAATTGATTGATTTTAAGCTATTTGATCCGGGTCTTTAAATCAAAATAGCACCACCCACTATTTTTAGCAAATTCCATATCCCTCATCGGAATTCGAGAGTTTTAGAGGAAACTCTTAGTAGGGTATGGGAGGCTCACTATTACCAAGCCCACCTCACGATGATACGATATCGGCTAGCATTAATAATAATGAGAGAGTACGCTTACTCATTTGCATCTCTTGCAAGTACCCATCTTATTTGGCCTCTAGAGAATGTTGCCTCACAATGATATGATATCGGCGCCATTGCACTTAGTTAAGTTATTCCCACCATGCTTAGTTCATGAAGGGGTTCAAGAATAGCCTCACAATGATATGATATTGGCCATCCTCATTGCCTACACTCACCTCATCATATGCGTATAGACTCCTCCTGAGTGTAAGCATGCACTTTGTACTCCCCCATGATAGGGTGAAGCCGATGTACAAGTCACAAACGATTGGAGCCTACATCTACAACATTTGAGATGGCAAATTTTCTAACAAAATTTACATTCAAAGAAGCAAGAATAAAGCTTGTAACAATTACAACATTCAAATCACAAACTATGAACTACAAAACCCAAAAGGATTCACCAACTACTAGACTTAGGCTCTTGATACCACTTGAAGGAAGATTTGTGAAAAACAAGTTCATTTGAGCAATATCAACAACATGCAATTAACAATTAAAAGGCGGAATCATGTTTATATGCACTCAAAAACAAAACTTAACCCATGAACTTCAAAGCCTAGTAGATAGGTGAACCAAGACTCAACTCAAAACAAAGTGAGTTGAGAAATCAATACCTTTGTAGATTCCTCTTTGCATAAGCAAAGGCTAATCACCCAAAGAGAGGGCCTTCATTCCTTGCATCTTAGATCCATGGATTTGGATGGATGAAAAAGTTTCTCCAAGTTCCCAAAATTGAGAACCTCTAATGATTCATCACCAAGGCATAATGAAGAAGAAATGAGTGACCTTGGAGGAGTTTGATTGCTAGATGATCCCTCCAAGGTGGCCGAAATTTTAGAGAGAAAGGAGAGTTTGTGTTCTCATCATTTCCCCAAAAATTACCATGTGTCAATTTTAGGCTATAAAGTCCTTTATATAGTCCCTTCAAATAAGTGACCTAATGGACCAAAAACCCTATTCTTCTAACATGGCCGGCCTATAGGGTTTATTGGGCTTTCAAGCCCTTTGTTTATTCAAGTTGTTATACAACTTGAGTTAATGGGCTTGACATTCAAATCCCATTGGGCCTTGCGGCCCAAAACTAACCCGAGGTCTTTAACGAACTTATTCGTTTGATTAATTAACATATTAATTAATCCTAGCCTTAGATAAATAATTAAACCATTTAATTATTCTTACTCATCTCCGTTGTTTCTTCAAACTCTACCTTACTTGGTGAAGGATCCATTAGGTTCCTTTTAGCGAGGCAGTGGGCGATTAAAAACTCTTTCTAATCGATTGTGAATCGAAACTTACTTTCAATTCTCCCGTTAGTGATTATACACGTTTAGGGCTTCCACAAACCATGGTTGACGCCTAGCAGCATGTCATGGTTACCCAAGCTAATCAGAAGAGGTGGAGAACCTATTCAGTTTTAGGATTACAAATGCAATACGGTCTTTCTCTAATACAATACTCTTGACCACATTGTTTGGTTTGATAGTTTATTCATGTCTACTATCCAATGTGAATCTTGTACTTATAGGATTACCTTGAATGTGATCTGGAACGCATTCCAACATCTCATTCATACTTTGGCCAGAGATTCTAAATCATATCATAGAGTATTCTTCCTCAAACAGTTTGAAGGTTAGAGATCCCTTGTCGCGCATTCACTTGCCTCCATGGCTAAGTGGCTTAACCCCGACGATGCCGTCGACACCCTGATAGAGTGACTTTGACATAATCAAAGATTAAGTACCTAACCACAAGACAGCTGTGATGCCTCAGGTCAAAGGACTACTTTGCATTATCCCAACCATGAGTTCTCATGTGACATGAATATGAGAACTCCTCGTTGATCGTGTTCAGTGAACTCATTCTCTATTGAGCACCTACATGCTTGTCTTGGTGTCACTCACACCAATGACTCGAGACTAGTCACTCTCCCTGAGAGAAGACACAGCACGTACTGATCTTAACGTACTGTTAATGCCCAATTGGCAATCCTATGATCAGGAACGTTTAGGATGTGTCTACGAAAGAATGGTCTCATGAATCTAACTTCTTTAGATCGCATTCTCCCAATCACATATTCCTTGGACTTATCGTTTAAGCATATAACATTTATATGAGACGGCTCAAACAATAATGTTTGCCCTTAATATTAAACTAGATTAGTTTAACATGTGAAATGTCCATAAAGTATCATCATATGATTGGTTTTAGGGCACATTTCCAACACAATGATGAAAGGCAAAGTGCATGTGGCTGATTTGTGGTGCAATGATGAAAGGATGGGAGTGCATGTGGCTGAAATGGATTAAAGGATGGAAGTGCATGTGGCTGCAATGTAGCCTTCTAGATATCAGGTTTTTAGGCCCCCTTGCAACTCCCTAACTGAATTCAAGCCTTTCAAATTCGTCCATCCTCATGCCTCCATGCTTGCACTATCCAATCTTGGCCCAAAAATGCTCTAGAATGCTCCAAATTGGTTCTTTTTGCATACTTTGACCTTAGAACCTGAAAACACACAAAAGAAGCATAAAGGACTAAAATAACTAAAGAAACATAATGTAAATGCATGAGAACAAGCCATTTAAGTCGCATGAATATGCTCCTATCAAATTCCCCCACACTTAGCTTTTGCTAGTCCTCGAGCAAAACAAAACAAAAGAAACCAAAAACAAAACAAAACGAACAAAACACAACCTACACCTTCCAACAATCATCTCAGGGATTTCCAATGCACATGACAAGTTAAAAATCATTATTCCCACAGATTTTAGCCATCTTTACACTTAAGTACATTCTTACTCATAGTCACCACATACTAGTTCACAATTAAGCATTTAAAACCATGTTTTGAATGTAGTAACATGCCTTAGAGAATTTGCTAAATTCCTCACTAGAATGCACTCTATTTTCACACAGATTTTCTGACTTCACACCCTACACTAGGTATATGTGAGAAGATTGATGTAAATATGAAGACTAACACTCACATATGTTATATCAAAGAAAGCATTTTCTGGATTCACGACAATGACATGAATATGATGTCATGAATGGAATGCTACTACTTAGAACGAGAACCAGTGATTCCATAAGCTCATATCAATTCCAAACTCCACATTATTGAACACATAACGATCAAGATAGAAGCATAAGGGTTGTAACGGGGCTAGGGTATTGGCTAACAATGAAAGGTGAAGGATAAACAAACATTCTTAAAGCAATAGTGAGCAAAGTATTGAATTAGGCACTTAGAATTCACATGTAATTACAAAGAGAAAATCAGTTTTTGTAACATGCTTGAAGGAAGGAACTCGAACTAACGCTACATCCTTGTGAGACTTGAGCCTATAACGTTCTTTGGAGAGTATAATCTGTGATTTCTTGTTTTCTAAAGTCATTGCATGATCTCATCATTCTTTGCTTGGTTGCTACTTGGAATACTGATAGGAGCATATTTATGCGACTTAATTGGCTTGTTCTCGTGCATTTATGTTGTGCTTCCTTAGTTATTTTAGCATTTAAAGTCACTTTTGTGTGTTTTCAGATTATAAAGCCAATGTATGCAAGAAGATGCAAATTGGAGTCTTTTAGAGCAAAAGAGGAATGAATGAGTTGAAGACTTGAAGAAATATGAATTCCTAATTGAAGATGGATTCCTACTCACATGAGGTTTCCTACAAGAACAAGGATTCCTACTTGAAGTAGGAAAGTTAAGCCAAGGTTTCCCATTTTGGTAACCTTTCCTAATCTTAAAAGTCCTTATTTTCCAGCCACTTTGAAGGCCTCGTACGCACTGTAGGACACAAAACAAAGGCCCTAGACCCCTTAGGGACCTTTGCCGCACCTTTCCCTTTCTCCCCATCCCTTGCCGTGCAAGGGACCCCTTTTCCCTTCAGTTTTAGGACACTTCACCTTTCCTAAAGCATTAAGCCGCACCTCTTAACCTTTCCTTTTCCCTTGCCGTGCAAGGGGGGTCCTTATTTCCTATTTTCTGCACTTAAACACATTCCTCTTTCAAATAAAACCCTAGCCGCATATTTTAGCCAATTTTCCTTTTAGTTTCTGATTTGATTTCCTAATTCTAGAAGCCTTTGACTTAATTTTAGTTAACCAAAATAAGTTAGGGTTTTAATTTCTGAAAATCCTTTTAATACTTGGACTTAAGCCACACCCTAGGATCATTCTTTCATCATTCCATACATTGCCGCAGCCACCATCATTCTTCCACCTTCAATCCGCAACCTTCCATCCATTCCAGCCACCATTCTACACCTCCATACACTTACACACCATTGCAGCCACCTTCCACCTCTCTGCCGCAACCCTTTACCATCCTAAATCCCTTCCTAAACCAAAATCACATCCAAAATCACCCTAAGACCTCTGTGCCGCAGCAAGGAGAAGAAGAAAGAGGAGCTTGAACGTGCAGAAATTCAAGGTGGAATCGTTGGGCGTTCTAGGTGTAATCAATCTTTTGTCCTCTATGTTTAATTTCAATTTTGTTTCTCTTTCTGTGAACATGAGAGGCTAAACCCCTAGTTAGCTAGGGGGTGATTCAAAACTATGTATATGCTTGCAATATAAATTGATTACCTTCAGTTGGAATTTCATGAGTTGTGGATTCAATTTGTTTAACTGCTTGATTGATAACTTATTCGTGTATGTTTATTGAGAGTGCACGCTTAGTTTTCATGCATGAATATTATGCTAGAATATAAGGGAGTTTCACCTAATAGTTACAAACTTATATTCACAAGTAGTGGAGGTCGCTTATAAACGATCGCGTTAAATGAATTCTTGGCACTAGTTTCATGCTCATCATAGTAACGAATGCCTTGTCAACACTTATAGTTTTCATGTTGCTTAATGATCTTTGATTGTATCTTTATTGTGCTTTTCACGTAAAGGACTTTTGGAGAATGTTTTGAATTGTTGTATGCGCTTTCCCATCCAATTCATTAACTTAAGGAGAACTTGAAGGTTAATTTAAGCGAACCTAATTAACCCGGGGTGTTGAGTTTCATGATTCATCGAAAGACCAACTGAAAATCATCTTGTATGCAAGTGTGACATGTGTGGAGAAGAACCTTCTAGCTAGCATTCCATCCATATTTTCATCAAATTCGTTTTTACAATCTGTTTTCATTACAATCTGTTTTCTTTGTTTTCATTTTGTCAAAACTAAATCCCCCTTTACTTTAGTGTTTCAATTTAGTTAGAAAGTGTCTTAGTTTGTGTTTCTAAGTGTTTTGATTCAAGTTATAACCCAAATTCGTCCAAATTAGTGTTAGGTGTTCAAAACTGCCCAGATTGTGTTTTTAAGGCAGTTTTGAGTGTTCTGTTGCTGTTTTGAGTCTTTTGGTTTGTTTTAGTGTTTTAGTGTTTAGTTTTGCATTCTTTGAGTCTAGTTTAGTGTTTTAACCTTTGTTTTACGTTTTTGAATCAGTTTTCAAGTGATTTAGCAATCCCTACTAAACCCCGGTTTAGAACGATCCCTACTTATACATATACTACAATTGTCAAAAGAGGGTTTTAATTTGTGTGCTTATATATTTCGCATCAAATACATTTCATTATAGTTCCAAATACTAGAACTCATGCCCATTTCATTCAAAGCATGATATTGGTTGCATAACATACAATAAGATGAAGTTGTTAGTCAAGCCAAAGCCAAAAAGCCTATCCCTTTTCATATGTATTGTAGGATTAACCGTTTTGAGCCTTTTCAAGCCTATTGTCTTTGTTAGCCCCATCATACTTACCTAACCTAGATTAGGACTTTCCATACCTTTGTTCTTAAAGGATAGTGAAGCACCACTTAGAATGAACTCCTTTGATCAATATATGGCAGAAAATGAGTGTGGGGGAAGATGATAGGGCACGGCAAATGAAGGAAATAAAGAACAAAAAAATTTCGTGGAAAAATAAAAAGAAAATAGAAAAGTGTTGAAAAGAAAGAAAAAGAGTTGAAAAATAAGTGAGAATGATCTCACAAGTGTTGGTTGTTGAAGGAAGGGTCCAAAAGAGTGAATTTGACCCTAAATATTGCATGAATCTTCCCTTGTGTTTAAAAGTTGATTTCTGCCATTAAAAGTGAGTTTAAGTGTCAAAATTCATTACTTTGCTTCTTATTGCTTTAAGAACCTTTGTTATCCTTCACCTTCCCATGTTAGCCAATACCCTTAACCCGTTACAGCCCTTAACTTCTATCTTGATGTTATGTGTTCAATATGTGGAGTTTGAATTTGGTATGAGCATATGGAATCACTATTCTCGTTCTAAGTAGTAGCATTCCATTCATGAGATCATATTCATGTTATTGTCATAAATCCAGAAAATGCTTTCTTTGATATAACATATGTGAGTGTTAGTCTTCATATTTACATCAATCTTCTCACATATACCTAGTGTAAGGTGTGAAGTTAGAAAATCTGTGTGAAAATAGAGTGCATTCTAGTGAGGAATTGAGGGAATTCTCTAAGGCATGTTACTACATTCAAAACATTGTTTTAATTGATTAAATGTGAACTAATAAGTGGTAACTATGATTAAGTGTTTGTTGAAGTGTAAAGAAAGCTAAAAACCGTGGGAATGATATTCTTTATTGTGTCATGTTCGTTGGAAATCCCTGAGATAAATGTTGGAAGGTTTAGAATGTGTTTTGTTTCGATTTTGGTTTCTTTTGTTTTGTTTTGCTCGAGGACTAGCAAAAGCTAAGTGTGGGGGTATTTGATAGGAGCATATTTAGGCGACTTACTTAGCTTGTTTTCGTGCATTTATGTTGTTAATTCATAGTAGTTTTAGTAGTTTGAGCCATTTTCGTGTGTTTTTAGGTTCCCATGGCTAAGGAAGCAAAAAGGTGCATTTTGGAGCAAAATTGGACTTGGAATGGATAGCTTATGTTTGGAGCAAAAGGAATGGACGAAATTGAAGACCTAATTGAGTTAGGATTCCTAATCACAAGAGGATTCCTAATCACAAGAGGATTCCTGATCAAATGAGGAATCCTAGTCAAAGAAGGTTTACTACTTGAAGTAGGAAAGTTAAGCCAAGGTTTCCTATTTTGGTTTAACCTTTCCTAATCCTTAAAGACTCCATGTTTCAGCAATATCAAAGGCTTCTACCTATTCTAGGTCACAAAACAAAGTTCCCTTGCAACCTATAACCCCTGCCGTGTTCCCCCTTTGTGTTTCCCTTCCTTGTCGTGCAAGGAAGGGCCTTGTTTCCTATTTTAAACCATTTAGACACCTTCCTTTTTCATATCAAGCTCAGCCATAACTCACATACCCTTTTCTAGTCCAAAATTCTTGCTTAAATTCAGAAATAAAGAGCATTCCTTTTCTTATAAACCTTTGCCGCAAGTCACTTCCCCTTCCCTTCAATTTCTGATTTTGTGTTTCTTATTCTTGAAGGATTTGGAGTTAATTCCTTTCCTAAACTAAGTAATAAAGCCTTAGGATTCTTTATTCCTTATAAAACCCCTATGCCGCACCCTTATGGATCCTAATCCCCCTTCCACACAACCTGCCTTCATTCATTCAGAAATTCAATCCCTTGCCGCAGCTTTCCATCCAAATTTCCACCATTCCCCTACTTCCAAACCTTCATCCCAACCTCCATACACCACCATCAACCCTTGCCGCACGACCATACCTTCCTAACCCATCTAAAACCCAGAAAATCATCCATAAAACCACCCTAGAATCTTGTGCCGTGACTTAGCAAGGAAGAGGAGAAAGAAGACGAAGCCTTGGACGTTTATGCATTCAAGTTGGAGTGTTGGAACCTTTTTAGGTGTAATCTATCTTTTGTTTTCAATGTTTAATTCTATTTTCCTTTGTTTTCTTATGAACATTGATGCGTTACGAATGTGACATACAAATTAAACCCTATTTGTGACAATTGTAGTAATGATGTAAGTAGGGATCGTTCTAACCGGGGATTAACTAGGGGTGCTAAACACTTTAAACTGACTCAAATAAATAAAACTAACCTTTAAAACACTTAACTCACTTAAAAAAAACTGAAAACAAGTTCACAAGACTCAAAATAAGCTAAAAACACTCAAAACTGCCTAATAACACAAACTGGGCAGTTTTGAGCCTTAACACAAACTTGGACGAAAATTGGTTCTAACTTGACTCAAAACTCTTAAAAACACAATCTAAAACATAATTGAACCAATTAGACACTCTAAGACAATTGGGGATTTGGTTTTGGACGAAAATCAAACGAACAAAACAATAATGTAAACTAGGCAGATTTGGACGAATTTGAAGGTGTTTGTGACTCCAAATACTTAAAAACACAAAATAAGACAAATTATAATGACTAAGACTTAACAAAATATGGGGGGATTGTGTTTGGACGACATTAAATTAAATGGATGATGCGAAAATTATATGCACTCAAATTAAACCCTCTTTTTGACAATTGTAGTATAAGTATAAGTAGGGATCGTTCTAGACCGGGGATTAGGAGGGCTTGCTAAAACCTCTAAATTGACTCAAAAACATAAAAACAAAGTTAAAAATGTTCACAAAGACTCAAAGGACTCAAAACAGGTTCAAAAGACTCAAAACTGCCTAAAAACACTAACTAGGCAGTTTCTGACCTTAAACACAAATTTGGACGAATTTAAGATTATAGGTTGATTCAAAACACTTTAAAACACAAATTAAACAGATTTTAAACACTATAGAACAAGAAAGTAAAGGGGGGTTTTGTTTTGACGAAAATTGAAATAACAAAACAAAGTAACAAACTAGGCAGATTGTAAAACGAATTCCTTGAAAATAAGATGATGGATGGATTAGCTAAGGAGTTCATCTCCACACATGTTACACTTGCATATAAAACGATTTCCAATTGCTTTTCAATAAACCATGATGCTCAACACCCCAAGTTAACCGTGATGCACTAATTAACTCTCAAATTTTCCTTATGTTATTGAATTGGATGATGCATGCGACAATTCAAATCATTCTCCGATGGTTCTCAACATGAATGTGATAAGTCACATTTTGCATGCATTTATATCTTCCTTATTTGGCGTCTTTGTAATGTTTTTGGATTAAACTAGTTGCATTTTACATTATTTGGTGTTAGTGTGCAGCCAAGTGTGAATTTGGATCAATGGGAAGGCAAATGAATTAAAAACATTCCTTTTGGTAGCTGAGCATTATTCCAAACGTGGAGAGGATTCTAGGGAGTTAAATTGAAGTTCAAATGAAGAATCTAGGAAACATTTGACTGCTGGAATTTCAGGAAATGATGTGGAAGTGTTAAGTGGTGCAATTCGGCCATATTGGGTGATTCTAAACAAGGCAAGAAACATTGAAGTCAGATTAGGTGGTTCCAACACCAAAACATGCATTCACATGCATGTTTACAACCTTGCCGTGCAGTCCCATGTGGTTCCAGCTCACTAATGCACTTCTAGCTCTAAAACAGCTTCCACACATCCATTCCGTGCATTCCATTACCTTTCCAGCTCCCTTTTGCACCAAGAACATGCACTTCCATTACTTAATTCATTCAGCCATATTTTCACCAACAAACACAATCATGCCGTGTAAATCCCTTGTTCCAGCTTGGTGCAACCAATTCCAGGTTGTCCACTCCTTTGTTGCAGATATCACACATGCATCTTTAATTAAATAAACCACATACATGCAGATTATCTTTGTGCCATGCAATTCCTCACATTATGCCATTCCAGCTCCCTCTTGTCTATGCCGTGCACCTTCATGGCCTTTCCAGATTTGGACAACCAATTCCAGGTTGTCCATTTCAGCTTTGCAGCCAATACACATGCATGATTCAATTAAAATAGCAACATGCTTGGACATTGCCCATGCCGTGCGTCCACCACCTCAGAAACCCATTCATTCCAGCTCATTTATGCACTTCCATCTCACATGTGCAATTCCAGCTGAATTCTTAATGATGGCAGTGACATTTCCCTTCTATAAAACCATGCACATTTCACACAACAAAGGTTCTTCATTCATTCCATTTATTCACACATAGCCGCTCCATTCCCACTCTATTCTCTGTCCATTTCTGTCCATTTCTGTCCATTTCTGTCCCATTGGTAGAAATCATCCAACCATAGCCGATCTACCTTCATTCACATCACACTTGGAGAACCAACACCGAAGGCACTCTTCAAGGAATTCAACATCAGTTTTGCTTCAAGGGTTTCTTCTTATTAATTCTATGTTCACTCATGTTTTATATTTTTATGTCAAACCTTTTGTAAACATGAAGTGTAACTAATCTCTCTCTAGGGATTCGATGTAGCCTTGCAAAGTTTGCCATGTAATCAAGTTAGAATGCTCAGTTTGTCCATCTATTTCTTGTTTCATTCTCTGATTTAATTGAGACGTTGTGAGTTGATTTTAATGTTTGATCACCATTTGAATTAACCACAGGTTGTTTAGCCAAGATTAGGGCACACATCATGCATATTCTTGGTAGATATGTGAATGGATGAAGGGAATACTTTGCAAACAACCTGCTAAGTGTTACCTTTGGTTTTATGAAAGTTTCTTGTGCGTAACACCTTCTTAATTAGGAACCAAAGTTGCACATCACAACTAGGCTCATGATTAGGAACATGTGATCAAATCCACACATCATATGGTTGATCATATCTAAGTGAAACAAACTCAAGAAATAGGTAGATGACTGAGTATAAACTAACTTAACAAACATGGACTTGGTTTAAGCAATGGTGAAACCGAATCCCTAGCTTCATCTCCATTGGTGCTATCCCATTTTATTAGTTGTTGATTCATTTAATTGTGTTTACTTCATTTTCTAGTGTTTTCAAGTTACAACAACAAATCTGCCTCATTTGATTAGTTTTATTCATTTCATAGAGTTCTTGCAAAACAAGTGATTATATAGGATCAATTAGTCCCTGTGGATTCGACACCCTTACTTGTGCCATTGTACTAAACATATTCTAGCATTAGGAAGGAAATTACTCAACAAAAATGGCGCCGTTGCCGGGGACTGATTTCAGTCCCTTGTAATTGCTTGTTTGCTATTTAAACTTTGTTCTTTTCATTGTAGGTAGATTCTCGATTTTCATTCAAACTTGTGTTATTTTGTTTCAAGTAGTATATGTCAAATAGACTTGTTGAGTTAGACCAAAGAATTGAACGGTTAAAGGGCCACACTTTGGACAACTTTGTGCCATCAAGTTCCTCCATTATCCGTGAAGAAGAGGAAGGGAATTCACCTAGTTCAACAAGTAAAGGATCTGAGCACTTTAATTGGGAAAGAGAAGAAGAGATGGCGGGCAACCAAGATGAGCTTCGAGCTTTGGAGGACTTTGCTCAACCAATCATACCAAATTCACCTTCATGCATCTTGCTGCCCACAGAAGCTAGAAACTATGATCTTAAATCTTCACATTTCCATATGTTTCCCTCTTTTTATGGCTTACCTAATGAAGACCCTTTAGCTCATATTAAAGAGTTTTACAATGTTGTGAGTGGTTTACCTTTGTAGGGAGTAAGTGAAGCAAATTTGAGGATGGGAGTGTTTCCTTACACCTTGAAAGATAGGGCCAAGAGTTGGTTGATGACTCTAACACCAGGTTCCCTCACAACATGGGATGCCGTGGCTAAGAAGTTCTTGGAGAAGTTCTTTTCCACTCAAAAGACAACCACATTAAGGGGACAAATCTTCAACTTCAAACAAGATGATGGAGAACCTTTCAATGAGTGTTGGGAGCGCTTTAAAGGCCTCTTGCTGCAATGTCCACACCATGGGTTACCTTTTCACTTACAAATGCAAATTTTCTATGATGGACTAACCCAAACATGTCAATCAACTGTTGATAATGCAGCAGGTGGAGCATTGAAGAAAAAGAATGCTCAAGAGTCATATAACATTTATGAGATGTTGGGGTCTAATGCTCAACACAAAGATTTAAGGGGTAAGAAAGTTGGAGTCTATGAAACAAGCTTTAATCATGATCTTTTGTTGCAGGTAGCAAACTTAGAAAGGAAGATTGAATCCGTGCTCAACATGGTGCCAAAAGCAAATGAGGTGTGTGCCATTTGCAACATACCAAGCCACCCTACTCATCAATGTCCATCTAGGGAGGCTTATCCCGAGTATGTCCAAGAGCAAGTGAACCTCATGAATTCTTACAATCAAAGGCCAAGGAATGATGTGTATTCCAATACATATAACTCAAGTTGGAGAGATCATCCCAACCTTTCATGGAAGAACAACAATCAATTCCAAAATTTCCAACCAAAACCTGCCACTACCCTTGAGGATACGGTTAAGTTATTAGCCCAAAACACCTTGCAATTCCAACATTCCACAAATAGCACTCTCCAACAACATTCAGCGGCTCTAACCAAAATGGAGACACAATTGGGGCAGATTGCAGATGCCTTGAACCAAAGAGAAGTTGGAAAGTTTCCAAGCCAACCCGTGATACTCCAAAGGAACCAAGAGCAAGCCAAAGCAATCACTACACTTAGAAGTGGTAAGGTTATTGATAATAGAGTTGGCAATGAAGTTACTAATGAATATGATCATGTGAATGCAGGTGTTACTCAAGGAGACAATGAGAAACCAAATGAGGAACCAAGCCATGCTACTTCCTCATTTGAAGCACCAAATCTTCACAAGGCTGAGAAACCATACACTCCACCAATACCATTCCCTGGAAGACTTGCCAAGAGCAAGCAGGATAAATCATTTAAGGAAATTTTTGATATACTAAGCAAAGTGAATGTTAACTTACCTTTGCTTGATGTCATTAGGAACATGCCAGCATATGGGAAGTTCTTCAAGGAGTTAAACAGCTACAAAAGGAAGTATGGACCACATGAGAAGGTAGTGGTGTCTGAGAATGTGAGTGCAGTTTTGCAAAGAAAACTTCCACCAAAGCTTAAGGATCCAGGAAGTTTCTCTATCAACATCACCATAGGGGACAAGAAAGTAGAGAAAGCGATGCTTGATTTGGGTGCTAGCATCAACTTAATGCCTTATTCCGTGTACCTTCAACTAGGTTTGGGAGATTTGAAAGCCACCACCATTTCATTACAACTTGCAGACAGATCCGTGAAATATCCAAGAGGTATAGTAGAAGATATTCTAGTTCAAGTTGATAAACTAATCTTGCCTGCAGATTTTGTAGTGTTGGACATGGAAGAAGCTCCTATACATGACCGAGAGTTGCCTATATTGCTTGGGAGACCTTTTATGGCCACAACCAAGACCATCATTGATGTGCAAAATGGACTCCTCACTATGACAGTGTTAGGAGAGACAGTTCAATTCAAAGTTTTTGAGTCTCTTTCTCATCCTTCTTCATCTCTTGATTGTTATGCCATTGATGTGCTTGATTCACTTGTTTTATCTAAGTTCTTGCAGGCACAATCTAATGAACCATTACAAACTGTTTTGAGTCAATCTCAAGATGAGTTTGATGAAGAAGATGCACTCATGGAAGAGGTAGCTGCCTTGGAAGCATTGGCACCGTATCCTTTGAATGTTTCACCTCTTTTAGAGCCTTTAGAATCATCAATGTCACATCTAACTCCTTCTACTGTTAAAGCACCAAAACTTGAACTTAAACCCCTTCCACCACATCTAAAATATGCATATCTAGCTGAATTTGAAACTCTTCCAGTTATCATAGCTTCTGACCTCACCCCAAATGAAGAAGATAAACTAATTAGAGTGTTAAAAGAGTTCAAATTAGCTTTTGGTTGGTCTATTGCAGATATCAAGGGAATAAGCCCTACCATGTGCATGCATAGGATTCTTTTGGAGGAAGGGGCAAAGTCAACCCGTGAACCACAAAGAAGGCTCAACCCACACATGAAGGAAGTTGTAAGGAATGAAGTGTTGAAGTTGTTAGATGTGGGGATCATATATCCCATTTCTGATAGCAAATGGGTGAGTGCTATACAATGAGCTTGTGCCCACAAAGCCCACGGCTAGTTGGCGTGTTTGCACCGATTACAGGAAGTTGAATTCTAGCACTAGAAAAGATTACTTTCCTATGCCTTTCATAGATCAAATGCCTGAGAGATTGGCAGGTTACTCACATTATTGTTTTCTGGATGGTTACTCAGGTTACAATCAAATTGCAATTGCTCCGGAGGATCAAGAGAAAACAACCTTTACTTGCCCCTTTGGCACATTTGCATATAGGAGAATGCCTTTTGGACTTTGCAATGCTCCAGCAACATTCCAAAGATGCATGTTGGCCATCTTTTCTGACATGGTAGAAAGATTCATTGAGGTATTTATGGATGACTTCTCAGTGTTTGGTTCCTCTTTTGATGAATGTCTTAACCATCTCTCTTTAGTACTTCAAAGATGTCAGGAAACAAATTTGGTTCTCAATTGGGAAAAGTGCCAATTTATGGTGAAACAAGGAATTGTGTTGGGACATGTAATCTCTAGCAAAGGAATGGAGGTGGACAAAGCCAAAATTGACGTCATCACCAATATGGTAGCCCCCACCACTGTGAAGGGAGTAAGAAGTTTTTTGGGACATGCGGGCTTTTATCGTCGTTTCATTAAGAACTTTTCAATGATCACTCGTCCATTATGCAATCTGTTAGCTAAGGATGTTGTATTTCATTTTGATAAGGCTTGTATGGATGCATTCAATACTTTGAAAAATGAACTAACCTCGGCCCCTATTATTATGGCACCAGATTGGTCTTTACCTTTTGAATTAATGTGTGATGCCTCTGACTATGCTATTGGTGCAGTTTTAGGGCAAAGGGTGAACAAGCTTCCACATGTGATCTACTATGCAAGCCGGACTCTACATGATGCTCAACTTAACTATTCCACTACTGAAAAGGAGTTGCTTGCTGTTGTTTTTGCCTTAGAAAAGTTTAGGTCATATCTTGTGGGATCTAAAGTTATTGTGTTTTCTGATCATGCAGCCCTTAGGTATTTGATGACAAAAAAGGATGCTAAACCACGTTTAATTAGATGGATACTCTTACTACAAGAGTTTGACTTGGAAATTTGAGATAAGAAGGGAAGTGATAATGTTGTGGCTGACCATTTGTCAAGGCTTAATGAAAACCATGGAGTTGGACAACCTTTGCCTCTAAATGAATCATTTCCAGATGAACTCCTTGTCATTCAAGAAAAAGAACCATGGTATGCAGATTTTGTTAATTATTTTGCTTGTGGTATAATTAGAAATGACCTTGCTTTTCAGGAAAGAAAGAAGTTCCTTGCCATGGTAAAGCACTACGTTTGGGACGAACCATATTTGTTTAAATATTGCCCTGACCAAATCATTAGGAGATGTGTCCCAGAGAGTGAGCAACAAAGCATTCTAACATTTAGCCATACATTGGCATGTGGAGGACATTTTGGTGCCAAAAAGACATCTCTAAAGGTTTTACAATCTAGGTTCTTTTGGCCTACTTTATTCAAAGATGCTTTTGATTTTTGTTCTAAGTGTGATAGGTGCCAAAAAATGGGGAACATTAGCCAAAGAAATGAGATGCCATTGAACAACATTTTGGTGGTGGAGCTCTTTGATGTTTGGGGAATCGATTTCATGGGACCATTTCCATCCTCTTTTGGCCACTTATACATATTAGTGGCAGTAGATTATGTATCCAAATGGGTTGAAGCCATTGCTACAAGAACTAATGATCATAAGGTTGTTTTGAATTTTCTTAAAGATGTGATTTTTTGTAGGTTTGGAACCCCAAGAGCTATTATTAGTGATGGTGGCAGCCATTTCTGCAACAAACCCTTTGAATCCTTGATGAAGAAGTACAACATCAGCCACAAAGTGGCAACCCCGTACCATCCTCAAACCTCAGGACAAGCGGAGATTAGCAACAGGGAGATCAAGAACATTTTGATGAAGATTGTGAGCCCTACAAGGAAGGATTGGTCCTTGAGGTTAAATGATGCATTATGGGCGTATAGAACAGCATACAAGACCCCCATTGGCATGAGTCCTTTTCGCCTTGTGTTTGGGAAAGCTTGTCATTTGCCAATGGAGCTTGAACACCGTGCATATTGGGCCATCAAGAAGTTCAACTTTGATTACAAGGAAGCTGGAGTAGCAAGGAAACTCCAACTTAATGAGTTGGAAGAACTTAGAAATGAGGCATATGAGAATGCCAAAATCTACAAGGAACAGACTAAGCTCTATCATGACAAGGCTATCCTAAGGAAGGAGTTTTACCAAGGTATGAAAGTACTTTTGTATGACTCACGTTTGAGACTTTATCCAGGAAAATTGAAGTCTAGGTGGGTAGGACCATTCAAAGTGCTACAAACATTTCCCCACGGAGCTGTGGAGATAGAGAACATGAAGAATGGTACCTCTTTTAAAGTCAATGGGCAACGATTGAAACCATACTTGGATAAAGTGGAGGAAGAGCAAGTGTATCAAGTCGTAGATGTTCTTGAGTTTACAACACCATGAACAAGCTACCATGTCTTGCCTAGACATTAAATAAAGCGCTTGCTAGGAGGCAACCTAGTGTGGTTTGTGTTCTTTCCTTATTTTGTGTTTATGTTATTTCCATTCCATATTCTTTGCCTATTTACTTTGCATACAATTTTAAGCATCGAGGACAATGCTTAGGTTAGGTTTGGGGGTGTGGGATGGAAGATTGGTGTTTTGTATTTGTTTTATGTTTAATTTAGGTTTGGGGGTATGGGATGGAAGGTTTTATTTGTTTATTTGTGTGTTTTTGTTTGGTTAAGTGTGTTTTTGCTTGCTAATACGAATGTATATGGGGACTATGTTTGAAAACAAACGATTGGGTTGCTATAAAAAGTGTTGCATCTTGTTGTCATTTATAAAGCTGTAACTCTTGGAATTATGATGATAGAGGTACCATACTCAAATTCTGGAAGAAGAATAGTGGAGACTACCCTAGTGAGTTATTTTGAGCCTAATTGCTTCTTTGAGAGGGTTTAAAGTGTTTCTACTCCTATCTTTTTCTTTCAATTTCACTCTAAATGATCTCATTACTTCTATTTTGTTTGGATACTAAGAATCACTCTCCTTTGCAGATACCATGTGTTTAGTATCATTCATGAATGAACTCAATGAGATGATATTAGGCTATGCATGTTTTAACTACTAAAAGGCTTAAAACCTACCCATTTGTGTGCTCCATTCACCCTTGTTGCAGCCAAACACTTTAGCCTAATTCTTTCATCACCCACACCATACTCTACCCATTCTAGCCCATTACAAGCCATACCTTATAGTTTGGGGAATACCAATGTGATGAAGACTAAGGATAGATTGAGTTATAGAACAAGATTGTGGCGTGTACCGAGGGCACCTATGTTGAAGTTGTTTCCAAAAAAAAATAAAGTTATAAAAAAAAAAAAAAGAGGAAGAGAATTAAAGTGGATACAAGTTCCAAATCGCCTCATTATAAGACATAGGGCCTGGGCGCCAAAAACAAAGAAGAAAAAAGACAAACACAAGTGAAGAGCATGATCCTCAAGGACACTTTGGTATGCCCCAAGCTCTAGTATTTCATATCACTTCTTTCGTAACCTATACCCTAAGCCTTGCATTTCAATCTTGAGAAAGACCTAGCTGATCATTGAGGATGTATTCATGGGTGATGGTAAGTGTGTGTGTTATCTCTATTCTTAGCATTTGATTCATTTCATGAGATATACTCAGAAACTGTGCTTCCATTTCAGATTTCATATGTGAGAATTTTGATTCCCTTTACATAATTTCACTCATATATGTTGTGGAGAGAATAAACCTTAAGATCTGAGTGAGAACTTGAGTGGAAGCTGTGAGGAGTAGAGTTGAGGCGAATTCAATCTTAAGCATTTGGGTATGGTGACCTTGAAGTTGTAAGACATGGAGAAATATCTTTATACGTTACAATTGATACGATTCTTTGAAGTGGCAAACTTTTGAGTTGAATATATGACAAAATCTTCATTGGTTCTTATTAGTTTGTTTAAAGCATGTATTAGCCAAATTGTTTGCAGTTTTTGTAGATGTTTGTGGGTGTCATCACTGTAAACCCTCAGGAGACACAACTCCTCCAACTAGGGACACCTAGGGTTCAAAGGCTTGTTGCACATGCTCAGTGCAATCGTTTAGCCAGCGAAAGTGGTTTAGTTAGATGTTTGTGTTTGTGTGTTTTAGTTTTAAGTTTGCTCGAGGACTAGCAAAAATCAGGTTTGGGGGTATTTGATAAGTCACATTTTGCATGCATTTATATCTTCCTTATTTGGCGTCTTTGTGATGTTTTTGGATTAAACTAGTTGCATTTTACATTATTTGGTGTTAGTGTGCAGCCAAGTGTGAATTTGGATCAATGGGAAGGCAAATGAATTAAAAACATTCCTTTTGGTAGTTGAGCATTATTCCAAACGTGGAGAGGATTCTAGGGAGTTAAATTGAAGTTCAAATGAAGAATCTAGGAAACATTTGACTGCTGGAATTTCAGGAAATGATGTGGAAGTGTTAAGTGGTGCAATTCGGCCATATTGGGTGATTCTAAACAAGGCAAGAAACATTGAAGTCAGATTAGGTGGTTCCAACACCAAAACATGCATTCACATGCATGTTTACAACCTTGCCGTGTAGTCCCATGTGGTTCCAGCTCACTAATGCACTTCTAGCTCTAAAACAGCTTCCACACATCCATTCCGTGCATTCCATTACCTTTCCAGCTCCCTTTTGCACCAAGAACATGCACTTCCATTACTTAATTCATTCAGCCATATTTTCACCAACAAACACAATCATGCCGTGTAAATCCCTTGTTCCAGCTTGGTGCAACCAATTCCAGGTTGTCCACTCCTTTGTTGCAGATATCACACATGCATCTTTAATTAAATAAACCACATACATGCAGATTATCTTTGTGCCATGCAATTCCTCACATTATGCCATTCCAGCTCCCTCTTGTCTATGCCGTGCACCTTCATGGCCTTTCCAGATTTGGACAACCAATTCCAGGTTGTCCATTTCAGCTTTGCAGCCAATACACATGCATGATTCAATTAAAATAGCAACATGCTTGGACATTGCCCATGCCGTGCGTCCACCACCTCAGAAACCCATTCATTCCAGCTCATTTATGCACTTCCATCTCACATGTGCAATTCCAGCTGAATTCTTAATGATGGCAGTGACATTTCCCTTCTATAAAACCATGCACATTTCACACAACAAAGGTTCTTCATTCATTCCATTTATTCACACATAGCCGCTCCATTCCCACTCTATTCTCTGTCCATTTCTGTCCATTTCTGTCCATTTCTGTCCCATTGGTAGAAATCATCCAACCATAGCCGATCTACCTTCATTCACATCACACTTGGAGAACCAACACCGAAGGCACTCTTCAAGGAATTCAACATCAGTTTTGCTTCAAGGGTTTCTTCTTATTAATTCTATGTTCACTCATGTTTTATATTTTTATGTCAAACCTTTTGTAAACATGAAGTGTAACTAATCTCTCTCTAGGGATTCGATGTAGCCTTGCAAAGTTTGCCATGTAATCAAGTTAGAATGCTCAGTTTGTCCATCTATTTCTTGTTTCATTCTCTGATTTAATTGAGACGTTGTGAGTTGATTTTAATGTTTGATCACCATTTGAATTAACCACAGGTTGTTTAGCCAAGATTAGGGCACACATCATGCATATTCTTGGTAGATATGTGAATGGATGAAGGGAATACTTTGCAAACAACCTGCTAAGTGTTACCTTTGGTTTTATGAAAGTTTCTTGTGCGTAACACCTTCTTAATTAGGAACCAAAGTTGCACATCACAACTAGGCTCATGATTAGGAACATGTGATCAAATCCACACATCATATGGTTGATCATATCTAAGTGAAACAAACTCAAGAAATAGGTAGATGACTGAGTATAAACTAACTTAACAAACATGGACTTGGTTTAAGAAATGGTGAAACCGAATCCCTAACTTCATCTCCATTGGTGCTATCCCATTTTATTAGTTGTTGATTCATTTAATTGTGTTTACTTCATTTTCTAGTGTTTTCAAGTTACAACAACAAATCTGCCTCATTTGATTAGTTTTATTCATTTCATAGAGTTCTTGCAAAACAAGTGATTATACAGGATGAATTAGTCCCTGTGGATTCGACACCCTTACTTGTGCCATTGTACTAAACATATTCTAGCATTAGGAAGGAAATTACTCAACAGAATGCATAGAAGAGATACAATGAGAGATCATTATGTTCTATGAAAATTATAAGTGTTGACGAGGCAATTGTAACTATGAATGCATGATACTCTTGCCAAGAATTCATTTAACGCGATTGTTTATAAGCAACCTCCACTACTTGTGAATATAAGTTCATAACTATTAGGTGAAACTCACTTATATTCTAGCGTCATATTTATGCATGAAAATTAAGCGTGCACTCTCAATAAACATACATAAATAAGTTATCAATCAAACAGTTAAACAAATTGAATTCACAACTTATGAAACGTAATTAGAAGTAATCAATTCATATTGTAAGCATAAACATATATTTCGAATCCCCCCCTAGCCAAGGGGGGGTTTAGTTCCTCATACGTACAAAACAAAGAGAATTGAAATTAAACATTGGAATCGAGGAAAAGAAACACCTAAACATTCCAACAACTCAAACTTGAATTGTATGAACGTTTAGGCATTCTTCTCCTCCTCTTCGTTGTAGCACAAGGTCTAAGGAGAGTTTTGGTGTGTTGAATGGATTGGGGAATTATGGAAATGGATAAGGGAGGCCGCGGCAATGGGATGATTTCTGGTGGTGTTTGGATTGGTAGGGAGGGCACGGCAAGGGTGGTTTGATGGTCTACATTCTGAATATGGAAGAGTGAATTGTGTATGAATGGGAATGAATCCATTGTGGCTGCAATGGATGCTTATTTATAGGTGAAAAGGAGGGAATATGACAGCTAGGAACTTGGTGGAAATCTGGAATGGTGATGGGAGATGCATGTGGCTGATTTGTGAAGGGAATGCATGTGGATTAAAGTGGAATGACAGCTAGGTTATGATGATGAATGCATGTGCAAAGTTGGTTGAATGATTATGGGTGCATGTGGCTGATTTATATGAAGGGAATGCATGTGGAATGAATGTGTGAATGATGGCAGATTGTGTATGTGAATGATTAGGGTGAATGTGCATGTGCTTTGACAGCTAGGTTGAATAAATTAAAGGGAGTGCATGTGGCTTGGCTGGAATGATTGGAATGCAATCTGAAATAGGATGTGTTGGTGTGAATTTCTGGTACAAAGGGCCTCCTTTGGTCTTCAATTTCGTCCATCTACTTGGCTTCAAGTATATGCAATCCATTTAACGCCCCAAACTACTCCAAAATGCACCACAATGCACCCTTTTGCATACTTTGCCCTGAGAACCTGAAAACACACAAAAGAAGCATAAAGGACTAAAATAACTAAAGAAACAAAACGTAAATGCACGAGAACAAGCCATTTGAGTCGCATGAATATGCTCCTATCAATGGACAGATTGTAAAGAAAACAGATTGCAAAACAAATTGTGATGAATCAATGGATGATGGAATAGCTAAGGGGTTCTTCTCCACACATGAAATATATGCAACGTAAATCAATTTCCAGTTATCAATTCAATAAATTATGAACCTCGACACTCCAAGTTAATTAGGTCCACTTAAATTAACCTTCAGATTTCCCTAGAATCATTGAATTGGATGAACATGCATCACAAACAAATTATTCCTAACAAGTTCTCTATATAAACAGCATGATAAAGACACAAGTTAGAATCATTACGTTCTTTGGAAATCATAAGCATCGATAAGACATTTGTAACTATGAAAAGCATGGTACTCTTGCCAGGAATCTACTTAACATGATCGTGACTAGCGACCTTCACCACTTGCGAATATAAATTCATAACGATTAGGTGAAACAAACTTATATTCTAGCACCAAATTCAAGCATGCAAATTAAGCGTGCACTCTCAATCAACATACAAGAATAAGTTCTAAATCAAACGGTTAAGCAAATTGTATTCACGACTTATGCAATGATAACTGGAAGTAATCAACTTATTTCACATATATAATCATGGTTTCGAATACACCCTTAGCCAAAATGAATTTAGCCAATCATACTCAAAGCAAAACAAAGATTACATGAATTAGTAATTGAAATATAAGATAGAATACACCTAAAATTGTTCAACAACTCATAATGAAGAGCCAAACAATTGTGCGAAACTATCTCCTTTCCCTTGTTTGCGGCATATTGGATGGGATGATTTCTGACCTGTTTTGATGATGTAGAATGGATTTTGGGGGGGGGGGGGGGGGGGGGGATGTAGAGGCACGGCAAGGGGTGTAGGTTGAGTGTGGATGAGTGTTTGATGGTTGGAAGGTGGTGGAAGACTAGGCAAAGGTGGTGGAAGAAGGTGGAGCGGCTGGTTGTGTTTCAGGGTTGCAGAATGGTGTTTTGGGATGAATGGATGTGTGTGGGAGTGAAGGGGTGAATTTCTGTGGTGAATGATACCCTAGGGTTTGGCCAAAGGCTGATTATATGTGTTTTGGGAAGTTAATAACATACCTAATTAAGTTATGAATCAGATTTCCTAGTCTAAATAGAAAAGGTAAGTGAATAAAGTCCAAATAAAATAAAAAAAAGGGGATGCACGAATTTGAACAAGTAAGGAATGTCCTTGCCTTGCAAGGAATCAGAAATTAAACCCCTTGCATAGCAAGGAAAGGAAATTTAAGGTAAGTTACGAAATTGGTGCAAAAGAAGGAAGGAAAAGTCAATTCGTTGCAAGAAATCCGAAATTAGGACTTTAGGGAAAGTTTTAGAACTAGGAAAGTGAATTAAACTAGGAAATAAGAAATTGAATTCTGGAAACACAAGGGGAGGTGCGGCATAAAGTTTAGGGAAAGGTAAGGCACAAAACAAGAGGTATTAGAATAAGGGAAAGGTCCCAACACATATGGAAAATAGGGAAGTTTATACAAAGAGAGGGAAACAACCTTCTTTGCACGGCAAGGAAGGGAAAGTTTGCAAAGAACCTTTGTTTGTTGTCCAAGGGTGCTCGGGAGCCACCTTAGGTGCTAAAACTTAGAGCGTTCTTGATTTAGGAAAGGTCAACCAAAATAAGAAACTTTGGCTTAACTTTCCTACTTCAAGTAGGAAACCTTGTGTGATTAGGAATCGTCGTCCAACTAGGAATCCTCATGTGAGTAGGAAAACTCCTTCAATTTGGAAACCTTCTTGTAATTGGAATCCTTGTCGTAGTAGGAATCTTTGCGACATCAACTCTTCAATTTCGTCCATTCCTTTTGCTCCAAGCATAAGCTATCCAATTTGTGCCCAAAAGTGCTCCAAAAGGCTCCAAAATGCATTCTTTCGCCAAATACGTCTTACGAACCTGAAAACACACAAAAGAAGCTTAAAGAACTAAAATAACTAAGAACTAATAACATAAATGCACGAAAACAAGCAAACTAAGTCGCATAAATATGCTCCTATGCCGCACCACCATACCTTCCTAACCCATCTAAAACCCAGAAAATCATCCATAAAACCACCCTAGAATCTTGTGCCGTGACTTAGCAAGGAAGAGGAGAAAGAAGACGAAGCCTTGGACGTTTATGCATTCGAGTTGGAGTGTTGGAACGTTTTTAGGTGTAATCTATCTTTTGTTTTCAATGTTTAATTCTATTTTCCTTTGTTTTGTTATGAACATGAGAGGCGAAATTCGTTTTAGCCTAGGGATGCTTTGAAACCATGATTACATCTATAATATGAGTTGATAAATTCCAGTTGTGATTTCATAAATTGTGAATGCAATTTACTTAACCGTTTGATGGATAACTTATTCTTGTATGTCGATTAGGGAGGCCTACTTAATTTGCATGCTTGAATTTGGTGCTAGAATATAAGGGAGTTTCACATAATCGTCACAAACTTATATTCACAAGTAGTTAAGGTTGTTTTCACAATCATGTTAAGTAAATTCCTAGCATGAGTATCATGATGTCATAGTTACAAGTGCTTTGTCAATACTTATGATTTCCATTGAATGCAATGATCTTTGATTGTATCTCTATTATGATGTCATGTAGGGGACTTTTGAAAAATGCTTTAGGTTGTTGTATGATGTCATCCAATCCACTAACTTAAGGGAAATCTGAGGGTTAATTAGTGATGTCACGGTTAATCTGGGGTGTTGAGGTTCATGGTTTATCGAAAAAGCAACTGGAAATCAATTTATGTTTGAATGTATCATGTGTGGAGAAGTATCCCTTGGCTAGTCCATCATCCATTGGTTTTTCTTGAATTCGTCCAAAAATCTGTTTTAAGTTACTTGTTTTCTTTTAAATTCGTCCAAAATCAAATCCCCTTTTCTTACTTGTTCCAAATCTGTCCAAGAGTGTGTTTTAGAGTCTTTTGAGTCAGAACTAATTGTATTTTCGTCCAAATTGAGTCCTAAAGTCTGAATTGAGTCTTTTTGGTTGTTTTGAGTTGTTTTGAGTCTTTAAAGTTTGTTTCGAGTCATACAAGTTAGTTTAGAGTCTTTTGAGTTTATTTAAGTGTTTTAAAGCATATTTTCACATCTTTGAGTCGATTTTCATTAGATTAGCAATCCCTCCTAATCCCCAGCCTAGAACGATCCCTACTTATATCTATACTACAATTGTCAAAAAGATGGTTTAATTTGAGTGCTATCTTTTATCACATCAGCTATTTCCGAACTTCAAAATCAAATGGTTAATCTTACTTCTCTTCTTTTGCAGGTGGTTGAAATACCAAAGGTACAAAGTGTGGCTGTTTGTGGCGTGTGCTCAATGAATGGACATCTCACGGATAAGTGCCCTCAATTGCTCGAGAACGGAGGGTGGGAATCTGCCAATGTCATGGGTTATGGGAGCCAAAACCAACCAAGGAGTGATCCTTTCTCTAATACCTACAATCCCAGTTGGAGAGATCATCCAAATTTCTAATGGAGAGAGCCACAACAACCCCAACAACAAAGCGCATTTAGGCAGCAACCTCTGGGATTCTACCAAAGGCCGTATGCACCCACACCACCCCAAGCACAACCTACACAACCCAAATCAGGTTCGTCTGTAGATAATAGGGACAAAAAGGTTGATAACTTAGAAAAGCAAGTAGGGTAGATTGCGGAGTTCATGGGCCAATTCAAAGAGCAAGGCAAGTTGCCTAGTTCAACCGTTGTTAACCCAAAAGGAGGATTGGAATTTGCCAAAGCAATCATGTTGCGAAGTGGAAAACAAGTTGGATCGGCCTCACAACCCTCTAAATCAGCCTCAACAGAGGACGGAAAGTTGCAATTCAAGGAGGAGGAGCAAGAGCAAGCCACGGCAACGGTAACACCACCCATGCAGTAGCCACCCAAACAACCCCATTCGGCTTCCAAGGGTAAAGAGGTTCCAAATTCGATTATTTCTAATGTTATTCCTCCAAATGTACCCTTTCCTCGTAGATTCATGCAAACAAAGAAGGAGGCTAAAAAGGACATTTTGGATGCAATTAAGCAAGTTCCAAGGTATGCTAAGTTTTTAAAAGAACTTTGCACTACTAGGAAGAGAATTTCGAACAAAGAGGTTGTAAAGGTAAGTGAAAATGTCTCAGCCATCTTGCAACTGATAGGAGCATATTTATGCGACTTAGTTTGCTTGTTTTCGTGCATTTATGTTATTAGTTCTTAGTTATTTTAGTTCTTTAAGCTTCTTTTGTGTGTTTTTAGGTTCGTAAGACGTATTTGGCGAAAGGATGCATTTTGGAGCCTTTTGGAGCACTTTTGGGCACAAATTGGATAGCTTATGCTTGGAGCAAAAGGAATGGATGAAATTGAAGAGTTGATGTTGCAAGGATTCCTACTACGACAAGGATTCCTACTACAATGAGGATTCCAATTACGAGAAGGTTTCCAAATTGAAGGAGGTTTCCCACTCACATGAGGATTCCTAGTTGGACGAGGATTCCTAATCACACAAGGATTCCTACTTGAAGTAGGAAAGTTAAGCCAAAGTTTACTATTTTGGTTGACCTTTCCTAAATCAAGAACGCTCTAAGTTTTAGCACTTAAGATGGCTCCCGAGCACCCTTGGACAACAAACAAAGGTTCTTTGCAAACTTTCCCTTCCTTGCCGTGCAAAGAAGGTTGTTTCCCTTTCTTTGTGTAAACTTCCCTATTTTCCATATGTGTTAGGACCTTTCCCTTATTCTAATACCTCTTGTTTTGTGCCTTACCTTTCCCTAAATGATAAGAGCATGATGTGTGAATTATACGCACACAAATTAAACCCTCTTTTTGACAATTGTAGTATAGGTATAAGTAGGGATCGTTCTTAACCGGGGATTAGGAGGGATTGCAAATCACTTGGAAACTGACTCAATGATAGGAGCATATTCATGCGACTTAAATGGCTTGTTCTCGTGCATTTACGTTATGTTTCTTTAGTTATTTTAGTCCTTTATGCTTCTTTTGTGTGTTTTCAGGATCATAAGACGTGTTTGACGAAAGGATGCATTGTGGAGTGTTTTGGGGCCTTTTTGAGCACTATTGGGCTAAGGATGGATAGCTTATGCTTGGAGCCCAAGTGTTGGAGGAAATTGAAGGCCTTGTATGCATCTTAGGACATAAAACAAAGGGCCTAACCCGTGCATAACCCACCTTAATTCCAGCATTCCACATGCATTTCCAACCTAACATTCACCCACATGCACCCTTTAAACAAACCCATTCCTTGCCGTGGCCCTTGCAAATCCATCCCATTTTCAGCCATTACACTTCATCATTGCAGCCACCATTCATCCTAGTTGTCAATCACATACTTTCCCATTGTATAATTCATCCACATGCATCTTTAACCAACAAACAAATCAGCCACATACACACAAACACACCCTTGCCGTGCATTCCCATTCATTTCCAGCATTCCACATCTCATTTTCATACACAAACACCACAACACTTCCCCTTAGAATCCAAAACCGTGCACTTCCCATCCATTTTCTGCACCACTCCTCATCCACTTCCATAATTCCCCAATCCATTCAACACACCAACAACATCCCTTAGACCTTGTGCCACAATAAAGAGGAAGAGAAGAGGGCCTAAACGTTCATACAATTCAAGTTTGAGTTGTTGGAATGTTTAGGCGTTTCTTTGATTTCAATGTTTGATTTCAATTCTCTTTGTTTTGTACGTATGAGGAACTAAACCCCCCTTGGCTAGGGGGTGATTCGAAATATATGTTTATGCTTGCAATATGATTTGATTACTGATAGGAGCATATTTATGCACCTTAGTTTGGCTTGTTCTTGTGCATTTATAGTGTTTTTCCTTAGTAAAGTAGTCTTTTAAGCTAGTTTTATGTATTTTCAGGTTTTAAGGGCAAAGTATGCAAAAGGATGCATTTTAGAGCCTTTTGGAGCAAATTAGAGCTTGGAATGGACATCATATGCTTGGAGCCAAGAGGATGGACGAAAATGAAGATTTGAAGATGATGTTTCCTACTTGAACAAGGTTTCCTAGTTGAAGTAGGAAAGCCCCTAATGGAAATAGGTTTCCTAATTGAATTAGGATTCCTAGAAGAATGAAGATTCCTACTCAAACAAGGTTTCCTACTTGAAGTAGGAAAGTCAAAATCCAAATGGTTTCAAGAGAAGCAACAAAGAAGTTTTCCAAGTCCAAGAAGGAAAAGGAGTCCAAGATGAAGAAGGAATGATGAAGACAAGGTTTCCTAATCCTAATAGGCAAAGTTTCCAAGTACAATGAAGAGTCCTTATTGAAGGAAAATTTGTGAAAAACATGTTCATTTAAGCAACATCAATAGCATGCAATTAACATATTAAAGGCGGAATCATGCTTGTATGCACTTAAAACAAAACATTTACCCATGAAATTCAAAGCCTAGTAGATAGGTGAATCAAGACTCAACTAAAAAACAAAGTGAGTTGAGAAATCAATACCTTTGTAGATTCCTCTTTGCATAAGCAAAGGCTAATCACCCAAAGAGAGGGCCTTCATTCCTTGCATCTTGGATCCATGGATTTGGATGGATGAAAAGGTTTCTCCAAGTTCCCAAAATTGAGAACCTCTAAGTCTCCACACCAAGGTATATTGTAGAAGAAATGAGTGACCTAGAGGAAGTAAGATTGCTAGCTATTCCCCTCTAGATTGGCCGGCCTTTTAGAGAGCAAAGGGAGGTTTGTGTTCTCATCTTTACTCCCTAGAAAACCCTTAGGATGAAATGGCTATAAAGATGTCTTTATACCACCTCACAATGGAGTGGCAAACTTGCAATTAAGCCAAGTTCACTACCCTCCTCTAAATGGCCGGCCTATGGGGATTAATTGGGCTATTTGGGCCTTTGTGAATCATTATTCATTAAGTTGTCATACAACTTAAGTCAATGGACTTGACGTTCGAAGCCCATTGGGCCTTAAGGTCCAAAACTATCCCGAGGTCTTCAACGAACTTATTCGTTTGATTAATAATCATATTAATTAATCCTTGCCATAAATAATTAAACCATTTAATTATTCTTACTCATCTCCGTTGAATCTTCAAACTCTACCTTACACGGTGTACGATCCATTAGGTTCCTTTTAGCGAGGCAGTGGGCGATTCAAACTCTTTCAAATCGATTGTGAATTGAAACTTACTTTCAATTCTCCCGTTAGTGATAATACACTTTTAGGGTTTCCACAAACCATGAGTGACACCTAGCAGCATATCATGGTTACCCAAGCTAATCAGAAGAGGTGGAGAACCTATTCAGTTTAGGATTACAAATGCAATACGGTCTTTCTCTAATACAATACTCTTGACCACATTGTTTGGTTTGATAGTTTATTCATGTCTACTATCCAATGTGAATCTTTGTACTTATATGATTACCTTGAATGTGATCTGGAACGCATTCCAACATCTCATTCATACTCTGGCCAGAGATTCCAAATCATATCATAGAGTATTCTCCCTCAAATAGTTTGAAGGTTAGAGATCCCTTGTTGCGCATTCACTTGCCTCCATGGCTAAGTGGCTTAACCCCAACGATGCCGTGGACACCCTGATAGAGTGACGTTGACATAATCAAAGATTAAGGATCTAACCACAAGACAACTGTGATGCCTCAGGTCAAAAGACTAATTTGCATTATCCCAACCATGAGTTCTCATGTGACATGAATATGAGAACTCTCCGTTGATCGTGTTCAGTGAACTCATTCTCTATTGAGCACCTACGTACTTGTCTTGATGTCACACACACCAATGACTCGAGACTAGTCACTCTCCCTGAGAGAAGACATAGCACGTACTGATCTTAACGGACTGTCAATGCCCAATTGACAATCCTATGATCAGGAACGTTTAGGATGTGTCAACGAAAGAATGGTCTCATGAATCTAACTTCTTTAGATCGCATTCTTCCAATCACATATTCCTTGGACTTATCGTTTTAAGCATATAACATTTATATTAGACGGCTCAAACAATAATCTTTGCCCTTTACATTTAAACTACATTAGTTTGAAATGAACTACATTAGTTTGAAATGTCCGTAAATTATCATCATATGATTGGTTTTAGGGCACATTTCCAACACTTATCCATTTAGGACACCCTATCCTATCCTTGCCGTGGGTTTTATCCAATTCCCCTTAGTTTTAGGGCTTTCTAGAAGCCCTAAACATTATCCCTAAGCTTTGCCGCACCCTTATCCCTTTTTCCCTACAAATTTGGCACTTAAAGCATGATTTTAGGAACCTTATCTTATCTCCTACAAAGGTGGCGCCCAAACCCTTCTAGAAATCTGATTTCCCTTGCCTTGCAATGCATTCTAGAAACCTTATCACCTTATCCCATACCTGCCGCACCTAGGAAGCATTATCCCTCTCTATTTCTGATTTCTAAAGCCTATTTCCTAGTTGATTTGGGTTATTCAAGTCCATATCTGATTACCCTAGGGTTTTTAGTGCCTATATATACTCATGTTAACCCCTAGATCAGATCACCACCTCTCATACACATTCATTCATTCCAGAAATTCGTCAAAACCTCTCCACACCCTTGCCGCAGCCACCAAACACCTTTCTCCCTAGTTTTAGACCCTTGCCGCACCATCCCCTTCCCCTAAACACTACTACATCCCTCCATAACCATACATCCATACACCTAAGGCCCAAAAACCTGTCCCTAGACCCTTGCCGCACCAAGGAGGAGGAGAAGGAAGCTCGGAAGTTCATACAATTCAAGTTCGCGTTGCTGGAATTTCTAGGTGTTTCTTTTCCTTTGATTTCAATGTTTAATTTCAATTCTCTTTGTTTTGTGTGTATGAGGAACTAAACCCCCCTTTGGCTAGGGGGGGATTCGAAACACATGTTTATGCTTGCAATATGATTTGATTACTTCTAATTGCGTTTCATAAGTTGTGAATTCAATTTACTTATCTACGTGAATTACATTGATTTGTGTGTGTTGGTTGAGAGTGCACGCTTGATTATCATGCATAAATTGGATGCTAGGATATAAGGAAATTTCACCTAATCGTTATGGAATTATATTCACAAGTAGTCAAGGTTGATGATCTCAATCGCGCTAAGTAAATTCTTGGCATAAGTTTCATGCAATCATAGTAACAAGTGCTTCGTCAACGCTTATGGTTTTCATAGAACTTAATGATTCTTGCTTGTATCTCTATTATGCAATCATGTAGGGGACTTGTGGGGAATGTTTTGGGTTGTCGTATGCAATCATCCAATTCAATAATGTTAGGAAAATCTGAGGGTTAATTAGTGCAATTCACGGTTAATCTGGGGCGTTGAGAATTCATGGTTTATTGAAAAGCAATTAGAAATCGTTTTGTGTGCAAGTATAACATGTATGGAAATGAACCCCTTAGCTAGCTTCCCATCCATTCATTAAATCCAAATTCGTTTAAAATCTGTTCGTTTTACAAAGTTTTAAGTTTTGTTTTTAAATTCGTCCAAAACCAATCCCCCTTTACTTTGTTGAGTCATAGTAGTTAGAAATCACTTTAGTTTGTGTTTTTAAGTGTCTTAGGTTAAGTTAAAACCAATTTTCGTCCAAAGTTGTGTCTAGTGTTCAAAACTGCCCAGATTGTGTTTTTAAGGCAGTTTTGAGTGTTTTGGTGCTGTTTTGAGTCTTTTGGTTTGTTTTGGTGTTTTAAAGTTTAGTTTTGCATTCTTTGAGTCTAGTATAGTGTTTTAAACTTGTTTTTACGTATTTGAGTCAGTTTCCAAGTGATTAACAATCCCTCCTAATCCCCAGTCCAGAACGATCCCTACTTACATTCTTCACTACAATTGATAAAAAGAGGGTTTAATTTGTGTGCGTATAAATCTCACATCAATTACTTCTAATTACGTTTCATAAGTTGTGAATTCAATTTGTTTAACTGTTTGATTATTAACCTATTTATGTATGTTTATTGAGAGTGGACGCTTAATTTTCATGCATGAATTTGACACTAGAATATAAGTGAGTTTCACGTAATAGTTATGAACTTATATTCACAAGTAGTGGAGGTTGCTTATAAACAATCGCGTTAAACATATTCTTGGCATAAGTTTCATGCAATCATAGTAACGAATGCCTCGTCAACACTTATAGTTTTCATGTTGCTTAATGATTCTTGCTTGTATCTCTATTATGCAATTCATGTAGGGAACTTGTGAGGAATGCTTTGGGTTGTCGTATGCAATCGTCCAATTCATTAACTTAAGGAAAACTTGACGGTTAATTTAAGCGGACCTAATTAACCCGGGGCGTTGAGAATTCATGGTTTATTGAAAAGCAATTAGAAATCATTTTGTATGCAAGTATAACATGTGTGGAGATGAACCCCTTAGCTAGCTTCCCATCCATTCATTTCCGTCAATTTCGTAATTACAATTTGTTTTCTTTGCAATCTATCCATTTTAGTTTTAATCTCGTCCAAACCTAAACCCCCCCCCCCCATATTCTGTTTAAGTCTTAGTCTTAATCTTTCTTATTTTTAGTTTTGCATTCTTCGCATTAAATAGTGTTTTAAACTTGTTTTTACGTTTTTGAAGTCAAATCCAAGTGATTAACAATCCCTCCTAATCCCCGGTCCAGAACGATCCCTACTTATACTTATACTACAATTGACAAAAAGAGGGTTTAATTTGTGTGCGTATAATTCTCGCATCAAATTTTGGCGCCATTGCCGGGGATTAGCAACTTTGCTAATCTCTTGGATTGTTTTATTTTCGTTTGTTGATAGGAGCATATTCATGCGACTTAAATGGCTTGTTCTCGTACATTTACGTTATGTTTCTTTAGTTATTTTAGTCCTTTATGCTTCTTTTGTGTGTTTTCAGGTTCTAAGGGCAAAGTATGCAAAAGGATGCCTTTTGGAGCCTTTTGGAGCAAATTAGAGAGTGGAATGGATTGCATATGCTTAAAGCCAAGTAGATGGACGAAATTGAAGACCAAACCATTCACTTATCACTTATCAAACCATTCACTTATCACTTATCATAACCATAACCATACATTTCACTTATCACAACAACAATCATTGCCGTGACTTCCCCCTTTGCTTTCCAGCCAAGCCATATGCTTTCACAACCTAATTCACATGCTCATGCATCCACCTTTCTCCCAAAAACCGTGCACATGCATATCATCATATTTCCAGCATTCCACATACACTCATTGTCATTCCACTTCAACCCACATGCATTTCCAACCCACATGTCCCTCTAATTAATTTAACCTAGCTGTCATTGCACATGCATTCCTTTAATCCACATGCATCTCCATAAACCATCAACACATGCACCCTAGATTCTAATCAGCCAGTTCATCATTCCAGCTTTCCAACCCACATGCACCCTTTAATCCATTAAATCCACATGCTTTCCTATTCAATTAAATCAGCCACATGCACTCCCATCCATTTCATCATTGCAACCATTGCAGAAAATACCCATGCCGTGAGTTCCCATTATATTTCTAGCATTGCACATGCATTCCCCTTACAATTTCAGCCATCCTAGCTGTTTTGCACATGCATTCACTTTACCTAGCTGTCATGTTCCCTCTCCCATCCATTCATCTCCCTATAAAAACCATACACACTTCACACAACATTCATTCACTCTTCCATTTTCAGAAAATCATCCACAAACACCAACCATTTCCTTATTGCCGTGCATTCCCTACTAATCCAAACACCATCCTTCCATTTCCACCACTCCCCAAACCATTCACACCATCAAACTATCCTTAGACCTTGTGCCACAATAAAGAGGAAGAGAAGAGGGCCTAAACGTTCATACAATTCAAGTTTGAGTTGTTGGAATGTTTAGGTGTTTCTTTGATTTCAATGTTTAATTTCAATACTCTTTGTTTTGTACGAATGAGGAATGGAAGAGAAGAGGAGGGCCTAAACGTTCATACAATTCAAGTTTGAGTTGTTGGAATGTTTAGGTGTTTCTTTGATTCTCTTTGTTTTGTATCATGAGGAACTAAACCCCCCCCTGGTTAGGGGGGGATTCGAAATATATGTTTATGTTTGCATTTTGATTTGATTACTTCTAATTGCGTTTCATAAGTTGTGGATTCAATTTGTTTAACTATTTGATTGATAACTTATTTATGTATGTTTATTGAGAGTGCACACTTAATTTTCATGCATAAATATGACGCTAGAATATAAGTGAGTTTCACCTAATAGTTATGAACTTATATTCACAAATAGTGGAGGTTGCTTATAAACAATCGCGTTAAATGAATTCTTGGCAAGAGTATCATGCATTCATAGTTACAATTGCCTCGTCAACACTTATAATTTTCATAGAACATAATGATCTCTCATTGTATCTCTTCTATGCATTCATGTTGAGAACCATCGGAGAATGATTTGATTTGTCGCATGCATCATCCATTTCAATAACATAAGGAAAATTTGAGAGTTAATTAGTGCATCACGGTTAACTTGGGGTGTTGAGCATCATGGTTTATTGAAAAGCAATTAGAAATCGTTTTATATGCAAGTGTAACATGTGTGGAGATGAACCCCTTAGCTAGCCATCCCATCCATTCAATTCCATCACATTCATCTTTACAATCTGTTTTTAATTACAATCTGTGCATTTTAGTTAATTTCGTCAAAAACTCAATCCCCCTTTACTTTAGTGTCCAATATAGTTAGAAAGTGTCTTAGTTTGTGTTTCTAAGTGTTTTGATTCAAGTTATTACCCAAATTCGTCCAAAGTACTCAAAATGCTCAAAACTGCCCAGAAAGTGTTTTTAAGGCAGTTTTGAGTGTTTTGGTGCTGTTTTGAGTCTTTTGGTTTGTTTTGGTGTTTTAAAGTTTAGTTTTGCATTCTTTGAGTCTAGTATAGTGTTTTATATTGTGTTTTTACGTTTTTGAGTCAAATCCAAGTGATTTTGCAATCCCTCCTAATCCCCGGCCTAGAACGATCCCTACTTATACTTATACTACAATTGTCAAAAAGAGGGTTTTATTTGTGTGCGTATAATTCTCGCATCAAATTTTGGCGCCGTTGCCGGGGATTAGCAAATTTGCTAATCCCTTGGATTGTTCGTTTCTGTTATGTATTTTAGTTTTAGTTTTTTTTATTTGTGTTTTGTTTGTTGAGTTCAAGTACTAGAGAAGCACAACATGGCACTTGATCATGCTTCTCTATTGTCACAGCTCATGGAAAGGTCCCAAATGCAAAGCGTTGATATATTTGATCTTCAATCAAGGAATAACATGTTTTCCAATACTTACAATTCAGATTGGAGTGATCATTCAAACTCTATATGGTGGGAACCTCAACATATTCAACAAGAAGGATATTGGCAGCCCTATGAGGAGTTCTATTCAACGTCTATGCATCCACCACAACCTCATATACAATATGCCCAACCAAACTCAGGTTTGTCAATAGATTATAATCAAGCTCTTAATGAATTAATTTCTTTGGTGCAGGGCTCACAAAACCAACTCGAGGAGGCTCAACAAGGAGAATTTTGGCAACCATATGAGGAGTTCTATACAACACCTATGCAGCCACCACAACCTGCCCAAACAAATTCAAGTGAGTCTTTGTATAATGATACGGTTAGTAAGTTACTCACCAATTTGCCTCAGGGGCAAGAAGATCAAAACAAAGCAAGGCAAAATCAGGACAAAAGGTTGGACCACTTGGAAAAGAAAATTGGGCAGATAGCAGAGTTCGTAGGACAATTTCAAGACCAAGGCAAACTCCCTATTTCAACCATGTCAAATCCGAAGGAAGGATTTGAAACTTCCAAGGAAATCATCTTGAGAAGTGGCAAGGAGGTTGGAACGGACCCTCAACCATCAAAATCAAATCACAAGGAGGATGAAAGATTGCAATTTGAGGAAGAGGAACACACCCAACACACGGCAAGGGAGGAAACACCTTTGCCGCAGGCACCTATTGCACCTACGCCATCCAATTCAGGTAAAGTTGTTCAAATTTTAATTCTTTCTAACCCCATTCCACCCAATGTCCCTATTCCTTGCAGGTTCATGAATTCCAAGGAAGAAGAAAGTGAAAAAGACATCTTGGAAGCCCTTCCAAAGGTGCAAAGTATGGAATATCAAGAATTCGTCAAAGAGGATGTTCTTGAGGCAAACAACCCCAAAGAAGTTGAATTTCATAACACAGGACAAGTCATAACTCTCAAAACACCAAATCTAGCTGAATTTTCTAGTCCTACAACTTTCGAAGGGGTGTTTATTCTTGAGTTTATGTCGGAGCACACAGGTAAGCCACCTCCCCGAATTTCAATTTTGTTTTATACTAATATGTTGTTAATGATCCAGGCACCCACTCTAGACTTTAAACCATTACCGGATCATCTCAAGTATCACCCCCCATTCAAAGATAAATTCCATGTCGTGGGTCCTAAGTGAGAAAAGAAGTTCTTCGTCCGGCTGCAAGACGTAAAAGAAAGCGCTACTTGGGAGGCAACCCAATACACTGAATAAAACAAAGCTTGTTCATTAATTTTCGAGAAATTACAATTGTATCTAAACATGGCAGAAAGATGGAGCCTTCACAAGGGTTGTGTACGTGAGGCCCCACTACGTGGCAACACTCTAGGAGCGGGAGGCATCGAAGCAGGAGGCATCGGAGCGAGAGGCATAGGAGCAAGAGGCAACGAAGATAGATCATTCAAGGCCCCAATCCTTGGTGGAACGCTCGATGACCCAGGAAAAAGGTGCCTCTGGAAAAAAGCCGCAAGCCTTTGACGGTCATCAAGCTCATCAAGCTTCCTCTTCATGCCTGTCGAATAATTTTTGGCAAGCACGTGCAAACTTCGGTTCTCGTACTTAAGCTGTTTGATCTCCTGCTTAAGACTCTCCACCTCCGCCATCAAGGATTCAACCTGACGGGAGCGAGCAAGTAGGCGTTGGCCCATGTTGGACACAGAGCCAGCGCACTGAACGCTAAGAGCCAAGGACTCTTGAACGGCCAACTCATCGGACCGTCCTGAAAACAACTGACTATCTTTGGGAGTGAGGAGGTTCCGAGCTACTATCATAGCCGTTGTTGCATCCGTCATCACAGAGTCCTCACCTGTAAGAGGGCCATGAGAAGATAAGAAAGACGGGCACCATACCTTATCCTGACGCGGCGCAACCGGATCATTGCTTAGACTCAAATCTAAGCAAATGTTCGATGGGTTAGATGAGCTAGCCATTTTTCAAGAAGTTAAAAGAGAAGGGTTGGATGGAGTGAAATCTCGACGGGCCGGAGACGATTTCTGGGCAATTTTCAGAGTGTGCATGATAGAGGTGATTGATCACCTCTATTAAAGGAGAGGCGTTCACCGATTCAGTAATGAAGAGACACCACTCTTCAAAGCCGGATTTTCCGGCGTAAAGATCGCCAGCTCTTCAGACGCAATCCCAGCTTTTCAGAAAGCGTGTGCCACTTTGTCAAAAGCTCCCAGCTTTTCAGAAGACGCGTGGAAGGCGAGAAATCAGCTGCACACTTTAGCCGACAAACGTGGGTGACAAAGCCGAAAGCTCCCGGCTTTCCAGAAAGCGAGTGCAACTTTGTCAAAAGCTCCCGGCTTTTCATAAGACGCGTGCCACTTTGTCAAAAGCTCCCGGCTTTTCAGATTACGCGTGGAGGACATTGCCGCATCCGCACTGCCACTTGCCATTACAATTCCTATATACATCAACATTCATGGCAAGGCATACACCCACAAAAGCATAACTTTCCTTCTCGGCCGAAAACGTAAGCTGCAACCAACCCTCTCAAACATGCTCAGTTTTCTCCTTCTCTTGAGAACACACTTTCAACCATGGATGTATCCCCCAAAGAAGATACCAAATGCCTGGAGTACAAAGGAGGCAAGAGGAAACGGTGGATCGAAGCATGTGGATTCATTCGCTGCCTCTTCGAAAGCAAAGGTATCTCATATCATGCTCTTTCCCTGTCTTTTCCTTTGTCCTTGATATTACTTGCATGGCAAAGTGAAAGAAGCAATCAGCCGGCACTTGGAGTCTACCTGGACTCTATTCCCTGGTTGCTTACCTAGCGTTGCTCTCGAGTAGTCATCTTCAACGGTTGATACACTTCCAGAGAAGGGACCACTTCTGCAAAGGGGAGCAAGTAAGGCAAAGGAAAATGATACATTGAAGCATGAGGAGACAAGCATATGCTGAGCTATCCTCTAACCCTCTTCAATACGAATTGGAGAGATTGAACAAAGAAACAGATAAAAGGAGTAAGCTCAGACCTTCAGGGGAGACCAAAAGAATCCTGCTGCCCAGTTCAAGAGTAGCACAAAGGAAAATCAACGATTGGAGGAAACCAAAAGAATCTCCAGCTCAGTTCAAGAGTAGCCTGTGGAAAAACTCAAGACGAAGCCTCACTGCAATCACCAAGGAGAAGATGGAATTTACACTCCATAACCAGATTTGCATCCCTAAACTATTCTCTTTGTTAGATACATTCTGCCATGTTGAGTATGTTTAGTTGCTTTTTATATGTTTACTTTTGTTTGGTGTGTTTTAAGCTTAAAACATTGAGGACAATGTTTGATTGAAGTGTGGGGGGGTAACTAAGTATGTTGATGCAAATTCGTTGGATTTTATCACCCATAACTTCAAGTGTTGTTCCTTGCTGTTTTAAAATGTTTTTAAACTATTTTAGTGTGTTTTGACTTAAAAATTCGAAAATCCCATAAAAATTTGAAAAATTGTTTTGAAAAACCCAAAAAGAGTTGTTTTAAAGTTGTTTTTGTGTGTGTGTTTGTGTCTTAGGGTACCTTCCAACACAATGATAAGGATTTGGTTTGTAAGTGCATGACTGTTAAAAAGAGTTATAAACATAGAGAAAAGTTTGATTTACTCTTGGTATATGCTTGGTTATGGTTATAATGTATGACTTCACATGCAATCATAAAAGAAAAATTCGTTTTTGTAACATGCCTGAAGGAAGGAACTCAAACAAACGCTACAACCCTGAGAGACTTGAGCCTATAACGTTCTTTGGAGAGTATAATCTGTGATTTCTGATGCGAACTAAGTAAGCACACAAATTAAAACCCTCTTGTGACAATTGTAGTATATGAATAAGTAGGGATCGTTCTTAACCGGGGATTAGGAGGGATTGCAAAATCACTTGGAAACTGACTCAAAAACGTAAAATGAAGTTTGAAACACTAAACTAAACTCAATGAATGCAAACTAAACAATAAAAACACTAAAACAAATCAAAAGACTCAAAACAGCCCCAAAACACTCAAAACTGCCTTAAAATCACTTTCTGGGCAGTTTTGAGCACTTTGACAACTTTGGACGAATTTGGGTAATAAAATGAATCAAAATGCTTAAAAACACAAACTAAGACACTTTCTAACTAAATTGGACACTAAAGTAAAGGGGGATTGAGGTTTTGACGAAAATAAATTAAATGCACAAATTGTAAATTTAAGGCAGATTCTAAATATAAATTTGATGAAATTATGGATGATGGAATAGCTAAGGGGTTTTTCTCCACACATGTCACACTTGCATACACTTTGATTTTCAATTGGTCTTTCAATGAATTATGAAACTCAACACTCCGGGTTAATTAGGTCCGCTTAAATTAACCGTCAAGTTCTCCTTAAGTTAATGAATTGGATGGGTTAGCGCAACGCAATTCAAAACATTCTTCAAAAGTCCTTTACGTGAAAAGCACAATAAAGATACAATCATAGATCATTAAGCATCATGAAAACTATAAGTGTTGACGTGGCATTCGTTACTATGATGAGCATGAAACTAGTGCCAAGAATTCATTTAACGCGATTGTTTATAAGCAACCTCCACTACTTGTGAATATAAGTTCATAACTATTAGGTGAAACTCACTTATATTCTAGCGTCAAATTCATGCATGAACATTAAGCGTGCACTCTCAATAAACATACACAAGCAAGTTATCAATCAAACAGTTAAACGAATTGAATCCAACATTCATGAAATTCCAACCAAAAGTAATCAATTCATATTGCAAGCATAAACATGGTTTCGAATCACCCCCTAGCTAACTAGGGGGATTTAGCCTCTCATGTTCACAGAAAGAGAAATACAATTGAATTTAAACATAAAGCACAAAGGATTGATTACACCTAGAACGCCCAACGAATCCACGTGAATTGGTGCGCGTCGAAGCTCCTCTTTCCTCTTCTCCTTGCTGCGGCAGATTGGTTATGGGTGGTTTTTGGATGTGTTTCTGGTTTGTAATGGAGGGAGAATGGATGGTGGTGCTGCGGCAGAGAAGGAAAAAGTGGCTGGAATAGGTTGCGGCTGATGGTTGTTTGGTGATGTTATGCACGGGTTTTTGTGAGAAAGAATTAGGGTCAATGGCTGAATAGAAAATATGAATGAATGGGATCAAAAAGGGGTGACGGCTTGAATGTTTCAATAATGAAAAGTCAATGGAATCTAAGCTGCTAGGTTGAAATTAGGGTGAATAATTAAATGGTTTATTATGGTGAATGGCTGAAATTTCTAGGGTGAAAATTAGGTGCGGCTTAGATTCCTTTCTGGTTTATTAGGGTCCAATCTTAATGGGAGGCCACGGCTAGAAAGGCAAAATAGGTTTTGTGGCTGCATGATGTGAGAAAAGGGATGGGGTTTTGCGGCTGCTAGGTTTTGTGAAATGAATGGAATATAATCATCCCCCTAAGGTACGGCTAAGGTGGTAAGACCCAGGGTTTTCTGAAATTTAAAACCTAATTTATTTTTTTTTTTGTTAATTAAAATTAAGTTAAAAGCTTCTAGAATTAGGAAATAAAATCAGAAATTAAAAGGGATTAATTAAAGGGTGCGGCAAGGGTTAGGTTAGGAAAGGGAAATAGGGTTTAATTTCACAACATTGGACAAAAGTGCCCCCCCTTGCACGGCAAGGGAAGGGAATTAGAGTTAAGGCACGGCAAGGTTGTGTAATTGGGCTAGGGCCTTGGTTTTGTGTCCTAAAGTGCCTACAAGGACTTCAAAGTGGCTAGAAAATACGGACGTTTAAGATTAGGAAAGGTTACCAAAACGGGAAACTTAGGGTTAACTTTCCTAAAATAGGAAACCTTGTTTGAGTAGGATTCCTCGTTTTGGTAAGAATTCATCGTTGGAGTAGGAATTCGTCGTTTCTTCAAGTCTTCAACTCATTCATTCCTCTTTCGCTCCAAAAGACTCCAATTTGCATCTTCTTGCACACTTTGGCCTTATAATCTGAAAATACACAAAAGTGGCCTTAAACACTAAAATAGATAAGTAAACACAACATAAATGCACGAGAACAAGCTAATTAAGTCGCATGAATATGCTCCTATCAATTTCTTGTTTTCTAAAGTCGTTGCATGATCTCATTATTCTTTGCTTGGTTACTACTTAGAAGGCGTTTCATCAAATAGTTCCAAATGCTAGAACTCATGCCCATTTCATTCAAAGCATGTTATTGGTTTGCATAACACATATTCAAGAAGAAGTTGTGTAGTGACCACCACCATAGCCAAATAGCCTTACTTCCCATATTTCGTATATGTTGTAAGTTTTAACCCCGTTGAGCCTTGTTTAGCCTTTATTCTTTGTTTACCCACATTTTCTTCACCTAGCCTAGTTTAGGACAATCCCCACCCTTGTTCTTAAAAGATAGTGAGCATGACTTAATTGAATTCCTTTTGAGTTACATTATGAAAGAAAATGAGTGTGGGGGAGAGAATGTTTAAGTGTTTATGTATGTTTTGAGATTCAAAAGAAAAGAAAAAAAAAAAAAAAAAAAAAAAAAAAAAAGAAAGAAAGAAAGAAAGAGAAAAAAAAAAAATGAAAGAATGAGGGATTGAAGAAAGGGTCCAAAACACCAATTCTGGCCGTAAATTGTCTAAATTCTCCCTTTTTGTTCAAAAGTTGAGTTTTCATTCAAAAGTGAATTCTAAGTTGATTCAAGTGCTTTGCTCACTATTTCTTTAAGAACCTTTGTTTTCCATATCCCTTCTTTGTTATCCACACGCCCCGAACCCCATTACAACCCGTGACTTCAATCTTGAGTGTTATGTGTTTCAATTTGTGGAGTTTGAACTTGGTATGAGCATATGGTGTCACTGGTTCTCGCGTCTAAGTAGTAGCATTCCATTCATGAGATCATATCTAAACATGCTTATTAACTCCAGAAATTGCGTTCTTTGTGATACATATATGTGAGTGTTCGGTTTCATGTTTACATCAATCTTCTCACATATACTTAGTGTAGGGTGTGTAGTCAAAAAATCTGAGTAAAAATTGAGTGCATATCTTGTGAGGAATTGAGCAAATTCTCTAAGGCATGTTACTACATTCAAAACATGGTTTTAAATGCTTAATTGTGAAATAGTATGTGGTGACTGTGATTAAGAATGTAATTAAGTGTGAAGATGACTAAAATCTGTGGGAATGATGATTTTTAACATGTCATGTGCATTGGAAATCCCTAAGACGATTGTTGGAAGGTTTAGGTTGTGTTTTACTTGTTTTGTTTCGTTTCGTTTTGTTTTGTTTTTCTTTCTGTTTTGCTCGAGGACTAGCAAAAGATCAGTGTGGGGGTATTTGATAGGAGCATATTCATGCGACTTAAATGGCTTGTTCTCGTACATTTACGTTATGTTTCTTTAGTTATTTTAGTCCTTTATGCTTCTTTTGTGTGTTTTCAGGTTCTAAGGGCAAAGTATGCAAAAGGATGCCTTTTGGAGCCTTTTGGAGCAAATTAGAGAGTGGAATGGATTGCATATGCTTAAAGCCAAGTAGATGGACGAAATTGAAGACCAAACCATTCACTTATCACTTATCAAACCATTCACTTATCACTTATCATAACCATAACCATACATTTCACTTATCACAACAACAATCATTGCCGTGACTTCCCCCTTTGCTTTCCAGCCAAGCCACATGCTTTCACAACCTAATTCACATGCTCATGCATCCACCTTTCTCCCAAAAACCGTGCACATGCATATCATCATATTTCCAGCATTCCACATGCACTCATTGTCATTCCACTTCAACCCACATGCATTTCCAACCCACATGTCCCTTTAATTAATTTAACCTAGCTGTCATTGCACATGCATTCCTTTAATCCACATGCATCTCCATAAACCATCAACACATGCACCCTAGATTCTAATCAGCCACTTCATCATTCCAGCTTTCCAACCCACATGCACCCTTTAATCCATTAAATCCACATGTTTTCCTATTCAATTAAATCAGCCACATGCACTCTCATCCATTTCATCATTGCAACCATTGCAGAAAATACCCATGCCGTGAGTTCCCATCATATTTCCAGCATTGCACATGCATTCCCCTTACAATTTCAGCCATCCTAGCTGTTTTGCACATGCATTCACTTTACCTAGCTGTCATGTTCCCTCTCCCATCCATTCATCTCCCTATAAAAACCATACACACTTCACACAACATTCATTCACTCTTCCATTTTCAGAAAATCATCCACAAACACCAACCATTTCCTTATTGCCGTGCATTCCCTACTAATCCAAACACCATCCTTCCATTTCCACCACTCCCCAAACCATTCACACCATCAAACTATCCTTAGACCTTGTGCCACAATAAAGAGGAAGAGAAGAGGGCCTAAACGTTCATACAATTCAAGTTTGAGTTGTTGGAATGTTTAGGTGTTTCTTTGATTTCAATGTTTAATTTCAATACTCTTTGTTTTGTACGAATGAGGAATGGAAGAGAAGAGGAGGGCCTAAACGTTCATACAATTCAAGTTTGAGTTGTTGGAATGTTTAGGTGTTTCTTTGATTCTCTTTGTTTTGTATCATGAGGAACTAAACCCCCCCTGGTTAGGGGGGGATTCGAAATATATGTTTATGCTTGCATTTTGATTTGATTACTTCTAATTGCGTTTCATAAGTTGTGGATTCAATTTGTTTAACTATTTGATTGATAACTTATTTATGTATGTTTATTGAGAGTGCACACTTAATTTTCATGCATAAATATGACGCTAGAATATAAGTGAGTTTCACCTAATAGTTATGAACTTATATTCACAAGTAGTGGAGGTTGCTTATAAACAATCACGTTAAATGAATTGTTGGCAAGAGTATCATGCATTCATAGTTACAATTGCCTCGTCAACACTTATAATTTTCATAGAACATAATGATCTCTCATTGTATCTCTTCTATGCATTCATGTTGAGAACCATCGGAGAATGATTTGAATTGTCGCATGCATCATCCAATTCAATAACATAAGGAAAATTTGAGAGTTAATTAGTGCATCACGGTTAACTTGGGGTGTTGAGCATCATGGTTTATTGAAAAGCAATTAGAAATCGTTTTATATGCAAGTGTAACATGTGTGGAGATGAACCCCTTAGCTAGCCATCCCATCCATTCAATTCCATCACATTCATCTTTACAATCTGTTTTTAATTACAATCTGTGCATTTTAGTTAATTTCGTCAAAAACTCAATCCCCCTTTACTTTAGTGTCCAATATAGTTAGAAAGTGTCTTAGTTTGTGTTTCTAAGTGTTTTGATTCAAGTTATTACCCAAATTCGTCCAAAGTACTCAAAATGCTCAAAACTGCCCAGAAAGTGTTTTTAAGGCAGTTTTGAGTGTTTTGGTGCTGTTTTCAATCTTTTGGTTTGTTTTGGTGTTTTAAAGTTTAGTTTTGCATTCTTTGAGTCTAGTATAGTGTTTTTATATTGTGTTTTTTACGTTTTTGAGTCAAATCCAAGTGATTTTGCAGTCCCTCCTAATCCCCGGCCTAGAACGATCCCTACTTATACTTATACTACAATTGTCAAAAAGAGGGTTTTATTTGTGTGCGTATAATTCTCGCATCAAATTTTGGCGCCGTTGCCGGGGATTAGCAAATTTGCTAATCCCTTGGATTGTTCGTTTCTGTTATGTATTTTAGTTTTAGTTTTTTTTATTTGTGTTTTGTTTGTTGAGTTCAAGTACTAGAGAAGCACAACATGGCACTTGATCATGCTTCTCTATTGTCACAGCTCATGGAAAGGTCCCAAATGCAAAGCGTTGATATATTTGATCTTCAATCAAGGAATAACAAGTTTTCCAATACTTACAATTCAGATTGGAGTGATCGTATTGGAATACACATCATTCCTTGGCCTTTGATTGTAAGAATTCATGGGGTTCACTTGCTCTTGGACATACTCGGGATAAGCCTCCCTAGATGGACATTGATGAGTAGGGTGGCTTGGTATGTTCCAAATGGCACACACCTCATTTACTTTTGGCACCATGTTGAGCACGGATTCAATCTTTCTTTCTAGGTTAGCTACCTGCAACAAAAGATCATGATTAGAGCTTGTTTCATAGACTCCAACTTTCTTACCCCTTAAATCTTTGTGTTGAGCATTAGACCCCAACATCTCATAAATGTTATATGACTCTTGAGCATTCTTTTTCTTCAATGCTCCACCTGCTGCATTATCAACAGTTGATTGACATGTTTGGGTTAGTCCATCATAGAAAATTTGCATTTGTAAGTGAAAAGGTAACCCATGGTGTGGACATTGCAGCAAGAGGCCTTTAAAGTGCTCCCAACACTCATTGAAAGGTTCTCCATCATCTTGTTTGAAGTTGAAGATTTGTCCCCTTAATGTGGCTGTCTTCTGAGTGGAAAAGAACTTCTCCAAGAACTTCTTAGCCACGGCATCCCATGTGGTGAGGGAACCTGGTGTTAGGGTCATCAACCAACTTTTGGCCCTATCTTTCAAGGTGTAAGGAAACACTCTCATCCTCAAATTTGCTTCACTTACTCCCTGCAAAGGTAAACCACTCACAACATTGTAAAACTCTTTAATATGAGCTAAAGGGTCTTCATTAGGTAAGCCATAAAATGAGGGAAACATATGGAAATGTGAAGATTTAAGATCATAGTTTCTAGCTTCTGTGGGCAGCAAGATGCATGAAGGTGAATTTGGTATGATTGGTTGAGCAAAGTCCTCCAAAGCTCGAAGCTCATCTTGGTTGCCCGCCATCTCTTCTTCTCTTTCCCAATTAAATTGCTCAGATCCTTTACTTGTTGAACTAGGTGAATTCCCTTCTTCTTCTTCACGGATAATGGAGGAACTTGATGGCACAAAGTTGTCCAAAGTGTGGCCCTTTAACCGTTCAATTCTTTGGCCTAACTCAACAAGTCTATTTGACATATACTACCTGAAACAAAGTAACACAAGTTTGAATGAAAATCAAGAATCTACCTACAATGAAAAGAACAAGGTTTAAATAGCAAACAAGCAATTACAAGGGACTGAAATCAGTCCCCGGCAACGGCGCCATTTTTGTTGAGTAAGTCCTTCCTAATGCTAGAATATGTTTAGTACAATGGCACAAGCAAGGGTGTCGAATCCACAGGGACTAATTGGACCTATATAATTACTTGTTTTGCAAGAACTCTATGAAATGAATCAAACTAATCAAATTAGGTAGATTTGTTGTTGTAACTTGAAAGCATAAGAAAATGAAGTAAACACAAATAAATGAATCAACAACTAATAAAATGGGATAGTACCAATGGAAATGAGGCTAGGGATTCGGTTTCACCATTGCTAAACCAAGTCCATGTTTGTTAAATCAGTTTATACTCAGTCATCTACCTATTTCTTGAGTTTGGTTTACTTGGATATGATCAACCATATGATGTGTGGATTTGATCAAATGTCTCTAATCAAGAACCTAATTGTGATGTGCAACTTTGGTTCCTAATCAAGAGTATGTAATGCACAAGAAACTTTCATAAAACCAAAGGGAATCACTAGGCAGGATGTTTGCCAAACATTCCCTTCTTTCATTCACATATCCACCAAGATTATGCATGATGTGTACTTTAATCTTGGCTAAACAACTTGTGATTAATTCAAATGATGATCAAACATTAAAATCAACACACTAAGTCACCATTAAATCAGAGAATGAAACAAGAAGTAGATAGACAAATTGAGCATTCTGAAATAACTACATGGCAATCTTGCAAGGCTACATCGAATCCCTAGAGGAAGATTAGTTACACTTCATGTTTACAAAGGTTTGACATAAAAATAAATAACATGAGTGAACATAGAATTAAGAAGAAGAAACCCTTGAAGCAAAACTGATGTTGAATTCCTTGAAGAGTGGCCTTCGGGGTTGGTTCTCCAAATGTGATGTATATGAAGGTAGATCGGCTATGGTTGGATGATTTCTACCAATGGGACAGGAATGGACAGAAATGGACAGAGAATGGAGTGAAAAAGGAGCGGCTATATGTGTGAATAATGAACTGAATGAAGAACCCCTTGTTGTGTGAAGTGTGCCTAGTTTTATAGGAAGGAATGTGGCTGCCAACAATAAGATTGGATCTGGATCTGCACATGTGAGATGGAAGTGCATAAAATGAGCTGGAATTGATGGGTTTCTGAAGTGGTGGACGCACGGCACTAGGGAAATATGCATGCATTTGGCTATTTTAATTGAACATGCATGTGTATTGGCTGCAAAGCTGAAATGGACACCCTGGAAAGGGTATGAAAGTGCACGGCATGGGCAAGAGGGAGCTGGAATTGTATGGAATGATGGGATGAATGCATTTCTGGAATGATGGATGCACGGCATGGGCAATGTCCAAGCATGTGGTTTATTTAATTGAGATGCATGTGGATTTCTGCAAAGATGAAGTGGAGAAAGGTAATGGGATGCACGGCCAGGTTGTGAACATGCATGTGAATGCATGTTTTGGTGTTTAGAAGTGCATAAGTGAGCTGGAACCACATGGGATTTGCACGGCATGATTGTGTTTGTTGGTGGAAATATGGCTGAATGGTTTAATTAATGGGAGTGGGTGTTTTTGGTGCAAAAGGGAGCTGGACAAGGCAAGGGAATACACGGCACAAGTTATGTGGAATAACAATGTGTCCGCATGTTTTTGCCTTGTTTAGAACCACCTAATGTGACTCCAATGCACCACTTTCCTAATCACATCTTCTCTTGAATTTCAGCAGCCACATTAGTCCTAGATTCCTCATTTGGACTTCAAATTAATTCCCAAGAATCCTTTCCACGTTTGGAATAATGCTCAGCTACCAAAAGGAATGTTTTTACTTCATTTGCCTTCCAATTGATCCAAATTCACCCTTGGCTGCACACTAACACCAAATAAGGTAAAATGCAACTAGTTTAATCCAAAACAATCACAAAGACGCCAAATAAGGAAGATATAAATGCATGCAAAATGTGACTTATCAGTGAGTCCCCATTCCCTTATAATCCAAACACCATTCCTCCTTCCATTTTCACCACTCCCCCAAACCATTCACACCATCAAACTATCCTTAGACCTTGTGCTACAACGAAGAGGAAGATAAGAGGGCCTAAACGTTCATACAATTCAAGTTTGAGTTGTTGGAATGTTTAGGTGTTTCTTTGATTTCAATGTTTAATTTCAATACTCTTTGTTTTGTACGAATGAGGAATGGAGGAGAAGAGGACCTAAACGTTCATACAATTCAAGTTTGAGTTGTTGGAATGTTTAGGTGTTTCTTTGATTCTCTTTGTTTTGTATCATGAGGAACTAAACCCCCCCTTAGCTAGGGTGGGATTCGAAATATATGTTTATGCTTGCAATATGATTTGATTACTTCTAATTACGTTTCATAAGTTGTGAATTCAATTTGTTTAACTGTTTGATTGATAACCTATTTATGTATGTTTATTGAGAGTGCACGCTTAATTTTCATGCATGAATTTGACGCTAGAATATAAGTGAGTTTCACATAATAGTTATGAACTTATATTCACAAGTAGTGGAGGTTGCTTATAAACAATCGCGTTAAACAAATACTTGACATAAGTTTCATGCAATCATAGTAACGAATGCCTCGTCAACACTTATAGTTTTCATGATGCTTAATGATTCTTGCTTGTATCTCTATTATGCAATTCATGTAGGGAACTTGTGAGGAATGCTTTGGGTTGTCGTATGCAATCATCCAATTCATTAACTTAAGGAAAACTTGACGGTTAATTTAAGCGGACCTAATTAACCCGGGGCGTTGAGAATTCATGGTTTATTGAAAAGCAATTAGAAATCGTTTTGTATGCAAGTGTAACATGTGTGGAGATGAACCCCTTAGCTAATCCATCCATCATCTTGTTTTCAAGGAATTCGTTTTACAATCTGCCTAGTTTGTTACTTTGTTTTGTTATTTCAATTTTCGTCCAAAACAAATCCCCCTTTAATTTGAAGTCTTAGATTAGTTAGAAAGTGTTTTGATTTGTGTTTCTAAGTATTTTGATTCAAGTTTTTACCCAATTTCGTCCAAATTAGTGTAGGTGCTCAAAACTGCCCAGAAAGTGGTTTTTAGGCAGTTTTGAGTCTTCTAGTTGCTGTTTTGGGTTTTAGGTTTGTTTAAGTGTTTTAACTTTTAGTTTTGCATTCTTTGAGTCAAGTTTAGTGTTTTAAACTTTGTTTTTGAGTTTTTAAGTCAGTTTCCAAGTGTTTAGCAATCCCTCCTAATCCCCGGTTAAGAACGATCCCTACTTATATCTATACTACAATTGTCAAGAAGAGGGTTTAATTTGTGTGCGTATAATTCTCGCATCAAAAAGGCTAGTTAGGAGGTTCTTCTCCACACATGTCACACTTGCAAACAAAACGATTTTCAGTTGTTCTTCCAATAAATTATAAATACTCAACGCCCCAAATTAACCGTGAATTGCACTAATTAACCCTCAGTTTTTCCACAAGTTATTAAGTTGGATGATTGCATACGACAACCCAAAACATTCCCTACAAGTTCCCTACATGAATTGCATAATAGAGATACAAGCAAGAATCATTAAGTTCTATGAAAAACATAAGCATTGACGAAGCATTCGTTACTATGAATTGCATGAAACTTATGCTAAGAATTCATTCAACGCGATCGTTTTCAAGCGACCTTCACTACTTGTGATTATAAGATTGTAACTATTAGGTGAAACTCCCTCATAATCTAGCATCATATTCATGCATGAAAACTAAGCGTGCACTCTCAATCAACATACACAAATAAGTTATCAATCAAATAGATGAACGAATTGAATCCACAACTTATGAAATAACAACTGAATGTAATCAAATCATATTGCAAGCATGTACTTGGTTTCGAATTACCCCCTAGCTAACTAGGGGGATTTAGCCTCTCATGTTCACAAAAAGAGAATTACAAATAAATTTAAACATAAAGCACAAAGGATTGATTACACCTAGAACGCCCAACGAATCCACGTGAATTGGTGCGCATCGAAGCTCCTCTTTCCTCTTCTCCTTGCTGCGGCAGAGATGGTTTTGGATGATTTTGGGTGAATTTCTGGGTTATAGATGGGTTTAGGGTGGTTTAGGGGTGCGGCAATGGTGGTAGAAGGTGGGGGATGGTGTGGAATTGTGTGAGGAGTGGTGGAGATGGCTGTGGCAAGGTTGGGAAGTATGTGGAAGATGGCTGCAATGGAGGCTATAGGTTGCGGCTGATGGTTTTTGGGTGATGGAATGCACGGGTTCTAGGGTGAATGAGGATGATGAGTGTGTGTAGAATGGGAGAGAATTAGAATGATGGATGTACGGGTTGTGAATGCCTTAGGTTGTGACGGCTAGTGAATGAAGGTTGGCTGAATGGGAGTGCACGGATTGGGGAGTGAATTAGGGTGAGAATGTGGCTGAAAAATTATGGGAGTGACGGCTAGGGTAGTTTTTGGTGTGAAAGTGGCTGATTAGTATGAATGGATGGCTACAGATTAAAGGGGAATGGAATGGAGGCTGCGGATTAAATGTGAATTAGGTTGAATGGCTGAATGAATATGTGTGTATGGTATGCACGGGTTGTATGGAGAAGGGGTGATGGAATGCAATGGTGGATGCACGGCTAAAGTGGATGTAGTTTAGGGTTTATTTGGGTGAATGGCTGAGATGGATTTTGGATGAATCAAAGGCCACGGATTCAAGGGAGATTGTGGAAGGGTGCGGCTAGGGTTAGGAAAATGTATGATTTCAGAAAACTAACCCTAGCTTATTTAAAATTAAATCAAAGGCTTACGAAAATAGGAAATTAAAACAGAAATATAAAGGTGCGGCTGGGGTTTAAAAGCATGTGTTTTAAGTGCAACCCTAAGACAAAATTGCCCTCCCTTGCACGGCAAGGGAAGGGAAGAAAATAAAAGGGCACGACAAGGATGGATAAGGAGCCTAGGGTCTTCGTTTTGTGTCCTAAAGCGCCTACAAGGACTTCAAAGTGGCTAGAAAATATGGACGTTTAAGATTAGGAAAGGTTACCAAAACGGGAAACTTTGGGTTAACTTTCCTAAAATAGGAAACCTTGTTTGAGTAGGATTCCTCGTTTTGGTAAGAATTCATCGTTGGAGTAGGAATTCGTCGTTTCTTCACGTCTTCAACTCATTCATTCCTCTTTCGCTCCAAAAGGCTCCAAAAGGCTCCAATTTGCATCTTCTTGCACACTTTAGCCTTATAATCTGAAAATACACAAAAGTGGCCTTAAACACTAAAACAACTAAGTAAACACAACGTAAATGCACGAGAACAAGCTAATTAAGTCGCATGAATATGCTCCTATTATCCGACAAGAACTCAATGACAAACACCACTCCTTTGAAAGTTTCAGGGATATTGGACTTGGCCAGATTGCATGTGATGGTTATGACTTGTCCAACGTCATCAAATTCAACTTCTTTGGATTTTGTGGTTTCAAATATGTCCTCTTTGATGCCTTCTACATCTTCTCCAGCCACTACCTTCTCTTGAATCATTCTTCTTGGTGTACAAAGTCCTTTGAAGAATTCAACACCATCTAAAACTTGCTGTGTTGCACCAAGAATTGGAATAGCATTTTGCCCCTTTGGTAAGGCTTCCACGATGTCCTTTTTACTCTCTTCTTGGTTGGGAATCAAAAACCTGCTAGGAAAAGGGACATTGGGTGGAATAACATCAGAACAACATGGAATTGGGACATCCTTACTTGTGGTGGGTGGTTTAGAGGGCTTAGGGGGCTGCAGCAAGGGTTGTTCTACCCTTGCCGTGTGCATGTCTTCTTCCTCCTCCTCAATTAGCAGCTCCTGATCCACTTCTAGGCTATGTTTGGACATTTTTAGGTCAGCTCCAACCTCCATAGCACTTCCCAAAGTGATAGCATTATGGATTTCAAAATCTTCCTTCGAGTTTTCAATAGTTGAGTTGGAGAGTTCACATTGTTCTTGAATTTGTTTCATGAACTCCATAATCTGCCCAATTTGCTCCTCCAATTTACCCAACTTCTTGTCTTGATTTTGTTCGTCCTGCGTCAAAGAGGTTAGTAATTGAAAATTTTTATCATTATCCATGGACATACTTGAACTTGATTGGAATTGTTGTGGGGGAGGTTGTGGTGGCTGCATAGGTGTTGTATAGAACTCCTCATATGGTTGCCAATATGCTTCTTGTTGAGCCTCATTGGCTTGATTTTGTGACCCCTGCACCAAAGAATTTAATTCATTAAGAATTTGATTATAATCTATTGACGAACTTGAATTTAATTGAGCATATTGCATATGAAGTTGTGGTGGCTGCATAGGTCTTGAATAGAACTCCTCATATGGCTGCCAATATGCTTCACGTTGAACTTGTTGAGCTTCCCACCACATAGAGTTCGAATGATCCCTCCAATCTCTTTGTGGACATTGTTTGGCTTGAAATCCTTGCCTATATGAAGCACCAAATGTAGGGACACTCTGCATTGTGGTCCTTTCGGCATATGGCGACAATTGAGAAGTAAGATTTGCCAATTGAGCTTGAATGCTAGCAAAATCCATATCTTACTTCTCTAGTACCTAAAATCAAAGAAAGAGAACTAAATCAAATATCAAAAGTAACAACAAACAAAAAAAACAACACTAAGTTAGAAACTAAAACGGAAACAACTAAACCAAAAAGAAAAGAACCAAGGGATTAGCAAAGTTGCTAATCCCCGGCAACGGCACCAAAAATTTGATGCGAACTAAGTAAGCACACAAATTAAAACCCTCTTGTGACAATTGTAGTATATGAATAAGTAGGGATCGTTCTTAACCGGGGATTAGGAGGGATTGCAAAATCACTTGGAGACTGACTCAAAAACGTAAAATAAAGTTTGAAACACTAAATTAGACTCAAAGAATGCAAAACTAAACAATAAAAACACTAAAACAAAACAAAAGACTCAAAACAGCCCCAAAACACTCAAAACTGCCTTAAAATCACTTTCTGGGCAGTTTTGAGCACTTTGACAACTTTGGACGAATTTGGGTAATAAAATGAATCAAAATGCTTAAAAACACAAACTAAGACACTTTCTAACTAAATTGGACACTAAAGTAAAGGGGGATTGAGGTTTTGACGAAAATAAATTAAATGCACAGATTATAAATTTAAAGCAGATTCTAAATATAAATTTGATGAAGATATGGATGATGGAATAGCTAAGGGGTTTTTCTCCACACATGTCACACTTGCATACACTTTGATTTTCAGTTGGTCTTTCGATGAATTATGGAACTCGACACTCCAAGTTAATTAGGTCCGCTTAAATTAACCGTCAAGTTCTCCTTAAGTTAATGAATTGGATGGGTTAGCGCAACGCAATTCAAAACATTCTCCAAAAGTCCTTTACGTGAAAAGCACAATAAAGATACAATCAAAGATCATTAAGCATCATGAAAACTATAAGTGTTGACGAGGCATTCGTTACTATGATGAGCATGAAACTAGTGCCAAGAATTCATTTAACGTGATTGTTTATAAGCAACCTCCACTACTTGTGAATATAAGTTCATAACTATTAGGTGAAACTCACTTATATTCTACGTCAAATTCATGCATGAACATTAAGCGTGCACTCTCAATAAACATACACAAACAAGTTATCAATCACACAGTTAAACGAATTGAATCAATCATTCATGAAATTCCAACCAAAAGTAATCAATTCATATTGCAAGCATAAACATGGTTTCGAATCACCCCCTAGCTAACTAGGGGGATTTAGCCTCTCATAGTCACAAAAAGAGAAAACAATTGAATTTAAACATAAAGCACAAAAGATTGATTACACCTAGAACGCCCAACGAATCCACGTGAATTGGTGCGCGTCGAAGCTCCTCTTTCCTCTTCTCCTTGCTGCGGCAGAGAGGGTTTTGGATGATTTGGGATGAGTTTCTGGTTTAGGGATGGTTTTATGGTGGTTTAATGGTGCGGCAAGGTTGTGGGGGTGGTGTAGGAAGGTGTGTAAGGTGGTGGAGAGTGGTGGAATGGCTGCGGCAAGGCTTGGAAGTGGCTGCAATGGAGGGGGGAGATGGAAAGGTGGCTGCAGCAATAGGAGAAATTAGGGTGAATGTGGCTGAAAATTGAAAGAATGAATGAGAGTTCCTAAGGTGCGGCTGGAATTTTGTTTTTATATGGTTATAGAAAGTAAAACCCTAGCTTATTAAATCAAAGGCTCACAAAATTCTGAAATTAAATCAGAAATTAAAAAGGGAATTCACTAAAAGGTGCGGCTAGGGTTGATTTGAGAGGGACATAGGTTTAAGTTTCAGAAATAGAAGGGAAAGTGGCTGCAAGGAAAAAGGGCTAGGGTTTAGGTGCATAAAATAGGCCAAAAATGCCTCCCCTTGCACGGCAAGGGAAGGGGAGAAGGGAAAAGCCCACGGCAAAGGGTTTTAAGGGCCCTAGGGCCTTCGTTTTGTGTCCTAAAGCGCCTACAACGACTTCAAAGTGGCTAGAAAATACGGACGTTTAAGATTAGGAAAGGTTACCAAAACGGGAAACTTAGGGTTAACTTTCCTACTTCAAATAGGAAACCTTGTTTGAGTAGGATTCCTCGTTTTGGTAGGAATTCATCGTTGGAGTAGGAATTCATCGTTGGAGTAGGAATTCGTCGTTTTGATAGGAGCATATTCATGCGACTTAATTAGCTTGTTCTCGTGCATTTATGTTGTATTTACTTAGTTGTTTTAGTGTTTAAGGCCACTTTTGTGTATTTTCAGATTATAAGGCCAAAGTGTGCAAGAAGATGCAAATTGGAGTCGTTTGGAGCAAATGAGGAATGAATGAGTTGAAGACTTGAAGAAACGACGAATTCCTACTCCAATGAAGAATTCCTACCAAAACGAGGAATCCTACTCAAACAAGGTTTCCTACTTGAAGTAGGAAAGTTAACCCTAAGTTTCCCGTTTTGGTAACCTTTCCTAATCTTAAACGTCCATATTTTCTAGCCACTTTGAAGTCCTTGTAGGCGCTTTAGGACACAAAACGAAGGCCCTAGGGTCCTTAACATCCTTTGCCGTGGGCTTTAGCCCAATTCTCCTCCCTTGTCGTGCAAGGGGGGCATTTTAGGCCCATTTTATGCACTTAAACCCTAGCCCTCTAACCTTGCAGCCACCTTGCCCTTTTATTTCACCCTAGCTGTCACTTTTCATTCTCCCATTCAGATTCTCATCCTAATTCTCTCCTAAACTAAACCTAGCCGCACCCTAGGGGTTCCAATTATTCAGCCACACATTTTCAGCCGCAAATCCCATCTAAAAAACCATTCACCCTAATTCATTCTTCCATCCGCAAGCTTCCCATTGATTTTCACCCTAATAACCCAAGAATCCATCTCAGCCGTACCTTGTTCTTAACCCTAGAGCCTACACCATTCATTCATATTCTCATCAGCCACCTTAACACCCTAATTTCATTCATATTTTTCATCAGCCACCATTCTCTCCTATTACTCCCCAATCCGTGCACTCCCACATATCTCCCATTGAGATTCTCCCCCATATACACTCATAAGCCGTCATTCCCAAAAACCCTAAGCCATTCAACCTAATTCACTCCCCAAAACCGTGCATACACATTCAGCCACCATAAACCTAAAATTCTAAGCCATTCCCTCCATTCTTTCCCATTATTCAACCTTAAGCCGTCATACACATTCAGCCAACATCACTCACCCCCCAATGCGTGCATCACAAACACCAATCCGTAGCATCCATACACCCTAATTCATACAATCCGCAGCCACCTTCACACCATATTCTCTCCATTGCCGTGCCATCCCCCTTCCATTCATCCAATCTCCACCACTCCTCACACAATTCCACACCATCCCCCACCTTCTACCACCATTGTGATAGGAGCATATTTAGGCGACTTACTTAGCTTGTTTTCGTGCATCTATGTTGTTAATTCATAGTTGTTTTAGTAGTTTAAGCCATTTTCGTGTGTTTTTAGGTTCATATGGCTAAGGAAGCAAAAAGATGCATTTTGGAGCAAAATTGGGCTTGGAATGGATAGTCAAAATTTTATGCGTGAATTATACGCACACAAATTAAACCCTCTTTTTATCAATTGTAGTAAGTACGTAAGTAGGGATCGTTCTGGACCGGGGATTAGGAGGGATTGTTAATCACTTGGATTTGACTAAAAAACGTAAAAACACAATATAAAACACTATACTAGACTCAAAGAATGCAAAACTAAACTTTAAAACACCAAAACAAACCCAAAGACTCAAAACAGCACCAAAACACTCAAAACTGCCTTAAAAACACTTTCTGGGCAGTTTTGAGCACTTTGAGTACTTTGGACGAATTTGGGTAATAACTTGAATCAAAACACTTAAAAACACAAACTAAGACACTTTCTAACTTATTTGGACAATACAAAGACTCAAAGGACTCAAAACAGGTTCAAAAGACTCAAAGGACTCAAAACAAGTTCAAAAGACTCAAAACTGCCTAAAAACACTAACTAGGCAGTTTCTGACCTTAAACCCAAATTTGGACGAAATTAAGTTGTAACTTGACTCAAGACTCTTAAAAACACAAACTAAATTGATTTCTAACTATATTGGACACTAAAGTAAAGGGGGATTGAGTTTTTGACGAAATTAACTAAAATGCACAGATTGTATTTAAAAACAGATTGTAAAGATGAATGTGATGGAATTGAATGGATGGGATGGCTAGCTAAGGGGTTCATCTCCACACATGTTACACTTGCATAATAAAAAGATTTCCAATTGCATTTCAATAAACCATGAATTCTCAACACCCCAAGTTAACCGTGATGCACTAATTAACCTTCAAATCTTCCTAACGTTATTGAATTGGATGATTGCATACGACAACCCAAAACATTCCCCACAAGTCCCCTACATGATTGCATAATAGAGATACAAGCAAGAATCATTACGCTCTATGAAAATTATAAGTGTTGACGAGGCATTCGTTACTATGATTGCATGAAACTTATGCCAAGAATTCGTTTAACGCGATTGTTTATAAGCAACCTCCACTACTTGTGAATATAAGTTCGTAACTATTAGGTGAAACTCACTTATATTCTAGCGTCATATTCATGCATGAAAATTAAGCGCATACTCTCAATAAACATACATAAATAAGTTATCAATCAAACAGTTAAACAAATTGAATCCACAACTTATGAAACGCAATTAGAAGTAATCAAATCAAAATGCAAGCATAAACATATATTTCGAATCCCCCCCTAGCCAAGGGGGGGGTTTAGTTCCTCATACGTACAAAACAAAGAGAATTGAAATTAAACATTGGAATCGAGGAAAAGAAACACCTAAACATTCCAACAACTCAAACTTGAATTGTATGAACGTTTAGGCACTCTTCTCCTCCTCTTCGTTGTAGCACAAGGTCTAAGGATAGGTTTGGAGGGATGGGGAGTTATGGATGGTGTAGAATGATGTGTTTAGGATAGGGATGGATGTAGGGGACCTCAAGGCTTCTTTTTGGGCAGAAAATATGAAGAATGGTGAAGTATGGATGTGTTATAGAGAGGGGATGAATTTCTGGCGTGAATGGTGAATGAATTGTGTATGCAATGGATGCTTATTTATAGGTGAAAAGGAGGGAATATGACAGCTAGGAACTTGGTGGAAATCTGGAATGGTGATGGGAGATGCATGTGGCTGATTTATGCATGTGATTAAAGGGTAATGACAGCTAGGTTATGATGATGATTGCATGTGCAAAGTTGGTTGAATGATTATGGGTGTATGTGGCTGATTTATGGTGCAATGATGAAAGGCAAAGTGCATGTGGCTGATTTGTGAAGGGAATGCATGTGGAATGAATGTGTGAATGATGGCAGATTGTGTATGTGAATGATTAGGGTGAATGTGCATGTGCTTTGACAGCTAGGTTGAATAAATTAAAGGGAGTGCATGTGGCTTGGCTGGAATGATTGGAATGCAATCTGAAATGGGATGTGTTGGTGTGAATTTCTGGTACAAAGGGCCTCCTTTGGTCTTCAATTTCGTCCATCTACTTGGCTTCAAGTATATGCAATCCATTTAACGCCCCAAACTACTCCAAAATGCACCAAAATGCACCATTTTGCATACTTTGCCCTTAGAACCTGAAAACACACAAAAGAAGCATAAAGGACTAAAATAACTAAAGAAACATAACGTAAATGCACGAGAACAAGCCATTTAAGTCGCATGAATATGCTCCTATCAAATACCCCCACACTTATCTTTTGCTAGTCCTCGAGCAAAACAGAAAGAAAAACAAAACAAAACGAAACGAAACAAAACAAGTAAAACACAACCTAAACCTTCCAACAATCGTCTTAGGGATTTTCAATGCACATGACATGTTAAAAATCATCATTCTCACAGATTTTAGTCATCTTCACACTTAAGTACATTCTTAATCATAGTCACCACATACTATTTCACAATTAAGCATTTAAAACCATGTTTTGAATGTAGTAACATGCCTTAGAGAATTTGCTCAATTCCTTACAAGATATGCACTCGATTTTCACTCAAATTTTCTAACTACACACCCTAATCTAGTCATTTGTGAGAAGATTAATGAAAACGAACACTCACATATATATATATCACAAAGAGAGCAATTTCTGGAGTTAATAAGCATGTTTAGATATGATCTCATGAATGGAATGCTACTACTTAGACGCGAGAACCAGTGACACCATATGCTCATACCAAGTTCAAACTCCACAAATTGAAACACATAACACTCAAGATTGAAGTCACGGGTTGTAATGGGGTTCGGGGCGTATGGATAACAAAGAAGGGATATGGAAAACAAAGGTTCTTAAAGAAATAGTGAGCAAAGCACTTGAATCAACTAAGAATTCACTTTTGAATGAAAACTCAACTTTTGAACAGAAAGGGAGAATTTAGACAATTTACGGCCAGAATTGGTGTTTTGGACCCTTTCTTCAATCACTCATTCTTTCATTTTTTTCAAACTCTTTTTTTTTTTTTTCTTTCTTTTTTTTTTTTTTTTTTTTTTTCTTTTCTTTTGAATCTCAAAACATACATAAACACTCAAAACATACTTAAGAACAAGCATTCCTTCCCCCACACTCATTTTCTTTCATAATGTAACTCAAAAGGAATTCAATTAAGTCATGCTCACTATCTTTTAAGAACAAGGGTGGGGATTGTCCTAAACTAGGCTAGGTGAGGAAAATGTGGGTAAACAAAGAATAAAGGCTAAACAAGGCTCAACGGGGTTAAAACTTACAACATATACGAAATATGGGAAGTAAGGCTATTTGGCTATGGTGGTGGTCACTACACAACTTCTTCTTGAATATGTGTTATGCAAATCAATAACATGCTTTGAATGAAATGGGCATGAGTTCTAGCATTTGGAACTATATGATGAAACGCCTTCTAAGTAGTAACCAAGCAAAGAATAATGAGATCATGCAACGACTTTAGAAAACAAGAAATCACAGATTATACTCTCCAAAGAACGTTATAGGCTCAAGTCTCTCAGGGTTGTAGCGTTTGTTTGAGTTCCTTCCTTCAAGCATGTTACATAACTAATTTTTTCTTTTATGATTGCATGTGAAGTCATACATTATAACCATAACCAAGCATATACCAAGAGTAAACTTTTCTCCATGTTTATAACTCTTTTTAACAGTCATGCAATTAAAAACCAAATCCTTATCATTGTGTTGGAAGGTGACCTACGACACAAACACACAAAAATGACTCAAAACACTCTTTTTAGGCTTTTCAAAACATGTTTTTCAAATTTTTATGTGATTTTCAGAGTTATCAAAACAAAACATACTAAAACACTCTAAAACAACTTAAAAATACCTTAAAACAGCAAGGAACAACATTTGAAGTTATGGGTGATAAAATCCCACGAATTTGCATCAAATATACTTAGTTACCCCCCCCCCCCCCCCCCACACTTAAATCACACATTGTCCTCAATGTTTTAAGCATAGATTTACATAAAACATAAGTAAAAACACAAACAGCATTTATACATACTAAACATGGCAGAATGTAACTAACAAAGAGAAGAGTTTAGGGACGCAAATCTGGAATTGGAGTGCTTTCTCGGTCTTCCTTTGTTGAATGCATGGGTTGATCTTGGTGATTCCACAGGCTTACTCTTGAACTGGGCTGGAGGATTCTTTTTGGTCTCCTCCACTCGTTGATTTTCCTTTGTGCTACTCTTGAACTGAGCAGCAGGATTCTTTTGGTCTCCCCCGAAGGTCTGAGCTTCCTCCTTTTATCTGTTTCTTTGTTCAATCTCTCCAATTCGTATTGAAGAGGGTTAGAGGATAGCTCAGCATATGCAGTTGTAGCTTGTCTCCACATGCTTCAATGTATCATTTTCACTTGCCTTACTTGCTCCCCTTTGCAGAAGTGGTCCCTTCTCTGGAAGTGTATCAACCGTTGAAGATGACTACTCAAGAGCAACGCTAGGTAAGCAATCAGGGAAGGGATTCCAGGCAGTTGGTTCCAGATCGGAAGATTGACTCCAAGTGCCGGCTGATTGCTTCTTTCACTTTGCCATGCGAGTAAGAACAAGGACAAAGAAAAGGACAGGGAAAGAGCATGATATGAGATACTTTTGCTTTTGACCTTGATGATATGAGATACCTTTGCTTTTGAAGAAGCGGTGAATGAATTAGCACATGCTTCCATCTACCGTTTCCTCCTGGGTCATCTGTACTCCAGGCATCTGGTATCATCTTTGGGGAAGAAGAAAAAATTGAGTATTTCGAAAGGCTTTGCTGGGAGTGCGCCCTCAGAGGTGAGGAAGAGTTGGGCATTTTCTTCAGGTCTGCCTTGCCATAAAAGATGAAGGTCGACATATATAGGGATTTCCCAATAGCAAGTGTTGTTCTTTTACCCTTGTCGACAAACGTTTTGATCCCGCAAATCCGGCTTTTTGAAATAGTGACGACTCTTCGATCTTTGAATACGCCTATTTGCTTTCTGAACGACGCCTCTTCGATTTCTGAGCAGGCGCCCCTTCGATTTCTGAACGATGCCCCTTCGCTTTCTGAACGACACGTAGTAGTGCAGATGCGGCTCTTTTGACAAAGCTGCACGCGTTTTCTGAAAAGTAGAGAAAGCGTCGCCGAACTTTGCGCTTGTCGGCTAAAGATGTGTAGTTGCGATGATGGCCTCCACGTGTCTTCAACTTTGTCAGAGATCTTTTGACAAAGTTGAACGCGTTTTCTGAAAAGCCGAGAGAGCTTCGCCGAAATTTACGCAGGAAATTCCGACTTTTTGACTCGGTGGACGCGTCGCCTTGGCTTTTTATAGAGCTATCGATCACCACCAACATACACATTCTGAAGACTGCCCATCTGTGAAAATCGTCTCCGGCCCTTTGAAATTTAACTCCATCCAGCCCTTCTCTTTGAACACTTTTGAAAAATGGCAAACCCATCGAACCTTAGCTTAGAATTGAGTCTCAGCAGTGATACGGGCGCGCCGCGTCAAGGTAACGTATGGCGCCCTTCTTTCTTATCTTCTAACGGTCCTCTTACAGGTGAAGACTCAGTGATGCAGGATGCAACAACAGCTACAATAGTAGCTAGGAACCTCCTCACTCCCAAAGATAGTCAGCTGCTTTCAGGACGGTCCGATGAGTTGGCCGTTCAAGAATCCCTCGCTCTCAGTGTTCAGTGTGCGGGCTCTGTGTCCAACATGGGCCAACGCCTGCTTGCTCGGTCCCGCCAAGTGGAATCGTTGATGGCAGAGGTGGAAAATCTTAAGCAGGAGATCAACCAGCTTAAGTACGAGAATAGAAGTTTGCACGTGCTTGCAAATAACTATTCGTAGGGCATGAAGAGGAAGCTTGATGAGCTGCAAGAATCTCAAGGTCGAATGCAAAGTGACCGTCAAAGGCTTGCGTCTTTCTTCCAGAGGCACCTTTTTCCTGGGTCATCCAGCGTTCCACCCAGTATTGAGGCCTGGAATGCTCTAGCTCCGATGCCTCCCGCTCCGATGCCTCCTGCTCCGATGCCTCATGCTCCGATGCCTTCCGCTCCGATGCCTTCCGCTCCGAGAGTTTCGCCACGTAGTGGGTCTTCACGTACACAACCTTTGTGAAGGCTACATTCTTTTATTTTATTTTATTTTATTTTTTCTTCTTTTTTTTTTTTTTTTTTTTTTTTTTTTTTTTTTTTTTTTTTTTTGTTTAAATCAAACGGCATGGACTTGATCTTTGAATGGAAGGTGATACTTGAAATGATCCGGTAATGGTTTAAATTCTAAAGTGGGTGCCTGAATCATTAACAACATATTAGTATAAATCAAATTGAAATTCGGGGAGGTGGCTTACCTGTGTGCTCCGACAAGAACTCAATGACAAACACCACTCCCTTGAAAGTTTCAGGGATATTGGACTTGGCCAGATTGCATGTGATGGTTATGACTTGTCCAATGTCGTCAAATTCAACTTCTTTGGGTTTTGTGGTTTCAAATATGTCCTCTTTGACGAATTCTTGATATTCCCCCGTCACATCTTGCTCTTGATTCTTTGGAAAGGATTCGAAGATGCCTTTCTCACCCTCTTCTTCCTTGGATTGCATGCTCCTGCAAGGAATAGGGACATTCAGTGGAACGGGGTTAGAAATAATTAACTTTGGAACAACCTTACCTGAATTGGATGGCGTAGGAGCAATAGGTGCCTGCGGCAAAGGTGTTTCCTCTTCCTCAATTAGCAGCTCCTCATCCACTTCTAGGCTATGTTTGGACATTTTTAGGTCAGCTCCAACCTCCATAGCACTTCCCAAAGTGATAGCATTATGGATTTCAAAATCTTCCTTCGAGTTTTCAATAGTTGAGTTGGAGAGTTCACTTTGCTCATGAATTTGTTTCATGAACTCCATAATCTGCCCAATTTGCTCCTCCAAGTTGTCCAACCTTTTGTCTTGATTTTGCCTTGCTTTGTTTTGATCTTCTTGCCCCTGAGACAAATTGGTGAGTAACGTACTAACCGTATCATTATACAAAGACTCACTTGAATTTGTTTGGGCAGGTTGTGGTGGCTGCATAGGTGTTGTATAGAACTCCTCATATGGCTGCCAATAACCTTCTTGTTGAGCCTCATTGTCTTGATTTTGTGAGCCCTGCACCAAACAAAGTAATTCATTAAGCTTTTGATTATAATCTATTGACGAACTTGAATTTGTTTGGGCAGGTTGTGGTGGATGCATAGACGTTGAATAGAACTCCTCATAAGGCTGCCAATATCCTTCTTGTTGAATATGTTGAGGTTCCCACCACATAGAGTTTGAATGATCACTCCAATCCGAATTGTAAGTATTGGAAAACACGTCGTTCCTTGATTGATTATGATCAAATGTACCAACTCTTTGCGTTTGGTACTCTTCCATAAGCTGTGACAAAAGAGAAGCACTATCAAGTGCCATGTCTTGCTTCTAAAATCAACAAAATAAAACTAAAAATATATACACACAAACGAAAATAAAACAATCCAAGAGATTAGCAAAGTTGCTAATCCCCGGCAACGGCGCCAAAATTTTATGCGTGAATTATACGCACACAAATTAAACCCTCTTTTTATCAATTGTAGTAAGTACGTAAGTAGGGATCGTTCTGGACCGGGGATTAGGAGGGATTGTTAATCACTTGGATTTGACTAAAAAACGTAAAAACACAATATAAAACACTATACTAGACTCAAAGAATGCAAAACTAAACTTTAAAACACCAAAACAAACCCAAAGACTCAAAACAGCACCAAAACACTCAAAACTGCCTTAAAAACACTTTCTGGGCAGTTTTGAGCACTTTGAGTACTTTGGACGAATTTGGGTAATAACTTGAATCAAAACACTTAAAAACACAAACTAAGACACTTTCTAACTTATTTGGACAATACAAAGACTCAAAGGACTCAAAACAGGTTCAAAAGACTCAAAGGACTCAAAACAAGTTCAAAAGACTCAAAACTGCCTAAAAACACTAACTAGGCAGTTTCTGACCTTAAACCCAAATTTGGACGAAATTAAGTTGTAACTTGACTCAAGACTCTTAAAAACACAAACTAAATTGATTTCTAACTATATTGGACACTAAAGTAAAGGGGGATTGAGTTTTTGACGAAATTAACTAAAATGCACAGATTGTATTTAAAAACAGATTGTAAAGATGAATGTGATGGAATTGAATGGATGGGATGGCTAGCTAAGGGGTTCATCTCCACACATGTTACACTTGCATAATAAAAAGATTTCCAATTGCATTTCAATAAACCATGAATTCTCAACACCCCAAGTTAACCGTGATGCACTAATTAACCTTCAAATCTTCCTAACGTTATTGAATTGGATGATTGCATACGACAACCCAAAACATTCCCCACAAGTCCCCTACATGATTGCATAATAGAGATACAAGCAAGAATCATTACGCTCTATGAAAATTATAAGTGTTGACGAGGCATTCGTTACTATGATTGCATGAAACTTATGCCAAGAATTCGTTTAACGCGATTGTTTATAAGCAACCTCCACTACTTGTGAATATAAGTTCGTAACTATTAGGTGAAACTCACTTATATTCTAGCGTCATATTCATGCATGAAAATTAAGCGCATACTCTCAATAAACATACATAAATAAGTTATCAATCAAACAGTTAAACAAATTGAATCCACAACTTATGAAACGCAATTAGAAGTAATCAAATCAAAATGCAAGCATAAACATATATTTCGAATCCCCCCCTAGCCAAGGGGGGGGTTTAGTTCCTCATACGTACAAAACAAAGAGAATTGAAATTAAACATTGGAATCGAGGAAAAGAAACACCTAAACATTCCAACAACTCAAACTTGAATTGTATGAACGTTTAGGCACTCTTCTCCTCCTCTTCGTTGTAGCACAAGGTCTAAGGATAGGTTTGGAGGGATGGGGAGTTATGGATGGTGTAGAATGATGTGTTTAGGATAGGGATGGATGTAGGGGACCTCAAGGCTTCTTTTTGGGCAGAAAATATGAAGAATGGTGAAGTATGGATGTGTTATAGAGAGGGGATGAATTTCTGGCGTGAATGGTGAATGAATTGTGTATGCAATGGATGCTTATTTATAGGTGAAAAGGAGGGAATATGACAGCTAGGAACTTGGTGGAAATCTGGAATGGTGATGGGAGATGCATGTGGCTGATTTATGCATGTGATTAAAGGGTAATGACAGCTAGGTTATGATGATGATTGCATGTGCAAAGTTGGTTGAATGATTATGGGTGTATGTGGCTGATTTATGGTGCAATGATGAAAGGCAAAGTGCATGTGGCTGATTTGTGAAGGGAATGCATGTGGAATGAATGTGTGAATGATGGCAGATTGTGTATGTGAATGATTAGGGTGAATGTGCATGTGCTTTGACAGCTAGGTTGAATAAATTAAAGGGAGTGCATGTGGCTTGGCTGGAATAATTGGAATGCAATCTGAAATGGGATGTGTTGGTGTGAATTTCTGGTACAAAGGGCCTCCTTTGGTCTTCAATTTCGTCCATCTACTTGGCTTCAAGTATATGCAATCCATTTAACGCCCCAAACTACTCCAAAATGCACCAAAATGCACCATTTTGCATACTTTGCCCTTAGAACCTGAAAACACACAAAAGAAGCATAAAGGACTAAAATAACTAAAGAAACATAACGTAAATGCACGAGAACAAGCCATTTAAGTCGCATGAATATGCTCCTATCAATAGCATATGATTGGAGCCAAAGTGTTGGACGAATTTGAAGGCCTTGTATTCATTTTGGACATAAAACAAAGGGCCTAGCCCATTCTCTCTTAAACCAACCCCAAGGCCATGCATTTCCTTCTAATTCCAAAGCCCACAATCACTTCAAAAGCCATGCAAAGAACCATCAATTCCATAAAAAACAATCCATCAATTCACATGCAAAACCACCATTAACACACATGCACCCAAACAAAGCCAACCTAGCTAACCCTACTGATGCGAGAATTACTTGACACTCAAATTAAACCCTCGTTTGACAATTGTAGTAGAATGGATAAGTGAGGGATCGTTCTAGACCGGGGATTAGGAGGGCTTGCTAAAACCTTCTAAATTGACTTAAAAACATAAAAACACAATATAAAACACTATTTAATGCTCGAAGAAAGCAAAACTAAAAATAAGAAAGATTAAGACTAAGACTTCAACGAAATAGGGGGGATTGGATTTGGACGAATTTAAACTAAAACGTAAAAACAATATAAAACGTTAAACTAGACTCAAAGAATGTGAAACTAAACGTTAAAACATTAAGACAAACCAAAAGAATCAAAATGCTTTAAAAACACAAACTAAATTGATTTCTAACTATATTGCACATTAAAGCAAAAGGGGGATTGAGGTTTGATGAAAATTGAAATAACGAAACAAGAATGTAATTGGTGAAATAAGATGGTTGGTGAATTAGCTAGAGGTTCTTTCTCCACACATGATATTTATGCATATGAATCAATTTCCAGTTATTCCTTCATTGAATTATGAACGACAATGCCCCAAATTAATCGTGACATCACTAGTTAACCCTCAGATTTTCCTTATATTATTGGATTGGATGGCATCATTCGACAACCCAAAACATTCTCAAAAGTTCCCTACATGTCATCATAATAGAGATACAATCGAAGATCATTAAGAATAATGAAAACCATAAGCATTGACAAAGCACTTGCAACTATGACATCATGTTACTCATGCTAAGAATTAAACTTAACGCGATCGTGACAAGCGACCTTCACTACTTTCAAGTATAAGTTAGTAACGATTATGTGAAACCTTCTTAAACTTTAGCCACATATTCATGCATGCTAATTAAGTGTCGACCCTCAATCAACAAACACAAATAAGTTAATCATCAAATAGTTAAGCCAATTGCATTCACGAATCAAGAGTTCATAACCGGAATTCATCAATTTATATTACATAAATAATCATGGTATTGAAATCACCCCTAGCTAAAAAGGGTTTAGTTCCTCATAACTTTGAAATCAAAGAAACACCTAAACATTCCAACAACTCAAACGTGAATTGTATGAACGTTTAGGCCCTCTTATCTTCCATTCCTCATATTACAAAACAAAGAGAATTGAATTTAAACTTTGAAATCAAAGAAACGCGTAAACATTCCAACAACTCAAACGTGAATTGTATGAACGTTTAGGCCCTCTTATCTTCCTCTTTATTGTGGCACAAGAACTAAGGGATGTTGTAGGTGTGTTGAATGGATTGGGGGATTATGGAAATGGAAGAAATGGAGGAAAAATGGAAGAAAAACTCACGGCTAGGGAGAAGATGGAAGTGTTTGTGGTGTGTTGTGTATGAAAATGGGATGATGAATGAATGAATGAATGCAAGGGTATTTATAGGAGTAGTGGAGGGAACATATAGGGAGAGAATGGATGGGAGAGCATGTGAATGATAGCTAGGAGAATGATTAAAGGGGTGTGAATGGTTGGAAATGCATGTGGGTGAATTGGTGGTGCAATGATGAAAGAATAAGTGCATGTGTGTGTTTTGTGTTGGAATGAATGTGGATGCATGATGAAAAGTTAATAAATAATGCATGTAGGGTTAGGAAATAAAATCATAACTTAAAGGGGGGGATGATTAAAGGATGTGGCTAGGTTGGAAAGGTGTGGAAGATGGATGGATTTAGGGGGAATGCATGGCAATGATGGGGAGTTCTTTGGTGATGAATGCAATGATGAAGAGTGAATAAATAATGCATGTAGGGTTAGCTAGGTTGGCTTTGTTTGGGTGCATGTGAGTTAAAGAGGGAGAATGTGGTGAAATGATGAAGTAGGAAGGTGGAAATGCATGTGAATGCATGTGAGTGCATGTGGCTAAGGCTTGTTGATTGGGCTAGAGGTTTTGCATGGCTCAAAGGATTGTTTGATTGGGCTAGGCCCTTTGTTTTATGTCCAAAGTGCATACAAGGCTTTCAAATTCGTCCAACACTTTGGCTCCAAAAATATGCTATCCATTCCAAGCCCAATTTTGCTCCAAAATGCTCCAAAATGCATCTTTTTGCTTCCTTAGCCATATGAACCTAAAAACACACGAAAATGGCTTAAACTACTAAAACAACTATGAATTAACAACATAGATGCACGAAAACAAGCTAAGTAAGTCGCCTAAATATGCTCCTATCAAATTCCCCCACACTTAGTTTTTGCTAGTCCTCGAGCAAAACAAAATAATAACAAACAAACAAAACGACACTAAACAAGTAAAACACAACCTAAACCTTCCAACAACCGTCTTAGGGATTTCCAATGCACATGACATATTAAAAATCATCATTCCCACAGGTTTTAGTCATCTTCACACTTAAGTACATTCTTAATCATAGTCACCACATACTATTTCACAATTAAGCATTTAAAACCATGTTTTGAATGTAGTAACATGCCTTAGAGAATTTGCTCAATTCCTTACAAGATATGCACTCGATTTTCACTCAGATTTTCTAACTACACACCCTAATCTAGTCATATGTGAGAAGATTGATGTAAACATGAAAACGAACACTCACATATATGTATCACAAAGAACGCAATTTCTGGAGTTAATAAGCATGTTTAGATATGATCTCATGAATGGAATGCTACTACTTAGACGCGAGAACCAGTGACACCATATGCTCATACCAAATTCAAACTCCACAATTGAAATGCACAACACTCAAGATAGAAGTCAAGGGTTGTAACGGGGCTTGGGATATTGGCTCACAAGGAAAGGTAGGGATAAACAAAAGTTCTTTAAACAATAGCAAGCAAAGTAATGAAATTAAGGCTTAGAATTCACTTGGCATGCAGAAATCAACTTTTAGACATAAGGGGGAGATTCAACAACTCTTAGGGCCTAATTTATTGTTTTGGGCCCTTACTTCAACCAACAATACTTTTCAACTCTTTTTTTTTTTTTTTTTTTTTTCTTTTTTTTTCTTTCTTTCTTTTTGGCCGTGCCTATGGCACATCAACTCACATAAACACTCTTTCCCCCACACTTATTTTCTGCAATACCTTAATCAAAAGGAATTCATTGCTTACTATGCTTCAAGAACAAGGGTAAGGACGGTCATATTCTAGGTTAGGTGAGGATAAAGTGGGTTAACAAAGAACATGGGCTAACATGGCTCAACGGGGGTAAAACTTACAACATATACGAAATATGGGAAGTGAGGCTATTTGGCTATGGTGGCAACTACACAACTTCATCTTGATATATGTTATGCAAATCAATAACATGCTTTGAATGAAATGGGCATGAGTTCTAGCATTTGGAACTATATGATGAAACGCCTTCTAAGTAGTAACCAAGCAAAGAATAATGAGATCATGCAACAACTTTGGAAAACAAGAAATCACAGATTATACTCTCCAAAGAACGTTATAGGCTCAAGTCTCTCAGGGTTGTAGCGTTTGTTTGAGTTCCTTCCTTCAAGCATGTTACATAACTAATTTTTTTCTTTTATGATTGCATGTGAAGTCATACATTATAACCATAACCAAGCATATACCAAGAGTAAATCAAACTTTTCTCCATGTTTATAACTCTTTTTAACAGTCATGCAATTAGAAACCAAATCCTTATCATTGTGTTGGAAGGTGACCTACAACACAAAAATGACTCAAAACACTCTTTTTAGGCTTTTCAAAACATGTTTTTCAAATTTTTATGTGATTTTCGAATTTTTAAGTCAAAACACACTAAACACACTTAAAAACAGCAAGAAACAACATTTGAAGTTATGGTGGATAAAACCCTACGAATTTGCATCAAAACACTTTAGAAACTCCCCCACACTTAAATCAAACATTGTCCTCAATGTTAAAAACCACACTAAACACAAGCAAACATATAAACAGCAATTAAACATACTAAACATGGCAGAATGTATCTAACAAAGAGAAGAGTTTAGAGATGCAAATCTGGTTATGGAGTGTTCGTTCCATCTTCTCCTTGGTGATTGCAGTGAGGCTTGGATCTTTGTGATTCCACAGGCTTACTCTTGAACTGCGCTGCTCCCATCGTTGATTTTCCTTTGTGCTACTCTTGAACTGGGCAGCAGGCTTCCTTTGGTCTCCCCCGAAGGTCTGAGCTTCCTCCTCTTATCTGTTTCTTTGTTCAATCTCTCCAATTCGTATTGAAGAGGGTTAGAGGATAGCTCAGTAAAGTTAGGTAAACAACCAGGGAATAGAGTCCAGATAGACTCCAAGTGCCGGCTGATTGCTTCTTTCACTTTGCCATGCAAGTAATATCAAGGACAAAGGAAAAGACAGGGAAAGAGCATGATATGAGATACCTTTGCTTTTGAAGAAGCGGTGAATGAATCAGCACATGTATTTGTGGTGCTGTTTCCTCCTGGGTCATCTGTACTCCAGGCATCTGGTATCATCTTTGGGGAAGAAGAAAGACTTGAGTATTTCGAAAGGCTTTGCTGGGAGTGCGCCCTCAGAGGTGAGAAAGAGTTGGGCATTTTCTTCAGTTCTGTCTTGCCAAAAAAAAATGAAGGTCGACATATATAGGGAATTCAATAGCAAGTGGTGATACTGTTCTTTTACCGTTGTCGACAAACATTTTAATCCCGCAAATCCGGCTTTTTGGAATAGTGACGACTCTTCGATCTTTGAAGACGCCTCTTCGATAAAGCTGCACGCGTTTTCTGAAAAGCAGATAAAGCGTCGCCGAACTTTGCGCTTGTCGGCTAAAGACGTGTAGTTGCGATGATGGCCTCCACGTGTTGAACGCGTTTTCTGAAAAGCCGAGGCTTTTTGAATCGGTGGACGCGTTGCCTTGGCTTTTTATAGAGCTATTGATCACCGCCAACTTACACACTCTGAAGATTTTCCATTCTTGAAACTCGTCTCCGGCCCTTTGAAAATCTACTCCGTCCACCCCTTCTCTTTTAACTTCGTGAACAATGGCTAGCTCATCCAACCCATCGAACCTTTGCTTAGATTTGAGTCTAAGCAGTGATCCGGTCGCGTCTCGTCAGGGTAAGGTATGGTGCCCGTCTTTCTTATCTTCCCATGGCCCTCTTACAGATGAGGACTCTGTGATGACGGATCCCACAACGGCTACGATAGTGGCTCGGAACCTCCTCACTCCCAAAGACAGTCAGCTGCTTTCAGGACGGTCCGATGAGTTGGCCGTTCAAGAATCCCTGGCTCTGAGTGTTCAGTGTGCTGGCTCTGTGTCCAACATGGGCCAACGCCTTCTTGCTCGCTCCCGACAGGTTGAATCCTTGATGGCAGAGGTGGAGAGTCTTAAGCAGGAGATCAAACAGCTGAAGTACGAGAACCGAAGTTTGCACGTGCTTGCCAACAATTATTCAACAGGCATGAAGAGGAAGATTGATGAGCTTGATGACCGTCAACGGTTTGCAGCTTTCTTCCAGAGGCACCTCTTTCCTGGGTCATCCAGCGTTCCACCAAGGTTTGGGGCCTTGAATGATCTATCTTCGGTGCCTCCCGCTCCTATACCTCCTGCTCCGATGCCTGTTGCTCCGATGCCTCCTGCTCCGATGCCTCCTGCTCCGATGCCTCCTGCTCCGAGAGTGTTGCCACGTAGTGGGGCCTCACGTACACAACCTTTGTAAAGGCTCCATCTTTCTGCCATGTTTAGACACAATTGTAATTTATCGAAAAAAAATCAATGAACAAGCAAAAGTTTTATTTACTGTATTGGGTTGCCTCCCAAGTAGCGCTTGCTTTAACGTCGTACAGCCGGACGAGTACTCTCTTCAATCTTCATTTGAGCTCACGGAATGGAAAGGAATGTCTTCCACCACTTGCCCCACACCATGCTCGTAATATGGCTTCAACCGATGCCCATTCACCTTGAATTCTACGCCATTCCTTAAGCTTTTTATGTGGACTGCACCATAAGGTAAAACGTTAGTAACAACAAACGGGCCAATCCATTTAGAACGCAACTTACCAGGAAACAAACGTAGGCGAGAGTTGAAAAGTAACACTTTCTGCCCAACTGTGAAGGTCTTGGTTCGAATCATTTTATCATGGAATGCTTTGGTCTTGGCTTTGTACATCCGAGCATTCTCATAGGCTTCATTCCGAATCTCCTCAAGTTCATTCAATTGGAGCTTCCTATGAACTCCCGCTGCATCTATGTCCATGTTGAAAGTCTTCACGGCCCAATGTGCCTTGTGCTCTAACTCTACGGGCAAATGACATGGCTTACCATAGACGAGCCGAAAAGGTGACATCCCAATGGGTGTTTTGTACGCCGTACGATATGCCCATAGTGCATCATCTAAACGTAAGCTCCAATCCCTCCTTGTTGGTCCAACGGTCTTCTCCAAAATTTGTTTGATTTCTCGGTTAGACACCTCGGCTTGGCCATTTGTTTGAGGATGGTAAGGTGTGGAGACCTTATGGTTGACATGGTACTTTCTTAGCAACGCCTCAATGGTCCGATTGCAAAAGTGAGACCCTCCATCACTTATGATTACTCTCGGCATTCCAAACCTAGCAAAAATGTTAGTTTTCACGAAATCTGCAACCACCTTAGAATCGTTAGTACGGGTGGCTTTTGCTTCCACCCATTTAGAAACATAATCAACGGCTAGCAAGATATAAGTGAAACCATAAGATGGAGGGAAAGGGCCCATGAAATCAATGCCCCAAACATCAAAAATTTCAACATTAAAGACAGGGGTTTGTGGCATTTGGTCCTTGGTACCTATGTTACCCATTCGTTGGCAACGATCACAAGACATACAAAAGGTTCTAGCATCCCTAAATATAGTCGGCCAATAAAAACCACACTCTAGAACCTTGAGGGCAGTGCGTTGTGTGCCAAAATGACCACCACATGCATATGTGTGACAAAAGCTTAGAATTGAGTGAAATTCAGAAACATGCACACATCTACGTACAATTTGATCTGAGCAATACTTCCACAAATAAGGGTCATCCCAAACATAGAAACGTGCATCATTTTTAAGCTTATCACGTTGGTGCTTGTTTAGTTCATTTGGAAATTGTTTAACCACCAAGTAATTCACTAAATCTGCATACCATGGTTCACTTACCTCAATGGATAGCAGCTGCTCATCGGGAAAAGTTTCAGGGATAAGTACGGCATGTTCATGCTCCTCGTGGATCATTCGGCTTAAATGGTCAGCCACTACATTCTCGCTTCCTTTCTTATCCCGGATTTCAATATCAAATTCTTGAAGAAGAAGAATCCAACGGATAAGCCTCGGCTTTGCTTCCTTTTTCGTGAGCAAGTACCTCAAAGCTGCATGATCAGAATAAACGATTACTTTAGTACCAATTAAATATGAACGGAATTTATCTAAAGCAAAAACCACAGCTAGAAGTTCTTTTTCCGTCGTGGAGTAGTTCAATTGGGCATCATCGAGAGTCCGAGAGGCATAGTATATGGCATGCGGCCGCTTGTCTCTTCTTTGTCCTAGAACAGCTCCTAATGCATAGTCGGATGCATCGCACATGAGCTCGAACGGAAGGCTCCAATCTGGAGGTACAATAATGGGGGCCGAGACTAGCTTCTCCTTGAGTTGGTTAAATGCCGAATTACACTCTTCATCAAACTTGAATGGCACATCTTTTTGAAGCAATCGGCAAAGAGGGTTGGACATCTTGGAGAAGTCCTTGATAAAACGCCTATAGAACCCTGCATGGCCAAGAAACGAACGTACCTCTCTAACCGAAGTAGGAGAGGGTAAGTGACGTATAAGGTCTATTTTCGATTTATCTACTTCAATTCCTTTTTCTGAAACAATATGTCCTAAAACTATACCTTGTTTCACCATAAAGTGACATTTCTCCCAATTCAAGACAAGGTTAGATTCAACACATCGTTTCAAAATTAAGGTCAGATTATCCAAGCAATTATCAAATGAATTCCCAAACACACTGAAATCATCCATGAAAACCTCAATGATCTTTTCAACAAAATCGGAAAATATACTTACCATACACCTTTGGAAAGTGGCCGGTGCGTTGCATAAGCCAAATGGCATGCGACGATAAGCAAATGTTCCAAAGGGACATGTGAATGTGGTATTCTCTTGATCATCCGGGGCTATCACAATTTGGTTATATCCAGAGTATCCATCAAGAAAACAGTAAAAAGCATGACCGGCTAACCTTTCGAGCATCTGGCCGATGAATGGCAGAGGAAAGTGATCTTTCCTAGTCATGGCATTTAGCTTCCGGTAATCGATACATACTCGCCATCCAGTCTGAATGCGTGTAGGCACGAGCTCATTCTCATCATTCTTGATAACAGTTACTCCGGACTTCTTGGGAACGACTTGAACTGGAGAGACCCAACGGCTATCGGAGATAGGGTAGATCACTCCGCAATCCAAAAGCTTGATTATTTCCTTCTTCACTACTTCCATCATCGGCGGGTTGAGACGGCGTTGAGCCTCTTGGGATGGCTTAGTCCCCTCCTCAAGAAGTATACGGTGCATGCATGTGGTAGGGCTTATTCCTTAAATGTCGGCCAAAGTCCACCCTATGGCCGTTTTGTGTTCTCGCAGCACCCTCACAAGCTTCTCCTCCTCCATTGCCGTGAGACTTGATGAAATGATGACGGGCAATGTTTTGCCTTCTCCCAAAAACACATATTTCAAATGGTCCGGCAACGGCTTAAGTTGAAGCGATGGTGCCTGAACAACAGAAGGTAGCATCTTAGTGGAAACTGAATTTGAAAGTGAGAGTGGAACCTTAGCATATTGTTGTGGCAATGACTCAAGGGCTGCCACAACCTCAATTATTTCTTCACTAGAACCCATGGCAAAGAATTCCTCCTCCTTGCCGTGGCCTTGCATTGGCCCAAATCCGTCATTTTTGCACTCTATGGCCTTAGTGATGGTTGTTTCCAGGGCGTCCTCGTTCAATTCTTCAAGGTATACCTGTGCCAAAGAATCGATAACATCAATGGAAAAACAAGAATGGTCATCAACGGGATATCTCATAGTTTCAGAAATATTAAAATCAATCACTTCCCCATCGAATTCCATTGTCAAGGTGCCTTTGTATACATCAATCTTCGTTCGGGCCGTCTTCATGAATGGCCTACCAAGGAGAATCGGCAAAGATGTAGAATGGGCTGAATCCTCCATGTCTAGGACGTAGAAATCAGCCGGAAAAATTAACTGGTTCACCTGCACAAGCACATCTTCCAAAACTCCTTTTGGATACGCGTTAGAACGATCGGCCAGTTGTATAATTACACCATCTTGTTTTAATTCACCCAAATTCATAGATGCATAAATAGAATAAGGCATGACATTTATGGATGCACCTAAATCAAGCATGGCATGTTCAAAACGATTATGTCCAATCACACAAGGAATCGTGAAACTACCGGGGTCTTTGCACTTGGTAGGCAGTTTACGTTGCAAAACAGCGGACACATTCTCGCTTACCTTCACTACCTCTTTGTTTGCCCTTCTTCTCTTTGTATTGCATAGGTCCTTGAGGAATTTAGCATACTTTGGAACCTGTTTGATTGCATCGAGAAGCGGTATGTTCACTTGCACCTTCCGGAACGTTTCAAGAATGTCCTTCTCGCTTTCTTCCTTTTTTTCTTGCATGAACCTGCGAGGAAAAGGTACATTGGGCAGATTAGGACGTGAAGTACATGAATTTGAATTTAAATTACCTGATTTGGCCGAGTTAGGGTGATTGGGGGCCTGCGGCATTGGGTTTTTCACTCTTTCCGTGGGTGAGCTAGACACTTCCTCAGGTTGTGTCGTCTCTTCATCTACTTTCTGGGCAGATTTGGGATTGTTTGGCTCGGTCCCAACTTCTTTTCCACCCCTTAGGGTGATGGCCTTGGCGGATTCGAATCCTCCCTTTGGATTGACTGTGGTTGAGCTAGGAAGCTTTCCTTGCTCTCTAATCTGTCCAAGGAACTCAGAAATCTGCCCTATTTGTTTCTTCATATCCATCATCTCCTTCTCGTTATTTTCTATCCGGTTGTTTTGATTTTGCAACCCCTGCGAAATAGAGGTTAGTAATTGCATAGCTTGATTACTGTCCAAGGACGTACCTGAATGAGATGATGCCGAAGGTTGTTGGGATTGTTGGGGTGCATACGGCTTGGAATAAAAACCAGGGGGGTTTGGCCTAAATACTCCTTGTTGGGCAGCTTGTTGTGGTTCCCTCCATTTGAAGTTTGGATGGTCCCTCCATCCGGCATTGTAAGTGTTCGAGTATGGGTTGTTTTGATTTTGTCCTTGGAAACCAATTGCATTGGCATATTCCCACCCACCATTCTCGATTAGTTGAGGGCACTTGTCGGATGGATGCCCTTGAATTGAGCACACGCCACAAACTTCGTGTTCTTGTGCTTTTGGACCAATCACAACCTGAGAAACAAGAGAAGTAAGATTAGCAAGTTGTGATTGAATTTCAGAAATAGCACTAACCTCATTTACACTTTGTTGCCGTGGGGCTTCCCTTTGGCCCACTCCTTCATATTGTTGAGCGTTGAGCGCTCGGTTGGCTATGAGAATCTTGGCATCCCTTGGTGTTTTGTCCACCAATGCTCCTCCCGCTGATGCATCAAGCATTTGACGTTCGATAGGAAGGAGGCCCTCATAGAAATATTGAAGGAGAAGTTCCTCCTTCATTTGATGTTGAGGACATGAAGCTACAAGGCCCTTGAAACGCTCATAATAAGCCGGGAATGTCTCACCATGATTCTGTAGAATACCACTAATTTTCTTCCGTAGGAGAATCACTCTCGAAGTAGGGAAGAATTTCTCCAAGAAAGCACGCTTCATACTCTCCCACGAAGTCACAGTTCCCGGGGCTAGTTCGTAGAGCCAATCTTTGGCCTTGTCCATAAGTGAAAATGGAAAGGCCTTCATCATCATTATACTCCCATCCACAGTGACGGGGGTCATGCTCGAACAAACCACCTCGAACTCCTTCAAGTGTTTGTTGGGGTCTTCCATAGACAAGCCATGGAACTTCGGAATATGGTGTAACAAACTGGATTTGAGTTCAAACACCTCAGTCTTCCCCTCTGCAGCCGTGGGGTATTGGATACAAAGAGGCAATGCATTATCCAAACCCGAGGCCGAAAGCTCCTTGATGGTTCTATTATCTGCTGCCATGGTTTGTTCTTCTTCAAAAATCTGATCCGTGGGCTTTTCTTCTACACCTACTTCGTCTTCTTCAAGCCCAGGTTGTGGTGGAGGTTGTGGTGGCTCTTGTTGACTCCTCGTTCTCCTCAAAGTGCGTTCAAAATCACCGTCAAAGTCGGAGATGTTCTCTATAATAGGCCGAGAGCTACGAGTCATACACAGTACCTGAAAAACAAGAAAACAAACAAACTAAGAATCTGAAATAAGAATGCACGAAAAAAAACAACAAAAAAAATAAAAATAAAAATAAAGACAAGGGACTAGCAAAGTTGCTAATCCCCGGCAACGGCGCCAAAATTTGATGCGAGAATTACTTGACACTCAAATTAAACCCTCGTTTGACAATTGTAGTAGAATGGATAAGTGAGGGATCGTTCTAGACCGGGGATTAGGAGGGCTTGCTAAAACCTTCTAAATTGACTAAAAAACATAAAAACACAATATAAAACACTATTTAATGCTCGAAGAAAGCAAAACTAAAAATAAGAAAGATTAAGACTAAGACTTCAACGAAATAGGGGGGATTGGATTTGGACGAATTTAAACTAAAATGTAAAAACAATATAAAACGTTAAACTAGACTCAAAGAATGTGAAACTAAACGTTAAAACATTAAGACAAACCAAAAGAATCAAAATGCTTTAAAAACACAAACTAAATTGATTTCTAACTATATTGCACATTAAAGCAAAAGGGGGATTGAGGTTTGATGAAAATTGAAATAACGAAACAAGAATGTAATTGGTGAAATAAGATGGTTGGTGAATTAGCTAGAGGTTCTTTCTCCACACATGATATTTATGCATATGAATCAATTTCCAGTTATTCCTTCATTGAATTATGAACGACAATGCCCCAAATTAATCGTGACATCACTAGTTAACCCTCAGATTTTCCTTATATTATTGGATTGGATGGCATCATTCGACAACCCAAAACATTCTCAAAAGTTCCCTACATGTCATCATAATAGAGACACAATCGAAGATCATTAAGAATAATGAAAACCATAAGCATTGACAAAGCACTTGCAACTATGACATCATGTTACTCATGCTAAGAATTAAACTTAACGCGATCGTGACAAGCGACCTTCACTACTTTCAAGTATAAGTTAGTAACGATTATGTGAAACCTTCTTAAACTTTAGCCACATATTCATGCATGCTAATTAAGTGTCAACCCTCAATCAACAAACACAAATAAGTTAATCATCAAATAGTTAAGCCAATTGCATTCACGAATCAAGAGTTCATAACCGGAATTCATCAATTTATATTACATAAATAATCATGGTATTGAAATCACCCCTAGCTAAAAAGGGTTTAGTTCCTCATAACTTTGAAATCAAAGAAACACCTAAACATTCCAACAACTCAAACGTGAATTGTATGAACGTTTAGGCCCTCTTATCTTCCATTCCTCATATTACAAAACAAAGAGAATTGAATTTAAACTTTGAAATCAAAGAAACGCGTAAACATTCCAACAACTCAAACGTGAATTGTATGAACGTTTAGGCCCTCTTATCTTCCTCTTTATTGTGGCACAAGAACTAAGGGATGTTGTCGGTGTGTTGAATGGATTGGGGGATTATGGAAATGGAAGAAATGGAGGAAAAATGGAAGAAAAACTCACGGCTAGGGAGAAGATGGAAGTGTTTGTGGTGTGTTGTGTATGAAAATGAGATGATGAATGAATGAATGAATGCAAGGGTATTTATAGGAGTAGTGGAGGGAACATATAGGGAGAGAATGGATGGGAGAGCATGTGAATGATAGCTAGGAGAATGATTAAAGGGGTGTGAATGGTTGGAAATGCATGTGGGTGAATTGGTGGTGCAATGATGAAAGAATAAGTGCATGTGTGTGTTTTGTGTTGGAATGAATGTGGATGCATGATGAAAAGTTAATAAATAATGCATGTAGGGTTAGGAAATAAAATCATAACTTAAAGGGGGGGATGATTAAAGGATGTGGCTAGGTTGGAAAGGTGTGGAAGATGGATGGAATTAGGGGGAATGCATGGCAATGATGGGGAGTTCTTTGGTGATGAATGCAATGATGAAGAGTGAATAAATAATGCATGTAGGGTTAGCTAGGTTGGCTTTGTTTGGGTGCATGTGAGTTAAAGAGGGAGAATGTGGTGAAATGATGAAGTAGGAAGGTGGAAATGCATGTGACTTGTTTTTGGAATAAAGAATGAATGGTGGAATGATGAAGAGTTGCATAAAGAATGCATGTAGGTGATAGGAGCATATTTAGGCGACTTACTTAGCTTGTTTTCGTGCATCTATGTTGTTAATTCATAGTTGTTTTAGTAGTTTAAGCCATTTTCGTGTGTTTTTAGGTTCATATGGCTAAGGAAGCAAAAAGATGCATTTTGGAGCATTTTGGAGCAAAATTGGGCTTGGAATGGATAGCATATGATTGGAGCCAAAGTGTTGGACGAATTTGAAGGCCTTGTATTCATTTTGGACATAAAACAAAGGGCCTAGCCCATTCTCTCTTAAACCAACCCCAAGGCCATGCATTTCCTTCTAATTCCAAAGCCCACAATCACTTCAAAAGCCATGCAAAGAACCATCAATTCCATAAAAAACAATCCATCAATTCACATGCAAAACCACCATTAACACACATGCACCCAAACAAAGCCAACCTAGCTAACCCTACATGCATTCTTTATGCAACTCTTCATCATTCCACCATTCATTCTTTATTCCAAAAACAAGTCACATGCATTTCCACCTTCCTACTTCATCATTTCACCACATTCTCCCTCTTTAACTCATTTCATTATTCATTCACTTTGCATTCATTCAATTCCACCCCACATGCACCCTTTATTCTTCATCATTGCAACCATGGCACATTTACACCAACAAAACAACTCCCATGCCGTGGCCTACTTATATTCCCATTTCCTTTCCAACATCTCACATGCATTTCCACCTTCCTACTTCATCATTTCACCACATTCTCCCTCTTTAACTCACATGCATTCATCATAATACACAAACACATTAAACAAATAGCCATATGCACCTCCACTCCTCCTATAAATACCCTTGCATTCATTCATTCAAGCATCATCTCATTTCATACACAACACACCACAAACACTTCCATCTTCTCCCTAGCCGTGACTTTCTCTCCATTTCCCTTCCATTTCTCCTCCATTTCTTCCATTTCCATAATCCCCCAATCCATTCAACACACCTACAACATCCCTTAGTTCTTGTGCCACAATAAAGAGGAAGATAAGAGGGCCTAAACGTTCATACAATTCACGTTTGAGTTGTTGGAATGTTTACGCGTTTCTTTGATTTCAATGTTTAAATTCAATTCTCTTTGTTTTGTAATATGAGGAATGGAAGATAAGAGGGCCTAAACGTTCATACAATTCACGTTTGAGTTGTTGGAATGTTTAGGTGTTTCTTTGATTTCAAAGTTATGAGGAACTAAACCCTTTTTGGCTAGGGGTGATTTCAATACCATGATTATTTATGTAATATGAATTGATGAATTCCGGTTATGAACTCTTGATTCGTGAATGCAATTGGCTTAACTATTTGATGATTAACTTATTTGTGTTTGTTGATTGAGGGTCGACACTTAATTAGCATGCATGAATATGTGGCTAAAGTTTAAGAAGGTTTCACATAATCGTTACTAACTTATACTTGAAAGTAGTGAAGGTCGCTTGTCACGATCGCGTTAAGTTTAATTCTTAGCATGAGTAACATGATGTCATAGTAGCAAGTGCTTTGTCAATGCTTATGGTTTTCATTATTCTTAATGATCTTCGATTGTATCTCTATTATGATGACATGTAGGGAACTTTTGAGAATGTTTTGGGTTGTCGAATGATGCCATCCAATCCAATAATATAAGGAAAATCTGAGGGTTAACTAGTGATGTCACGGTTAATTTGGGCATTGTCGTTCATAATTCAATGAAGGAATAACTGGAAATTGATTCATATGCATAAATATCATGAGTGGAGAAAGAACCTCTAGCTAATTCACCAACCATCTTATTTCATCAATTTCATATTTACATTCTGTCTAGTTATTAACTTGTTTCGTTATTTCAATTTTCGTCAAACCTAAATCCCCCTTTTGCTTTAATGTTCAATATAGTTAGAAATCAATTTAGTTTGTGTTTTTAAAGCATTTTGATTCTTTTGGTTTGTCTTAGTGTTTTAACGTTTAGTTTCACATTCTTTGAGTCTAGTTTAACGTTTTATATTGTTTTTACGTTTTAGTTTAAATTCGTCCAAACCCAATTCCCCCCTATTTCGTTGAAGTCTTAGTCTTAATCTTTCTTATTTTTAGTTTTGCTTTCTTGGAGCATTAAATAGTGTTTTATATTGTGTTTTTATGTTTTTAAGTCAATTTAGAAGGTTTTAGCAAGCCCTCCTAATCCCCGGTCTAGAACGATCCCTCACTTATCCATTCTACTACAATTGTCAAACGAGGGTTTAATTTGAGTGTCAAGTAATTCTCGCATCAAATTTTGGCGTCGTTGCCGGGGATTAGCAACTTTGCTAGTCCCTTGTCTTTATTTTTATTTATTTATTTATTTTTTATTTTTGTTTTTCGTGCATTCTTATTTCAGATTCTTAGTTTGTTTGTTTTCTTGTTTTTCAGGTACTGTGTATGACTCGTAGCTCTCGGCCTATTATAGAAAGCATCTCCGGCTTTGACGGTGATTTTGAACGCACTTTGAGGAGAACGAGGAGTCAACAAGAGCCACCACAACCTGGGCTTGAAGAAGACGAAGTAGGTGTAGAAGAAAAGCCCACGGATCAGATTTTTGAAGAAGAACAAGCCATGGCAGCAGATAATAGAACCATCAAGGAGCTTTCGGCCTCGGGTTTGGATAATGCATTGCCTCTTTGTATCCAATACCCCACGGTTGCAGAGGGGAAGACTGAGGTGTTTGAACTCAAATCCAGTTTGTTACACCATATTCCGAAGTTCCATGGCTTGTCTATGGAAGACCCCAACAAACACTTGAAGGAGTTCGAGGTGGTTTGTTCGAGCATGACCCCCGTCACTGTGGACGAGAGTATATTGAAGATGAAGGCCTTTCCATTTTCACTTATGGACAAGGCCAAAGATTGGCTCTACGAACTAGCCCCGGAAACTGTGACTTCGTGGGAAAGTATGAAGCGTGCTTTCTTGGAGAAATTCTTCCCCACTTCGAGAGTGATTCTTCTACGGAAGAAAATTAGTGGTATTCAACAGAATCATGGTGAGACATTCCCGGCTTATTATGAGCGCTTCAAGGGCCTTGTAGCTTCATGTCCTCAACATCAAATGAAGGAGGAACTTCTCCTTCAATATTTCTATGAGGGCCTCATTCCTATCGAACGTCAAATGCTTGATGCATCAGCAGGAGGAGCATTGGTGGACAAAACACCAAGGGATGCCAAGATTCTCATAGCCAACCGAGCGCTCAACGCTCAACAATATGAAGGAGTGGGCCAAAGGGAAGCCCCACGGCAACAAAGTGTAAATGAGGTTAGTGCTATTTCTGAAATTCAATCACAACTTGCTAATCTTACTTCTCTTGTTTCTCAGGTTGTGATTGGTCCAAAAGCACAAGAACACCAAGTTTGTGGCGTGTGCTCAATTCAAGGGCATCCATCCGACAAGTGCCCTCAACTAATCGAGAATGGTGTGTGGGAATCTGCCAATGCAATTGGTTTCCAAGGACAAAATCAAAACAACCCATACTCGAACACTTACAATGCCGGATGGAGGGACCATCCAAACTTCAAATGGAGGGAGCCACAACAAGCTGCCCAACAAGGAGGATTTAGGCCAAACCCCCCTGGTTTTTATTCCAAGCCGTATGCACCCCAACAACCCCAACAACCTTCGGCATCATCTCATTCAGGTACGTCCTTGGAAAGTAATCAAGCTATGCAATTACTAACCTCTATTTCGCAGAGGTTGCAAAATCAAAACAACCGGATAGAAAATAACGAGAAGGAGATGATGGATATGAAGAAACAAATAGGGCAGATTTCTGAGTTCCTTGGACAGATTAGAGAGCAAGGAAAGCTTCCTAGCTCAACCACAGTCAATCCAAAGGGAGGATTCGAATCCGCCAAGGCCATCACCCTAAGGGGTGGAAAAGAAGTTGGGACCGAGCCAAACAATCCCAAATCTGCCCAGAAAGTAGATGAAGAGACGACACAACCTGAGGAAGTGTCTAGCTCACCCACGGAAAGAGTGAAAAACCCAATGCCGCAGACCCCCAATCACCCTAACTCGGCCAAATCAGGTAATTTAAATTCAAATTCATGTACTTCACATCCTAATCTGCCCAATGTACCTTTTCCTCGCAGGTTCATGCAAGAAAAAAAGGAAGAAAGCGAGAAGGACATTCTTGAAACGTTCCGGAAGGTGCAAGTGAACATACCGCTTCTCGATGCAATCAAACAGGTTCCAAAGTATGCTAAATTCCTCAAGGACCTATGCAATACAAAGAGAAGAAGGGCAAACAAAGAGGTAGTGAAGGTAAGCGAGAATGTGTCCGCTGTTTTGCAACGTAAACTGCCTACCAAGTGCAAAGACCCCGGTAGTTTCATGATTCCTTGTGTGATTGGACATAATCGTTTTGAACATGCCATGCTTGATTTAGGTGCATCCATAAATGTCATGCCTTATTCTATTTATGCATCTATGAATTTGGGTGAATTAAAACAAGATGGTGTAATTATACAACTGGCCGATCGTTCTAACGCGTATCCAAAAGGAGTTTTGGAAGATGTGCTTGTGCAGGTGAACCATTTAATTTTTTCGGCTGATTTCTACGTCCTAGACATGGAGGATTCAGCCCATTCTACATCTTTGCCGATTCTCCTTGGTAGGCCATTCATGAAGACGGCCCGAACGAAGATTGATGTATACAAAGGCACCTTGACAATGGAATTCGATGGGGAAGTGATTGATTTTAATATTTCTGAAACTATGAGATATCCCGTTGATGACCATTCTTGTTTTTCCATTGATGTTATCGATTCTTTGGCGCAGGTATACCTTGAAGAATTGAACGAGGACGCCCTGGAAACAACCATCACTAAGGCCATAGAGTGCAAAAATGACGGATTTGGGCCAATGCAAGGCCACGGCAAGGAGGAGGAATTCTTTGCCATGGGTTCTAGTGAAGAAATAATTGAGGTTGTGGCAGCCCTTGAGTCATTGCCACAACAATATGGTAAGGTTCCACTCTCACTTTCAAATTCAGTTTCCACTAAGATGCTACCTTCTGTTGTTCAGGCACCATCGCTTCAACTTAAGCTGTTGCCGGACCATTTGAAATATGTGTTTTTGGGAGAAGGCGAAACATTGCCCGTCATCATTTCATCAAGTCTCACGGCAATGGAGGAGGAGAAGCTTGTGAGGGTGCTGCGAGAACACAAAACGGCCATAGGGTGGACTTTGGCCGACATTAAAGGAATAAGCCCTACCACATGCATGCACCGTATACTTCTCGAGGAAGGGACTAAGCCATCCCGAGAGGCTCAACGCCGTCTCAACCCGCCGATGATGGAAGTGGTGAAGAAGGAAATAATCAAGCTTTTGGATTGCGGAGTGATCTACCCTATCTCTGATAGCCGTTGGGTCTCTCCAGTTCAAGTCGTTCCCAAGAAGTCCGGAGTAACTGTTATCAAGAATGATGAGAATGAGCTCGTGGCTACACGCATTCAGACTGGATGGCGAGTATGTATCGATTACCGGAAGCTAAATGCCATGACTAGGAAAGATCACTTTCCTTTGCCATTCATCGACCAGATGCTCGAAAGGTTAGCCGGTCATGCTTTTTACTGTTTTCTTGATGGATACTCTGGATATAACCAAATTGTGATAGCCCCGGATGATCAAGAGAAGACCACATTCACATGTCCCTTTGGAACATTTGCTTATCGTCGCATGCCATTTGGCTTATGCAACGCACCGGCCACTTTCCAAAGGTGTATGGTAAGTATATTTTCCGATTTTGTTGAAAAGATCATTGAGGTTTTCATGGATGATTTCAGTGTGTTTGGGAATTCATTTGATAATTGCTTGGATAATCTGACCTTAATTTTGAAACGATGTGTTGAATCTAACCTTGTCTTGAATTGGGAGAAATGTCACTTTATGGTGAAACAAGGTATAGTTTTAGGACATATTGTTTCAGAAAAAGGAATTGAAGTAGATAAATCAAAAATAGACCTTATACGTCACTTACCCTCTCCTACTTCGGTTAGAGAGGTACGTTCGTTTCTTGGCCATGCAGGGTTCTATAGGCGTTTTATCAAGGACTTCTCCAAGATGTCCAACCCTCTTTGCCGATTGCTTCAAAAAGATGTGCCATTCAAGTTTGATGAAGAGTGTAATTCGGCATTTAACCAACTCAAGGAGAAGCTAGTCTCGGCCCCCATTATTGTACCTCCAGATTGGAGCCTTCCGTTCGAGCTCATGTGCGATGCATCCAACTATGCATTAGGAGCTGTTCTAGGACAAAGAAGAGACAAGCGGCCGCATGTCATATACTATGCCTCTCGGACTCTCGATGATGCCCAATTGAACTACTCCACGACGGAAAAAGAACTTCTAGCTATGGTTTTTGCTTTAGATAAATTTCGTTCATATTTAATTGGTACTAAAGTAATCGTTTATTCTGATCATGCAGCTTTGAGGTACTTGCTCACGAAAAAGGAAGCAAAGCCGAGGCTTATCCGTTGGATTCTTCTTCTTCAAGAATTTGATATTGAAATCCGGGATAAGAAAGGAAGCGAGAATGTAGTGGCTAACCATTTAAGCCAAATGATCCACGAGGAGCATGAACATGCCGTACCTATCCCTGAAAATTTTCCCGATGAGCAGCTGCTATCCATTGAGGTAAGTGAACCATGGTATGCAGATTTAGTGAATTACTTGGTGGTTAAACAATTTCCAAATGAACTAAACAAGCACCAACGTGATAAGCTTAAAAATGATGCACGTTTCTATGTTTGGGATGACCCTTATTTGTGGAAGTATTGCTCAGATCAAATTGTACGTAGATGTGTGCATGATTCTGAATTTCACTCAATTCTTAGCTTTTGTCACACATATGCATGTGGTGGTCATTTTGGCACACAACGCACTGCCCTCAAGGTTCTAGAGTGTGGTTTTTATTGGCCGACTATATTTAGGGATGCTAGAACCTTTTGTATGTCTTGTGATCGTTGCCAACGAATGGGTAACATAGGTACCAAGGACCAAATGCCGCAAACCCCTGTCTTTAATGTTGAAATTTTTGATGTTTGGGGCATTGATTTCGTGGGCCCTTTCCCTCCATCTTATGGTTTCACTTATATCTTGCTAGCCGTTGATTATGTTTCTAAATGGGTGGAAGCAAAAGCCACCCGTACTAACAATTCTAAGGTGGTTGCAGATTTCGTGAAAACTAACATTTTTGCTAGGTTTGGAATGCCAAGAGTAATCATAAGTGATGGAGGGTCTCACTTTTGCAATCGGACCATTGAGGCGTTGCTAAGAAAGTACCATGTCAACCATAAGGTCTCCACACCTTACCATCCTCAAACAAATGGCCAAGCCGAGGTGTCTAACCGAGAAATCAAACAAATTTTGGAGAAGACCGTTAGACCAACAAGGAGGGATTGGAGCTTACGTTTAGATGATGCACTGTGGGCATATCGTACGGCGTACAAAACACCCATTGGGATGTCACCTTTTCGGCTCGTCTATGGTAAGCCATGTCATTTGCCCGTAGAGTTAGAGCACAAGGCACATTGGGCCGTGAAGACTTTCAACATGGACATAGATGCAGCGGGAGTTCATAGGAAGCTCCAATTGAATGAACTTGAGGAGATTCGGAATGAAGCCTATGAGAATGCCCGGATGTACAAAGCCAAGACCAAAGCATTCCATGATAAAATGATTCGAACCAAGACCTTCACAGTTGGGCAGAAAGTGTTACTTTTCAACTCTCGCCTACGTTTGTTTCCTGGTAAGTTGCGTTCTAAATGGATTGGCCCGTTTGTTGTTACTAACGTTTTACCTTATGGTGCAGTCCACATAAAAAGCTTAATGAATGGCGTAGAATTCAAGGTGAACGGGCATCGGTTGAAGCCATATTACGAGCATGGTGTGGGGCAAGTGGTGGAAGACATTCCTTTCCATTCCGTGGGCTCAAATGAAGATTGAAGAGAGTACTCGTCCGGCTGCAAGACGTAAAAGAAAGCGCTACTTGGGAGGCAACCCAATACAGTAAATAAAACTTTTGCTTGTTCATTGATTTTTTCGATAAATTACAATTGTATCTAAACATGGTAGAAAGATGGAGCCTTTACAAAGGTTGTGTACGTGAGGCCCCACTACGTGGCAACACTCTCGGAGCAAGAGGCATCGGAGCAGGAGGCATCGGAGCAAGAGGCATCGGAGCAGGAGGCATAGGAGCGGGAGGCACCGAAGATAGATCATTCAAGGCCCCAAACCTTGGTGGAACGCTGGATGACCCAGGAAAAAGGTGCCTCTGGAAGAAAGCTGCAAACCGTTGACGGTCATCAAGCTCATCAAGCTTCCTCTTCATGCCTGTTGAATAATTGTTGGCAAGCACGTGCAAACTTCGGTTCTCGTACTTAAGCTGTTTGATCTCCTGCTTAAGACTCTCCACCTTCGCCATCAAGGATTCAACCTGTCGGGAGCGAGCAAGAAGGCGTTGGCCCATGTTGGACACAGAGCCAGCGCACTGAACACTCAGAGCCAGGGATTCTTGAACGGCCAACTCATCGGACCTTCCTGAAAGCAGCTGACTGTCTTTGGGAGTGAGGAGGTTCTGAGCCACTATCGTAGCCGTTGTGGGATCCGTCATCACAGAGTCCTCATCTGTAAGAGGGCCATGGGAAGATAAGAAAGACGGGCACCATACCTTACCCTGACGAGACGCGACCGGATCACTGCTTAGACTCAAATCTAAGCAAAGGTTCGATGGGTTGGATGAGCTAGCCATTGTTCACGAAATTAAAAGAGAAGGGGTGGACGGAGTAGATTTTCAAAGGGCCGGAGACGAGTTTCAAGAATGGAAAATCTTCAGAGTATGTAAGTTGGCGGTGATCGATAGCTCTATAAAAAGCCAAGGCAACGCGTCCACCGATTCAAAAAGCCTCGGCTTTTCAGAAAACGCGTTCAACACGTGGAGGCCATCATCGCAACTACACGTCTTTAGCCGACAAGCGCAAAGTTCGGCGACGCTTTATCTGCTTTTCAGAAAACGCGTGCAGCTTTATCGAAGAGGCGTCTTCAAAGATCGAAGAGTCGTCAGTATTCCAAAAAGCCGGATTTGCGGGATCAAAATGTTTGTCGACAACGGTAAAAGAACAGTATCACCACTTGCTATTGAATTCCCTATATATGTCGACCTTCATTTTTTTTTTTTTTGGCAAGACAGAACTGAAGAAAATGCCCAACTCTTTCTCACCTTTGAGGGCGCACTCCCAGCAAAGCCTTTCGAAATACTCCATTCTTTCTTCTTCCCCAAAGATGATACCAGATGCCTGGAGTACAGATGACCCAGGAGGAAACAGCACCACCAATACATGTGCTGATTCATTCACCGCTTCTTCAAAAGCAAAGGTATCTCATATCATCAAGGGCAAAAACAAAGGTATCTCATATCATGCTCTTTCCCTGTCTTTTCCTTTGTCCTTGATATTACTTGCATGGCAAAGTGAAAGAAGCAATCAGCCGGCACTTGGAGTCTATCTGAACTCTATTCCCTGGTTGCTTACCTAGCTTTGCTGAGCTATCCTCTAACCCTCTTCAATACGAATTGGAGAGATTGAACAAAGAAACAAATAAGAGGAGGAAGCTCAGACCTTCGGGGGAGACCAAAGGAAGGCTGCTGCCCAGTTCAAGAGTAGCACAAAGGAAAATCAACGATGGGAGCAGCGCAGTTCAAGAGTAAGCCTGTGGAATCACAAAGATCCAAGCCTCACTGCAATCACCAAGGAGAAGATGGAACGAAAACTCCATAACCAGATTTGCATCTCTAAACTCTTCTCTTTGTTAGATACATTCTGCCATGTTTAGTATGTTTAATTGCTGTTTATATGTTTGTTTGTGTTTAGTGTGGTTTTTAACATTGAGGACAATGTTTGTTTTAAGTGTGGGGGAGTTACTAAAGTGTTTTGATGCAAATTCGTAGGGTTTTATCCACCATAACTTCAAATGTTGTTTCTTGCTGTTTTTAAGTGTGTTTAGTGTGTTTTGACTTAAAAATTCGAAAATCACATAAAAATTTGAAAAACATGTTTTGAAAAGCCTAAAAAGAGTGTTTTGAGTCGTTTTTGTGTCGTAGGTCACCTTCCAACACAATGATAAGGATTTGGTTTCTAATTGCATGACTGTTAAAAAGAGTTATAAACATGGAGAAAAGTTTGATTTACTCTTGGTATATGCTTGGTTATGGTTATAATGTATGACTTCACATGCAATCATAAAAATAAAAAATAAAAAAAAAAATTAGTTATGTAACATGCTTGAAGGAAGGAACTCAAACAAACGCTACAACCCTGAGAGACTTGAGCCTATAACGTTCTTTGGAGAGTATAATCTGTGATTTCTTGTTTTCTAAAGTCGTTGCATGATCTCATTATTCTTTGCTTGGTTACTACTTAGAAGGCGTTTCATCATATAGTTCCAAATGCTAGAACTCATGCCCATTTCATTCAAAGCATGTTATTGATTTGCATAACATATATCAAGATGAAGTTGTGTAGTTGCCACCATAGCCAAATAGCCTCACTTCCCATATTTCGTATATGTTGTAAGTTTTACCCCCGTTGAGCCATGTTAGCCCATGTTCTTTGTTAACCCACTTTATCTTCACCTAACCTAGAATATGACCGTCCTTACCCTTGTTCTTAAAAGATAGTGAGCATGCTTAAATGAATTCCTTTTGAGTTACATTATGCAAGAAAATGAGTGTGGGGGAAGGAATGCTTGTTCTTAAGTATGTTTTGAGTTTCAAAAGAAAAAAAAAAAAAAAAAAAAAAAAAAAAAAAAGAAGAAATAAAAAAGAGCTTGAAAAAAATGAGTGATTGAAGAAAGGGCTCAAAACACCAATTCTGGCCCAAAATTGTCTAAATTCTCCCTTTTGTTCCAAAGTTGAGTTTTCATTCAAAAGTGAATTCTAAGTTGATTCAATTGCCTTGCTCACTATTTCTTTGAGAACCTTTGTTTTCCATATCCCTTCTTTGTTATCCACACGCCCCAAGCCCCATTACAACCCGTGACTTCAATCTTGAGTGTTATGTGTTTCAATTTGTGGAGTTTGAACTTGGTATGAGCATATGGTGTCACTGGTTCTCGCGTCTAAGTAGTAGCATTCCATTCATGAGATCATAATCTAAACATGCTTATTAACTCCAAAAATTGCGTTCTTTGTGATACATATATGTGAGTGTTCGTTTTCATGTTTACATCAATCTTCTCACATATGACTAGATTAGGGTGTGTAGTTAAAAAAATCTGAGTGAAAATTGAGTGCATATCTTGTAAGGAATTGAGCAAATTCTCTAAGGCATGTTACTACATTCAAAACATGGTTTTAAATGCTTAATTATGAACTAGTATGTGGTGACTATGATTAAGAATGTACTTAAGGGTAAAGATGGCTAAATTATGTGGGAATAATGATTTTTAACTTGTCATGTGCATTGGAAATCCCTGAAACGATTGTTGGAAGGTGTAGGTTGTGTTTTACGTGTTTAGTGTCGTTTTGTTTATTTGTTTTTATTCTGTTTTGCTCGAGGACTAGCAAAAGATAAGTGTGGGGGAGTTTGATAGGAGCATATTTAGGCGACTTACTTAGCTTGTTTTCGTGCATCTATGTTGTTAATTCATAGTTGTTTTAGTAGTTTAAGCCATTTTCGTGTGTTTTTAGGTTCATATGGCTAAGGAAGCAAAAAGATGCATTTTGGAGCATTTTGGAGCAAAATTGGGCTTGGAATGGATAGCATATGATTGGAGCCAAAGTGTTGGACGAATTTGAAGGCCTTGTATTCATTTTGGACATAAAACAAAGGGCCTAGCCCATTCTCTCTTAAACCAACCCCAAGGCCATGCATTTCCTTCTAATTCCAAAGCCCACAATCACTTCAAAAGCCATGCAAAGAACCATCAATTCCATAAAAAACAATCCATCAATTCACATGCAAAACCACCATTAACACACATGCACCCAAACAAAGCCAACCTAGCTAACCCTACATGCATTCTTTATGCAACTCTTCATCATTCCACCATTCATTCTTTATTCCAAAAACAAGTCACATGCATTTCCACCTTCCTACTTCATCATTTCACCACATTCTCCCTCTTTAACTCATTTCATTATTCATTCACTTTGCATTCATTCAATTCCACCCCACATGCACCCTTTATTCTTCATCATTGCAACCATGGCACATTTACACCAACAAAACAACTCCCATGCCGTGGCCTACTTATATTCCCATTTCCTTTCCAACATCTCACATGCATTTCCACCTTCCTACTTCATCATTTCACCACATTCTCCCTCTTTAACTCACATGCATTCATCATAATACACAAACACATTAAACAAATAGCCATATGCACCTCCACTCCTCCTATAAATACCCTTGCATTCATTCATTCAAGCATCATCTCATTTCATACGCAACACACCACAACACTTCCATCTTCTCCCTAGCCGTGACTTTCTCTCCATTTCCCTTCCATTTCTCCTCCATTTCTTCCATTTCCATAATCCCCCAATCCATTCAACACACCTACAACATCCCTTAGTTCTTGTGCCACAATAAAGAGGAAGATAAGAGGGCCTAAACGTTCATACAATTCACGTTTGAGTTGTTGGAATGTTTACGCGTTTCTTTGATTTCAATGTTTAAATTCAATTCTCTTTGTTTTGTAATATGAGGAATGGAAGATAAGAGGGCCTAAGCGTTCATACAATTCACGTTTGAGTTGTTGGAATGTTTAGGTGTTTCTTTGATTTCAAAGTTATGAGGAACTAAACCCTTTTTGGCTAGGGGTGATTTCAATACCATGATTATTTATGTAATATGAATTGATGAATTCCGGTTATGAACTCTTGATTCGTGAATGCAATTGGCTTAACTATTTGATGATTAACTTATTTGTGTTTGTTGATTGAGGGTCGACACTTAATTAGCATGCATGAATATGTGGCTAAAGTTTAAGAAGGTTTCACATAATCGTTACTAACTTATACTTGAAAGTAGTGAAGGTCGCTTGTCACGATCGCGTTAAGTTTAATTCTTAGCATGAGTAACATGATGTCATAGTTGCAAGTGCTTTGTCAATGCTTATGGTTTTCATTATTCTTAATGATCTTCGATTGTATCTCTATTATGATGACATGTAGGGAACTTTTGAGAATGTTTTGGGTTGTCGAATGATGCCATCCAATCCAATAATATAAGGAAAATCTGAGGATTAACTAGTGATGTCACGGTTAATTTGGGCATTGTCGTTCATAATTCAATGAAGGAATAACTGGAAATTGATTCATATGCATAAATATCATGAGTGGAGAAAGAACCTCTAGCTAATTCACCAACCATCTTATTTCATCAATTTCATATTTACATTCTGTCTAGTTATTAACTTGTTTCGTTATTTCAATTTTCGTCAAACCTAAATCCCCCTTTTGCTTTAATGTTCAATATAGTTAGAAATCAATTTAGTTTGTGTTTTTAAAGCATTTTGATTCTTTTGGTTTGTCTTAGTGTTTTAACGTTTAGTTTCACATTCTTTGAGTCTAGTTTAACGTTTTATATTGTTTTTACGTTTTAGTTTAAATTCGTCCAAACCCAATTCCCCCCTATTTCGTTGAAGTCTTAGTCTTAATCTTTCTTATTTTTAGTTTTGCTTTCTTCGAGCATTAAATAGTGTTTTATATTGTGTTTTTATGTTTTTAAGTCAATTTAGAAGGTTTTAGCAAGCCCTCCTAATCCCCGGTCTAGAACGATCCCTCACTTATCCATTCTACTACAATTGTCAAACGAGGGTTTAATTTGAGTGTCAAGTAATTCTCGCATCACATTGCCGCACCCCTAAATCACCCTAAACCCATCAATAACCCATAAATTCATCCCAAATCATCCCACAACCAATCTGCCGCAGCAAGGAGAAGAGGAAAGAGGAGCTTCGACGCGCACCAATTCACGTGGATTCGTTGGGCGTTCTAGGTGTAATCAATCCTTTGTGCTTTATGTTTAAATTCATTTGTAATTCTCTTTTTGTGAACATGAGAGGCTAAATCCCCCTAGTTAGCTAGGGGGTGATTCAAAACCATGTTTATGCTTGCAATATGAATTGATTACTTTTGGTTGGAATTTCATGAATGTTGGATTCAATTCGTTTAACTGTTTGATTGATAACTTGTTTGTGTATGTTTATTGAGAGTGCACGCTTAATGTTCATGCATGAATTTGACGCTAGAATATAAGTGAGTTTCACCTAATAATTATGAACTTATATTCACAAGTAGTGGAGGTTGCTTATAAACAATCGCGTTAAATGAATTCTTGGCACTAGTTTCATGCTCATCATAGTAACGAATGCCTCGTCAACACTTATAGTTTTCATGTTGCTTAATGATCTTTGATTGTATCTTTATTGTGCTTTTCACGTAAAGGACTTTTAGAGAATGTTTTGAATTGCGTTGCGCTAACCCATCCAATTCATTAACTTAAGGAAAACTTGACGGTTAATTTAAGCGGACCTAATTAACCCGGAGTGTTGAGTTTCATAATTCATCGAAAGACCAACTGAAAATCAAAGTGTATGCAAGTGTGACATGTGTGGAGAAAAACCCCTTAGCTATTCCATCATCCATATTTTCATCAAATTTATATTTAGAATCTGCCTTAAATTTACAATCTGTGCATTTAATTTATTTTCGTCAAAACCTCAATCCCCCTTTACTTTAGTGTCCAATTTAGTTAGAAAGTATCTTAGTTTGTGTGTTTAAGCATTTGGATTCATTCTCTTACCCAATTTCGTCCAAAGTTACCAAAGTGCTCAAAACTGCCCAGAAAGTGATTTTAAGGCAGTTTTGAGTGTTTTGGGGCTGTTTTGAGTCTTTTGATTTGTTTGAGTGTTTTTATTGTTAGTTTTTCATTCTTTGAGTCTAGTTTAGTGTTTCAAACTTTATTTTACGTTTTTGAGTCAGTTTCCAAGTGATTTTGCAATCCCTCCTAATCCCCGGTTAAGAACGATCCTTACTTATTCATATACTACAATTGTCACAAGAGGGTTTTAATTTGTGTGCTTAATTAGTTCGCATCAAATTTTTGGCGCCGTTGTCGGGGATTAGCAACTTTGCTAATCCCTTGGATTGTATTTTCTGTTTACTTTATTTTTGTTAAGTTTCTGACCTTATTTTGTTTTCCTTGTTTTAGGTACTAGTGCATGACTCGGAGTTCTCAACCGATTCGTGAGGACATCTTAGATTTTGACAGTGACTTTGAGAGGACTTTGAGACGAAGGAAGAAGCATCACGAATCAAGTCCGCCAAGCCCGGAACCTGAGCTTGAAGAACAAGTCTTAGAAGAGGGGGAGGAACCCACGGCAGGGATCTTTGAGGAACCCACGGCAAGGGCATTTGAAGAGCCACAAGTCATGGCCGTAGACACCCGGACACTCAAGGAGCTTTCCGCTTCGGGGTTGGATAACGCCGCACCCTTGTGTATCCAATATCCCCCACCGGCCGAAGGGAAGACCGAGGAGTTTGAGTTGAAGTCAAGCTTGCTCCACCACATTCCGAAGTACCATGGGATGTCCATGGAGGATCCGAACAAGCACCTAAAGGAATTCGAGGTGGTGTGCTCAAGTATGACTCTCGTCAACGTAGACAGAAGTATTCTGAAGATGAAGGCTTTTCCATTCTCTTTAATGGACAAAGCCAAGGATTGGTTGTACGACTTAGCTCCCAGAACCGTCACATCGTGGGAGAGCATGAAGAGGGCCTTTCTGGAGAAGTTCTTCCCAACTTCTCGAATCATCCTTTTACGAAAAAGGATAAGTGGCATCCAACAAGATGAAGGTAAGTCATTTCCTACGTACTATGAACGTTTTAAATCTCTTGTTGCTTCTTGTCCACAGCATCATATGAAGGAGGAGTTGCTTTTGCAATACTTCTACGAGGGGCGCCTACCAATCGAACGACAAATGCTCGACGCATAGGCGGGTGGAGCACTGGTGGACAAGACGCCCATGGCGGCCAAGGTCTTGATCGCGAACCGAGCGTTGAACGCTCAACAATATGAAGGAGTGGGACAAAGAGGACCCCCACGGCAGCAGGTTCATGAGGTAAGTTCCGCACCTGATATTCATTCACAGTTAGCTAATCTTACTTCCATTGTGTCTCAGATGGCCGAAGGCATGAGGATGCAAGGACCAGTTGTATGCGGGGTGTGTTCTATCCAAGGACATGCGTCGGAGAAGTGCCCACAGCTCATAGAAAATGGTGGATGGGAAAGCGCCAACGCCATTGGATTTCAGGGCCAAAACCAACCATGGAACGATCCTTACTCAAATACTTATAATCCAGGTTGGAGAGACCACCCGAACTTCAAATGGAGGGAGCCCCAACAACCACCACAACAAGGAGGCTTTAGGCAACAACCCCCGGGCTTTTTCTGTTGGAAGTATGCCCACAAAGCCACTCATTTGATGTAATAGCTTTTTGGAATACTTATTGTGTTAAACTTTTATATGTTTAATAGAAGGGCAAAGCTTATTGTTAATCACTATTTATAGTATCTTGTGTTTAAGCAATAAGGGAATCCAAGGAATGTATTTGATCTAAGAGACAAGTGATTTAAGTTAGTTAAATTAACGAGACCTTTCTCTTATGTTCATTCCTAAAACGTTCCTAGCCATAGGATTGCCAATTGGGCATTGACAATCCGCTAAGGTTAGTATGTGTTATGTCGACTCAAGCGTGAGTATGAACTAGTCTCAAGTCATTTGGTGTTGGACACTAAGGCAAACACATAGGTGCTCGAAAGAGTAATCGAGTACACTGAACCACGATCAAACAAGAGTTCGAACATACATGTCATGTGAGAACTCAATAGTTGCAATATGCAAAGTAGTCCTTTGACCTGAGGCATCATTGATGTCTAATGGTTAGGTCCTTGATCTTTGATTATGTCAACGGCATTCCATTGGAGTGTCCACGGCATTGTTGGGGTCAAGCTATCTAGTCATGTAGGCATATGAATGTACAACAAGGGATCTCTAACCTTCCATGATGGAAGGAGAATACTCTAAGATATGATTCGAGAGTCTTTGGCCAAAGCATATGAATATGACTAAGGAAGATGTTCCAAATCTTATTCAGTTGAATCATATAGAGAAGTATCACATTGGATAGTAGACATGAAACAAACTATCACTTAAACAATGTGATTAAGAGTATTGTATTAGAGAAGGACCGTATTGCATTGTAGTTGTAACTGGATAGGTTCTCCAACCACTTCTACTTAGCTTGGGTAACCATGACATGCTGCTAGGCGTCACCCATGGTTTGTGGAAGCCCTAAAGATTAGCAAACACTAATTTAAGGGAGAATTGAAATGTGGTTTCAATTCACAATCGATCGTTAAGAGTAACATCGCCCACTACCTCGCTAATTGGAACCTAATGGATCGTACACCGAGTAAAGATATAAGTGAAGAAATTATATGAAATGGATAAGCAATTAAATGGTTTAATTGAAGAATGGTCAAGATTAATTAAATAGTTAATTAATTATACGAAACGTTCGTATTGGGCGTTTAAGTTAGTTTTGGGCTTCGGGGCACAAAAACGTTTTGGCCCACAAGGCCCATTATGTTTAAGTTGTATGACAACTAAAACAAAATGGGCAATTAAGCCCAAATACATTAAATGGCCGGCCATAACCTTCAAGGGTAGTGAACTTGGCTTAATTGCAAGTTTGCCACTCCATTGTGAGGTGGTATAAATACATCTTTATAGCCATTTCACCCTAAGGTGTTTCTAATTGAATTTGGGTGAAACCAATTCTCTCATTACCTTAGGTGAGGAACATCTAGCAATCTTTCTTACCTAAGTCATCCATTTCATCTTCACACAACATCTTTGGTGTGGAGACTTAGAGACACTAAACTTTTGGTGTTTTGGAGAACAAATCCTCAAATCCTCAAAGAAGAAAAGGAGCACTAAAAGGGAGGAAATCACAAGGAAGATTCAAGGAGCAAGGAGGTGACTTGAAGGCCCTCCACTTGGGTGAATCCCTTGTGTAATCAAGGATGAGCTTCAAGGGTAAAGAATCTCTAAATTCTTATTCTCTTTAATTTTGTTAAAGAGTCTTATGGTTCACCATATACTAGGCTTTGAAAGTCATGGGTTTTATGAATTGTTTTTGAATGCATGCCTACTTTAAAGAGTTATTAGTTTGCATATGTATTCAAATGTTCTTACATGTTCTTAGCTAGGACAAAATTTTTCCTTCAAGTGGTATCAGAGCCTAGGCCTAGTTTATGGTGGATCCTTTTGGGTTTTGTGATTTAAGTGTTGTAAATGTTACAAGCTTTGTTCTTGCTTTGAATATAAATTTTACTTGAAAATTTAGCATCTCAAATGTTGTAGATGTATTTCATTAAAGCATGAATAATGGAACTAAAAGTTGGTGCCAAGTGTTTTGGGAATTTCGGCCAAATCCAAAGGGTGATTTTTTGGGTTCATGTTAGGCTTGTTAAAATGGTTTTAAAGTGCTTTTTGGAACCCCTAAGTACCCTAGGATAATAACCCTCTTTTGAGTTGTGAAAATTTGAGTTTTGATGAAAGAAAACATCCATGGAGCTATTATGAGTTTTTATGTATGTTCTTCATATTTCTTGAAGTTCTTATCAAGAACAAAAAGTTTTGAAGTTTTGATTCAAAAGTTTTATGTTTTACATAAAGTTTTGAATATTAGTTGATGGGTGATGATTATGTCAAAGATATATTTTTTGAATATTAGTTAATGGATGATGTTTGTTGGTAAGAAATGATTAAATGGTTTTAATTATATCAAAGGTATATTTTCTTTTCAAACCATCCCCACCATCTTTAATCTCACCCACCAAAATCCACTTACAAAATTTTATTGTATCAAAAACTCAATATATCAATCAATGGCCGGCCACCCCTCTAGTGGGGTGCTTTTGTGCAATTAAATAAAGTTTTAATACTTTTGTGTATTTGTATTATGGCCCAAAAGTTTGTGTTTTTGCAAAATGGCCCAAATAAAATGAGAACAAAAATTGTTTTGTCTCTTTAATGAGAATTGGATTTTCATTATATTTAGTTCCATTTAAATCAATTCTATGGATCCAAAAACCAATTGTTTAAAGTTGCTTTCTTAGTTAATTTAGTTAATTGAGAAAAGGGTGATTATGAACCAAAGGCCTCGATAATTGAGCTATGTGATTGGCCGATTTACATTATGAATGCTTGGGTTTTAAGTAATGTAGATATGAATGTAATTTGATTAGTTCAAGTTGTTGTAAAGGGCATAAGCCCATTATTTGTGTTGTAAAAGGGCATAAGCCCTTCTTATTATTTCATGTATTCCTCTTTGATTATATGTATGCAAATTGGAATAGTTGGGTCCAACGCCCAATAGGAAATAACGGTTTAATTGGATTAAACGCGTAACTAAAATCAACAACTATCTACCTTAAACCCAAGGTCCAACACAAGGCTCGTGTTGGATCAAATCAAACGGTTCATAATCATCCTAAAACCTAATATGACTATATAGTCCATATGAGGATGCAATGCGTTCGTTAGTAGTTCCATATAGTCTCGCTTGTTTCAACGAAACAGTGGGAGTATTATATGCTACTAAATCATATTAACTTGGACCAATAGTTATGATAGGGCCATGTTCTTTTAATATGATTAAAATGTTTTGATGTAGCCCAAAACTACTCCCTCAAACGAATATTAAGTTGATAAACGAGAGATGTTTTGAACATTTCTTCGTAGGCCTTCCACCGTGGTGGGCTCCAATCATTTGTGACTTGTACACCGGCTTCACCCTATCATGGGGGAGTACAAAGTGCATGCTTACACTCAGGAGGAGTCCATAAACATATGATGAGGTAAGTGTAGGCAACGAGGATAGCCAACATCGTATCATCGTGAGGTTATTCTTGAACCCCTACATGAACTAAGCATGGTGGGAATAACTTAACTAAGTGCAATAATGCCAACATCGTATCATCGTGAGGCAACATTCTCTAGAGGCCAAACAAGATGGGTAATTACAAACGTTGTAAATGAATAATGCGTTATTCTCTCATCATTATTTTTGCTAACCAACATCGTATCATCGTGAGGTGGGCTTGGTAATGGTGAGTCTCCCATACCCCGCTAAGAGTTCAATATAACTCTCGAATTCCATTGAGGGATGTGGAGTTTGCCAAAAATAGTGGGTGGTACTATTTGATTCAAGACCCAATCAAGTAGTTAATCAACAATCTAATACGATTTCTGTTATGTTATGTAGTTAACGACATGCCTAAAATACTACCCACCATTATACTTGACAAAATGGCCCAAGACTTTTTCCTTGCATATCTCTCGGATGATTTCACTAAGTTTATTGTAAACTATAAAGTGAATAGATTCGATCATACTTTTAACGAGATGATTGACATGTGCTGTAAATTTGAAAAAGGTTTCAAAAAGGACAGTGGGAGTAAGAATGCAAAAACAAGGAAAAGGTTTCTTAAGAAGAAGGCAAAGAAATCCAAAGGAACATGCTTTCATTGTGGAAGGGATGAACGTTGGAAGAAGAAATACAGGGTGCGCATTGCGAGCCTTATGACACGAACTTTTGAAGAGACTATTTCGGTCATAGAAAGTGCTTTTACAGTGAGCTCCAATTCCTGGATATTTGATTCAGGCGCTAGTCAACATATCTGTAATACGATGCAGGGACTAGTAGGGAGCAAGACACTGCGCAATGGGGAGATTGTTGTGCGAGTTGGGAACGGCGCCAAAATCTCTGCAAAAGCAATAGGCACCTACATGCTTAACCTACCCTCTGGGGAAGTCCTGGAACTTAAAAATTGTTTATATTTTCCTTCATGTATAAAGAATTTGATTTCTATCTCTAAGCTTTTACGAGATGGGCACTCAGTATTGTTTGACAAAATGAGTTGCACTTTATACTTGAACGGTCGTATTATCTCTCATGGTAATATGATAGAGGGACTTTTTCACCTAGAGACGAAAGTGGGATGCACTGTATTGAAAGCGGGAATACCTCAAAACCCAAAAGGGCTAGAGAAGAAGTTAACCAAGAAAGGATGTGGCATCTTAAACTTGGACATGTGAACCTTGAAAAGATTCGCAAGATGTCGAAAGACGGATATGTCCACCCATTAGGTAATGACCAGATGGGTACTTGTGAATGCTGTTTGAAAGGGAAGATGACCAAATCTCCATTCACTGGGAAAGGAGAGCGTGCCACTGAAATTCTAGGGTTAATCCACACTGACGTATGTGGACCTATGTCTACTACGTCGAGAGGAGGTTTCTCCTACTATATCACATTCACCGACGATCACTCTCGGTTTGGCTATGTGTATCTTATGAAGTACAAGTTAGAATCCTTTGAAAGGTTCAAAGAATTCAAGAATGAAGTTGAGAAGCAAACTGGGAAACAGATAAAAATCCTAAGATCAGATCGAGGGGGTGAATATCTGAGTAATGAATTCCTAGATTATCTCAAAGAGTGTGGAATAAAATCACAGTGGACTCCACCGGGAACTCCACAACTTAATGGAGTTTCTGAAAGGAGAAATCGAACCTTGATGAACATGGTTCGTTCTATGATGAGTTCTGCTGATCTACCAGTAACATTCTGGGGATACGCTCTATATACAGCAGCTTACTTGCTTAATAGAGTACCTTCCAAATCAGTTTCACAAACGCCCTATGAGATATGGCATGGAAGAAAGCCAAGTCTTAATCACATTAAGATTTGGGGTTGTGAAGCATATGTCAAGAAGCTTGAAGCTACTAAGCTTGAAGCGAGATCAGAAAGGTGCTATTTTGTGGGATATCCTAGAGAAACTATGGGATATGAGTTCTACCATCCTGACGACCAGAAAGTCTTTGTCGCCAGAACTGCTAAGTTTCTAGAGGACGAATTTGTTCTCAAAGAAACTATAAGTAAAACGATGGAAATTAATGAGATTAATGATGAACCACAAACAAGCACTCGACATGTTGACAACCCTGTTCCTGAACCCCTAGCTCCACGTAGATCTGAATGGGTCAATAAGCCACCTAGGAGGTATGGCTTAGACAATGACTTTGCGGAATTGCACCTTCTAGGTGACAATGACACAAAGGAGGACCCTAGAGACTACAATGAAGCAATGTCCGACATTGATTCAAAGAGATGGCATGAGGCCATGAAATCCGAGATGGATTCCATGTATCAAAATCAGGTCTGGACTCTTGTAGACCCTCCAGAAGGTATAGTACCTGTTGGAAATAAATGGGTATTCAAGAGGAAGATAGGCGTTGATGGGAACGTGGAGACTTATAAGGCTAGACTAGTAGCCAAGGGTTACAGGCAACGAGAAGGGATTGACTATGAAGAAACTTTCTCTCCTGTAGCCATGATTAAGTCCATTCGGATTTTGCTTGCTATAGCTGCGTACCATGATTATGAAATCTGGCAAATGGACGTGAAGACAGCCTTTCTGAACGGCTACCTAGAGGAAGAGCTTTATATGGCTCAACCCGAAGGTTTCGTGTCCAAGTCTGAAAAGACTAAGGTATGCAAGCTTCAGAGGTCCATTTATGGACTTAAGCAAGCCTCCAGGAGCTGGAACATTCGTTTTGATACTGAAATCAAATCGTTTGGTTTTACTCAAAACGAAGACGACAATTGTGTTTATCAAAAAGTCGTTGGGGAAGCAGTTGTATTCCTAGTGTTATATGTAGATGACATATTACTATTCGGGAATGACACTGCAGTACTTTCTTCTGTAAAAGTGTGGTTGTCCAAAACCTTCCACATGAAAGATTTAGGAGATGCATCTTATGTACTTGGGATAAAGCTCTATCGTGATAGATCCAGAAAATTAATTGGATTATCCCAATCTATGTACATTGATAAGGTGCTAAATAGGTTCCAGATGGAACAATCTAAGAAAGGTTTTCTTCCTGTGAGACATGGAATTCACCTTTCTAAGTCCATGGGACCTAAAACTCCTGAAGAGATACGGCAAATGAATATTATTCCTTATGCTTCCGCCATAGGAAGTCTCATGTATGCCATGATATGCACAAGGCCTGATATCACATATGCTGTGAGCATTACTAGTCGATATCAATCTAACCCAGGATCAGAACACTGGGTAGCTGTCAAGACGGTCCTTAAGTACTTAAGAAGAACTAAGGACATGTTCCTCGTTTATGGAGGAGCATCAGAGTTGCGAGTGGAAGGCTATACAGACGCAGATTTCCAATCTGACGTCGATGATAGAAGTTCCAACTCCGGATATGTATTCACTCTGAATGGTGGGGCTGTCAGTTGGAAAAGCAAGAAACAAAGTGTAATTGCTGATTCCACGACAGAGGCTGAATATGTCGCTGCAGCTGAAGCCGGCAAAGAAGCGTTCTGGATGCAGAAGTTCATCACTGAACTTGGAGTGGTTCCAACCATTACGTCACCAGTAACTTTGTACTGTGATAATAATGGGGCGATAGCTCAAGCCAAGGAACCCAGGGCACATCAAAAGAACAAGCATTTTGATAGGCGCTTCAATATCATTAGAAGATATGCTGCCGAGGGGAAAGTCAACATCCTCAAAGTTGCTTCAGCCGATAACGTAGCAGATCCACTAACGAAGCCAATGTCTCAAATCCAACTTGACCGCCATATGGAAAAGATGGGTATTAGATACATGGGAGGATGGCTTTGAGTGCAAGTGGGAGATTGTTGGAAGTATGCCCACAAAGCCACTCATTTGATGTAATAGCTTTTTGGAATACTTATTGTGTTAAACTTTTATATGTTTAATAGAAGGGCAAAGCTTATTGTTAATCACTATTTATAGTATCTTGTGTTTAAGCAATAAGGGAATCCAAGGAATGTATTTGATCTAAGAGACAAGTGATTTAAGTTAGTTAAATTAACGAGACCTTTCTCTTATGTTCATTCCTAAAACGTTCCTAGCCATAGGATTGCCAATTGGGCATTGACAATCCGCTAAGGTTAGTATGTGTTATGTCGACTCAAGCGTGAGTATGAACTAGTCTCAAGTCATTTGGTGTTGGACACTAAGGCAAACACATAGGTGCTCAAAAGAGTAATCGAGTACACTGAACCACGATCAAACAAGAGTTCGAACATACATGTCATGTGAGAACTCAATAGTTGCAATATGCAAAGTAGTCCTTTGACCTGAGGCATCATTGATGTCTAATGGTTAGGTCCTTGATCTTTGATTATGTCAACGGCATTCCATTGGAGTGTCCACGGCATTGTTGGGGTCAAGCTATCTAGTCATGTAGGCATATGAATGTACAACAAGGGATCTCTAACCTTCCATGATGGAAGGAGAATACTCTAAGATATGATTCGAGAGTCTTTGGCCAAAGCATATGAATATGACTAAGGAAGATGTTCCAAATCTTATTCAGTTGAATCATATAGAGAAGTATCACATTGGATAGTAGACATGAAACAAACTATCACTTAAACAATGTGATTAAGAGTATTGTATTAGAGAAGGACCGTATTGCATTGTAGTTGTAACTGGATAGGTTCTCCAACCACTTCTACTTAGCTTGGGTAACCATGACATGCTGCTAGGCGTCACCCATGGTTTATGGAAGCCCTAAAGATTAGCAAACACTAATTTAAGGGAGAATTGAAATGTGGTTTCAATTCACAATCGATCGTTAAGAGTAACATCGCCCACTACCTCGCTAATTGGAACCTAATGGATCGTACACCGAGTAAAGATATAAGTGAAGAAATTATATGAAATGGATAAGCAATTAAATGGTTTAATTGAAGAATGGTCAAGATTAATTAAATAGTTAATTAATTATACGAAACGTTCGTATTGGGCGTTTAAGTTAGTTTTGGGCTTCGGGGCACAAAAACGTTTTGGCCCACAAGGCCCATTATGTTTAAGTTGTATGACAACTAAAACAAAATGGGCAATTAAGCCCAAATACATTAAATGGCCGGCCATAACCTTCAAGGGTAGTGAACTTGGCTTAATTGCAAGTTTGCCACTCCATTGTGAGGTGGTATAAATACATATTTATAGCCATTTCACCCTAAGGTGTTTCTAATTGAATTTGGGTGAAACCAATTCTCTCATTACCTTAGGTGAGGAACATCTAGCAATCTTTCTTACCTAAGTCATCCATTTCATCTTCACACAACATCTTTGGTGTGGAGACTTAGAGACACTAAACTTTTGGTGTTTTGGAGAACAAATCCTCAAATCCTCAAAGAAGAAAAGGAGCACTAAAAGGGAGGAAATCACAAGGAAGATTCAAGGAGCAAGGAGGTGACTTGAAGGCCCTCCACTTGGGTGAATCCCTTGTGTAATCAAGGATGAGCTTCAAGGGTAAAGAATCTCTAAATTCTTATTCTCTTTAATTTTGTTAAAGAGTCTTATGGTTCACCATATACTAGGCTTTGAAAGTCATGGGTTTTATGAATTGTTTTTGAATGCATGCCTACTTTAAAGAGTTATTAGTTTGCATATGTATTCAAATGTTCTTACATGTTCTTAGCTAGGACAAAATTTTTCCTTCATTTTCACCAAGCCATTCGCACCCACACAAGCATCTCCACAATCTGCCCAAACAAATTCAGGTAACACCTTAGATAATGATACACTTCTGAAGTTACTAACGAATTTGTCTCAGGGGCAAGAAACTCAAGCCAAAGCGATGCAGAATCAAGAAAAGAGGGTGGATCAATTGGAAAAACAAATTGGCCAAATTGCGGAGTTTGTAGGGCAATTCCGAGGCCAAGGCAAGCTCCCTAGCTCAACCATTCCAAATCCGAAGGGAGGTTTTGAGACCGCCAATGCAATTACCTTGAGAAGTGGCAAGGAAGTTGGAACCACCCCACAACCACCAAAATCAAGCGAAGAAGAGGATGAAAAGCTGCAAAATGAAGAGGAGGATGCGAGCAAGCCCACGGCAAGGGTACAAACACCCTTGCCGCAACTACCAAGGGACATTAATGCACCCAACTCATCTCATTCGGCCCCCAAAGGTAAGTTGGGTTCAAAATTGATTAATTCTAACTTTGTTCCACCCAATGTTCCTTTTCCTAGCAGGTTTATGCAACACAAAGAAGGAGGAGGATGAAAAAGACATCCTGGAGACGTTTAGGAAGGTGCATGTCAATATCCCGCTCCTTGATGCAATAAAACAAATTCCAAAGTACGCGAAGTTTTTGAAGAAGATTTGTACAACAAGGAAACGGATTCGGGAAAAAGAGGTGGTTCATGTAAGTGAGAATGTCTCTACCATATTGCAAAGAAAGCTGCCACCCAAATGCAAAGATCCAGGTAGTTTCACTATCCCTTGTGTAATTGGAAATACAAAGTTCGAACATGCTATGCTAGATTTAGGTGCATCAATTAATGTCATGCCATACTCTGTTTATGCATCTATGAATCTAGGAGAGCTTAAAAATGATGGTGTTGTTATACAATTAGCTGATCGATCTAATGCATACCCGAGAGGAGTCTTGGAAGATGTTTTGGTGCAGGTAGAACACTTGATTTTTCCTGCAGATTTCTATGTGCTTGACATGGAGGATTCAACCCACTCTCCACCATCGCCACTCTTACTTGGACGACCTTTCATGAAAATAGCCCACACCAAGATTGATGTGGCCAAGGGAGCCTTAACTATGGAGTTTGGTGGTGATACGATTAACTTTAAAGTTTCTAAATCCATTAAGAGTACTAATGATGTTCATTCTTGTTGTGTTATAGATGTGCATACGGACATAGGGCCGAAAGGATCCACACCAATCAAGAAGGATGCATCTAGAATCACCATCGAGGAAGGAATTGGATTGGAGCACAACGAGCACGCCACTACCATAAAAACATCCAATATGGCCGTGCCTTGTGCTAAAATTGGCGAGATGGTGGCTGCCCTAGGGACATTGCCACAACATCCTAGTAAGTCTCCAATCCCAATTCCGATTCCCATTTCAAGTAATAGGTTGTTACCTTCTGTGGTGCAGGTGAACAACCAATTTAAAGGTGGTGGGAGCATGTACATGGAGTGTCGGAACCGAAACACCACCATTAGGGAGGATCACTATCCCCTCCCATTCATTGAGCCATACTACGAGAAATGTCAAGGAGTATACCGTGGAGGACATAACCCTCCATTCCGTGAGCCAGAGTGAAGAGTAAAAGAAGGTCTCGTCCGGCTGGAAGACGTTAAAGCAAGCGCTTCGTGGGAGGCAACCCATGCAATCAACAAAGGAAGAACTTGGGAATCGCTCCACACTCAGATTTGCGTCCCTAAACCCTTCCCTTTGTTGCTTACTTTATGTTTTCTGTAATGTTTTTAATTGTGTTTAAAACATTGAGGACAATGTTTAGTTTAAGTGTGGGGGGGGTAACATTCTGTTTTGATATAGTTTTGCATGAAATTCGTAGGGTTGTACCACCTAACATGTCTAAACTTGTTTCCCACTGTTTTTAAGTGTTTTTAAGCCATTTTAGAGTGTTTTATAGTGTGTTGACTTAAAAATCCGAAAATCCCATAAAAATTTGAAAAATTGTTTTGGAAAAACCCAAAAAGAGTTGTTTTTGTGTGTTTGTTTGTGTCGTAGGGTACCTTCCAACACAATGATGAGGATTTGGTTTTTAATTGCATGATGGTTAAAGAAAGTTACAAACATGGATGGACGTTTGATATACTCTTTGGTTTATGCTTGTTTGTAGTTATAGTTTACGAATTCATGATGCGAGAATTATACGCACACAAATTAAACCCTCTTTTTGACAATTGTAGTATAGATATGTAAGTAGGGATCGTTCAGGACCGGGGATTAGGAGGGATTGTTAATCACTTGGATTTGACTCAAAAACGTAAAAACACAATATAAAACACTATACTAGACTCAAAGAATGCAAAACTAAACTTTAAAACACCAAAACAAACCAAAAGACTCAAAACAGCACCAAAACACTCAAAACTGCCTTAAAAACACTTTCTGGGCAGTTTTGAGCACTTTGAGTACTTTGGACGAATTTGGGTAATAACTTGAATCAAAACACTTAGAAACACAAACTAAGACACTTTAACACTAAACTAGACTCAAAGAATGCAAAACTAAACACTTAAAACACTAAAACAAACCAAAAGACTCAAACATCACCCAAAACACTCAAAACTGCCTTAAAAACACTTTCTGGGCAGTTTTGAGCACTTTGGTGAATTTGGACGAATTTGTATAAAAAATTGAATCAAAACACTTATAAACACAAACTAAAACACTTTCTAACTAATTTGGACATTAAAGTAAGGGGGGATTGAGTTTTGGACGAAATTAAACTAATTGCACAGATTCTAATTAAAACAGATTGTAAGTATGAATGTGATGGATTGCTAGCTAAGGGGTTCATCTCCACACATGTTACACTTGCATAATAAAAAGATTTCCAATTGCATTTCAATGAACCATGAATTCTCAACACCCCAAGTTAACCGTGATGCACTAATTAACCTTCAAATCTTCCTAACGTTATTGAATTGGATGATTGCATACGACAACCCAAAACATTCCCCACAAGTCCCCTACATGATTGCATAATAGAGATACAAGCAAGAATCATTACGTTCTATGAAAATTATAAGTGTTGACGAGGCATTCGTTACTATGATTGCATGAAACTTATGCCAAGAATTCGTTTAACGCGATCGTTTATAAGCAACCTCCACTACTTGTGAATATAAGTTCGTAACTATTAGGTGAAACTCACTTATATTCTAGCGTCATATTCATGCATGAAAATTAAGCATGTACTCTCAATAAACATACATAAATAAGTTATCAATCAAACAGTTAAACAAATTGAATCCACAACTTATGAAACGTAATTAGAAGTAATCAAATCAAAATGCAAGCATAAACATATATTTCGAATCCCCCCCTAGCCAAGGGGGGGTTTAGTTCCTCATACATACAAAACAAAGAGAATTGAAATTAAACATTGGAATCGAGGAAAAGAAACACCTAAACATTCCAACAACTCAAACTTGAATTGTATGAACGTTTAGGCACTCTTCTCCTCCTCTTCGTTGTAGCACAAGGTCTAAGGATAGGTTTGGAGGGATGGGGAGTTATGGATGGTGTAGAATGATGTGTTTAGGATAGGGATGGATGTAGGGGACCTCAAGGCTTCTTTTTGGGCAGAAAATATGAAGAATGGTGAAGTATGGATGTGTTATAGAGAGGGGATGAATTTCTGGCGTGAATGGTGAATGAATTGTGTATGAATGGGAATGAATGAATTGTGGCTGCAATGGATGCTTATTTATAGGTGAAAAGGAGGGAATATGACAGCTAGGAAATTGGTGGAAATCTGGAATGGTGATGGGAGATGCATGTGGCTGATTTATGCATGTGATTAAAGGGTAATGACAGCTAGGTTATGATGATGAATGCATGTGCAAAGTTGGTTGAATGATTATGGGTGCATGTGGCTGATTTATGGTGCAATGATGAAAGGCAAAGTGTATGTGGCTGATTTGGGAAGGGACTGCATGTGGAATGAATGTGTGAATGATGGCAGATTGTGTATGTGAATGATTAGGGTGAATGTGCATGTGCTTTGACAGCTAGGTTGAATAAATTAAAGGGAGTGCATGTGGCTTGGCTGGAATGATTGGAATGCAATCTGAAATGGGATGTGTTGGTGTGAATTTCTGGTACAAAGGGCCTCCTTTGGTCTTCAATTTCGTCCATCTACTTGGCTTCAAGTATATGCATTCCATTTAACGACCCAAACTACTCCAAAATGCACCAAAATGCACCATTTTGCATACTTTGCCCTTAGAACCTGAAAACACACAAAAGAAGCATAAAGGACTAAACAGAATATGGCATGACATTAATTGAGGCACCTAAATCTAGCATGGCATGTTCGAACTTTGTATTTCCAATTACACAAGGAATAGTGAAACTACCTGGATCTTTGCATTTGGGAGGTAGTTTGCGTTGTAAGATGGCAGAGACATTCTCACTTACATGAACCACCTCTTTTTCTTGAATCCGTTTCCTTATTGTACAAAGCTTTTTCAAGAACTTCGCATACTTCGGGATTTGCTTAATTGCATCCAAAAGGGGTATGTTGACTTGAACTTTTCTAAATGTCTCTAGAACATCTTTTTCCTCCTCTTCTTTCGTGGATTGCAAAAATCTGCTAGGAAAAGGAACATTGGGTGGAACAAAGTTAGAATTAATCAATTTTGACCCCAACTTACCTTTGGTGGCCGAATGAGATGAGTTGGATGCATTAATGTCCCTTGGTAGTTGCGGCAAGGGTGTTTGTACCCTTGCCGTGGGCTTGCTTGCTTCCTCCTCTTCATGTTGCAGCTTTTCATCCTCTTCTTCGCTTGATTTTGGTGGTTGGGGGGTGGTTTCAACTTCCTTGCCACTTCTCAAGGTAATTGCGTTGGCGCTTTCAAAGCCTCCCTTCGGATTTGGAATGGTTGAGCTAGGGAGCTTGCCTTGGTCTCGGAATTGCCCTACAAACTTCGCAATTTGGCCAATTTGTTTTTCCAATTGATCCACCCTCTTTTCTTGATTCTGCATCGCTTTGGCTTGATTTTCTTGCCCCTGAGACAAATTCGTTAGTAACTTCAGAACTGTATCATTATCTAACGTGTTACCTGAACTTGTTTGGGCAGGTTGTGGAGATGCTTGTGTGGGTGCGAATGGCTTGGTGAAGAAGCCCGGAGGTTGTTGCCTAAAGCCCCCTTGTTGTGGTGGTTGTTGGGGCTCCCTCCATTTGAAGTTCGGGTGGTCTCGCCAACCTGGATTATAAGTGTTTGAGTACGGATCGTTCCTTGGTTGGTTCTGACCCTGGAATCCAATCGCGTTGGCACTTTCCCAACCACCATTTTCTATGAGTTGCGGGCACTTCTCAGAAGCATGTCCTTGGATCGAACACACCCCGCATACAACCGGTCCTTGCATCCTCATGCCTTCGGCCATCTGAGACACAATGGAAGTAAGATTAGCTAACTGGAAATGAATATCGGGGGTGGAACTTACCTCATGCACTTGCTGCCGTGGGGGTCCTCTTTGTCCCACTCCTTCATATTGTTGAGCGTTCAACGCTCGGTTAGCAATCAAGACCTTGGCATCCCTGGGCGTCTTGTCCACCAATGCTCCACCCGCCGATGCGTCGAGCATTTGTCGTTCGATTGGCAGGAGCCCCTCGTAGAAGTATTGCAGAAGCAACTCCTCCTTCATCTGGTGCTGTGGACAAGAAGCAACAAGAGATTTAAAACGTTCATAGTACGTAGGAAAAGACTCACCATCTTCTTGCTGGATTCCTCTTATCCTTTTTCGTAAAAGGATGATTCGAGAAGTTGGGAAAAACTTCTCCAGAAAGGCCCTCTTCATGCTCTCCCACGATGTGACGGTTCCGGGAGCTAAATCGTACAACCAATCCTTGGCTTTGTCCATCAAAGAAAATGGGAAAGCCTTCATCTTCAATATACTTCCGTCAACGTTGACGGGAGTCATACTTGAGCACACCACCTCGAATTCCTTTAGATGCTTGTTCGGATCCTCCATGGACATCCCATGGTACTTCGGAATGTGGTGGAGCAAGCTTGACTTCAACTCAAACTCCTCGGTCTTCCCTTCGGCCGGTGGGGGATATTAGATGCACAAGGGTGCTGCATTAGCCAATCCCGAAGCGGAAAGCTCCTTAAGTGTCCGGTTGTCTACGGCCATGTCTTGTGGCTCCTCAAAGATCCCTGCCGTGGCCTCTTCTTCCTCTTCTAGGCCTTGTTCTTCAAGCTCAGGTTCCGGGCTTGGTGGATTCGACTCGTGGTGCTTCTTCCTTCGTCTCAAAGTTCTCTCAAAATCGCTGTCAAAGTCTGAGATATGCTCACAAATCGGTTGAGAGCTCCGAGTCATGCACTAGTACCTAACACAAGGAAAACAAAACAAAATCAGAAACTTCAACAAAATAAATAAATAAACAGAAATTAAACAATCCAAGGGATTAGCAAAGTTGCTAATCCCCGGCAACGGCGCCAAAAATTTGATGCGAACTAAGTAAGCACACAAATTAAAACCCTCTTGTGACAATTGTAGTAAAGATGCAAGTAGGGATCGTTCTAGACCGGGGATTAGGAGGGATTACTAAATCACTTGCACACTGACTCAAAAACGTAAAACAAACGTTAAAAACACTAAACTAGACTCAAAGAATGCAAAGCTAACCAATAAAACACTAAAACAAATCAAAAGACTCAAAGAATACAAAACGCTTATAAACACAAACTAAGACACTTTCTAACTAAATTGGACACTAAAGTAAAGGGGGAATTGAGGTTTTGACGAAATTAAACTAAATGCAACGATTGTAATTTAAAGGCAGAATGTAAATATGAATGTGATGAAAATATGGATGAATGCTAGCTAGAAGGTTCTTCTCCACAAATGTTACACTTGCATACACTTTGATTTTCAGTTGGTCTTTCGATGAATTATGAAACTCAACACCCCGGGTTAATTAGGTCCGCTTAAATTAACCGTCAAGTTTTCCTTAAGTTAATGAATTGGATGATTGCATGCGACAACCCAAAGCATTCCCCACAAGTTCCCTACATGAATTGCATAATAGAGATACAAGCAAGAATCATTAAGCATCATGAAAACTATAAGTATTGACGAGGCATTCGTTACTATGATGAGCATGAAACTAGTGCCAAGAATTCATTTAATGCGATTGTTTATAAGCAACCTCCACTACTTGTGAAAATAAGTTCATAACTATTAGGTGAAATTCACTTATATTCTAGCGTCATATTCATGCATGAAAATTAAGCGTGCACTCTCAATCAACGTACATAAATAAGTTATCGATCAAGCAGTTAAACAAATTGAATTCACCATTCATGAAATTCCAACCAAAAGTAATCAATTCATATTGCAAGCATAAACATGGTTTCGAATCACCCCCTAGCTAACTAGGGGGATTTAGCCTCTCATGTTCACAAAAAGAGAATTACAAATGAATTTAAACATAAAGCACAAAGGATTGATTACACCTAGAACGCCCAACGAATCCACGTGAATTGGTGTGCGTCGAAGCTCCTCTTTCCTCTTCTCCTTCTGCGGCAGATTGGTTGTGAGTGGTTTTTGGATGTGTTTCTGGTTTAGGGATGGTTTAATGGTGGTTTAATGGTGCGGCAAGGTTGTGGGGTGGTGTAGGAAGGTGTGGAAGGTGGCTGGGAAGGTGGAGGAAGGCTGCGGCAGGTTGGAAAATGGCTGGGGAGATGGTGCGGCTGATGGAGAAGATATGCGGCTGGAATTGAAGGGGACATGCACGGGTTTTGGATTTGGGTGATGGTGGCTGCATAAAAAATATGGCATGAATGGGAATTGCGGCTGTAGGTGGGAGAAGGCAATGGAGGCTACGGATCGAAGAAAAATGGAATCGGAATGCTGATTCAATTAGGGTGAAAAAATAGGGTCCAAAAATAAATGGGGGCCACGGCTTAGAAAAATAATGGGAGATGGTTTGCACGGCTTGCAGGAAAAAAAAATGGGAATTCGAGAAAAAGGTGAATGGATGCACGGGTTTTGGGGGGATACGGCTTAGGTGGGAATTATCAATGGGTGGCTGCTTGTTTAACTAGGGTTAATAGGATGAATGGATGAGATGGTTTCATAGATCAATGGGTGGATTAAATGGATGGCTATGGATTAAGGGAAAAGATGCGGCTGAGATTGTTTTGTTTTAATAATCAAGAGTGAATGGAATGCACGGATTATTGGAAGGAATGGGGTGTATGTGTGACGGCTTAAATGAAAATAAAGGGTTAATGATTATGGAATGCACAGCTGGAATGATTTTTTAAAGGAGAGGTGCGGCTGCAAAGGTGTAGAACTTGGGTTTAAAAGCATGTGTTTTAAGTGCAACCCTAAGACAAAATTGCCCTCCCTTGCACGGCAAGGGAAGGGAAGAAAATAAAAGGGCACGGCAAGGTTGTGTAATTGGGCTAGGGCCTTGGTTTTGTGTCCTAAAGTGCCTACAAGGTCATCAAAGTGGCTAGAAAATATGGACGTTTAAGTTTAGGAAAGGTTACCAAAACGGGAAACTTAGGGTTAACTTTCCTATATCAAATAGGAAACCTTGTTTGAGTAGGATTCCTCGTTTTGGTAAGAATTCATCGTTGGAGTAGGAATTCGTCGTTTCTTCAAGTCTTCAACTCATTCATTCCTCTTTCGCTCCAAAAGACTCCAATTTGCATCTTCTTGCACACTTTGGCCTTATAATCTGAAAATACACAAAAGTGGCCTTAAACACTAAAATAACTAAGTAAACACAACATGAATGCACGAGAACAAGCTAATTAAGTCGCATGAATATGCTCCTATCAGTAGGGGACCTCAAGGCTTATTTTTGGGCAGAAAATATGAAGAATGGTGAAGTATGGATGTGTTATAGAGGGGATGAATTTCTGGCGTGAATGGTGAATGAATTGTGTATGAATGGGAATGAATCCATTGTGGCTGCAATGGATGCTTATTTATAGGTGAAAAGGAGGGAATATGACAGCTAGGAACTTGGTGGAAATCTGGAATGGTGATGGGAGATGCATGTGGCTGATTTGTGAAGGGAATGCATGTGGATTAAAGTGGAATGACAGCTAGGTTATGATGATGAATGGATGTGCAAAGTTGGTTGAATGATTATGGGTGCATGTGGCTGATTTATAAGAAGGGAATGCATGTGGAATGAATGTGTGAATGATGGCAGATTGTGTATGTGAATGATTAGGGTGAATGTGCATGTGCTTTGACAGCTAGGTTGAATAAATTAAAGGGAGTGCATGTGGCTTGGCTGGAATGATTGGAATGCAATCTGAAATGGGATGTGTTGGTGTGAATTTCTGGTACAAAGGGCCTCCTTTGGTCTTCAATTTCATCCATCTACTTGGCTTCAAGTATATGCAATCCATTTAACGCCCCAAACTACTCCAAAATGCACCCTTTTGCATACTTTGCCCTTAGAACCTGAAAACACACAAAAGAAGCATAAAGGACTAAAATAACTAAAGAAACATAACGTATATGTACGAGAACAAGCCATTTAAGTCACATGAATATGCTCCTATCAAATACCCCCACACTTATCTTTTGCTAGTCCTCGAGCAAAACAGAAAGAAAAACAAAACAAAACGAAACGAAACAAAACAAGTAAAACACAACCTAAACCTTCCAACAATCGTCTTAGGGATTTCCAATGCACATGACATGTTAAAAATCATCATTCCCACAGATTGTAGTCATCTTCACACTTAATTACATTCTTAATCACAGTCACCACATACTATTTCACAATTAAGCATTTAAAACCATGTTTTGAATGTAGTAACATGCCTTAGAGAATTTGCTCAATTCCTCACAAGATATGCACTCAATTTTTACTCAGATTTTCTGACTACACACCCTACACTAAGTATATGTGAGAAGATTGATGTAAACATGAAACCGAACACTCACATATATGTATCACAAAGAACGCAATTTCTGGAGTTAATAAGCATGTTTAGATATGATCTCATGAATGGAATGCTACTACTTAGACGCAAGAACCAGTGGCACCATATGCTCATACCAAGTTCAAACTCCACAAATTGAAACACATAACACTCAAGATTGAAGTCACGGGTTGTAATGGGGTTCGGGGCGTGTGGATAACAAAGAAGGGATATGGAAAACAAAGGTTCTTAAAGAAATAGTGAGCAAAGCACTTGAATCAACTTAGAATTCACTTTTGAATGAAAACTCAACTTTTGAACAAAAAGGGAGAATTTAGACAATTTACGGCCAGAATTGGTGTTTTGGACCCTTTCTTCAATCATTCATTCTTTCATTTTTTTCAAGTTTATTTTTTTTTTTCTCTTTCTTTCTTTCTTTTTTTTTTTTTTTTTTTTGTCTTTTCTTTTCTTTTGAATCTCAAAACATACATAAACACTTAAACATTCTCTCCCCCACACTCATTTTCTTTCATAATGTAACTCAAAAGGAATTCAATTAAGTCATGCTCACTATCTTTTAAGAACAAGGGTGGGGATTGTCCTAAACTAGGCTAGGTGAAGAAAATGTGGGTAAACAAAGAATAAAGGCTAAACAAGGCTCTCCGGGGTTAAAACTTACAACATATACGAAACATGGGAAGTAAGGCTATTTGGCTATGGTGGTGGTCACTACACAACTTCTTCTTGAATATGTGTTATGCAAATCAATAACATGCTTTGAATGAAATGGGCATGAGTTCTAGCATTTGGAACTATATGATGAAATGCCTTCTAAGTAGTAACCAAGCAAAGAATAATGAGATCATGCAACGACTTTAGAAAACAAGAAATCACAGATTATACTCTCCAAAGAACGTTATAGGCTCAAGTCTCTCAGGGTTGTAGCGTTTGTTTGAGTTCCTTCCTTCAAGCATGTTACAAAAACGAATTTTTCTTTTATGATTGCATGTGAAGTCATACATTATAACCATAACCAAGCATATACCAAGAGTAAATCAAACTTTTCTCTATGTTTATAACTCTTTTTAACAGTCATGCACTTACAAACCAAATCCTTATCATTGTGTTGGAAGGTGACCTACGACACAAAAACGACTCAAAACACTCTTTTTAGGCTTTTCAAAACATGTTTTTCAAATTTTTATGTGATTTTCGAATTTTTAAGTCAAAACACACTAAACACACTTAAAAACAACAAGAAACAACATTTGAAGTTATGGTGGATAAAACTCTCCGAATTTGCATCAAAACACTTTAGTTACCCCCCCACACTTCAATCAAACATTGTCCTCAATGTTTAAAACACACCAAACAAAAGTAAACACATAAACAGCAACTAAACATACTAAATATGGCAGAATGTATCTAACAAAGAGAAGAGTTTAGAGATGCAAATCTGGTTATGGAGTGTAAATTCCATCTTCTCCTTGGTGATTGCAGTGAGGCTTCATCTTGAGTTTTTCCACAGGCTACTCTTGAACTGAGCTGGAGATTCTTTTGGTTTCCTCTGATCGTTGATTTTCCTTTGTGCTACTCTTGAACTGGGCAGCAGGATTCTTTTGATCTCCTCCGAAGGTCTGAGCTTACTCCTTTATCTGTTTCTTTGTTTAATCTCTCCAATTCGTATTGAAGAGGGTTAGAGGATAGCTCAGCATATGCTTGTCTCCTCATGCTTCAATGTATCATTTTCCTTTGCCTTACTTGCTCCCCTTTGCAGAAGTTGTCCCTTCTCTGGAAGTGTATCAACCGTTGAAGATGACTACTCAAGAGCAACGCTAGGTAAGCAACCAGGGAATAGAGTCCAGGTAGACTCCAAGTGCCGGCTGATTACTTCTTTCACTTTGCCATGCAAGTAATATCAAGGACAAAGGAAAAGACAGGGAAAGAGCATGATATGAGATACCTTTGCTTTCGAAGAGGCAGCGAATGAATCCACATGCTTCGATCCACCGTTTCCTCTTGCCTCCTTTGTACTCCAGGCATTTGGTATCTTCTTTGGGGGATACATCCATGGTTAAAAATGTGTTCTCAAGAGAAGGAGAAAACTAAGCATGTTTGTGCGGGTTGGTTGCAGCTTACATTTTCGGCCGAGAAGAAAAGTTATGCGTTTGTGGGTGTATGCCTTGCCATGAATGTTGATGTATATAGGAATTGTAATGGCAAATGGCAGTGCGGATGCGGCAATGTCTTCCACGCGTCTTCTGAAAAGCCGGGAGCTTTTGACAAAGTGGCACGCGTCTTCTGAAAAGCCGGGAGCTTTTGACAAAGTTGCACTCGCTTTCTGGAAAGCCGGGAGCTTTCGGCTTTGTCACCCACGTTTGTCGGCTATAGTGTGCAGCTGATTTCTCACCTTCCACACGTCTTCTGAAAAGCTGGGAGCTTTTGACAAAGTTACACACGCTTTCTGAAAAGCCGGGATTGCGTCTGACGAGCTGGCGATCTTTACGCCGGAAATTCCGGTTTTGAAGAGTGGTGTCTCTTCATTTCTGAATCGGTGAACGCCTCTCCTTTAATAGAGGTGATCGATCACCTCTAGCATGCACACTTGAAAATTGCCCAAAATTCGTCTCCGGCCCGTCGAGATTTCACTCCATCCAACCTTTCTCTTTTAACTTCTTGAAAAAAAATGGCTAGCTCATCTAACCCATCGAACATTTGCTTAGATTTGAGTCTAAGCAATGATCCTGTTGCGCCGCGTCAGGATAAGGTATGGTGCCCGTCTTTCTTATCTTCTCATGGCCCTCTTACAGATAAGGACTCTGTGATGACAGATGCAACAACGGCTACGATAGTAGCTCGGAACCTCCTCACTCCCAAAGATAGTCAGCTGCTTTCAGGACGGTCCGATGAGTTGGCCGTTCAAGAGTCCCTGGCTCTCAGTGTTCAGTGCGCTGGCTCTGTGTCCAACATGGGCCAACGTCTACTTGCCCGCTCCCGTCAGGTTGAATCCTTGATGGCGGAGGTGGAGAGTCTTAAGCAGGAGATCAAACAGCTTAAGTACGAGAACCGAAGTTTGCACGTGCTTGCCAACAATTATTCGACAGGCATGAAGAGGAAGCTTGATGAGCTTGATGACCGTCAAAAGCTTGCAGCTTTCTTCCAGAGGCACCTTTTCCCTGGGTCATCCAGCGTTCCACCAAGGATTGGGGCCTTGAATGATCTATCTTCGGTGCCTCCCGCTCCTATGCCTCTTGCTCCGATGCCTTCTGCTCCGATGCCTCCTGCTCCGATGCCTCCTGCTCCGAGAGTGTTGCCACGTAGTGGGGCCTCACGTACACAACCCTTGTGAAGGCTCCACCTTTCTCTTTCTTTGTTAGATACATTTGTAATTTCTTGAAAATTAATGAACAAGCTTTGTTTTATTCAGTGCATTGGGTTGCCTCCCAAGTAGCGCTTTCTTTTACGTCTTGCAGCCGGACGAAGCCTTCTTAGGCTCAATTGGAACCCACGGCATGGAATTTATCTTTGAATGGGGGGTGATACTTGAGATGATCCGGTAATGGTTTAAATTCTAGAGTGGGTGCCTGGATCATTAACAGCATATCAGTATAAAACAAAATTGAAATTTGGGGAGGCGGCTTACCTGTGTGCTCCGACAAGAACTCAATGACAAACACCACTCCCTTGAAAGTTTCAGGGATATTGGACTTGGCCAGATTGCATGTGATGGTTATGACTTGTCCAATGTCGTCAAATTCAACTTCTTTGGGTTTTGTGGTTTCAAATATGTCCTCTTTGATGAATTCTTGATATTCCCCCGTCACATCTTGCTCTTGATTCTTTGGAAAGGATTCGAAGATGCCTTTCTCACCCTCTTCTTCCTTGGATTGCATGATCCTGCAAGGAATAGGGACATTCAGTGGAACGGGGTTAGAAATTATTAACTTTGGAACAACCTTACCTGAATTGGATGGCGTAGGAGCAATAGGTGCCTGCGGCAAAGGTGTTTCCTCTTCCTCAATTAGCAGCTCCTCATCCACTTCTAGGCTATGTTTGGACATTTTTAGGTCAGCTCCAACCTCCATAGCACTTCCCAAAGTGATAGCATTATGGATCCTTCGAGTTTTCAATAGTTGAGTTGGAGAGTTCACTTTGCTCTTGAATTTGTTTCATGAACTCCATAATCTGCCCAATTTGCTCCTCCAAGTTGTCCAACCTTTTGTCTTGATTTTGCCTTGCTTTGTTTTGATCTTCTTGCCCCTGAGACAAATTGGTGAGTAACGTACTAACCGTATCATTATACAAAGACTCACTTGAATTTGTTTGGGCAGGTTGTGGTGGCTGCATAGGTGTTGTATAGAACTCCTCATATGGCTGCCAATAACCTTCTTGTTGAGCCTCATTGTCTTGATTTTGTGAGCCCTGCACCAAACAAAGTAATTCATTAAGCTTTTGATTATAATCTATTGACGAACTTGAGTTTGGTTGGGTATATTGAATATGAGGTTGTGGTGGATGCATAGACGTTGAATAGAACTCCTCATAAGGCTGCCAATATCCTTCTTGTTGAATATGTTGAGGTTCCCACCACATAGAGTTTGAATGATCACTCCAATCCGAATTGTAAGTATTGGAAAACACGTCATTCCTTGATTGATTATGATCAAATGTACCAACTCTTTGCGTTTGGTACTCTTCCATAAGCTGTGACAAAAGAGAAGCACTATCAAGTGCCATGTCTTGCTTCTAAAATCAACAAAATAAAACTAAAAATATATACACACAAATGAAAAAAAAACAATCCAAGAGATTAGCAAAGTTGCTAATCCCCGGCAACGGCGCCAAAATTTGATGCGAGAATTATACGCACACAAATTAAACCCTCTTTTTGTCAAATTGTAGTAAAGATGTAAGTAGGGATCGTTCTAGACCGGGGATTAGGAGGGATTGCTAAACACTTGGAAACTGACTTAAAAACTCAAAAACAAAGTTTAAAACACTAAACTCAACTCAAAGAATGCAAAACTAAACTTTAAAATACTAAAACAAACCAAAAGACTCAAAACAGCACCAAAACACTCAAAACTGCCTTAAAAACACTTTCTGGGCAGTTTTGAGCACCTTGAGTACTTTGGACGAATTTGGGTAACAAATTGAATCAAAACACTTATAAACACAAACCAAAACACTTTCTAACTAATTTGAACAATACAAAGACTCAAAGGACTCAAAACAAGTTCAAAAGACTCAAAACTGCCTAAAAACACTAACTAGGCAGTTTCTGACCTTAAACCCAAATTTGGACGAAATTAAGTTGTAACTTGACTCAAGACTCTTAAAAACACAAACTAAATTGATTTCTAACTAATTTGGACATTAAAGTAAGGGGGGATTGAGTTTTGGACGAAATTAAACTAATTGCACAGATTCTAATTAAAAACAGAATGTAAATATGAATGTGATGGATTTGAATGGATGGGATGACTAGCTAAGGGGTTCATCTCCACACATGTTACACTTGCATAATAAAAAGATTTCCAATTGCATTTCAATAAACCATGAATTCTCAACGCCCCGGGTTAATTAGGTCCGCTTAAATTAACCGTCAAGTTTTCCTTAAGTTAATGAATTGGATGATTGCATACGACAACCCAAAGCATTCCTCACAAGTTCCCTACATGAATTGCATAATAGAGATACAAGCAAGAATCATTAAGCAACATGAAAACTATAAGTGTTGACGAGGCATTCGTTACTATGATTGCATGAAACTTATGCCAAGAATATGTTTAACGCGATTGTTTATAAGCAACCTCCACTACTTGTGAATATAAGTTCATAACTATTACGTGAAACTCACTTATATTCTAGCGTCAAATTCATGCATGAAAATTAAACGTGAACTCTCAATAAGCATACATAAATAGGTTATCAATCAAATAGTTAAACAAATTGAATTCACAACTTATGAAACGCAATTAGAAGTAATCAAATCAAAATGCAAGCATAAACATATATTTCGAATCCCCCCCTAACCAGGGGGGTTTTAGTTCCTCATGATACAAAACAAAGAGAATCAAAGAAACGCCTAAACATTCCAACAACTCAAACTTGAATTGTATGAACGTTTAGGCCCTCTTCTCTTCCATTCCTCATTCGTACAAAACAAAGGGTATTGAAATTAAACATTGAAATCAAAGAAACACCTAAACATTCCAACAATTCAAACTTGAATTGTATGAACGTTTAGGCCCTCTTATCTTCCTCTTCGTTGTAGCACAAGGTCTAAGGATAGTTTGATGGTGTGAATGGTTTGGGGAGTGGTGAAAATGGAAGGGGGATGATGTGTTTAGGATAGGGATGGATGTAGGGGACCTCAAGGCTTATTTTTGGGCAGAAAATATGAAGAATGGTGAAGTATGGATGTGTTATAGAGAGGGGATGAATTTCTGGCGTGAATGGTGAATGAATTGTGTATGAATGGGAATGAATCCATTGTGGCTGCAATGGATGCTTATTTATAGGTGAAAAGGAGGGAATATGACAGCTAGGAACTTGGTGGAAATCTGGAATGGTGATGGGAGATGCATGTGGCTGATTTGTGAAGGGAATGCATGTGGATTAAAGTGGAATGACAGCTAGGTTATGATGATGAATGCATGTGCAAAGTTGGTTGAATGATTATGGGTGCATGTGGCTGATTTATATGAAGGGAATGCATGTGGAATGAATGTGTGAATGATGGCAGATTGTGTATGTGAATGATTAGGGTGAATGTGCATGTGCTTTGACAGCTAGGTTGAATAAATTAAAGGGAGTGCATGTGGCTTGGCTGGAATGATTGGAATGCAATCTGAAATGGGATGTGTTGGTGTGAATTTCTGGTACAAAGGGCCTCCTTTGGTCTTCAATTTCGTCCATCTACTTGGCTTCAAGTATATGCAATCCATTTAACGCCCCAAACTACTCCAAAATGCACCAAAATGCACCCTTTTGCATACTTTGCCCTTAGAACCTGAAAACTCAAAAAAGAAGCATAAAGGACTAAAATAACTAAAGAAACATAACGTAAATGTACGAGAACAATCCATTTAAGTCGCATGAATATGCTCCTATCAGAAGGAACTTAAACAAACGCTACATCCCGGTGACACTTGAGCCTAAACATTATTTGGAGAGTTAAAATCTGTGCATTATTGTTTTCTAAAGTCGTTGCATGATCTCATTACTCTTTGCTTGGTTACTACTTAGAAGGCGTTTCATCACTTAGTTCCACATGCTAGAACTCATGCCCATTTCATTCAAAGCATGTTATTGATTTGCATAACACATATTCAAGATGAAGTTGTGTAGTGACCACCACAAAAGCCAAACAGCCATGTGCCCTTCACTCATTTTGTGTTTAAGTTTAACCCCATTGAGCCGTGTTAGCCCATATTCTTTGTTAACCCGCATTATCCTCACCTAGCCTAGAATAGGACCATCCTTACCCTTGTTCTTAAAGCATAGTAAGCAATGAATTCCTTTTGATTAATGTGTTGCAGGAAATAAGTGTGGGGGAAGAATGATGGATGTGAGTTTATGTGCCATAGGCACGGTTAGAAAAAAAAAAAAGAGAAAAAAAAGAAAGAAAGAAAGAAAAAGAAAAGAAAAAAGTGGAAAAAGAGTTGAAAATAGTTGAAAAGTATTGGTTGTTGAAGTAAGGGCCCAAAATGCCCAACTCTTCCTCACCTCTGAGGGCGCACTCCCAGCAAAGCCTTTCGAAATACTCAATTTTTTCTTCTTCCCCAAAGATGATACCAGATGCCTGGAGTACAGATGACCTAGGAGGAAACGGTAGATGGAAGCATGTGCTGATTCATTCACCGCTTCTTCAAAAGCAAAGGTATCTCATATCATCAAGGTCAAAAGCAAAAGTATCTCATATCATGCTCTTTCCCTATCATTTTCTTTGTCTTTGTTCTTACTCGCATGGCAAAGTGAAAGAAGCAATCAGCCGGCACTTGGAGTCAGTCTTCCGATCTGGAACCAACTGCCGGGAATCCCTTCCCTGATTGCTTACCTAGCGTTGCTCTCGAGTAGTCATCTTCAACGGTTGACACACTTCCAGAGAAGGGACCACTTCTGCAAAGGGGAGCAAGTAAGGCAAGTGAAAATGATACATTGAAGCATGTGGAGACAAGCTACAACTGCATATGCTGAGCTATCCTCTAACCCTCTTCAATACGAATTGGAGAGATTGAACAAAGAAACAGATAAAAGGAGGAAGCTCAGACCTTCGGGGGAGGCCAAAAGAATCCTGCTGCTCAGTTCAAGAGTAGCACAAAGGAAAATCAACGAGTGGAGGAGACCAAAAAGAATCCTCCAGCCCAGTTCAAGAGTAAGCCTATGGAATCACCAAGATCAACCCATGCATTCAACAAAGGAAGACCGAGAAAGCACTCCAATTCCAGATTTGCGTCCCTAAACTCTTCTCTTTGTTAGTTACATTCTGCCATGTTTAGTATGTATAAATGCTGTTTGTGTTTTTACTTATGTTTTATGTAAATCTATGCTTAAAACATTGAGGACAATGTGTGATTTAAGTGTGGGGGGGGGGGGGGGGGGGTAACTAAGTATATTTGATGCAAATTCGTGGGATTTTATCACCCATAACTTCAAATGTTGTTCCTTGCTGTTTTAAGGTATTTTTAAGTTGTTTTAGAGTGTTTTAGTATGTTTTGTTTTGATAACTCTGAAAATCACATAAAAATTTGAAAAACATGTTTTGAAAAGCCTAAAAAGAGTGTTTTGAGTCATTTTTGTGTGTTTGTGTCGTAGGTCACCTTCCAACACAATGATAAGAATTTGGTTTTTAATTGCATGACTGTTAAAAAGAGTTATAAACATGGAGAAAAGTTTGATTTACTCTTGGTATATGCTTGGTTATGGTTATAATGTCTGACTTCACATGCAATCATAAAAGAAAAAATTAGTTATGTAACATGCTTGAAGGAAGGAACTCAAACAAACGCTACAACCCTGAGAGACTTGAGCCTATAACGTTCTTTGGAGAGTATAATCTGTGATTTCTTGTTTTCTAAAGTCGTTGCATGATCTCATTATTCTTTGCTTGGTTACTACTTAGAAGGCGTTTCATCATATAGTTCCAAATGCTAGAACTCATGCCCATTTCATTCAAAGCATGTTATTGATTTGCATAACACATATTCAAGAAGAAGTTGTGTAGTGACCACCACCATAGCCAAATAGCCTTACTTCCCATATTTCTTATATGTTGTAAGTTTTAACCCCGTTGAGCCTTGTTTAGCCTTTATTCTGTGTTTACCCACATTTTCCTCACCTAGCCTAGTTTAGGACAATCCCCACCCTTGTTCTTAAAAGATAGTGAGCATGACTTAATTGAATTCCTTTTGAGTTACATTATGAAAGAAAATAAGTGTGGGGGAGAGAATGTTTAAGTGTTTATGTATGTTTTGAGATTCAAAAAAAAAAAAAAAAAAAAAAAAAAAAAAAAAAAAAAAAAAAAAGAGTTTGAAAAAAATGAAAGAATGAGTGATTGAAGAAAGGGTCCAAAACACCAATTCTGGCCGTAAATTGTCTAAATTCTCCCTTTTTGTTCAAAAGTTGAGTTTTCATTCAAAAGTGAATTCTAAGTTGATTCAAGTGCTTTGCTCACTATTTCTTTAAGAACCTTTGTTTTCCATATCCCTTCTTTGTTATCCACACGCCCCGAACCCCATTACAACCCGTGACTTCAATCTTGAGTGTTATGTGTTTCAATTTGTGGAGTTTGAACTTGGTATGAGCATATGGTGTCACTGGTTCTCGCGTCTAAGTAGTAGCATTCCATTCATGAGATCATATCTAAACATGCTTATTAACTCCAGAAATTGCGTTCTTTGTGATACATATATGTGAGTGTTCGGTTTCATGTTTACATCAATCTTCTCACATATACTTAGTGTAGGGTGTGTAGTCAGAAAATCTGAGTAAAAATTGAGTGCATATCTTGTGAGGAATTGAGCAAATTCTCTAAGGCATGTTACTACATTCAAAACATGGTTTTAAATGCTTAATTGTGAAATAGTATGTGGTGACTGTGATTAAGAATGTAATTAAGTGTGAAGATGACTAAAATCTATGGGAATGATGATTTTTAACATGTCATGTGCATTGGAAATCCCTAAGACGATTGTTGGAAGGTTTAGGTTGTGTTTTACTTGTTTTGTTTCGTTTCGTTTTGTTTTGTTTTTCTTTCTATTTTGCTCGAGGACTAGCAAAAGATAAGTGTGGGGGTATTTGATAGGAGCATATTCATGCGACTTAAATGGCTTGTTCTCGTACATTTACGTTATGTTTCTTTAGTTATTTTAGTCCTTTATGCTTCTTTTGTGTGTTTTCAGGTTCTAAGGGCAAAGTATGCAAAAGGGTGCATTTTGGTGCATTTTGGAGTAGTTTGGGGCGTTAAATGGATTGCATATACTTGAAGCCAAGTAGATGGACGAAATTGAAGACCAAAGGAGGCCCTTTGTACCAGAAATTCACACCAACACATCCCATTTCAGATTGCATTCCAATCATTCCAGCCAAGCCACATGCACTCCCTTTAAGTTATTCAACCTAGCTGTCAAAGCACATGCACATTCACCGTAATCATTCACATACACAATCTGCCATCATTCACACATTCATTCCACATGCATTCCCTTCATATAAATTAGCCACATGCACCCATAATCATTCAACCAACTTTGCACATGCATTCATCATCATAACCTAGCTGTCATTCCACTTTAATCCACACGCATTCCCTTCACAAATCAGCCACATGCATCTCCCATCACCATTCCAGATTTCCACCAAGTTCCTAGCTGTCATATTCCCTCCTTTTCACGTATAAATAAGCATCCATTGTAGCCACAATGGATACATTCCCATTCATACACAATTCATTCACCATTCACGCCAGAAATTCATCCCCTCTCTATAACACATCCATACTTCACCATTCTTCATATTTTCTGCCCAAAAAGAAGCCTTGAGGTCCCCTACATCCATCCCTATCCTAAACACATCATTCTACACCATCCATAACTCCCCATCCCTCCAAACCTATCCTTAGACCTTGTGCTACAACGAAGAGGAGGAGAAGAGCGCCTAAACGTTCATACAATTCAAGTTTGAGTTGTTGGAATGTTTAGGTGTTTCTTTTCCTCGATTCCAATGTTTAATTTCAATTCTCTTTGTTTTGTACGTATGAGGAACTAAACCCCCCCCCTTGGCTAGGGGGGGATTCGAAATATATGTTTATGCTTGCATTTTGATTTGATTACTTCTAATTGCGTTTCATAAGTTGTGGATTCAATTTGTTTAACTGTTTGATTGATAACTTATTTATGTATGTTTATTGAGAGTATACGCTTAATTTTCATGCATGAATATGACGCTAGAATATAAGTGAGTTTCACCTAATAGTTACGAACTTATATTCACAAGTAGTGGAGATTGCTTATAAACAATCGCGTTAAACGAATTCTTGGCATAAGTTTCATGCAATCATAGTAACGAATGCCTCGTCAACACTTATAATTTTCATAGAGCGTAATGATTCTTGCTTGTATCTCTATTATGCAATCATGTAGGGGACTTGTGGGGAATGTTTTGGGTTGTCGTATGCAATCATCCAATTCAATAACGTTAGGAAGATTTGAAGGTTAATTAGTGCATCACGGTTAACTTGGGGTGTTGAGAATTCATGGTTTATTGAAATGCAATTGGAAATATTTTTATTATGCAAGTGTAACATGTGTGGAGATGAACCCCTTAGCTAGCCATTCCATCCTTTCAATTCCATCACATTCATCTTTACAATCTGTTTTTAAATACAATCTGTGCATTTTAGTTAATTTCGTCAAAAACTCAATCCCCCTTTACTTTAGTGTCCAATATAGTTAGAAAGTGTCTTAGTTTGTGTTTCTAAGTGTTTTGATTCAAGTTATTACCCAAATTCGTCCAAAGTACTCAAAGTGCTCAAAACTGCCCAGAAAGTGTTTTTAAGGCAGTTTTGAGTGTTTTGGTGCTGTTTTGAGTCTTTTGGTTTGTTTTAGTGTTTTAAAGTTTAGTTTTGCATTCTTTGAGTCTAGTAGAGTGTTTTATATTGTGTTTTTACGTTTTTGAGTGAAATCCAAGTGATTAACAATCCCTCCTAATCCCCGGTCCTGAACGATCCCTACTTACATACTTACTACAATTGATAAAAAGAGGGTTTAATTTGTGTGCGTATAATTCACGCATCAACTTTTCATTCTCCCATTCAAATTCTCATCCTAATTCTCTCCTAAACTAAACCTAGCCGCACCCTAGGGGTTCCAATTATTCAGCCATTGTAAACCTAAAATTCTAAGCCATTCCCTCCATTCTTTCCCATTATTCAACCTTAAGTCGTCATACACATTCAGCCAACTGATGCGAGATTTATACGCACAAATTAAACCCTCTTTTTGACAATTGTAGTATAAGTATAAGTAGGGATCGTTCTGGACCGGGGATTAGGAGGGATTGTTAATCACTTGGATTTTTGACTTAAAAACGTAAAAACAATATAAAACACTAAACTAAATTGATTTCTAACTAATTTGACAATAAAGTAAAGGGGGGATTGTGTTTGGACAATATTAAATTAAATGGAAAAATTGTAATTAAAGGCAAAACGTAAATATGAATGAGATGAAAATATGGATGATGGAATAGCCAAGGGGTTCATCTCCACACATGTTATACTTGCATACAAAATTGATTCTCAGTTGGTCTTTCGATAAATTATGGAACTCGACACTCCAAGTTAATTAGGTCCGCTTAAATTAACCTTCAAATTTCCCTAGAATCATTGAATTGGATGAATATGCATCGCAAACAAATTATTCCTAACAAGTTCTCTATATGAACAGCATGATAAAGATACAAGTTAGAATCATTACGTTCTTTGGAAATTATAAGCATCGACAAGGCATTTGTAACTATGAAAAGCATGATACTCTTGCCAGGAATTCAATTAACGCGATTGTTTATAAGCAACCTCCACTACTTGTGAATATAAGTTCATAACTATTAGGTGAAATTCACTTATATTCTAGCATCATATTCATGCATGAAAATTAAGCGTGCACTCTCAATCAACATACATAAATAAGTTATCGATCAAGCAGTTAAACAAATTGAATCCACAACTTATGAAATTCCAACCAAATATAATCAATTCATATTGCAAGTATAACCATGGTTTCGAATCACCCCCTAGCTAACTAGGGGGATTTAGCCTCTCATGTTCACAAAAAGAGAATTACGAATGAATTTAAACATAAAGCACAAAGGATTGATTACACCTAGAACGCCCAACGAATCCACGTGAATTGGTGCGCGTCGAAGCTCCTCTTTCCTCTTCTCCTTCTGCGGCAGATTGGTTTTCTTGTGTTTTTGGTTGATTTGCGGGTTTAGGGATGGATCTATGGTGATAAGGTGGTGCGGCAAGGGTGTGTGGAGGTGTGTAGAGGTGTGGAATGGAAGGAGAATATGGTGTGAAGGTCTAATATATTCTTTAGGGTTCGTGGATGGGTTAATGGCAAATGGGTGTATTAATGGGAAATGGATGTAAATGGGATAATGGAGAACACGGCTGAAATGGATAATTAGTGGGAGATGGTTTGCACGGTTTTAATTATTAGGTTAGAAAAATGGCATGGTGGCCGAATAAAGAAAATTGCATGAATGAATTGGTGGGATTGATGCACGGATTAAAATGGATTATTGTTTAAGGGATGGTGGAAGGGGAAAAGGTAATGCACGGATGATGGAATATGAATGGGATAATGGGAAGTTAGTGCTTGGTTTTGGGTGGAATGGTGGGATATGGTGGCTTAATAATTTATGAATGAAAGATGGTAATGGCATGGAATTGTTTAGGCTTATGGAATGCACGGTTTAGGGTGTAAATGGGATAGTGGATGATTAGGGTGATAATTCAATGGAAGGCCACGGATGGAATGAATATGGGATATATGGTGGCTGAAAAAAAATATGAATTAAAGTGCATCAATTTGAATTAGGGTGCGGCTTCAACTTATTCATTCCTCTTTCGCTCCAAAAAGCTCCACTTTGCATCTTCTTGCACACTTTGGCCTTATAATCTGAAAATACACAAAAGTGGCCTTAAACACTGAAATAGATAAGTAAACACAACATAAATGCACGAGAACAAGCTAATTAAGTCGCATGAATATGCTCCTATCAAATTCCCCCACACTTAACTTTTGCTAGTCCTCGAGCAAAACAAAACAACTACAGTAAACAAAACGCAACAAAACATACAAAACAACCTAAACCTTCCAATGTTTGCCTCAGGGATTTCTAATGAAACATGACATGTCAAAGATCATTACTCACATAGCTTTTAGTCCTACTTCCCCTCAAGCACATACTTAATCATGGTCACCATTCACTAGTTCGCATTTAATCAATTAAAACATATTTTGAAAGTAGTAACATACCTTAGAGAATTCCCTCAATTCCTCACTAGTTATACACTCAATTTTTCACTCAGATTTTCTGACTACACACCCTACACTAGTTATATGTGAGCAGATTGATGTAACATGAAAGACTAGTACTCACATATGTTATAACAAAGAAAGCAATTTCTAGAGTAATTAAACGTGTTTGGATATGATCTCATGAATGGAATGCTACTACTTAGATGTGAGAACCAGTGACACCATATGCTCATACCAAATTCAAACTCCACAATTGAAATGCACAACACTCAAGATAGAAGTCAAGGGTTGTAACGGGGCTTGGGGTTTTGGCTAGCAAGGGAAGGTAAGGATAAACAAACGTTCTTTAAGCAATAATAAGTAAAGTAATGAAATTAAGACCTAGAATTCCCTTAGAATGCAGAAATCAACTTTTAAACAAATAGGGGAGATTCAAACAACTCTTAGGGCCTAATTCATTGTTTTGGGCCCTTACTTCAACAACCAATACTTTAGAACTCTTTTTCATTTTTTTTTTTTTTTTTTTTTTTTTTTTTTTTTTAACCGTGCCTATGGCACAAAAACTCACATCCATAATCCTTCCCCCACACTTATTTTCTGCAACACATTAATCAAAAGGAATTCATTGCTTACTATGCTTCAAGAACAAGGGTACGGAAGGTCCTAATCTAGGCTAGGTAAGGATAATGTGGGTTAGCAAAGAACATGGGCTAACATGGCTCAATGGGGTTAAACGTAAACACAAAATGAGTTAAGGACACATGGCTATTTGGCTTTTGGTGGTGGTCACTACACAACTTCATCTTGAATACGTGTTATGCAAATCAATGACATGCTTTGAATGAAATTGGCATGAGTTCTAGCATTTGGAACTAAGTGATGAAACGCCTTCTAAGTAGTAACCAAGCAAAGAATAATGAGATCATGCAACGACTTTAGAAAACAATGACGCACAGATTATTACTCTCCAAATAACGTTTAAGCTCAAGTCTCACAGGGATGTAGTGTTAGTTTGAGTTCCTTCCTTCAAGCATGTTACAAAAACTAATTTTTTCTTTTGTGATTACATGTGAATTCGTGAACTATAACTACAACCAAGCATAAACCAAAGAGTATATCAAACGTCCAACCATATTTGTAACTTTCTTTAACCATCATGCAATTAAAAACCAAATCCTCATCATTGTGTTGGAAGGTAACCTACGACACAAACACACAAAAACAACTCTTTTTGGGTTTTTCAAAACAATTTTTCAAATTTTTATGGGATTTTCGAATTTTTAAGTCAAAACACACTAAAACATTTTAAAAACATTTTAAAACAGCAAGGAACAACACTTGAAGTTATGGGTGATAAAATCCAACAAATTTTGCATCAACATACTTAGTTACTCCCCCACACTTAAATCAAACATTGTCCTCAATGTTTTAAGCTTAAAACACACCAAACAAAAGAAAACATATAAAACAGCAACTAAACATACTAAACATGGCAGAATGTATCTATCAAAGAGAAGAGTTTTAGAGATGCAAATCTGGTTATGGAGTGTAAATTCCATCTTCTCCTTGGTGATTGCAGTGAGGCTTCATCTTTCTGCCATTTTTTTTTTTTTTTTTTTTTTTTTTTTTAAACACTCGGAAATTAATAAACAAGCTTTATTCACTGTATTGGGTTGCCTCCCAAGTAGCGCTTTCTTTTACGTCTTGCAGCCGGACGATGAACCTAATCACTCCAGGATATGTTCACGAATCGGATGAGAACTCCGAGTCATGAACTAGTACCTAAAACAAGAAACAAAACAAATTTAAGAATCTAGAAAAATAAAAACAAACGAAAATAAAACAATCCAAGGGATTAGCAAAGTTGCTAATCCCCGGCAACGGCGCCAAAATTTGATGCGAGATTTATACGCACAAATTAAACCCTCTTTTTGACAATTGTAGTATAAGTATAAGTAGGGATCGTTCTGGACCGGGGATTAGGAGGGATTGTTAATCACTTGGATTTTTGACTTAAAAACGTAAAAACAATATAAAACACTAAACTAAATTGATTTCTAACTAATTTGACAATAAAGTAAAGGGGGGATTGTGTTTGGACAATATTAAATTAAATGGAAAAATTGTAATTAAAGGCAAAACGTAAATATGAATGAGATGAAAATATGGATGATGGAATAGCCAAGGGGTTCATCTCCACACATGTTATACTTGCATACAAAATTGATTCTCAGTTGGTCTTTCGATAAATTATGGAACTCGACACTCCAAGTTAATTAGGTCCGCTTAAATTAACCTTCAAATTTCCCTAGAATCATTGAATTGGATGAATATGCATCGCAAACAAATTATTCCTAACAAGTTCTCTATATGAACAGCATGATAAAGATACAAGTTAGAATCATTACGTTCTTTGGAAATTATAAGCATCGACAAGGCATTTGTAACTATGAAAAGCATGATACTCTTGCCAGGAATTCAATTAACGCGATTGTTTATAAGCAACCTCCACTACTTGTGAATATAAGTTCATAACTATTAGGTGAAATTCACTTATATTCTAGCATCATATTCATGCATGAAAATTAAGCGTGCACTCTCAATCAACATACATAAATAAGTTATCGATCAAGCAGTTAAACAAATTGAATCCACAACTTATGAAATTCCAACCAAATATAATCAATTCATATTGCAAGTATAACCATGGTTTCGAATCACCCCCTAGCTAACTAGGGGGATTTAGCCTCTCATGTTCACAAAAAGAGAATTACGAATGAATTTAAACATAAAGCACAAAGGATTGATTACACCTAGAACGCCCAACGAATCCACGTGAATTGGTGCGCGTCGAAGCTCCTCTTTCCTCTTCTCCTTCTGCGGCAGATTGGTTTTCTTGTGTTTTTGGTTGATTTGCGGGTTTAGGGATGGATCTATGGTGATAAGGTGGTGCGGCAAGGGTGTGTGGAGGTGTGTAGAGGTGTGGAATGGAAGGAGAATATGGTGTGAAGGTCTAATATATTCTTTAGGGTTCGTGGATGGGTTAATGGCAAATGGGTGTATTAATGGGAAATGGATGTAAATGGGATAATGGAGAACACGGCTGAAATGGATAATTAGTGGGAGATGGTTTGCACGGTTTTAATTATTAGGTTAGAAAAATGGCATGGTGGCCGAATAAAGAAAATTGCATGAATGAATTGGTGGGATTGATGCACGGATTAAAATGGATTATTGTTTAAGGGATGGTGGAAGGGGAAAAGGTAATGCACGGATGATGGAATATGAATGGGATAATGGGAAGTTAGTGCTTGGTTTTGGGTGGAATGGTGGGATATGGTGGCTTAATAATTTATGAATGAAAGATGGTAATGGCATGGAATTGTTTAGGCTTATGGAATGCACGGTTTAGGGTGTAAATGGGATAGTGGATGATTAGGGTGATAATTCAATGGAAGGCCACGGATGGAATGAATATGGGATATATGGTGGCTGAAAAAAAATATGAATTAAAGTGCATCAATTTGAATTAGGGTGCGGCTTCAACTTATTCATTCCTCTTTCGCTCCAAAAAGCTCCACTTTGCATCTTCTTGCACACTTTGGCCTTATAATCTGAAAATACACAAAAGTGGCCTTAAACACTGAAATAGATAAGTAAACACAACATAAATGCACGAGAACAAGCTAATTAAGTCGCATGAATATGCTCCTATCACCAACATCACTCACCCCCCAATGCATGCATCACAAACACCAATCTGTAGCATCCATACACCCTAATTCATACAATCCGCAGCCACCTTCACACCATATTCTCTCCATTGCCGTGCCATCGCCCTTCCATTCAGCCAATCTCCACCACTCCTCACACAATTCCACACCATCCCCCACCTTCTACCACCATTGCCGCACCCCTAAATCACCCTAAACCCATCAATAACCCAGAAATTCATCCCAAATCATCCCACAACCAATCTGCCGCAGCAAGGAGAAGAGGAAAGAGGAGCTTCGACGCGCACCAATTCACGTGGATTCGTTGGGCGTTCTAGGTGTAATTGATAGGAGCATATTCATGCGACTTAAATGGCTTGTTCTCGTGCATTTACGTTATGTTTCTTTAGTTATTTTAGTCCTTTATGCTTCTTTTGCGTGTTTTCAGGTTCTAAGGGCAAAGTATGCAAAAGGGTGCATTTTGGAGTAGTTTGGGGTGTTAAATGGATTGCATATACTTGAAGCCAAGTAGATGGACGAAATTGAAGACCAAAGGAGGCCCTTTGTACCAGAAATTCACACCAACATGATAGAAGCATATTCATGCGACTTAAATGGCTTGTTCTCGTGCATTTACGTTATGTTTCTTTAGTTATTTTAGTACTTTAAGCTATTTTCGTGTGTTTGTAGGTCCAAAGGGCTAAAGGAGCAAAAAGATGCATTTTGGAGACTTTTGGAGCACTTTTGGGCTAAGGATGGATAGCTTATGCTTGGAGCCAAAGTGTTGGACGAAATTGAAGACCTAATTGAAGACCAAAGTGTTGGAACCTTGTTCCCTTTAGTTCTAGGACATTTAAACCTTTCCTATAACCATTGCACATGCACTCCCTTTAATCACATGCATAAATCAGCTACATGCATCTCCCATCATCATTCCACTTTAACCCACATGCATTTCCACCCACATGCTCTCCCATTTCAGATTATTCCTTCATCATTGCACCCTCACATGTCCCTTTAATCATTCAAACATGCACTCCCTTTAATCACATGCATAAATCAGCCACATGCATCTCCCATCATCATTCCACTTTAACCCACATGCATTTCCACCCACATGCTCTCCCATTTCAGATTATTCCTTCATCATTGCACCCTCACATGTCCCTTTAATCATTCAAACATGCAGCCACATTCCCTCCTAGCTGTCATGTTCCCCCCCATTTCGCCTATAAATAAGCATTCATTCCCACTCATTCTCATCTCATTCTTCCATACACATTTCAGTCACAAACACCAACCATTCCCTTGTGCCATGCTCTCTCCCTAATAATCCAAACACCACACCAGAAATCATCCCATTGCCGTGGCCTCCTCCTTCCATTTTCACCACTCCCCAAACCATTCACACCATCAAACTATCCATTAGACCTTGTGCTACAACGAAGAGGAAGATAAGAGGGCCTAAACGTTCATACAATTCAAGTTTGAGTTGTTGGAATGTTTAGGTGTTTCTTTGATTTCAATGTTTAATTTCAATACTCTTTGTTTTGTACGAATGCGGAATGGAAGAGAAGAGGGCCTAAACGTTTATACAATTCAAGTTTGAGTTGTTGGAATGTTTAGGTGTTTCTTTGATTCTCTTTGTTTTGTATCATGAGGAACTAAACCCCCCCCTTGGCTAGGGGGGATTCGAAATATATGTTTATGCTTGCGTTTTGATTTGATTACTTCTAATTGCATTTCATAAGTCGTGGATTCAATTTGTTTAACTGTTTGATTGATAACTTATTTATGTATGTTTATTGAGAGTGCACGCTTAATTTTCATGCATGAATATGACGCTAGAATATAAGTGAGTTTCACCTAATAGTTACGAACTTATATTCACAAGTAGTGGAGGTTGCTTATAAACAATCGCGTTAAACGAATTCTTGGCATAAGTTTCATGCAATCATAGTAACGAATGCCTCGTCAACACTTATAATTTTCATAGAGCGTAATGATTCTTGCTTGTATCTCTATTATGCAATCATGTAGGGGACTTGTGGGAAATGTTTTGGGTTGTCGTATGCAATCATCCAATTCAATAACGTTAGGAAGATTTGAAGGTTAATTTAAGCGGACCTAATTAACCCGGGGTGATGAGTTTCATAATTTATTGAAATGCAATTGGAAATCTTTTTATTATGCAAGTGTAACATGTGTGGAGATGAACCCCTTGGCTAGCATCCATTCATTCCATTTCATCAATTTCATATTTACATTCTGTCTAGTTTATTAACTTGTTTCGTTATTTCAATTTTCCTCCAAAACAAATCCCCCTTTAATTTGAAGTCTTAGATTAGTTAGAAAGTGTTTTGATTTGTGTTTCTAAGTATTTTGATTCAAGTTTTCATCCAATTTCGTCCAAATTAGTGTAGGTGCTCAAAACTGCCCAGAAAGTGGTTTTTAGGCAGTTTTGAGTCTTCTAGTTGCTGTTTTGGGTTTTAGGTTTGTTTAAGTGTTTTAACTTTTAGTTTTGCATTCTTTGAGTCTAGTTTAGTGTTAAAGTGTCTTAATTTGTGTTTTAAAGTGTTTTGAATCAACCTTTAATCTTAAATTCGTCCAAATTTGTGTTTAAGGTCAGAAACTGCCTAGTTAGTGTTTTTAGGCAGTTTTGAGTCTTCTAGTTGCTGTTTTGGGTTTTAGGTTTGTTTAAGTGTTTTAACTTTTAGTTTTGCATTCTTTGAGTCTAGTTTAGTGTTAAAGTGTCTTAATTTGTGTTTTAAAGTGTTTTGAATCAACCTTTAATCTTAAATTCGTCCAAATTTGTGTTTAAGGTCAGAAACTGCCTAGTTAGTGTTTTTAGGCAGTTTTGAGTCTTTTGAACCTGTTTTGAGTCCTTTGAGTCTTTGTGAACGTTTTTAACTTTGTTTTTATGTTTTTGAGTCAATTTAGAGGTTTTAGCAAGCCCTCCTAATCCCCGGTCTAGAACGATCCCTACTTGCATCCTTACTACAATTTGACAACAAGAGGGTTAATTTGTGTGCGTATAACTTTCGCATCACAACACATCCCATTTCAGATTGCATTCCAATCATTCCAGCCAAGCCACATGCACTCCCTTTAATTTATTCAACCTAGCTGTCAAAGCACATGCACTCCCATCCATTTCATCATTGCAGCCACATATAGCTTTAATTCACATGTAAACAATCATGCATTCCCTTCATATAAATCAGCCACATGCACCCATAATCATTCAACCAACTTTGCACATGCATTCATCATCATAACCTAGCTGTCATTACCCTTTAATCACATGCATAAATCAGCCACATGCATCTCCCATCACCATTCCAGATTTCCACCAAGTTCCTAGCTGTCTGTTGAGATATAATTCCTTCCTAATGCTAGAATATGTTTAGTACAATGGCACAAGTAAGGGTGTCGAATCCACAGGGACTAATTGATCCTATATAATCACTTGTTTTGCAAGAACTCTATGAAATGAATGAAACTAATCAAATTAAGCAGATTTGTTGTTGTAACTTGAAAACACTAGAAAATGAAGTAAACACAATTAAATGAATCAACAACTAATAAAATGGGATAGTACCAATGGAGATGAAGCTAGGGATTCGATTTCACCATTGCTAAACCAAGTCCATGTTTGTTAAATCAGTTTACACTCATTCATCTACCTATTTCTTGAGTTTGTTTCACTTGGATATGATCAATCATATGATGTGTGAATTTGATCAGATGTCTCTGATCATGAACCTAATTGTGATGTGCAACTTTGGTTCCTAATCAAGAGTATGTAGTGCACAAGAAACTTTCATAAAACCAAAGGGAACACTCGGCAGGATGTTTGCCAAACATTCCCTTCATTCATTCACAAATCCACCAAGATTATGCATGATGTATGCTTTCATCTTGGCTAAATAACCTGTGGTTAATTCAAATGGTGATCAAGCATACAAATCAACTCACAAATTCACAATTATATCAGAGAATGAAACAAGAATTAGATGGACAAACTGAGCATTCTAACTTGATTACATGGCAAACTTTGCAAGGCTACATCGAATCCCTAGGGAGAGATTAGTTACACTTCATGTTTACAAAAGATTTGACATAAAGATATAAAACATGAATGAACATAGAATTAATAAGAAGGAACCCTTGAAGCAAAACTGATGTTGAATTCCTTGAAGAGTGCCTTCGGTGTTGGTTCTCCAAGTGTGGTGTAAATGAAGGTAGATTGGTATGGTTGAATGGTTTCTGCACTTGGGAGAACAAATGGACAGAGATGGAGTGAAATGGAGTGGCTATGCGTGTGAATCATGGAATAATGGAAGAAACTTTGTTGTGTGAAATGTGCATTGTTTTATAGAAAGGAATGTGGCTGCCAACCTTAAGATTGGATCTGGATCTGCACAAGTGAGATGGAAGAGCATAAAATGAGCTGGAATTGATGGGTTTCTGAGGTGGTGGACGCACGGCACTAGGAAAATATGCATGCATTTGGCTATTTTAATTGAATCATGCATGTGTATTTCTGCAAAGCTGAAATGGACAACCTGGAATTGGTTGTCCAAATCTGGAAAGGAGAAGAAAGCACACGGCATGGACAAAGGGGGCGCTGGAATGGCATGAAATGATGGGATGAGTGATTTTCTGGAATAATGGGTGCATGGCAAAAGGGAAATGTGCAAGCATGTGGATTTCTGCAAAGATGAAATGGAGAGAGGTAATGGAATGTACGAAATGGATGTGTGGAAATGCATAAGGGAGCTAGAAGTGCATAATCTGACTTGGAACCACATGGGACTGCACGGCCATGATTGTGTTTGTTGGTGAAAATATGGTTGAATGAATTAAGTAATGGAAGTGCATGTTCTTGGTGCAAAAGGGAGCTGGAAAGGTAATGGAATGCACGGCACAAGGTGTGAGGAATCTGATTTGGTGCTAGAAGTGCATAAAATGATGGGATGACATGGGAACGCACGGCCAAGGTTGTGAACATGCATGTGAATGCATGTTTTGGTGTTGGAACCACATAGCTGACTTCAATGTTTTTGCCTTGTTTAGAATCACCCAATATGGCCGAATTGCATCTCTTAACACTTCACATCTTTTCTGGAATGTTTTTACTTCATTTGCCTTCCCATTGATCCAAATTCACACTTGGCTGCACACTAACACCAAATAATGTAAAATGCAACTAGTTTAATCCAAAACAATCACAAAGATGCCAAATAAGGAAGATATAAATGCATGCAAAATGTGACTTATCACTGTCATATTCCCTCCTTTTCACCTATAAATAAGCATCCATTGCAGCCACAATTCATTCATTCCGATTCATACACAATACACTCTTCCATATTCAGAAATTCATTCCGATTCATACACAATACACTCTTCCATATTCAGAAATTCATCCATTCATACACAATACACTCTTCCATATTCAGAAATTCATTCTTCCATACACATTTCAGTCACAAACACCAACCATTCCCTTGTGCCGTGCTCTCTCCCTAATCATCCAAACACCACACCAGAAATCATCCCATTGCCGTGGCCTCCTCCTTCCATTTTCACCACTCCCCAAACCATTCACACCATCAAACTATCCTTAGACCTTGTGCTACAACGAAGAGGAAGATAAGAGGGCCTAAACGTTCATACAATTCAAGTTTGAGTTGTTGGAATGTTTAGGTGTTTCTTTGATTTCAATGTTTAATTTCAATACCCTTTGTTTTGTACGAATGAGGAATGGAAGAGAAGAGGGCCTAAACGTTCATACAATTCAAGTTTGAGTTGTTGGAATGTTTAGGCGTTTCTTTGATTCTCTTTGTTTTGTATCATGAGGAACTAAAACCCCCCTGGTTAGGGGGGGATTCGAAATATATGTTTATGCTTGCATTTTGATTTGATTACTTCTAATTGCGTTTCATAAGTTGTGAATTCAATTTGTTTAACTATTTGATTGATAACCTATTTATGTATGCTTATTGAGAGTTCACGCTTAATTTTCATGCATGAATTTGACGCTAGAATATAAGTGAGTTTCACGTAATAGTTATGAACTTATATTCACAAGTAGTGGAGGTTGCTTATAAACAATCGCGTTGAACATATTCTTGGCATAAGTTTCATGCAATCATAGTAACGAATGCCTCGTCAACACTTATAGTTTTCATGTTGCTTAATGATTCTTGCTTGTATCTCTATTATGCAATTCATGTAGGGAACTTGTGAGGAATGCTTTGGGTTGTCGTATGCAATCATCCAATTCATTAACTTAAGGAAAACTTGACGGTTAATTTAAGCGGACCTAATTAACCCGGGGCGTTGAGAATTCATGGTTTATTGAAATGCAATTGGAAATCTTTTTATTATGCAAGTGTAACATGTGTGGAGATGAACCCCTTGGCTAGCATCCATACATTCCATTTCATCAATTTCATATTTACATTCTGTTTTTAATTAGAATCTGTGCAATTAGTTTAATTTCGTCCAAAACTCAATCCCCCCTTACTTTAATGTCCAAATTAGTTAGAAATCAATTTAGTTTGTGTTTTTAAGAGTCTTGAGTCAAGTTACAACTTAATTTCGTCCAAATTTGGGTTTAAGGTCAGAAACTGCCTAGTTAGTGTTTTTAGGCAGTTTTGAGTCTTTTGAACTTGTTTTGAGTCCTTTGAGTCTTTGTATTGTTCAAATTAGTTAGAAAGTGTTTTGGTTTGTGTTTATAAGTGTTTTGATTCAATTTGTTACCCAAATTCGTCCAAAGTACTCAAAGTGCTCAAAACTGCCCAGAAAGTGTTTTTAAGGCAGTTTTGAGTGTTTTGGTGCTGTTTTGAGTCTTTTGGTTTGTTTTGGTGTTTTAAAGTTTAGTTTTGCATTCTTTGAGTCTAGTATAGTCTTTTATATTGTGTTTTTACGTTTTTGAGTCAAATCCAAGTGATTAACAATCCCTCCTAATCCCCGGTCCTGAACGATCCCTACTTATACTTATACTACAATTGACAAAAAGAGGGTTTAATTTGTGTGCGTATAATTCTCGCATCTGTAATCAATCCTTTGTGCTTTATGTTTAAATTCATTTGTAATTCTCTTTTTGTGAACATGAGAGGCTAAATCCCCCTAGTTAGCTAGGGGGTGATTCAAAACCATGTTTATGCTTGCAATATGAATTGATTACTTTTGGTTGGAATTTCATGAATGTTGGATTCAATTCGTTTAACTGTTTGATTGATAAATTGTTTGTGTATGTTTATTGAGAGTGCACGCTTAATGTTCATGCATGAATTTGACGCTAGAATATAAGTGAGTTTCACCTAATAGTTATGAACTTATATTCACAAGTAGTGGAGGTTGCTTATAAACAATCGCGTTAAATGAATTCTTGGCACTAGTTTCATGCTCATCATAGTAACGAATGCCTCGTCAACACTTATAGTTTTCATGTTGCTTAATGATCTTTGATTGTATCTTTATTGTGCTTTTCACGTAAAGGACTTTTAGAGAATGTTTTGAATTGCGTTGCGCTAACCCATCCAATTCATTAACTTAAGGAAAACTTGACGGTTAATTTAAGCGGACCTAATTAACCCGGAGTGTTGAGTTTCATAATTCATCGAAAGACCAACTGAAAATCAAAGTGTATGCAAGTGTGACATGTGTGGAGAAAAACCCCTTAGCTATTCCATCATCCATATTTTCATCAAATTTATATTTAGAATCTGCCTTAAATTTACAATCTGTGCATTTAATTTATTTTCGTCAAAACCTCAATCCCCCTTTACTTTAGTGTCCAATTTAGTTAGAAAGTATCTTAGTTTGTGTGTTTAAGCATTTGGATTCATTCTCTTACCCAATTTCGCCCAAAGTTACCAAAGTGCTCAAAACTGCCCAGAAAGTGATTTTAAGGCAGTTTTGAGTGTTTTGGGGCTGTTTTGAGTCTTTTGATTTGTTTGAGTGTTTTTATTGTTAGTTTTTCATTCTTTGAGTCTAGATTGGTGTTTCAAACTTTATTTTACGTTTTTGAGTCAGTCTCCAAGTGATTTTGCAATCCCTCCTAATCCCCGGTTAAGAACGATCCCTACTTATTCATATACTACAATTGTCACAAGAGGGTTTTAATTTGTGTGCTTACTTAGTTCGCATCACATTTCTTCAAGTCTTCAAATTGTTCATTCCTCTTTCGCTCCAAAAGACTCCAATTTGCATCTTCTTGCACACTTTGGCCTTATAATCTGAAAATACACAAAAGTGGCCTTAAACACTAAAATAACTAAATAAACACAACATAAATGCACGAGAACAAGCTAATTAAGTCGCATGAATATGCTCCTATCAACTCCCCAAACCATTCACACCATCAAACTATCCTTAGAACTTGTGCTACAACAAAGAGGAAGAGAAGCGGGCCTAAACGTTCATAGAATTCAAGTTTGAGTTGTTGGAATGTTTAGGTGTTTCTTTTCCTTTGAATTCAATGTTTAATTTCAATTCTCTTTGTTTTGTACGTATGAGGAACTAAAACCCCCTTGGCTAGGGGGGGATTCGAAATATATGTTTATGCTTGCAATATGATTTGATTACTTCTAATTTCGTTTCATAAGTTGTGAATTCAATTTGTTTAATTGTTTGATTGATAACTTATTTATGTATGTTTATTGAGAGTGCACGCTTAATTTTCATGCATGAATATGACGCTAGAATATAAGTGAGTTTCACCTAATAGTTATGAACTTATATTCACAAGTAGTGGAGGTTGCTTATAAACAATCGCGTTAAATGAATTCTTGGCAAGAGTATCATGCATTCATAGTTACAATTGCCTCGTCAACACTTATAATTTTCATAGAACATAATGATCTCTCATTGTATCTCTTCTATGCATTCATGTTGAGAACTATTGGAGAATGATTTGAATTGTCGCATGCATCATCCAATTCAATAACATAAGGAAAATTTGAGAGTTAATTAGTGCATCACGGTTAACTTGTGGTGTTGAGCATCATGGTTTATTGAAAAGCAATTAGAAATCGTTTTGTATGCAAGTATAACATGTGCGGAGATGAACCCCTTAGCTAGCCATCTCATCCATTCTATTCCATCAAATTCGTTTTACAATTCTGCCTAGTTTATTAACTTGTTTTGTTATTTCAATTATCGTCAAATCAAAACCCCCCCTTTACTTTCTTATTCTTTAGTGCTTAGAATCTGTTTAGTTTATGTTTTAAAATGTTTTGAATCAAGCCATAATCTTAAATTCGTCCAAAATTAGGTTTAAGGTCAGAAACTGCCTAGTTAGTGTTTTTAGGTAGTTTTGAGTCTTTTGAACTTGTTTTGAGTCCTTTGAGTCTTTGTGAACGTTTTTAACCTTGTTTTTATGTTTTTGAGTCTTAGTTTGTGTTTATAAGTGTTTTGATTCAATTTGTTGCACAAATTCGTCCAAATTCACCAAGGTGCTCAAAACTGCCCAGAAAGTGTTTTTAAGGCAGTTTTGAGTGTTTTGGGTGATGTTTGAGTCTTTTGGTTTGTTTTAGTGTTTTAAGCGTTTAGTTTCGCATTCTTTGAGTTTAGTTTAGTGTTTTAAACTTTATTTTACGTTTTTAAGTCAGTTTCCAAGAGATTTGCAATCCCTCCTAATCCCCGGTTAAGAACGATCCCTACTTATACTTATACTACAATTGTCAAAAAGAGGGTTTAATTTGTGTGCGTATAATTCTCGCATCAAATTTTGGCGCCGTTGCCGGGGATTAGCAAATTTGCTAATCCCTTGGATTGTTCGTTTCTGTTATGTATTTTAGTTTTAGTTTTTTTTATTTGTGTTTTGTTTGTTGAATTCAAGTACTAGAGAAGCACAACATGGCACTTGATAATGCTTCTCTATTGTCACAGCTCATGGAAAGGTCCCAAATGCAAAGCATTGATATATTTGATCTTCAATCAAGGAATAACGTGTTTTCCAATACTTACAATTCAGATTGGAGTGATCATTCAAACTCTATATGGTGGGAACCTCAACATGTTCAAGAAGAAGGATATTGGCAGCCATATGAGGAGTTCTATTCAAAACCTATGCACCCAACACAACCTCATATTCAATATGCCCAACCAAACTCAAGTTCGTCAATAGATTATAATCAAAAGCTTAGTGAATTAATTTTTTTGGTGCAGGGCTCACAAAATCAAGCCAATGAGGCTCAACAAGGAGAATATTGGCAGCCCTATGAGGAGTTCTATTCAACGCCTATGCAGCCACCACAACCTGCCCAAAGCAATGAAATCCAAACTCAAGAAAAATCAATGCAAAATCAAGACAAAAGGTTGGACCACTTGGAAAAGCAAATTGGGCAGATAGCGGAGTTTGTAGGACAATTTTGCGACCAAGGCAAAATCCCTAGTTCAACCATTGTAAATCCGAAGGAAGGATTTGAAACCACCAAAGCTATCATGTTAAGAAGTGGCAAGGAGGTTGGAACGGACCCTCAACCATCAAAATCAAATCACGAGGAAGAGACCCAAGCCACGGCTAGGGTGGAAACACCTTTGCCGGAGGCACCTATTGCTCCTACGCCATCTAATTCAAGTAAGGTTGTTCCAAATTTAATTAGTTCTAACCCCATTCCACCTAATATCCCTATTCCTTGCAGGTTCTTGAATTCCAAGGAAGAAGAAAGTGAAAAGACACCTTGGAAGCCCTTCCAAAGGTGAAAAGTAGGGAATATCATGAATTCATCAAAGAGGACGTTCTTGAGATAAACAACCCCAAAGAAGTTGAATTTTATGACACAAGACAAGGACCAATCCTCACATCAAATCTGACCAAGTGCAAAGTCCCTGAAACGTTCAAAGAAGGGGTGTTTATTCTTGAGTTCTTATTGGATCACATAAGTAAGCCACCTCCTCCAATTTCAATTTTCTTTTATACTAACATGTTGTTAATGATTCAGGCATCCAATCTTGAATTTAAACCATTACCGGATCATTTCAAGTATCACCTTCCATTCAAAGATCAATTCCATGCCGTTTGATTAAAAAAAGAAAAAAAAAAAAAAAAAGAAAAATAAAAGAATGTAGCCTTCACAAAGGTTGTGTACGTGAAGCCCCACTACGTGGCAACACTCTCGGAGAAGGAGGCATCGGAGCAGAAGGCATCGGAGCAAGAGGCATCGGAGATAGAGCATTCAAGGCCTCAATACTTGGCGGAACGCTGGATGACCCAGGAAAAAGGTGCCTCTGGAAGAAAGACGCAAGCCTTTGACGGTCACTTTGCATTCAACCTTAAGATTCTTGCAGCTCATCAAGCTTCCTCTTCATGCCCGACGAATAGTTATTTGCAAGCACGTGCAAACTTCTATTCTCGTACTTAAGCTGTTTGATCTCCTGCTTAAGATTTTCCACCTCTGCCATCAACGATTCAACCTGACGGGAGCGAGCAAGTAGGCGTTGGCCCATGTTGGACACAGAGCCAGCGCACTGAACACTGAGAGCCAGGGACTCTTGAACGGCCAACTCATCGGACCGTCCTGAAAGCAGCTGACTATCTTTGGGAGTGAGGAGGTTCCGAGCTACTGTCGTAGCTGTTGTTGCATCCGTCATCATGGAGTCTTCACCTGTAAGAGGATCGTTAGAAGATAAAAAAGAAGGGCGCCATACATGATAGGAGCATATTCATGCGACTTAATTAGCTTGTTCTCGTGCATTTATGTTGTGTTTACTTATCTATTTTAGTGTTTAAGGCCACTTTTGTGTATTTTCAGATTACAAGGCCAAAGTGTGCAAGAAGATGCAAATTGGAGTCTTTTGGAGCGAAAGAGGAATGAATGAGTTGAAGACTTGAAGAAACGACGAATTCCTACTCCAACGATGAATTCTTACCAAAACGAGGAATCCTACTCAAACAAGGTTTCCTATTTTAGGAAAGTTAACCCTAAGTTTCCCGTTTTGGTAACCTTTCCTAATCTTAAACGTCCGTATTTTCTAGCCACTTTGAAGTCCTTGTAGGCGCTTTAGGACACAAAACGAAGGCCTAGGGCCCTTAACATACTTTGTCGTGGGCTTTAGCCCAAGTCCCTTCCCTTGCCGTGCAAGGGGGGGCACTTTGGTCCCCTTTTGTGCATTTAAACCCTAACCCTAATCACCCTAATTACCTAGCAGCCGCATTATCCCATCCACCATCCATTAACCCTAAGCCTTCTAGTTCTAATCTCAGCCATTCACCCTAATAACCCTAGTTTTACAACCTAGCCGCACCCTATTCTTTGTATTCACATATATTCAGCCACAAAACCTAATTCTCACTCTAATCCGCAAGCTTCCCACTAATTTTCACCCTAATAACCCAAAAATTCATCTCAGCCATACCTTGTTCTTAACCCTAGAGCCTATTCTATTCACTAGCCGTCACACCCTAATTAAAATCTGCCATTCTCTCCCATTCCTTCCCATAAGCCGTAGCACCCTAACCCTAATTCACTACCAAATCCGTGCACTTCCATTCCCCTCTCCTTCATTCTAAAAACTAATCAGCCACCTTCACAACCTAATTCCTTCTAAGCCGCACACTTCTATACTTCTCCTTTGATCCGTAGCCATCCATTCATTCTATTCAGCCACAAATATATCCAAGCCGTGCATTCCATCACCCTTGCTCCATACAAGCTGTGCATTTCATTAACCCTGATAGGAGCATATTCATGCGACTTAATTAGCTTGTTCTCGTGCATTTTTGTTGTGTTTACTTATCTATTTTAGTGTTTAAGGCCACTTTCGTGTATTTTCAGATTATAAGGCCAAAGTGTGCAAGAAGATGCAAATTGGAGTCTTTTGGAGCGAAAGAGGAACGAATGGGTTGAAGACTTGAAGAAACGACGAAATCCTACTCCAACGATGAATTCTTACCAAAACGAGGAATCCTACTCAAACAAGGTTTCCTATTTTAGGAAAGTTAACCCTAAGTTTCCCGTTTTGGTAACCTTTCCTAATCTTAAACGTCCGTATTTTCTAGCCACTTTGAAGTCCTTGTAGGCACTTTAGGACACAAAGCGAAGGCCCTAGCCCAAATTCTAGCCTAAGCCGTGCCTTTCCCTTTCTTTCCTTCCCTTGCCGTGCAAGGGGGGGTACTTTGGTCTCATTTCATGCATTAAACCCTAAACCCTAATCACCCTAATTACCTTGCAGCCGCACCTATTCTCTTTTCACCCTAGATCATTCAGATTTTAACCCTTTTATTTCAACCTAGCCGCACCCTTTAATTCACTCTAGCATCTGATTCATTCATTCAAAATCATCTCAACCATTCATTCATAAACCCTAAACTACAACTTTGTAGCCGTCACTTCCATTCCCCATTGATTCATTCATCATCCCATCTCGGCCGTACCCTTTAGTTAACCCTAGAGACTTCTCATTGATATTTTGGATTCAGCCATGCACACCCTAATACTCTTTCCATAGCCGTCACCCCCCTCTCCCATTCTACACATTCACCCTAACACTAATCAGCCACGAATATATCATTTTTCCTCCCTAAGCTGCAAGAAATCTCCCATTCTCTCCCTTGTGCCGCAGCCACCATAACCCAAAAACTAACCATTCCAGCCATTTTCCAAGCCTTGTTGTGCCATCTCCACCACTCTCCACCACCTTCCACACCTTCACACACCATCTACTAACCTTGCCGCACCACCCAACTTCCCTAAATCCATCCCTAACCCAGAAAACCATCCAGAAATTCCTTAGACCATCTCTGCCGCAATAAGGAAAGGAGAAAGAGGAGCTTGGACGCACAGAAATTCAAGTGGATTCATTGGGCGTTCTAGGTGTAATCAACCCTTCGTGCTTCATGTTTAAATTCATTTGTAATTCTCTTTTTGTGAACATGAGAGGCTAAATCCCCCTAGTTAGCTAGGGGGTAATTCGAAACCATGTACACGCTTGCAATATGATTTGATTACATTCAGTTGTTATTTCATAAATTGTGGATTCAATTCGTTCATCTATTTGATTGATAACTTATTTGTGTATGTTGATTGAGAGTGCACGCTTAGTTTTCATGCATGAATATGATGCTAGATTATGAGGGAGTTTCACCTAATAGTTACAATCTTATAATCATAAGTAGTGAAGGTCGCTTGAAAACGATCGCGTTGAATGAATTCTTAGCATAAGTTTCATGCAATTCATAGTAACGAATGCTTCGTCAATACTTATGTTTTTCATAGAACTTAATGATTCTTGCTTGTATCTCTATTATGCAATTCATGTAGGGAACTTGTAGGGAATGTTTTGGGTTGTCGTATGCAATCATCCAACTTAATAACTTGTGGAAAAACTGAGGGTTAATTAGTGCAATTCACGGTTAATTTGGGGCGTTGAGTGTTTATAATTTATTGGAAGAACAACTGAAAATCAAAGTGTATGTAAGTGTGACATGTGTGGAGAAAAACCCCTTAGCTATTCCATCATCCATATTTCATCAAATTTATATTTAGAATCTGCCTTAAACTACAATCTGTGCATTTTAATTAATTTCGTCAAAAACTCAATCCCCCCTTACTTTTGTGTCCAATTTAGTTAGAAAGTGTCTTAGTTTGTGTTTTTAAGTGTTTTGATTCATTCTATTACCCAAGTTCGTCCAAAGTTACCAAAGTGCTCAAAACTGCCCAGAAAGTGATTTTAAGGCAGTTTTGAGTGTTTTGGGGCTGTTTTGAGTCTTTTGATTTGTTTGAGTGTTTTTATTGTTTAGTTTTGCATTCTTTGAGTCTAGTTTAGTGTTTCAAACTTTATTTTACGTTTTTGATGCGAACTAAGTAAGCACACAAATTAAAACCCTCTTGTGACAATTGTAGTATATAAATAAGTAGGGATCGTTCTTAACCGGGGATTAGGAGGGATTGCAAAATCACTTGGAAACTGACTCAAAAACGTAAAATAAAGTTTGAAACACTAAACTAGACTCAAAGAATGCAAAACTAACAATAAAAACACTCAAACAAATCACAAGACTCAAAACAGCCCCAAAACACTCAAAACTGCCTTAAAATCACTTTCTGGGCAGTTTTGAGCACTTTGGTAACTTTGGACGAAATCGGGTAATAGAATGAATCAAAATGCTTAAAAACACAAACTAAGACACTTTCTAACTAAATTGGACACAAAAGTAAGGGGGGATTGAGTTTTTGACGAAATTAATTAAAATGCACAGATTGTAAAATTAAGGCAGATTGTAATGAAATGGATGAAAGATGGAATGAATGCTAGCTAGAAGGTTCTTCTCCACACATGTCACACTTGCATACACTTTGATTTTCAGTTGGTCTTTCGATAAATTATGAAACTCAACACTCCGGGTTAATTAGGTCCGCTTAAATTAACCGTCAAGTTCTCCTTAAGTTAATGAATTGGATGGGTTAGCGCAACGCAATTCAAAACATTCTCCAAAAGTCCTTTACATGAAAAGCACAATAAAGATACAATCAAAGATCATTAAACATCATGAAAACTATAAGTGTTGACGAGGCATTCGTTACTATGATGAGCATGAAACTAGTGCCAAGAATTCATTTAACGCGATTGTTTATAAGCAACCTCCACTACTTGTGAATATAAGTTCATAACTATTAGGTGAAACTCACTTATATTCTAGCGTCAAATTCATGCATGAACATTAAGCGTGCACTCTCAATACACATACACAAACAAGTTATCAATTACACAGTTAAACGAATTGAATCAATCATTCATGAAATTCCAACCAAAAGTAATCAATTCATATTGCAAGCATAAACATGGTTTCGAATCACCCCCTAGCTAACTAGGGGGATTTAGCCTCTCATGGTCACAAAAAGAGAAGTACAATTGAATTTAAACATAAAGCACAAAGGAATGATTACACCTAGAACGCCCAACGAATCCGCGTGAAGTGGTGCGCGTCGAAGCTCCTCTTTCCTCTTCTCCTTTTGCGGCAGATTGGTTTTTAGGTGGTTTTTGGGTGAATTTCTGGGTTAGGGATGGATTTAGGGAGGTTGGGTGGTGCGGCAAGGTTGGTAAATGGTGTGGGACGGCTTGTATGGTGGTGGAAAGTGGTGGAGATGGCTGGAATGGAAGGGGGATATGGAAAGGTGGCTGCGGCAATGGGAGAAAATTGGGAGAGAATGGAGTGCGGCTGATGAGTGTATGGAAGTGAATGTGTAGAATGGTGAAGGGTGACGGCTAGGGTAGTTTTTGGTGTGAAAGTGGCTGATTAGTATGAATGGATGGTTACAGATTAAAGGGGAAGGGAATGGAGGCTGCGGATTGGATGAGATTAATGGGCAGATTTTTGGGTGAATGAATGGGGGTAACGGCTTAAGGATGAAGGGGAATGGTCTTAGGGTGTAAATGTGGCTGCAAGGTTGTAGAACTAGGGTTTATTTGGGTGAATGGCTGAGATGAAATGATGCATGAATCAATGGCTAAAGTGAATTAAAGGGTGCGGCTGCAAGGTCATTAGGGTGAATGTGGCTGAAATAAGGTGCGGCTGCAAGGGATTAGGGTGATAGGATGATACGGTTTTAAGAATGAATGGGAAGTGAATTTGTGAATGAATGAGAGGGGAATGGAAGTCCACGGCTTGGGAATGTGAATTAGGTTGAATAGATTATGGGAAGGAATGGGAATAAGTGGCTGAATGAATATGGAAGGAGAGGTGCGGCTGCAAGGAGTAAGGCTAGGGTTTAGAATTAGGGTTTAGTGCATGAAATGGGCCAGAAATACCCCCCCTTGCACGGCAAGGAAAGGGGCTTGGGCTAAAGCCCACGGCATTGGGTGTTAAGGTCCCTATGGCCTTCGTTTTGTGTCCTAAAGCGCCTACAAGGATTTCAAAGTGGCTAGAAAATGCGGATGTTTAAGATTAGGAAAGGTTACCAAAACGGGAAACTTAGGGTCAACTTTCCTAAAATAGGAAACCTTGTTTGAGTAGGATTCCTCGTTTTGGTAAGAATTCATCGTTGGCGTAGGAATTCGTCGTTTCTTCAAATCTTCAACTCATTCATTCCTCTTTCGCTCCAAAAGACTCCAATTTGCATCTTCTTGCACATTTTGGCCTTATACTCTGAAAATACACAAAAGTGGCTTTAAACAATAAAATAGCTAAATAAACACAACATAAATGCACGAGAACAAGCTAATTAAGTCGCATGAATATGCTCCTATCAGTTTTTGAGTCAGTTTCCAAGTGATTTTGCAATCCCTCTTAATCCCCGGTTTAGAACGATCCCTACTTATTTATATACTACAATTGTCACAAGAGGGTTTTAATTTGTGTGCTTACTTAGTTTGCATCATAATTCTATTCAGCCATTCACACACACCATTCATCCATCCGCAGCCACCATCACAGATTATCTCCCATTCATTCCTTCCCATAAGCCGTAGCATCCATACACCCTAATTTCTCCTATTGCCGCAGCCACCTTTCCATCTCCCCCTCCATTCCAGCCACTTCCAAGCTTTGCCTCAGCCTCTCCACCACCTTACACACCTCCCTACACCACCCCATAACCTTGCCGCACCACCAAACATCCTTAAATCCATCCCTAACCCAGAAAACCATCCAAAAACACAAGAAAACCTCTCTGCCGCAGCAAGGAGAAGAGGAAAGAGGAGTTTCGACGCGCGGAAATTCAAGTGGATTCATCGTGCGTTCTAGGTGTAATCCATCCTTTGTGCTTAATGTTTAAATTCAATTGTATTTCTCTTTTTGTGAACATGAGAGGCTAAATCCCCCTAGTTAGCTAGGGGGTGATTCGAAACCATGTTTATGCTTGCATTATGAATTCATTACTTTTGGTTGGAATTTCATGAATGTTGGATTCAATTCGTTTAACTGTTTGATTGATAACTTGTTTGTGTATGTTTATTGAAAGTGCACGCTTAATGTTCATGCATGAATTTGACGCTAGAATATAAGTGAGTTTCACCTAATAGTTATGAACTTATATTCACAAGTAGTGGAGGTTGCTTATAAACAATCGCGTTAAATAAATTCTTGGCACTAGTTTCATGCTCATCATAGTAACGAATGTCTCGTCAATACTTATAGTTTTCATGATGTTTAATGATCTTTGATTGTATCTTTATTGTGCTTTTCACGTAAAGGACTTTTGGAGAATGTTATGAATTGCGTTGCGCTAACCCATCCAATTCATTAACTTAAGGAGAACTTGATGATAGGAGCATATTTATACGACTTAGTTAGCTTGTTTTCTTGCATTTAATTAGCTAAACTATGTTAATTATAGTGTTTAAAGTTATTTTCGTGCAATTTCAGGTTTTAGTGTCAAAGTATGCAAAAAGAAGCAATTTGGAGCATTCTAGAGCATTTTTGGGCCAAGATTGGATAGTGCAAGCATGGTGGCATGAGGATGGACGAATTTGAAAGGCTTGAATTCAGTTAGGGAGTTGCAAGGGGGCCTAAAAACCTGATTTCTAGAAGGCTACATTTCAGCCACATGCACTCCTATCCTTTAATCCATTGCAGCCACATGCACTCCCATCCTTTAATCCATTGCAGCCACATACACTTCCATCCTTTCATCATTGCATCACAAATCAGCCACATGCACTTTGCCTTTCATCATTGCACCACAAATCAGCCACATGCACTTTGCCTTTTCATCAATCACCACAAATCAGCCACATGCACTTTGCCTTTCATCATTGCACCACAAATCAGCCACATGCACTCCCATGCTCTCCCATTAATTAATTCAAGTCCATATCTGATTTCCTTAGGGTTCTAAGTGCCTATATATACTCATATTAACCCCTAGATCAGATTACCACCTCTCATACACATTCATTCACGCCAGAAATTCATTCCCTCTCTCTAACACAGCCATACTTCACCATTCTTCATATTTTCTGCCCAAAAACACTCCTTGCCTTCCCCTACATCCATCCCTACCCTAAACACATCATTCTACATCATCCATAACCCCCAAAACTCACCAAAACCCCTTGTGCCGCAGCAACTAGAGGAGAAGAGGCTTAAACGTTCATACAATTCAAGATTGAGTTGTTGGAATTTTTAGGTGTACTTCGATTCTTGTTTTCAATGTTTACTTTGTTATTACTCTCTAAGTTTGTTGTAATCATGAGTGGCTAAACCCCCTTGGTTAGGGGGAATTCGAAACCATGTACATGCTTGCAATATGATTTGATTACATTCAGTTGTTATTTCATAAGTTGTGGATTCAATTCGTTCATCTATTTGATTGATAACTTATTTGTGTATGTTGATTGAGAGTGCACGCTTAGTTTTCATGCATGAATATGATGCTAGATTATGAGGGAGTTTCACCTAATAGTTACAATCTTATAATCACAAGTAGTGAAGGTCGCTTGAAAACGATCGCGTTGAATGAATTCTTAGCATAAGTTTCATGCAATTCATAGTAACGAATGCTTCGTCAATGCTTATGTTTTTCATAGAACTTAATGATTCTTGCTTGTATGTCTATTATGCAATTCATGTAGGGAACTTGTAGGGAATGTTTTGGGTTGTCGTATGCAATCATCCAACTTAATAACTTGTGGAAAAACTGAGGGTTAATTAGTGCAATTCACGGTTAATTTGGGGCGTTGAGTATTCATAATTTATTGGAAGAACAACTGAAAATCGTTTTGTTTGCAAGTGTGACATGTGTGGAGAAGAACCTCCTAACTAGCCTTTTATCCATCCTTTTTATCCAAAAACATTCTACAATCTGTTTAGTTTAAAGTTTCTGTTTTATGTTAAATTTTCGTCCAAAACAAATCCCCCTTTAATTTGAAGTCTTAGATTAGTTAGAAAGTGTTTTGATTTGTGTTTCTAAGTATTTTGATTCAAGTTTTCAACCAATTTCGTCCAAATTAGTGTAGGTGCTCAAAACTGCCCAGAAAGTGGTTTTTAGGCAGTTTTGAGTCTTCTAGTTGCTGTTTTGGGTTTTAGGTTTGTTTAAGTGTTTTAACTTTTAGTTTTGCATTCTTTGAGTTGAGTTTAGTGTTTTAAACTTTGTTTTTGAGTTTTTCAGTCAGTTTCCAAGTGTTTAGCAATCCCTCCTAATCCCCGGTCTAGAACGATTCTTACTTACATCTTTACTACAATTTGACAAAAAGAGGGTTTAATTTGTGTGCGTAAAATTCACGCATCAAATTTTTGGCGCCGTTGCCGGGGATTAGCAATTCTGCTAATCCCTTGGATTGTTTTTGTTTCTTTTATTTCACTTTGTTTCTGACTTTGTTTAAGTTTCTGACCTAATTTTGTTTCTTGTTTCTTAGGTACTAATGTATGACTAGAAGCTCTCAACCAATTCGTGCGAACATCTTGGATTTTGACGACGATTTTGAGAGGAAGTTGAGAAGAGCTAGAAACCAGCAAGAACACCATCCACCAAATTCCAAATCTGACCTTGAAGAAAACGTACAAGAAGAGAAAGAGGAAGCCACGGCAGGGATATTTGAAGAAGTCCAAGGCATGGCGGTGGACAATCGTACACTCAAGGAGCTTTCCGCCTCAGGTTTGGATAATGCCGCACCCTTGTGCATTCAATACCCCACGGCTGCCCAAGGTAAGACGGATGAGTTTGAATTAAAGTCAAGTTTGCTTCATCATATTCCTAAATACCATGGCTTGTCCATGGAAGATCCTAACAAACATTTGAAAGAATTTGAAGTAGTTTGCTCTAGTATGACTCCCGTCACTGTTGACGGAAATATCTTGAAGATGAAGGCTTTTCCATTCTCTTTGATGGATAAAGCCAAAGATTGGTTATATGAGTTAGCTCACAGCACTGTCACTTCTTGGGAGAGTATGAAGAGAGCGTACTTGGAGAAGTTCTTTCCAACTTCTCGCATCATCCTCCTACGCAAAAAGATAAGCGGAATCCAGCAAGAAGAAGGTGAGTCTTTTCCTACGTATTATGAACGATTTAAATCACTTGTTGCTTCTTGTCCACAGCATCAGATGAAGGAGGAGTTGCTCTTGCAATATTTCTACGAGAGTCTCCTACCTCTAGAACGTCAAAATGCTTGATGCTTCGGCGGGGGGAGCATTGGTGGACAAAACACCCATGGCTGCCAAGGTCTTGATTGCTAATAGAGCGTTGAACGCTCAACAGTACGAGGGTGTAGGCCAAAGAGGACCCCCACGGCACCAAGTACATGAGGTAAGTTTAACGTCCGATCTTCATTCACAATTGGCTAATCTTACTTCTATTGTTTCACAGATGGCCGAGGGAATGAAGATGCAAGGACCTGTGGTATGTGGCGTATGTTCTATCCAAGGACATGCCTCCGAAAAGTGTCCTCAACTCATTGAGAATGGCGGATGGGAGAGTGCGAATGCCATTGGGTTTCAAAGCCAAAATCAATCAAGACATGATCCATACTCCAACACTTATAATCCGAGGTGGCGAGACCACCCAAATTTCAAGTGGAGGGATTCCCAGCAACCTCAGAACCAAGGAGGCTTTAGGCAACAACCCCCGGGGTTCTTTCCCAAAACCTACGGCCCACCCCAAAATCAAGCCCAATCCGGCCCAAGTGCCTCAGGTACGTCTCTTGACAATGATGCACTTCTTAAGATACTAACTAAGTTGTCTAATGGGCAGGAAGATCAAGCGAAGGCTATGCAAAACCAAGATAAGAGGGTGGATCAACTTGAGAAACAAATTGGGCAGATTGCCGAGTTTGTAGGTAAGTTTCGAGATCCCGGACAACTCCCTAGTTCCACCATTCCAAATCCGAAGGGAGGTTTCGAATCAGCCAAAGCAATCACCCTAAGAAGTGGTAAGGAAGTTGGGGCAAGTCCTACATCAAAAGCAGGTCATAACGAGGATGAAATTTTGCAAATGGAAGAGGAGGAAACAAGGTTGCCCACGGCAAAGGTGATTCCACCTTTGCCGCAAGTCCCTATGGTCCCAAATCTGCCCAATTTGTCCCACAAAGGTAAGAATGTGTCAAATTCGGTTCATACTAATGTTTTCCCTTCAAATGTGCCTTTTCCTAGTAGGTTCATGCAAACGAAGAAAGAAGAGGCAGAAAAGGATATCCTTGAAACCTTTAGGAAAGTTCAAGTTAACATACCTTTGTTAGATGCAATCAAGCAAGTTCCGAGGTATGCTAAGTTCTTGAAGGAGTTGTGTACCACTAGGAAGAGGATGTCGACTAAGGAAGTGGTAAAGGTAGGTGAGAATGTGTCCGCCATCTTGCAACGCAAACTACCTCCCAAATGCAAGGATCCAGGTAGCTTTACCATTCCTTGTGTCATTGGGAATATTAGATTTGAATCTGCCATGCTTGATTTAGGTGCTTCTATAAATGTTATGCCATATTCCATTTATGCATCTATGAACTTAGGAGCATTGAAAAATGATGGGGTAATAATACAATTGGCCGATAGATCTAACGCCTATCCAAAGGGAGTTTTGGAAGATGTTCTTGTGCAGGTTAATCATTTGGTCTTCCCGGCGGATTTCTATGTCCTCGAAATGGATGAATCGGACCATGCTCCTTCGCTGCCCATTCTACTTGGAAGGCCATTCATGAAGACGGCCCGGACGAAGATTGACGTGTATAGTGGAACTTTGTCCATGGAATTCGATGGGGAAGTTGTTAATTTTAATCTTTCTAATTCCATTAAATACCCTAGTGAGGACCATTCATGCTTTTCTATTGATATAATTGACTCTTTGGCGCAGGGATATCTCGACGATTTGAATGACGATGCGCTTGAAAAAGTCATTACACGAGGCATGGAACTCAAAACAAAGGGGGCAGATTGCATGCATGCCCACGGCATACAAGAGTCATCCTATGCCGTGCCCCCTAGTGAGGAATTACTTGAAGTTGTGGCTGCCCTTGAGTCCTCACTTAAGCTTGATGGTAAGTATACTAACCGTGAGTCCATTCCCATTTCGACTAACAAATTGCTTCCATCTATAATTCAGGCACCTATCCTTGAACTCAAGCCTTTGCCAAGCCATTTGAAGTACATTTTCTTGGGGGAAAATGAAACACTACCTGCCATTATTTCCTCCTCCCTCACGGCACAAGAGGAGGAGAAGTTGCTTCGAGTTTTGAAGGAATTCAAATCTGCCCTAGGTTGGACATTGGCCGATATCAAAGGTATAAGCCCTACGACTTGTATGCATCACATATTTCTTGAGGAGGGAGGGGGCTAAACCAACTAGAGAGGCTCAACGCCGTCTTAACCCTCCGATGATGGAAGTAGTGAAAAAGGAGATAATCAAACTTCTAGATTGTGGGGTGATTTATCCCATCTCCGATAGTCGTTGGGTTTCACCTATCCAATGTGTGCCTAAGAAATCCGGAGTGACAGTTGTGGAAAATGCCGAGAATGAGCTTGTACCCATGAGGATTCAAACCGGTTGGCGTGTGTGCATTGATTATAGGAAGATAAACGCCACCACAAGGAAGGATCACTTCCCTTTGCCGTTCCTAGACCAAATGTTGGAAAGGTTAGCCGATCATTCCTTTTATTGTTTTCTTGATGGATATTCAGGTTATAACCAAATTGTCATTGCCCCGGATGATCAAGAAAAGACCACTTTTACTTGTCCCTTTGGAACGTTTGCATACCGACGCATGCCATTTGGCTTGTGCAATGCTCCTGCCACGTTTCAAAGGTGTATGGTAAGCATATTTTCGGATTATGTTGAAAAGATTATTGAGATATTCATGGATGATTTTAGTGTGTTTGGTGATTCATTTGACAAATGCTTGGATAATCTCACTTTAATCTTGAAACGTTGTGTTGAAACAAACCTTGTGTTGAATTGGGAAAAATGTCACTTTATGGTTAAACAAGGTATTGTTTTGGGTCATATAATCTCTGAAAAAGGAATTGAAGTTGATAAGTCTAAAGTAGATCTTGTACGTTACTTACCCTCTCCGACTTCGGTTAGAGAGGTTCGTTCGTTTCTTGGCCATGCAGGATTTTATCGTAGGTTTATCAAAGATTTCTCGAAGATAGCACAACCTCTTTGCCGACTCCTACAAAAGGAAGTGGCGTTTGAATTTACCAAGGAGTGCACGGAATCATTCAAACAACTCAAGGAATTGTTGACCACGGCACCCATCATTGTTCCACCGGATTGGAGTCTACCTTTCGAGCTCATGTGTGATGCGTCCGACTATGCTTTAGGAGCTGTTTTAGGACAAAGAAAGGACAAGAGGCCGCATGTCATTTACTACGCCTCCCGGACGTTGAACGATGCACAATTGAACTACTCCACTACGGAAAAAGAACTCCTTGCCATTGTCTTTGCTTTAGATAAATTTCGATCATATCTAATTGGAACTAAAGTAATTGTTTTCACTGATCATGCAGCTCTGAAGTACTTGCTCACCAAAAAGGAGGCCAAGCCACGGCTAATTCGATGGATATTGCTACTTCAAGAGTTCGACATAGAAATTCGGGACAAGAAGGGAAGTGAAAACGTGGTGGCTGACCACCTAAGCCGAATGGTGCATAATGAGGAGTCTTTGCCGATTTTGGAGACATTCCTCGATGAACAATTGCTGTCCATTAAGATTAGTGCACCTTGGTATGCCGATATTGTCAATTTTTTGGTGTCAAAAAGTATTCCAAGTGAGTTCACTAGGCACTAACGTGATAAACTTAGGCATGACGCACGGTTTTATGTGTGGGATGATCCGTACTTATGGAAATTTTGCCCCGATCAGATTATACGTCGTTGTGTGCACGATTCTGAATGTCATTCAATTTTGAGTTTTTGTCACACATATGCATGTGGAGGGCATTTTGGCACACAACGCACAGCCCTTAAGGTGTTACAATGTGGATTTTATTGGCCTAGTATTTTTAAAGATGCTAAAACTTTTTGCTTAACATGTGATAAATGCCAACGAATGGGTGGTATTAGTGCAAAGGACCAAATGCCGCAGGTTTCTATCCTAAATGTTGAAATTTTTGATGTTTGGGGTATTGATTTTATGGGTCCTTTTCCTTCTTCGTATGGTTTTACATATATTTTGCTTGCGGTTGATTATGTGTCGAAGTGGGTGAAAGCAAAGGCCACCCGGATTAATGATTCTAAAGTGGTTGCAGATTTTATTAGAACTAACATTTTTGCAAGATTCGGAATGCCACGAGTGATCATTAGTGACGGAGGGTCACACTTTTGCAATCGGACCATTGAAGCGTTATTGAGGAAATACAGTGTCACGCATAAGGTTTCTACACCTTACCATCCTCAAACGAATGGCCAAGCTGAGGTTTCCAACCGAGAGATCAAGCAAATCCTAGAGCAGACCGTTGGGCCAACAAGGAAGGATTGGAGCTTACGGTTAGATGAGGCAATTTGGGCGTACCGTACGGCGTACAAAACCCCCATTGGGATGTCCCCCTTCCGACTTGTCTATGGCAAGGCGTGCCATCTTCCTGTTGAATTGGAGCACAAAGCACTTTGGGCCATCAAGAAGTTTAACATGAACCTCGAGGAAGCAGGAAGTCAAAGGAGATTGCAATTGAATAAGCTTGATGAGATACGGCATGAGGCGTACGATAATGCAAGCATTTACAAGCAAAAGACCAAAGCTTTCCATGACAACATGATCCGTGGGAAATCATTCTCAATTGGGCAAAAAGTGCTATTGTTTAATTCCCGTTTACGTTTGTTTCCCGGTAAGTTACGTTCTAAGTGGATTGGACCGTTTGTTATTACTAACGTATCTTCTTATGGTGCCATCCAGATTCAAAGTCTCAAAACAGGTCATGAATTCCAAGTGAACGGACACCGTTTGAAGCCATATTATGAGAACTTTGTTGAACAAACCGTGGAGGATATTTCTTTGGGTGCCGTGGGCACAAATGGAGAGTGAATGGGCTTTTCGTCCGGCTGTACGATGTTAAAGAAAGCGCTACTTGGGAGGCAACCCATGCAATTCAACAAAGGAAGCCCAAGGAATCACTCCAATTCCAGATTTGCGTTTCTAAACCCTTCTCTTTGTTGTGTATTTCGTTTCTGCCATGTTTAGTATGTTAGTTGCTGTTTGTTTGTTTGTTTGTTATTTGTGTGAGTTATGCCTTAAAACATTGAGGACAATGTTTGAGTTAAGTGTGGGGGTAACCAAAGTGTTTTCTTGCAAATTCGTAGGGTTTTGTCACCCATAATTTCAAATGTTGTTTCTTGCGGTTTTTAAGTGTTTTTGAGCAGTTTTGGGGTGTTTTAGTGTGTTTTGATGCAAAAAAATCCGAAAATCACATAACAATTTGAAAAATTTGTTTTGAAAACCCAAAAAAGAGTTGTTTTTGTGTGTTTGTTTGTGTCTTAGGGTACCTTCCAACACAATGATGAGGATTCGGTTTGTAATTACATGGCTGTTAAAGAGAGTGATTAACATGGATGAAAGTTTGATCTACTCTTTGTTTATGCTTAGTTGTGGTTATAACTTATGAATTCACATGCAATCATTAAAAAAAAAAAAAAAAAAAAAAAAAAAAATCAGTTTTTGTAACATGCTTGAAGGAAGGAACTCAAACTAACGCTACAACCTTGTGAGACTTGAGCCTAAACATTTATTTGGAGAGTTAAAATCTGTGCATTCTTTGTTTTCTAAAGTCGTTGCATGATCTCATTATTCTTTGCTTGGTTGCTACTTAGAAGGCGTTTCATCATTTAGTTCCAAATGCTAGAACTCATGCCCATTTCATTCAAAGCATGTTATTGATTTGCATAACACACATTCAAGATGAAGTTGTGTAGTGACCACCACCTTAGCCAAAAAGCCGTGTGCCCTATGTCATTATGTTTTGTAGGTTTTTAACCCCATTGAGCCTTGTTAGCCGTCATTATTTGTTAACTCATGTTTTCCTCACCTAGCCTAGATTAGGACTATCCATACCCTTGTTCTTGAAGCATAGCAAAGCATGATTCAAATTGCAGTCCTTTTGATTTATGTTGGCAGAAAACAAGTGTGGGGGAAGTGTTTTTCATGAGGAATTGTGTGCTATAGGCACGAAAAAAAAAAAAATGAAGAAAAAGTTGAAAAGTTGAGAAAAAGAGTTCCAAAGTATTGTTTGTTGAAGTAAGGGTCCAAAACAATGAATTCGGCCCTAAGGAGTTGTCTAAATCTTTCCCTTGTGTTTTAAAGTTAATTTCTGCAATCTAAGTGAATTCTAAGTCTGAATTTCATTGCTTTGCTTACTATTGCTTGAAGAACGTTTGTTTTCCCTATCCTTTCCTTGTTAACCAACACCCCAAGCCCCATTACAACCCTTAACTTCTATCTTGAGTGTTATGTGTTTCAATTTGTGGAGTTTGAATTTGGTATGAGCATATGGTGTCACTGGTTCTCGCATCTAAGTAGTAGCATTCCATTCATGAGATCATATCTAAACATGCTTCTTAACTCTAGAAATTGCATTCGTTGTGAAACATATATGTGAGCATTCGTTTTCATATCTACATCAATCTTCTCACATATGACTAGTATAGGGTGTGGAGTTAGAAAATCTGAGTGAAAATAGAGTGTATATCTTGTAAGGAATTGAGGGAATTCTCTAAGGCATGTTACTACATTCAAAGCATTGTTTTAATTGATTACTTGTGAACAAGTGAGTAGTGGCTTTAATTAAGTATGTGCTTGTGTAAAGAGGACTCAAATCTGTGGGGATAACGATCTTTAACATGTCATGTGCATTGGAAATCCCTGAGGCAAACGTTGGAAGGTTTAGGTTTTGTTTTGGTTAGTTTGTTTCGTTTTGTTTTCTTTCTTTTGTTTGTTTTGCTCGAGGACTAGCAAACGCTAAGTGTGGGGGAAATTGATAGGAGCATATTTATACGACTTAGTTAGTTTGTTTTCTTGCATTTAATTAGCTAAACTATGTTAATTATAGTGTTTAAAGTTATTTTCGTGCAATTTCAGGTTTTAGTGTCAAAGTATGCAAAAAGAAGCAATTTGGAGCATTCTAGAGCATTTTTGGGCCAAGATTGGATAGTGCAAGCATGGTGGCATGAGGATGGACGAATTTGAAAGGCTTGAATTCAGTTAGGGAGTTGCAAGGGGGCCTAAAAACCTGATTTCTAGAAGGCTACATTTCAGCCACATGCACTCCTATCCTTTAATCCATTGCAGCCACATGCACTCCCATCCTTTAATCCATTGCAGCCACATGCACTTCCATCCTTTCATCATTGCATCACAAATCAGCCACATGCACTTTGCCTTTCATCATTGCACCACAAATCAGCCGCATGCACTTTGCCTTTTCATCATTGCACCACAAATCAGCCGCATGCACTTTGCCTTTTCATCATTGCACCACAATCAGCCACATGCACTTTGCCTTTCATCATTGCACCACAAATCAGCCACATGCACTCCCATGCTCTCCCATTAATTAATTCAAGCCTTTCAAATTCGTCCATCCTCATGCCACCGTGCTTGCACTATCCAATCTTGGCCCAAAAATGCTCTAGAATGCTCCAAATTGCTTCTTTTTGCATACTTTGACACTAAAACCTGAAATTGCACGAAAATAACTTTAAACACTATAATTAACATAGTTTAGCTAATTAAATGCAAGAAAACAAGCTAACTAAGTCGTATAAATATGCTCCTATCACTTGACGGTTAATTTAAGCGGACCTAATTAACCCGGAGTGTTGAGTTTCATAATTCATCGAAAGACCAACTGAAAATCAAAGTGTATGCAAGTGTAACATGTGTGGAGAAGAGCCTTCTAGCTAGCATTCATCCATATTTTCATGACATTCATCTTTACAATCTGCCTAATTTACAATCTGTGCATTTATTATAATTTCGTCAAAACCTCAATCCCCCTTTACTTTAGTGTCCAATTTAGTTAGAAAGTGTCTTAGTTTGTGTTTTTAAGCATTTTGATTCATTCTATTACCCAATTTCGTCCAAAGTTACCAAAGTGCTCAAAACTGCCCAGAAAGTGATTTTAAGGCAGTTTTGAGTGTTTTGGGGCTGTTTTGAGTCTTTTGATTTGTTTGAGTGTTCTTATTGTTAGTTTTGCATTCTTTGAGTCTAGTCTAGTGTTTCAAACTTTATTTTACGTTTTTGAGTCAGTTTCCAAGTGATTTTGCAATCCCTCCTAATCCCCGGTTAAGAACGATCCCTACTTATTCATATACTACAATTGTCACAAGAGGGTTTTAATTTGTGTGCTTACTTAGTTCGCACCAATACATTACCTTGACGGGGCGCAACCGGATCGCTGCTGAGACTCAAATCTAAGCAAAGGTTCGATGAGTTAGCCATTTTTCAAAGGTGTTCAAAAAAAGAAGGGTTGGATGGAGAAAAATTTCAAAGGGCCGGAGACAATTTTCACAAATGGGCAGTCTTCAAAGTGTGCATGTTGGGGGTGATCGATAGCTCTATAAAAAGCCAAGGTGACGCGTCCACCGATTCAAAAAGCCGGAATTTCCTGTGTAAAGTTCGGCAACGCTCTCTCGGCTTTTCAGAAAACGTGTTCAACTTTGTCAAAAGATCTCTGACAAAGTTGAAAACACGTGGAGGCCATCATCGCAACTACACATCTTTAGCCGACAAGCGCAAAGTTCGGCGACGCTTTCTCTGCTTTTCAGAAAACGCGTGCAACTTTGTCAAAAGAGGCGTCGTTCAGAAATCGAAGGGGCGCCTGCTCAGAAATCGAAGAGGCGCATTCAAAGATCGAAGAGTCGTCACTATTTCAAAAAGCCGGATTTGCAGGATCAAAACGTTTGTCGACAACGGTAAAAGAACAGTACCACCACTTGCTATTGGGAAATCCCTATATATGTCGACCTTCATCTTTTATGGCAAGGCAGACCAGAAGAAAATGCCCAACTCTTCCTCACCTCTGAGGGCGCACTCCCAGCAAAGCCTTTCGAAATACTCAATTTTTTCTTCTTCCCCAAAGATGATACCAGATGCCTGGAGTACAGATGACCCAGGAGGAAATGGTAGATGGAAGCATGTGCTGATTCATTCACCGCTTCTTCAAACGCAAAGGTATCTCATATCATCAAGGTCAAAAGCAAAAGTATCTCATATCATGCTCTTTCCCTGTCTTTTCCTTTGTCTTTGTTATTACTCGCATAGCAAAATAAAAGAAGCAATCAGCCGGCACTTGAAGTCAGTCTTCCGATCTGGAGCCGACTGCCTGGAAGCTATTCCCTGGTTGCTTACCTAGCGTTGCTCTCGAGTAGTCATCTTCAACGGTTGATACACTTCCAGAGAAGGGACCACTTCTGCAAAGGGGAGCAAGTAAGGCAAGTGAAAATGATACATTGAAGCATGTGGAGACAAGCAACAACTGCATATGCTGAGCTATCCTCTAACCCTCTTCAATACGAATTGGAAAGATTGAACAAAGAAACAGATAAAAAGAGGAAGCTCAGACCTTCGGGGAAGACCAAAAGAATCCTGCTGCCCAGTTCAAGAGTAGCACAAAGGAAAATCAACGAGTGGAGGAGACCAAAAGAATCCTCCAGCCCAGTTCAAGTGTAAGCCTGTGGAATCACAAAGATCAAAGCCTCAATGCAATCACCAAGGAGAAGAGGGAATTTACACTCCATAACCAGATTTGCGTCCCTAAACTCTTCTCTTTGTTAGTTACATTCTGCCATGTTTAGTATGTTTAAGTGCTTTTTGTGTGTTTACTTATGTTTTGTGTGAATCTATGCTTAAAACATTGAGGACAATGTTTGATTTAAGTGTGGGGGGAGGGGGGGGGTAACTAAGTATATTTAATGCAAATTCGTGGGATTGTATCACCCATTACTTCAAATGTTGTTCCTTGCTGTTTTAAGGTGTTTTTAAGTGTTTTAGTATGTTTTGTTTTTATAACTCCGAAAATCACATAAAAATTTGAAAAACATGTTTTGAAAAGCCTAAAAAGAGTGTTTTGAGTCGTTTTTGTGTGTTTGTGTCTTAGGGTACCTTCCAACACAATGATGAGGATTTGGTTTGTAATTGCATGACTGTTAAAAAGAGTTATAAACATAGAGAAAAGTTTGATTTACTCTTGGTATATGCTTGGTTATGGTTATAATGTATGACTTCACATGCAATCATAAAAGAAAAATTCGTTTTTGTAACATGCTTGAAGGAAGGAACTCAAACAAACGCTACAACCCTGTGAGACTCGAGCCATTACCTTCTTTGGAGAGTTATAATTTGTGATTCTTTGTTTTCTAAAGTTGTTGCATGATCTCATTATTCCTTGCTTGGTTGCTACTTAGAATGCAATTGTATCATGATAGAACTAAATGCTAGAACTTATATCCGTTTCATTCAAAGCATGACATTGAATTGCATAACATATATCAAGATGAAGTTGTGTAGTTGCCACCATAGCCAAATAGCCTCACTTCCCATATTTCGTATATGTTGTCAGTTTTACCCCCGTTGAGCTTTGTTTAGCCTTTATTCTTTGTTAACCCACATTATCCTCACCTAGCCTAGTTTAGGACAATCCACACCCTTGTTCTTAAAAGATAGTGAGCATGATTTAAATGAATTCCTTTTGAGTTACATTATGCAAGAAAATGAGTGTGGGGGAGTAAAAGTTTGTTCTTAAGTTTATATGTATGTTTTGAGATTCAAAAAAAAAAAAAAATGTGAGAAAAAGAAGAAGAAAAGAGTGAAAATAAGTGAGAATGAACTCACAAGCGTTGATGGTTGAAGAAAGGGTCCAAAAAGTTGAATATGGCCCTAAGTTTTGTGTGATTCCGCCTTGGGTGATCAAAGTTGACTTCTGCGTTCTAAAGGGAATTCTAAGTGCCTAATTCAATACTTTGCTCACTATTGCTTTAAGAACGTTTGTTTACTCTACTTCTTTGTTAAACCATTACCCTTAGCCCCGTTACAACCCTCAACTTCTATCTTGAGTGTTATGTGTTTCAATTTGTGGAGTTTGAACTTGGTATGAGCTTATGGTGTCACTGGTTCTCGCATCTAAGTAGTAGCATTCCATTCATGAGGTCATACCTAAACATGCTTGTTAACTCCAGAAATTGCTCTCTTTATGATACATATATGTGAGTGTTCGTTTTCATGTTTACATCAATCTTCTCACATGTAACTAGATTAGGGTGTGTAGTTAGAAAAATCTGAGTGAAAATTGAGTGCATATCTTGTAAGGAATTGAGCAAATTCTCTAAGGCATGTTACTACATTCAAAACATGGTTTTAAATGCTTAATTGTGAACTAGTATGTGGTGACTATGATTAAGTATGTACTTAAGTGTAAAGATAACCAAAATATGTGGAGATAATGAATTTTAACATGTCATGTGCATTGGAAATCCTTGAGGCAACGTTGGAAGGTTTAAGATTGTCTTTGGTTTGTTTTGTTCGTTTCGTTTTGTTTTGTTTTTCTGTTTTGCTCGAGGACTAGCAAAAGCTAAGTGTGGGGGAATTTGATAGGAGCATATTTATGCGACTTAATTGGCTTATTCTCGTGCATTTACGTTGTGTTTCTTTAGTTATTTTAGTCCTTTATGCCATTTTCGTGTGTTTCTAGGTTCATATGGCTAAGGAAGCAAAAAGGTGCATTTTGGAGCATTTTGGAGCAAAATTGGGCTTGGAATGGATAGCTTACGTTTGGACCAAAAGGAATGGACGAAATTGAAGAGGATTCCTAATCAAATGAGTTACATCCTTTCCTAAACTAAGTAATAAAGCCTTAGGATATTTTCTGCCCAAAATTCCCACCATAGCTGCACCCACATGCTTTCCCATCATCATCATTCACCCTAGCTTTAATTCACTTGCTTTCCCAACAAATAAAACAGCCATTCCACATGCATTTCCAACCCACATGCACCCTTTAATCATTTAACCTAGCTGTCATTGCACATGCATTTCCACCCACATGCTTCATAATCATTCAACCAACTTTGCACATGCATTCATCATCATAAGCTAGCTGTCATTCCACTTTAATCCACATGCATTCCCTTCATAAATCAGCCACATGCACTCATAATCATTCAACCAACTTTGCACATGCATTCATCATCATAACCTAGCTGTAATATTCCCTCTTTTTCACCTATAAATAAGCATCCATTGCAGCCACAAAACACACTCTTCCATTTCAGAAAATCATCCATACACACCAACTCTTGCCGTGCCCTCCCTACCAATCCAAACACCACCAGAAATCATCCCATTGCTGTGGCCTCCCCCTTCCATTTTCACCACTCCCTGATGTGAGAATTATACGCACACAAATTAAACCCTCTTTTTATCAATTGTAGTGAAGAATGTAAGTAGGGATCGTTCTAGACCGGGGATTAGGAGGGATTGTTAATCACTTGGAAACTGACTCAAATACGTAAAAACAAGTTTAAAACACTATACTAGACTAAAAGAATGCAAAACTAAACTTTAAAACACCAAAACAAACCAAAAGACTCAAAACAGCACCAAACACTCAAAACTGCCTTAAAAACACAATCTGGGCAGTTTTGAACACTAGACACAACTTTGGACGAAAATTGGTTTTAACTTGACCTAAGACACTTAAAAACACAAACTAAAGTGATTTCTAACTACTATGACTCAACAAAGTAAAGGGGGATTGGTTTTGGACGAATTTAAAAACAAAACTTAAAACTTTGTAAAACGAACAGATTTTAAACGAATTTGGATTTAATGAATGGATGGGAAGCTAGCTAAGGGGTTCATCTCCACACATGTTATACTTGCACACAAAACGATTTCTAATTGCTTTTCAATAAACCATGAATTCTCAACGCCCCAGATTAACCGTGAATTGCACTAATTAACCCTCAGACTTTCCTAACGTTATTGAATTGGATGATTGAATACGACAACCCAAAACATTCCCCACAAGTCCCCTACAGGATTGCATAATAGAGATACAAGCAAGAATCATTAAGTTCTATGAAAACCATAAGCATTGACGAAGCACTTGTTACTATGATTGCATGAAACTTATGCCAAGAATTTACTTAACGCGATTGAGATCATCAACCTTTACTACTTGTGAATATAATTCCATAACGATTAGGTGAAATTTCCTTATATCCTAGCATCCAATTTATGCATGAAAATTAAGCATGCACTCTCAACCAACACACACAAATCAATGTAATTCACATAGATAAGTAAATTGAATTCACAACTTATGAAACGCAATTAGAGGTAATCAAATCATATTGCAAGCATAAACATGTATTTCGAATCCCCCCCTAGCCAAGGGGGGGTTTAGTTCCTCATACGCACAAAACAAAGAGAATTGAAATTAAACATTGAAATCAAAGGAAAAGAAACACCTAGAAATTCCAGCGATGCGAACTCGAATTGCATGAACTTCCGAGCTTCCTTCTCCTCCTCCTTGGTGCGGCAAGGGTCTAGGGACAGGTTTTAGGGCCTTATGTGTATGGATGTATGATTATGGAGGGATGTAGTAGTGTTTAGGCGAATGGGATGGTGCGGCAAGGGTCTAAAACTAGGGAGAAAGGTGTTTGGTGGCTGCGGCAAGGCTGTGGAGATGTTTTGACGAATTTATGGAATGAATGAATGTGTATGAGAGGTGGTGATCTGGTCTAGGGGTTAACATGAATATATATAGGCACTAAAAACCCTAGGGTAATCAGATATGGACTTGAATAACCCAAATCAACTAGGAAATAGGCTTAGAAATCAGAAATAGAGAGGGATAATGCTTCCTAGGTGTGGCAGGTATGGGATAAGGTGATAAGGTTTCTAGAATGCCTTGCAAGGCAAGGGAAATCAGATTTCTAGAAGGGTTTGGGCGCCACCTTTGTAGGAGATAAGATAAGGTTCCTAAAATCATGCTTTAAGTGCCAAATTTGTAGGGAAAAAGAGATAAGGGTGCGGCAAGGCTTAGGGATGATGTTTAGGGCTTCTAGAAAGCCTAAAACTAAGGGGAATTGGATAAAACCCACGGCAAGGATAAGATAGGGTTTCTAAGGCTCCTATAAACCCTCCAAGATAAGGTAAAGTGCATGACATCCCTATAGGATTAGGATAAGGTGTCCTAAATGGATAAGGTGCCCTAAATGGATAAGGACTCCTCATTGTACTTGGAAACTTTGCCTATTAGGATTAGGAAACCTTGTCTTCATCATTCCTTCTTCATCTTGAACTCCTTTTCCTTCTTGGACTTGGAAAACTTCTTTGTTGCTTCACTTGAGACCATTTGGATTTTGACTTTCCTACTTCAAGTAGGAAATCTTGTTTGAGTAGGAATCTTCATTCTTCTAGGAATCCATCTTCAACTAGGAAACCCATTTCTATTAGGGACTTTCCTACTTCAACTAGGAAACCTTGCTCAAGTAGGGAACATCATCTTCAAATCTTCAATTTCGTCCATCCTCTTGGCCTCCAAGCATATGATGTCCATTCCAAGCTCTAATTTGCTCCAAAAGGCTCCAAAATGCATCCTTTTGCATACTTTGCCCTTAAAACCTGAAAATACATAAAACTAGCTTAAAAGACTACTTTACTAAGGGAAAACACTATAAATGCACAAAAACAAGCTAAACTAAGGTGCATAAAAATTTGAAAAACATGTTTTGAAAAGCCTAAAAAGAGTGTTTTGAGTCATTTTTGTGTGTTTGTGTCGTAGGTCACCTTCCAACACAATGATAAGGATTTGGTTTTTAATTGCATGACTGTTAAAAAGAGTTATAAACATGGAGAAAAGTTTGATTTACTCTTGGTATATGCTTGGTTATGGTTATAATGTATGACTTCACATGCAATCATAAAAGAAAAAATTAGTTATGTAACATGCTTGAAGGAAGGAACTCAAACAAACGCTACAACCCTGAGAGACCTTGAGCCTATAACGTTCTTTGGAGAGTATAATCTGTGATTTCTTGTTTTCTAAAGTCGTTGCATGATCTTCATTATTCTTTGCTTGGTTACTACTTAGAAGGCGTTTCATCATATAGTTCCAAATGCTAGAACTCATGCCCATTTCATTCAAAGCATGTTATTGATTTGCATAACACATATTCAAGAAGAAGTTGTGTAGTGACCACCACCATAGCCAAATAGCCTTACTTCCCATATTTCGTATATGTTGTAAGTTTAACCCATTGAGCCTTGTTAGCCTTATTCTGTGTTTACCCACATTTTCCTCACCTAGCCTAGTTTAGGACAATCCCCACCCTTGTTCTTAAAAGATAGTGAGCATGACTTAATTGAATTCCTTTTGAGTTACATATGCAAGAAAATGAGTGTGGGGGAGAGAATGTTTAAGTGTTTATGTATGTTTTGAGATTCAAAGAAAAAAAAAAAAAAGAAAAGAAAGAAAGAAAGAAAAAGAGCTTGAAAAAAAATGAAAGAATGAGTGATTGAAGGAAGGGTCCAAAACACCAATTCTGGCCGTAAATTGTCTAAATTCTCCCTTTTTGTTCAAAAGTTGAGCTTTCATTCAAAAGTGAATTCAAAGTTGATTCAAGTGCTTTGCTCACTATTTCTTTAAGAACCTTTGTTTCCATATCCCCTTCTTTGTTATCCACACGCCCCAAGCCCCATTACAACCCGTGACTTCAATCTTGAGTGTTATGTGTTTCAATTTGTGGAGTTTGAACTTGGTATGAGCATATGGTGTCACTGGTTCTCGCATCTAAGTGGTAGCATTCCATTCATGAGATCATATCTAAACCATGCTTATTAACTCCGGAAATTGCTCTCTTTGTGATATATATATATATATATATATATATATATATATATATGTGAGTGTTCGTTTTCATTAATCTTCTCACATATAACTAGTGTAGGGTGTGTAGTCAGAAAATCTGTGTGAAAATAGAGTGCATTCTAGTAAGGAATTGAGGAAATTCTCTAAGGCATGTTACGACATTCAATATCATGGTTTTAAATGTTTAATTGTGAACTAGTATGTGGTGACTATGATTAAGAATGTACTTAAGTGTAAAGACGGCTAAAATCTGTGGGAATAATGATTTTTAACTTGTCATGTGCATTGGAAATCCCTGAGACGATTGTTGGAAGGTTTAGGTGGTGTTTTACTTGTTTCGTTTCGTTTCGTTTTGTTTTGTTTTCTTTCTGTTTTGCTCGAGGACTAGCAAAAGATAAGTGTGGGGGTATTTGATAGGAACATATTCATGCGACTTAAATGGCTTGTTCTCGTGCATTTACGTTATGCTTCTTTAGTTATTTTAGTCCTTTATGCTTCTTTTGTGTGTTTCAGGTTCTAAGGGCAAAGTATGCAAAATGGTGCATTTTGGTGCATTTTGGAGTAGTTTTGGGGCGTTAAATGGATTGCATATACTTGAAGCCAAGTAGATGGACGAAATTGAAGACCAAGGAGGCCCTTTGTACCAGAAATTCACACCAACACATCCCATTTCAGATTGCATTCCAATCATTCCAGCCAAGCCACATGCACTCCCTTTAATTTATTCAACCTAGCTGTCAAAGCACATGCACATTCACCCTAATCATTCACATACACAATCTGCCATCATTCACACATTCAGTCCACATGCATTCACTTCACAAATCAGCCACATGCACTTTGCCTTTCATCATTGCACCATAAATCAGCCACATGCATCCATAATCATTCAACCAACTTTGCACATGCATTCATCATCATAACCTAGCTGTCATTACCCTTTAATCACATTCATAAATCAGCCACATGCATCTCCATCACCATTCCAGATTTCCACCAAGTTCCTAGCTGTCATATTCCCTCCTTTTCACCTATAAATAAGCATCCATTGCAGCCACAATTCATTCATTCCCATTCATACACAATTCATTCACCATTCACGCCAGAAATTCATCCCCTCTCTATAACACATCCATACTTCACCATTCTTCATATTTTCTGCCCAAAAAGAAGCTTTGAGGTCCCCTACATCCATCCCTATCGTAAACACATCATTCTACACCATCCATAACTCCCCATCCCTCCAAACCTATCATTAGACCTTGTGCTACAACGAAGAGGAGGAGAAGAGTGCCTAAACGTTCATACAATTCAAGTTTGAGTTGTTGGAATGTTTAGGTGTTTCTTTTCCTCGATTCCAATGTTTAATTTCAATTCTCTTTGTTTTGTACGTATGAGGAACTAAACCCCCCCCTTGGCTAGGGGGGGGATTCGAAATATATGTTTATGCTTGCATTTTTGATTTGATTACTTCTAATTGCGTTTCATAAGTTGTGGATTCAATTTGTTTAACTGTTTGATTGATAACTTATTTATGTATGTTTATTGAGAGTATACGCTTAAATTTCATGCATGAATATGACGCTAGAATATAAGTGAGTTTCACCTAATAGTTACGAACTTATATTCACAAGTAGTGGAGGTTGCTTATAAACAATCGCGTTAAACGAATTCTTGGCATAAGTTTCATGCAATCATAGTAACGAATGCCTCGTCAACACTTATAATTTTCATAGAGCGTAATGATTCTTGCTTGTATCTCTATTATGCAATCATGTAGGGGACTTGTGGGGAATGTTTTGGGTTGTCGTATGCAATCATCCAATTCAATAACGTTAGGAAGATTTGAAGGTTAATTATGTGCATCACGGTTAACTTGGGGGTGTTGAGAATTCATGGTTTATTGAAATGCAAATGGAAATCTTTTTATTATGCAAGTGTAACATATGTGGAGATGAACCCCTTAGCTAGCTTTTCATCCCATCCATTCAAATCCATCACATTCATATTTACATTCTGTTTTTAATTTCTTCCAAAACTCAATCCCCCCTTACTTTAATGTCCAAATTAGTTAGAAATCAATTTAGTTTTTGTTTTTTAAGAGTCTTGAGTCAAGTTACAACTTAATTTCGTCCAAATTTGGGTTTAAGGTCAGAAACTGCCTAGTAGTGTTTTTAGGCAGTTTTGAGTCTTTTGAACTTGTTTTGAGTCCTTTGAGTCTTTTGTATTGTTCAAATTAGTTAGAAAGTGTTTTAGTTTGTGTTTATAAGTGTTTTGATTCAATTTGTTACCCAAATTCGTCCAAAGTACTCAAAGTGCTCAAAACTGCCCAGAAAGTGTTTTAAGGCAGTTTTGAGTGTTTTGGTGCTGTTTTGAGTCTTTTGGTTTGTTTTAGTGTTTTAAAGTTTTAGTTTTGCATTATTTGAGTCTGGTAGAGTGTTTTATATTGTGTTTTTACGTTTTGAGTGAAATCCAAGTGATTAACAATCCCTCCTAATCCCCGGTCCTGAACGATCCCTACTTACATTCTATACTACAATTGTCAGAAAGAGGGTTTAATTTGTGTGTGCGTATAATTCACGCATCAGTGGTGGAAATCTGAAAATGGATGGGAGAGGGACATGACAGCTCGTGTTAAAAGTGAATGTGGCTGCATGTTTGAAGATAAATGATGCATGTGGGTTGGAAATGCATGTGCAATGATTCTTTGGTGCTGAAAATGCATGTGTAAGCATGTGTTGGCTGAATTAAAGAATGTGAGGGAATGATGAAAGGGGAAACATGACAACTAGGTTGAATTATGAAGAGTTAATGCATGTGGCTGATTTATGTGAAGTGATTATGTGGTGAATTCATGATAAGTGATAAGTGGTGATGATAAGTGTATGATATGTGATTATGATAAGTGATAAGTGGTGATGATAAGTTAATGATTTATGATAAGTGATAAGTGGTGATGATAAGTAAGATATGTGATTATGATAAGTGATAGTGGTGATGATAAGTAATGATATAGTGGGAGTGCTGGACTGAAATGAAGGAGTGGAATGTTGGAATGTTATGCACGGCTAAGGAGATAGGAAAGGTTTTAAAATGTCCTAAAACTAAAGGGAACTAGGTTCCAACACTTTGGTCTTCAATTAGGTCTTCAATTTCGTCCAACACTTTGGCTCCAAGCATAGGCTATCCAATCCTTAGCCCAAAAGTGCCTCCAAAAGTCTCCAAAATGCATCTTTTTGCTCCTTTAGTCCCTTTGGACCTACAAACACACGAAAATAGCTTAAAGTACTAAAATAACTAAAGAAACATAACGTAAATGCACGAGAACAAGCTATTTAAGTCGCATGAATATGCTCCTATCAACCATGAAGTGACATTTTTCCCAATTAAGCACAAGATTTGTTTCAACACAACGGTTCAAAATCAAACTAAGATTACTCAAACAACCATCAAACGAATTACCAAAAACACTGAAATCATCCATAAAAACCTCAATAATTTTCTCAACATAATCTGAAAATATGCTCATCATGCATCTTTGAAATGTAGCAGGTGCATTACATAAACCAAATGGCATGCGACGATAAGCAAATGTACCAAAGGGGCAAGTAAAAGTAGTCTTTTCTTGATCATCCGGGGCAATAACAATTTGATTATAACCAGAATATCCATCAAGAAAACAATAAAATGAATGACCCGCTAACCTTTCCAACATTTGATCTAGGAACGGCAATGGGAAGTGGTCCTTCCTCGTGGTAGCATTTGTCTTCCTATAATCAGTGCATACGCGCCAACCAGTTTGGATTCGAGTGGGCACTAGCTCATTCTCCGCGTTCTCCACAACCGTCACTCCAGATTTCTTCGGCACGCATTGGATAGGCGAAACCCACTTACTATCCGAGATAGGATAGATAACTCCACAATCTAACAGCTTGATTATCTCCTTCTTCACAACTTCCATCATCGGAGGGTTAAGACGGCGTTGAGCTTCTCTAGTTGGTTTGGCCCCCTCCTCAAGAAATATGTGATGCATGCATGTAGCGGGACTAATACCTTTGATATCGGCCAACGTCCAACCTAGGGCAGATTTGAACTCCTTCAAAACACGCACTAGTTTCTCCTCTTCTTGTGCCGTGAGTGATGAAGAAATGATGGCCGGTAATGTCTCCTCTTCCCCCAAGAAAATGTACTTCAAATGGCCCGGTAATGGTTTGAGATCAAGGGTAGGTGCCTGAATTATAGATGGAAGCAATTTGTTAGTCGAAATGGGAATGGACTCACGGTTAGTATACTTACCATCAAGCTTAGGTGAGGACTCAAGGGCAGCCACAACTTCAAGTAATTCCTCACTAGGGGGCACGGCATGGGATGACTCTTGTATGCCGTGGGCATGCATGCAATCTGCCCCCTTTGTTTTGAGTTCCATGCCTCGTGTAATGACTTTTTCAAGCGCATCGTCATTCAAATCGTCGAGATATCCCTGCACCAAAGAGTCAATTATATCAATAGAAAAGCATGAATGGTCCTCACTAGGGTATTTAATGGAATCAGAAAGATTAAAATTAACCACTTCCCCATCGAATTCCATGGACAAAGTTCCACTATACACGTCAATCTTCGTCCGGGCCGTCTTCATGAATGGCCTTCCAAGTAGAATGGGCAGCGAAGGAGCATGGTCCGATTCATCCATTTCGAGGACATAGAAATCCGCCGGGAAGACCAAATGATTAACCTGCACAAGAACATCTTCCAAAACTCCCTTTGGATAGGCCGTTAGATCTATCGGCCAATTGTATTATTACCCCATCATTTTTCAATGCTCCTAAGTCATAGATGCATAAATGGAATATGGCATAACATTTATAGAATCACCTAAATCAAGCATGGCAGATTCAAATCGTGTTATTACCTATCACACAAGGAATGGTAAAACTACCTTGATCTTTACATTTGGGGGGTAGTTTGCGTTGCAAGATGCAGAAGAAGACACTTTTCACCTACTACCTTTACCACTTCCTTGGTCGACAATCCTCTTCCTTGTGGTGCAAAGCTCTTTAAGAACTTTGGCGTACCTCGGGACTTGCTTTATTGCATCCAAAAGGGGTAAGTTTACTTGAACTTTCCGAAACGTACTCAAGGATGTCCTTTTCGGCTATCGTCTTCTTTCAGTTTGCCTGAAACTACTAGGAAAGGAACATTTGAAGGGAAAACATTAGTAGGAACTGAATTTAAACACATTTTTACCTTTATTGGCCAAATTGGGCAGATTGGGACCATAGGGACTTGCGGCAAAGGTGGAATCACCTTTGCCGTGGGTTGCATTGATTCCTCCTCTTCGATTCTTCGTTTTTCATCCTCTTCGGGGCTTGATGGTGATGGTGTAGGACCTGCCCCGACTTCTTTTCCACTTCTCAAAAGTATGGCCTTTGCACTTTCGAAGCCTCCCTTGGGGTTTGGAATGGTAGAACTCGGAAGTTGTCCGGGATCTCGAAACTTACCTACAAACTCGGCAATCTGCCCAATTTGTTTCTCAAGTTGATCCACCCTCTTATCTTGGTTTTGCATAGCCTTCACTTGATCTTCCTGCCCATTAGACAACTTAGTTAGTATCTTAAGAAGTGCATCATTGTCAAGAGATGTACCTGAGGCACTTGGGCCGGATTGGGCTTGATTTTGGGGTGGGCCGTAGGTTTTGGGAAAGAACCCCGGGGGTTGTTGCCTAAAGCCTCCTTGGTTCTGAGGTTGCTGGGAATCCCTTCACTTGAAATTTGGGTGGTCTCGCCACCCCGGATTATACGTGTTGGAGTATGGATCATGTCTTGACTGATTTTGGCTTTGAAACCCAATGGCATTCGCACTCTCCCATCCGCCATTCTCGATGAGTTGAGGACACTTTTCGGAGGCATGTCCTTGGATAGAACATACACCACATACCACAGGTCCTTGCATCTTCATTCCCTCGGCCATCTGTGAAACAATAGAAGTAAGATTAGCCAATTGTGAATGAAGATCGGACGTTGAACTTACCTCATGTACTTGGTGTCGTGGAGGTCCTCTTTGGCCTACTCCCTAATACTGTTGAGCGTTCAATGCTCGGTTAGCGATCAAGACCTTGTCATCCCTGGGCGTTTTGTCCACCAATGCTCCACCCGCTGATGCGTCAAGCATTTGACGTTCTAGAGGTAGGAGACCCTCGTAGAAATATTGCAAGAGCAACTCCTCCTTCATCTGATGCTGTGGACAAGAAGCAACAAGAGATTTAAAACGTTCATAGTTCGTAGGAAAAGACTCACCATCTTCTTGTTGGATTCCACTTATCTTTTTGCGTAGGAGGATGATGCGAGAAGTTGGAAAGAACTTCTCCAAGTACGCTCTCTTCATACTCTCCCAAGAAGTAACAGTGCCGGGAGCTAACTCATATAACCAATCTTTGGCTTTATCCATCAAAGAGAATGGAAAAGCCTTCATCTTCAAGATCTTTCCGTCAACAGTGACGGGAGTCATACTAGAGCAAACTACTTCAAATTCTTTCAAATGTTTGTTAGGATCTTCCATGGACAAGCCATGGTATATAGGAATATGATGAAGCAAACTTGACTTTAATTCAAACTCATCTGTCTTACCTTGGGCAGCCGGGGGGTATTGAATGCACAAGGGTGCGGCATTATCCAAACCTGAGGCGGAAAGCTCCTTAAGTGTCCAGGTGTCTACGGCCATGTCTTGTGGCTCTTCAAATACCCTTGCCGTGGGTTCCTCAAAGATCTCTGCCGTGGCCTCTTCTTCCTCTTCTAGGCCTGTGTTCATCAAGCTCAGGTTCCGGGCTTGGCGGATTTGATTCGTGATGCGTCTTCCTTCGTCTCAAAGTTCCTCTCAAAGTCACTGTCAAAATCTCCAAGATATCCTCACGAATCGGTTGAGAACTCCGAGTCAATGCACTAGTACCTAAAACAAGGAAAACAAAAACAAATCAGAAACTTAACAAAATCAATAAAATAAACAGAAATTAAACAATCCAAGGGATTAGCAAAGTTGCTAATCCTCGGCAACCGCGCCAAAAAATTTGATGCGAACTAAGTAAGCACACAAATTAAAACCCTCTTGTGACAATTGTAGTATATGAATAAGTAGGGATCGTTCTAGACCGGGGATTAGGAGGATTTGCTAAACATCTTGGAAACTGACTTAAAAAACTCAAAGACAAAGTTTAAACACTAAACTCGACTCAAGAATGCAAAACTAAAAGTTAAAACACCTAAACAAACTAAAACCCAAAACAGCACTAGAAGACTCAAAACTGCCTAAAAACCACTTTCTGGGCAGTTTTGAGCACCTACACTAATTTGGACGAAATTGGATGAAAACTTGAATCAAAATACTTAGAAACACAAATCAAAACACTTTCTAACTAATCTAAGGCTTCAAATTAAAGGGGGATTTGTTTTGGACGAAAATTTAACATAAAACAGAAACTTTAAACTAAACAGACTGTAGAATGTTTTTGGATAAAAAGGATGGATAAAAGGCTAGTTAGGAGGTTCTTCTCCACACATGTCACACTTGCAAACAAAACGATTTTCAGTTGTTCTTCCAATAAATTATAAATACTCAACGCCCCAAATTAACCGTGAATTGCACTAATTAACCCTCAATTTTTCCACAAGTTATTAAGTTGGATGATTGCATACGACAACCCAAAACATTCCCTACAAGTTCCCTACATGAATTGCATAATAGAGATACAAGCAAGAATCATTAAGTTCTATGAAAAACATAAGCATTGACGAAGCATTCGTTACTATGAATTGCATGAAACTTATGCTAAGAATTCATTCAACGCGATCGTTTCAAGCGACCTTCACTACTTGTGATTATAAGATTGTAACTATTAGGTGAAACTCCCTCATAATCTAGCATCATATTCATACATGAAAACTAAGAGTGCACTCTCAATCAACATACACAAATAAGTTATCATCAAATAGATGAACTGAATTGAATCCACAACTTATGAAATAACAACTGAAATGTAATCAAATCATATTGCACAGCATGTACATGGTTTCGAATTACCCCCTAGCTAACTAGGGGGATTTAGCCTCTCATGTTCACAAAAAGAGAATTACAAATGAATTTATACATAAAGCATCAAGGATTGATTACACCTAGAACGCCCAACGAATCCACGTGAATTGGTGCGCGTCGAAGCTCCTCTTTCCTCTTCTCCTTGCTGCGGCAGAGGATGGGTTGTTGGATGATTTGGGTGAATTTCTGTGGGTTATAGACTGGGTTTAGGGTGGTTTAGGGGTGCGGCAATGGTAGTAGAAGGTGGGGGATGGTGTGGAATTGTGTAAGGAGTGGTGGAGATGGCTGCGGCAAGGTTGGGAAGTATGTGGAAGATGGCTGCAATGGAGGCTATGGGTTGCGGCTGATGGTTTTTGGGTGATGGAATGCACGGGTTCTAGGGTGAATGGGGATGATGAGTGTGTGTAGAATGGGAGAGAATTAGAATGATGGATGTACGGGTTATGAATGCCTTAGGTTGTGACGGCTAGTGAATGAAGGTTGGCTGAATGGGAGTGCACGGATTGGGGAGTGAATTAGGGTGAGAATGTGGCTGAAAAATTATGGGAGTGACGGCTAGGGTAGTTTTTGGTGTGAAAGTGGCTGATTAGTATGAATGGATGGCTACAGATTAAAGGGGAATGGAATGGAGGCTACAGATTGAATGTGAATTAGGTTGAATGGCTGAATGAATATGTGTGTATGGTATGCACGGGTTGTATGGAGAAGGGGTGATGGAATGCAATGGTGGATGCACGGCTAAAGTGGATGTAGTTTAGGGTTTATTTGGGTGAATGGCTGAGATGGATTTTGGATGAATCGAAGGCCACCGATTCAAGGGAGATTGTGGAAGGGTGCGGCTAGGGTTAGGAAAATGTATGATTTCAGAAAACTAACCCTAGCTTATTTAAAATTAAATCAAAGGCTTACGAAAATAGGAAATTAAAACAGAAATATAAAGGTGCGGCTAGGGTTTAAAAGCATGTGTTTTAAGTGCAACCCTAAGACAAAATTGCCCTCCCTTGCACGGCAAGGGAAGGGAAGAAAATAAAAGGGCACGGCAAGGATGGATAAGGAGCCTAGGGTCTTCGTTTTGTGTCCTAAAGCGCCTACAAGGACTTCAAAGTGGCTAGAAAATATGGACGTTTAAGATTAGGAAAGGTTACCAAAACGGGAAACTTTGGGTTAACTTTCCTAAAATAGGAAACCTTGTTTGAGTAGGATTCCTCGTTTTGGTAAGAATTCATCGTTGGAGTAGGAATTCGTCGTTTCTTCACGTCTTCAACTCATTCATTCCTCTTTCGCTCCAAAAGGCTCCAATTTGCATCTTCTTGCACACTTTAGCCTTATAATCTGAAAATACACAAAAGTGGCCTTAAACACTAAAACAACTAAGTAAACACAACGTAAATGCACGAGAACAAGCTAATTAAGTCGCATGAATATGCTCCTATCAACAACCCTGAGAGACTTGAGCTTTTAATGTTCTTTGGAGAGTTAATAATCTGTGCATTTGTTGTCTTCTAAAGTCGTTGCATGATCTCATTATTCTTTGCTTGGTTACTACTTAAAAGGTGTTTCATCATTTAGTTCCAAATACTAGAACATGCCCATTTCATTCAAAGCATAAAATTGATTAGCATAAGACATAACAAGATGAAGTTGTTAGTGAATCAAGAGCCAAATAGCCGTACCCCATGTTCATTTGTTTTGTAGGTTTAAGCCCCGTTGAGCCTTGTTTAGCCTATGTTCTTTGTAACCCACGTTATCCTTACCTAGCCTAGAATAGGACCATCCATGCCTTTGTTCTTAAAGCATAGTGAACATGACTTAGAATGAATTCCTTTTGATTATTTTTGTGCAGAAAAACAAGTGTGGGGGAAGGGATTTATGTGTGGGAATTTGTGCCAAAAACAAGAATTGGGCACGAGAAAAGAGAAAAAAAATGTGAAAAGAATGAAAAAGAGGTAAAAATAAGTGAGAAAGAACTCACAAGTGTTGGTTGTTGAAGAAAGGGTCCAAAAAAGTTAAATTGGACCCTAAGTATTGTGTATTTCATCCCCTTGTGTGTCTAAGTGATTTTCTGCACGCAAAAGTGAATTCTAAGTGTCAAGTTCATTACTTGTTTGCTATCGCTTTAAGAACCTTTGTTTATCCTTAACCTTTCTTTGTTAGCCAATACCCCTTAGCCCCGTTACAATCCTTAACTTCTATCTTGAGTGTTATGTATTTCAATATGTGGAGTTTGGGATTGGTTTGAGCATATGGTGTCCCTGGTTCTCGCATCTAAGTAGTAGCATTCCATTCATGAGATCATATTTATAAATGCTTAATCATTCCAGAAAAATGCTTCTTTTGTTATAACATGTGTGAGTGTTCGTTTTCATGTTTACATCAATCTTCTCACATATACTTAGTATAGGGAGTGTAGTTAGAAAATCTGTGTGAAAATAAGAGTGTATCCAGTAAGGAATTGGGTGGATTCTCTAAGGCATGTTACTACGTCCATAATGTTGTTTTAAACGATTAAATGTGAGCTAGAGAATGGTAACTATGATTAAGTATATGCTCAAGAGCAGGGATGACTAAAACCTGTGGGAATAATGATCTTTGACATGTTATGTATCGTTGGAAATCCCTGAAGCAAATGTTGGAAGGTTATGTTATGTTTTGTTTGTTTTGTTTTGCTCGAGGACTAGCAAAAGCTAAGTGTGGGGGAAATTGATAGGAGCATATTTATACGACTTAGCTAGCTTGGTTTCTTGCATTTAATTAGCTAAACTATGTTAATTATAGTGTTTAAAGTTATTTTCGTGCAACTTCAGGTTTTAGTGTCAAAGTATGCAAAAAGAAGCAATTTGGAGCATTCTAGAGCATTTTTGGGCCAAGATTGGATAGTGCAAGCATGGAGGCATGAGGATGGACGAATTTGAAAGGCTTGAATTCAGTTAGGGAGTTGCAAGGGGGCCTAAAAACCTGATTTCTAGAAGGCTACATTGCAGCCACATGCACTTCCATCCTTTAATCCATTTCAGCCACATGCACTCCCATCCTTTAATCCATTGCAGCCACATGCACTCCCATCCTTTAATCCATTGCAGCCACATGCACTTCCATCCTTTCATCATTGCACCACAAATCAGCCACATGCACTTTGCCTTTCATCATTGCACCACAAATCAGCCACTTGCACTCCCATGCTCTCCCATTAATTAATTCAAGTCCATATCTGATTTCCCTAGGGTTCTAAGTGCCATATATACTCATATTAACCCCTAGATCAGATCTACCACCTCTCATACACATTCATTCACGCCAGAAATTCATTCCCTCTCCTCTTAACACAAGCCATACTTCACCATTCTTCATATTTCTGCCCAAAAACACTCCTTAGCCTTCCCCTACATCCATCCCTACCCTAAAACACATCATTCTACATCATCCATAACCCCAAAAACTCACCAAACCACTTGTGCCGCAGCAACTAGAGGAGAAGAGGCTTAAACGTTCATACATTCAAGATTGGTTGTTGGAATTTTTAGTGTACTTCGATTCTTGTTTTCAATGTTTTACTTTTGTTATTACTCCTCTAAGTTTGTTGTAATCATGAGTGGCTAAACCCCTAATTAGTTAGGGGAAAGTTGAAGCCATGAACATGTTTGGAAATATGAATTGATTTCTTTCCAATTGTGATTTGTTAAGTTGTGATTGCAATTCAATTATCTGTTTATTAAAAACTTGTTTTTGTATGTTGATTAGGGATGCTACTTAGTCTTCATGCATAACTCGATGCTAGTTTATAACGACGGTTTCACCTAATCGTCACAAGTTTATAAACATGAGTAGTGAAGGTTGCTCAGTCACACCCGTGTAATTGAATTCTTGGCAAGAGTATCATGCATTCATAGTTACAATTGCCATTCGTCAACACTTATAATTTTCATAGAGGAGCATAATGATCTCTCATTGTATCTCTTCTATGCATTCATGTTGAGAACCATTGGAGAATGATTTGAATTGTCCGCATGCATCATCCAATTCAATAACATAAGGAAAATTTTGAGAGTTAATTAGTGCATCCCGGTTAACTTGGGGTGTTGAGCATCATAGTTAATGAAAAGCAATTGGAGAATCGATTCATATACAAATGTGTCTTGTGTGGAGAATGGACCTCTAACTAATCCATCCATTATCTTGTTTTCAAGGAATTCGTTTTACAATTCTGCCTAGTTTATTAACTTGTTTTTGTTATTTCAATTTTCGTCAAATCAAAACCCCCCCCTTTACTTTCTTGTCTTTAGTGCTTAGAATCTGTTTAGTTTATGTTTTAAATAGTTTTGAATCAAGCCATAATCTTAAATTCGTCCAAAAATTGGGTTTAAGGTCAAGAACTGCCTAGTTAGTGTTTTTAGGCAGTTTTGAGTCTTTTGAACTTGTTTTGAGTCCTTTTGAGTCTCTTGTATTGTCCAAATTAGTTAGAAAGTGTCTTAGTTTGTGTTTATAAGTGTTTTGATTCAATTTGTTGCACAAATTCGTCAAATTCACCAAGGTGCTCAAAACTGCCCCAGAAAGTGTTTTTAAGGCAGTTTTGGAGTTGTTTTGGGTGATGTTTGAGTCTTTTGGTTTGTTTTAGTGTTTTAAGCGTTTAGTCTCGCATTCTTTGAGTCTAGTTTAGTGTTTTAAACTTTATTTTTAACGTTTTTGAGTCAGTTTCCAAGTGATTTGCATCCTCCTAATCCCCGGTTAAGAACGATCCCTACTTACATACTTACTACAATTGATAAAAGAGGGTTTAATTTGTGTGCGTATAATTCTCGCATCACACGCTTAATTTTCATGCATGAATATGACGCTAGAATATAAGTGAGTTTCACCTAATAGTTACGAACTTATATTCACAAGTAGTGGAGGTTGCTTATAAACAATCGCGTTAAACGAATGCCTCGTCAACACTTATAATTTTCATAGAGCGTAATGATTCTTGCTTGTATCTCTATTATGCAATCATGTAGGGGACTTGTGGGGAATGTTTTGGGTTGTCGTATGCAATCATCCAATTCAATAACGTTAGGAAGATTTGAAGGTTAATTAGTGCATCACGGTTAACTTGGGGTGTTGAGAATTCATGGTTTATTGAAATGCAATTGGAAATCTTTTTATTATGGAAGTGTAACATGTGTGGAGATGAACCCCTTGGCTAGCATCCATTCATTCCAATTCATCCATTTCATATTTACATTATGTTTTAATTGCAATTTGTTCATTTAGTTTAATTTCGTCAAACCCTAAATCCCCCTTTACTTTATTGTCAAATTAGTTAGAAATCAATTTAGTTTGTGTTTTTAAGAGTCTTGAGTCAAGTTACAATTTAAATTCGTCCAAAATTGGGTTTAAGGTCAGAAACTGCCTAGTTAGTGTTTTTAGGCAGTTTTGAGTCTTTTGAACTTGTTTTGAGTCCTTTGAGTCTTTGTATTCTCCAAATTAGTTAGAAAGTGTCTTAGTTTGTGTTTATAAGTGTTTTGATTCAATTTGTTACCCAAATTCGTCCAAAGTACTCAAAGTGCTCAAAACTGCCCAGAAAGTGTTTTTAAGGCAGTTTTGAGTGTTTTGGGTGCTGTTTGAGTCCTTTGGCTTGTTTTAGTGTTTTAAATGTTTAGTTTTGCATTCTTTGAGTCTAGTTTAGTGTTTTAAAGTTTATTTTACGTTTTTGAGTCAGTTTCCAAGTGATTTTGCAATCCCTCCTAATCCCCGGTTAAGAACGATCCCTACTTATACTACAATTGATAAAAAGAGGGTTTAATTTGTGTGCGTATAATTCTCGCATCAAATTTTGGCGCCATTGCCGGGGATTAGCAACTTTGCTAATCTCTTGGATTGTTTTATTTTCGTTTGTGTGTATATATTTTTAGTTTTATTTTGTTGATTTTAGACGCAAGACATGGCACTTGATAATGCTTCCCTTTTGTCACAGCTTATGGAAGAGTACCAAATGCAAAGAGTTGGTACATTTGATCATAATCAATCAAGGAACGACGTGTTTTCCAATAATTACAATTCGGATTGGAGTGATCATTCAAACTCTACGTGGTGGGAACCTCAACATATTCAACAAGAAGGATATTGGCAGCCCTATGAGGAGTTCTATTCAACGTCTATGCATCCACCACAACCTCATATACAATATGCCCAACCAAACCAAGGTTTGTTAATAGATTATAATCAAGCTCTTACTGAATTAATTTCTTCGGTGCAGGGCTCACAAAACCAAGTCGAGGAGGCTCAACAAGGAGAATATTGGCAACCATATGAGGAGTTCTATACAGCACCTATGTAGCCACCACAACCTGCCGAAAGCAATGTAAGTAATTCAAGTGATAATGATACGATTTTTCAATTACTTACTACTTTGACGCAGGAAGTCCAAACTCAAAACAAGGACGAACAAAATCAAGAAAAGAAGTTGGGTAAATTGGAGGAGAAAATTGGGCAGATTATGGAGTTCATGAAACAAATTCAAGAGCAAAGTGAACTCTCCAACTCAACTATTGAAAACTCGAAGGAAGATTTTGAAATCCATAATGCTATCACTTTGGGAAATGCTATGGAGGTTGGAGCTGACCTAAAAATGTCCAAACATAGCCTAGAAGTGGATGAGGAGCTGCTAATTGAGGAAGAGGAAACACCCTTGCCGCAGGCACCTATTGCTCCTACGCCATCCAATTCAGGTAAGGTTGTTCCAAAGTTAATTATTTCTAACCCCGTTCCACTGAATGTCCCTATTCCTTGCGGGATCATGCAATCCAAGGAAGAAGAGGGTGAGAAAGGCATCTTCGAATCCTTTTCAAAGAATCAAGAGCAAGATGTGACGGGGGAATATCAAGAATTCGTCAAAGAGGACATATTTGAAACCACAAAACCCAAAGAAGTTGAATTTGACGACATTGGACAAGTCATAACCATCACATGCAATCTGGCCAAGTCCAATATCCCTGAAACTTTCAAGGGAGTGGTGTTTGTCATTGAGTTTTTGTCAGAGCACACAGGTAAGCCGCCTCCCCGAATTTCAATTTTGTTTTATACTGATATGCTGTTAATGATCCAAGCACCCACTCTAGAATTTAAACCATTACCAGATCATCTCAAGTATCACCCCCCATTCAAAGATAAATTCCATGCCGTGGGTTCCAATTGAGCCTAAGAAGGCTTCGTCCGGCTGCAAGACGTAAAAGAAAGCGCTACTTGGGAGGCAACCCAATACAGTGAATAAAACAAAGCTTGTTCATTGATTTTTCAAGAAATTACAATTGTATCTAACAAAGAAAGAGAAAGATGGAGCCTTCACAAGGGTTGTGTACGTGAGGCCCCACTACGTGGCAACACTCTCGGAGCAGGAGGCATCGGAGCAGGAGGCATCGGAGCAGAAGGCATCGGAGCAAGAGGCATAGGAGCGGGAGGCACCGAAGATAGATCATTCAAGGCCCCAATCCTTGGTGGAACGCTGGATGACCCAGGAAAAAGGTGCCTCTGGAAGAAAGCTGCAAGCCTTTGACGGTCATCAAGCTCATCAAGCTTCCTCTTCATGCCTGTCGAATAATTGTTGGCAAGCATGTGCAAACTTCGATTCTCGTACTTAAGCTGTTTGATCTCCTGCTTAAGACTCTCCACCTCCGCCATCAAGGATTCAACCTGACGGGAGCGAGCAAGAAGGCGTTGGCCCATGTTGGACACAGAGCCAGCGCACTGAACGCTAAGAGCCAAGGACTTTTGAACGGCCAACTCATCGGACCGTCCTGAAAGCAACTGACTATCTTTGGGAGTGAGGAGGTTCCGAGCTACTATCGTAGCCGTTGTTGCATCCGTCATCACAGAGTCCTCACCTGTAAGAGGGCCATGAGAAGATAAGAAAGACGGGCACCATACCTTATCCTGACGCGGCGCAACCGGATCATTGCTTAGACTCAAATCTAAGCAAATGTTCGATGGGTTAGATGAGCTAGCCATTTTTCAAGAAGTTAAAAGAGAAGGGTTGGATGGAGTGAAATCTCGACGGGCCGGAGACGATTTCTGGGCAATTTTCAGAGTGTGCATGATAGAGGTGATCGATCACCTCTATTAAAGGAGAGGCATTCACCGATTCAGAAATGAAGAGACACCACTCTTCAAAGCCGGATTTTCAGGCGTAAAGATCGCTAGCTCTTCAGACGCAATCCAGGCTTTTCAGAAAGCGTGTGCCACTTTGTCAAAAGCTCCCGGCTTTTCAGAAGACGCGTGGAAGGCGAGAAATCAGCTGCACACTTTAGCCGACAAACGTGGGTGACAAAGCCGAAAGCTCCTGGCTTTCCAGAAAGCAAGTGCAACTTTGTCAAAAGCTCCCGGCTTTTCAGAAGACGCGTGGAAGACATTGCCGCATCCGCACTACCATTTGCCATTACAATTCCTATATACATCAACATTCATGGCAAGGCATACACCCACAAACGCATAACTTTCCTTCTCGGCCGAAAATGTAAGCTGCAACCAACCCGCACAAACATGCTCAGTTTTCTCCTTCTCTTGAGAACACATTTTCAACCATGGATGTATCCCCCAAAGAAGATACCAAATGCCTGGAGTACAAAGGAGGCAAGAGGAAACGGTGGATCGAAGCATGTGGATTCATTCGCTGCCTCTTCGAAAGCAAAGGTATCTCATATCATCAAGGGCGAAAGCAAAGGTATCCCATATCATGCTCTTTCCCTGTCTTTTCCTTTGTCCTTGATATTACCTGCATGGCAAAGTGAAAGAAGCAATCAGCCGGCACTTGGAGTCTGATAGATGATAAGTCACAATTTGCATGCATTTATACCTTCCTTATTTGGCGTCTTTGTGATGTTTTTGGATTAAACTAGTTGCATTTTACATTATTTAGTGTTAGTGTGCAGCCAAGTGTGAATTTGGATCAATAGGAAGGCAAATGAAGTAAAAAACATTCCTTTTGGTAGCTGAGCATTATTCCAAACGTGGAAAGGATTCTTGGGAATTAATTTGAAGTCCAAATGAGGAATCTAGGACTAATGTGGCTGCTGAAATTCAAGAGAAGATGTGATTAGGAAAGTGGTGCATTGGAGTCACATTGGGTGGTTCTAAACAAGGCAAAAACATGCGGACACCTTGTTTATTCCACATTACTTATGCCGTGTATTCCCTTGCCTTGTCCAGCTCCCTTTTGCACCAAAAACATCCACTCCCATTAATTAAACCATTCAGCCATACTTACACCAACAAACACAATCATGCCGTGCAAATCCCATGTGGTTCCAGCTCACTTATGCACTTCTAAACACCAAAACATGCATTCACATGCATGTTCACAACCTGGCCGTGCATTCCATTACCTTTGTCCACTTCATCTTTGCAGACATCCACATGCATCTCAATTAAATAACCCACATGCTTGGACATTGCCCATGCCGTGCATCCATCATTCCAGAAATCCATTCATCCCATCATTCCATGCAATTCCAGCTTCCTCTTGCCCATGTCGTGCACTTTCATACCCTTTCCATTTCAGGTTGTCCATTTCAGCTTTGCAGCCAATACACATGCATGTTCAATTAAAATAGCCATATGCATGCATATTCCCCTAGTGCCGTGCATCTACCACCTCAGAAACCCATTCATTCCAGCTCACTTATGCACTTCCATCTCACATGTGCAATTCCAGCTCCAATCTTAATGATGGCAGTGACATTTCCCTTCTATAAAACCATGCACACTTCACACAACAAGTCTTCTTTCATCATTCCATGATTCACATGCATAACCACTCCATTTCACTCCATCTCTGTCCATTTGCTCTCCCAGTTGCAGAAACCATTCAACCATAGCCAATCTACCTTCATTTACATCACACTTGGAGAACCAACACCGAAGGCACTCTTAAGGGATTTCGACATCAGTTTTGCTTCAAGGGTTTCTTCTTATTAATTCTATGTTCACTCATGTTTTATATTTTTATGTCAAACCTTTTGTAAACATGAAGTGTAACTAATCTCCATCTAGGGATTCGATGTAGCCTTGCAAAGTTTGCCATGTAATCAAGTTAGAATGCTCAGTTTGTCCATCTATTTCTTGTTTCATTCTCTGATTTAATTGTGACTTTGTGAGTTGATTTTAATGTTTGATCATCATTTGAATTAACCACAGGTTGTTTAGCCAAGATTAGGGCACACATCATGCATATTCTTGGTAGATATGTGAATGGATGAAGGGAATACTTTGCAAACAACCTGCCAAGTGTTATCTTTGGTTTTATGAAAGTTTCTTGTTCGTAACACCTTCTTGATTCGGAACCAAAGTTGCACATCACAACTAGGCTCATGAATAAGGACATGTGATCAAATCCACACATCATATGGTTGATCATATCTAAGTGAAACAAACTCAAGAAATAGGTAGATAGCTGAGTATAAACTAACTTAACAAACATGAACTTGGTTTAAGCAATGGTGAAACCGAATCCCTAGCTTCATCTCCATTAGTGCTATCCCATTTTATTAGTTGTTTATTCATTTAATTGTGTTTACTTCATTTTCTAGTGTTTTCAAGTTACAACTACAAATCTGCCTAATTTGATTAGTTTTATTCATTTCATAGAGTTCTTGCAAAACAAGTGATTATATAGGATCAATTAGTCCCTGTGGATTCGACACCCTTACTTGTGCCATTGTACTAAACATATTCTAGCATTAGGAAGGAAAATTACTCATCAATAGGAGCATATTCATGCGACTTAAATGGCTTGTTCTCGTGCATTTACTTTATGTTTCTTTAGTTATTTTAGTACTTTAAGCTATTTTCGTGTGTTTGTAGGTCCAAAGGGCTAAAGGAGCAAAAAGATGCATTTTGGAGACTTTTGGAGCACTTTTGGGCTAAGGATGGATAGCTTATGCTTGGATCCAAAGTGTTGGACGAAATTGAAGACTTAATTGAAGACCAAAGTGTTGGAACCTTGTTCCCTTTAGTTTTAGGACATTTAAACCTTTCCTATATCCTTAGCCGTGCATAACATTCCAACATTCCACTCCTTCATTTCAGCCACACTCCCACATATCATTACTTATCATCACCACTTATCACTTATCATAATCATATATCATACACTTATCATCACCACTTATCACTTATCATAAACCATTAGCAACATACCTTTAATCATCCACACATATTCCAGCCCATTCTTCCCCCTTGCCGTGCACAATCACT